>CM035412.1:197740283-198340283 GCA_020310875.1 Ceratopteris richardii
GTCTTTGGTTGATTTTCTGCTACAATATATGTCCCTTCATTGAATCATTCTTTTATTAGCAAGTATTTAGTGAGAATTTGATTATCTTGGCTTCACGATCTACAATCACGTACTTGAAGAGATTAAATACATTATTTGCATACAGAAAGAGGTCCTTTTCGTCCCAAAACATAAGCTTTAAATTAATGAAGAAAACTACAAAAGCTTAAGAGAGATAGACAGTGTTCCCCCATTTCATCACTCACAGATCTTTGTAATTCAAGGAGAAAAACCAGATAGAAACAGCTCATCATCAAAGGATTCAATGTGAACTTTTTTTGCACATTTGAAGGGGGCTACAGCTAATAAACCGATGGATGTGAAACGTGAAATGGATCATGTTATAGCTGCAAGAGCTTATTATGGATGAAATGCTGTATAAAGTAAGTCTAGATGTCAAGTAAACTCGTGCTATAGCACGTGATAGAAAACAAACAAATACCTGAGGAAAAGGATTGCAACTAAGAATTCTATCAACGAGTTTAGCTAACTAAAGAAGACCTCTACTTCCTGTATGTTACCAAATCATCATAATGATATGTGAAAAGAGAGAACTTCTTTATTCCTATAAATGAGTAATAAATCCCACTTAAGATATCCAATTCATGCCTTAAACAGGAAGACAAGATGTTCCATCTTTACTGATGGATTTACCACTGAAGCATTCTTAATACCAAGCTATCAAAATAGACTGTTTTGTGATTTGAGTGGAAAACAAGCAGTCATACACATAGCTAAGCATTAAGAGTTTGCCAGCTATGACACAATCAATCTCTTCGGGCATCTCTGTATTCCTAAAGTTGCATGCTCTTCTGAATCAAATCAGTTGAAAAATGTTTACACACAAAAGCACTTTACACATCATTTACAAATCAAATCAAAGTAGATCAAAAACGCAAAAAGAATATGTATACATGCACATATTTCCGAAGGGTGTCTAAGTATTTGAATTTTAAAATCTTGAATAATTATGCAGATATTAGGCATCTTAATATCAGCATGTCCTCCTTGCTAGAATAGCTTCAACATCCAGCAGGTCAACTTGCAAACATGTACATCCAACAATTGGCTCAAGTTTGCATAATGCACCTCACTGCATGTAAAAAATAAGATATGTTCCTCTTCAGTTCCTAATACACTTTTGCACTTGAAGCTTCTGACAAGAAAGCTCGGTATGCTATTAATGGCTCAAATGTGTTATGAAAAAAGAAGTACAGATCATAAACCTGATTGACAGAATAACCTAGTTTAGAGGCTTCTGGAATGCAAGCTCATATCTGCAAATTATAAAACATAATGCAAATATTATTCTGCATTTTGAATTATAATGTATGAATATTTTGTCTCAGAATTATGAATGCTATGGAGTAATTCTGCAGAGGATCACATAACAAAAGATGCATGCAACCAATTCTTTATCAGACCACTAATCTCAAACTTGATGGTGGTCACAGAAAAACCAAATAAGGTAGTATCCATAAGATTCAGCCTCAATAGAAACTAGATCTATCGATATATTATAGTATTTACACTAAAATGAACATTCGATATCAAGGCAATGATATTCTACATCTGAACGCAGAAGAGAACATGACAAGTTAAAAAGACCACAAAACTACATGCAAGAAAACAAACACACGAGCACACACTAGAAGAAATCACCTGTTTATCACAAGCTTCCATCCCCAGAGAAGGTAGTAGTTAAGGAGCTCTCAACTAATTTGAATATATGAATTTTACTTTGTTTATTTGCCCAAAAGAGAAAATAAGTATTCATAAGACTAGCATATACACAATATGCTGACAATCTGACTTCATAAAACTGTGAACAAATATTTTGCCCTGCATTTCAATGCTTTCCACTTCATTTTCTTCTATAATAGAGGCCTAGGCTGGCTGAACAAAGATTTTTTTTTAGCCTCTAATTCTGCTGATTACATCTCCTGTGAGCTATATATAGGAGGCAATGGATGTAGTTCTTGAAAACGGTTCATTCCTGCATCAAATGAGCTTGTGGATAGTAGGGGCTGATTATTCAAGTTACGAGATGAAGAGGATGCAGCCTGCATTGATTCTATGGTTGGTTTCGCATCTTGAGGCATGCCACCTAACCTGACATCCCCCTGAAACGCAGGATATATAGGGACACAGTCAAAGCCTGCCATACTATTAGGACTATGTGAAAATGCTCCTTCAAGGTGATCCTTACTCATTGCCCTGGATCCTGCTTGGCAGCCAGACTTTGTAGGGGTGATACCATATAGGCTTGAAGATGATGGCAGGAGCTTGTCATGTGTCCATTCAAAAAAAATGGGCTGATGACCACCCACATGAGTGAGAGGCTGGGCAGTTGGTATCTGACAACCACGGAGACTCTGATTTGTTATGATATTAGAATGAGTTGTCATATCCAAAGAAGATGCAATGATGCCCTCTGTGGAGGACAGAAATTGCAGTGTTGACTGAAGAGAGAGAGCACGCCCAGAGTCAGAGACTCTTGGAAAACCCTGACAGACGGGTAAAGGCTCAAGTCCTGAGAGCACTCCTGCCCCTGAGGAAGATGTCAAAGACAAACTTGGACCCAAGGGGCTGGCAGAAACCTGGAAATACTGACTTGCCTTTGAAGCACTGCCAATGTCAGTACATCCATGAGTCATACCTTTTGGACTTTGAGGGGGAAAGACTGTCGACCTGTCATTTGGGTGGTGATGAAAACCTGTAAATAATTGTCGCTCGATTCCTCCACCAGGAATTGAGCAGTTGTATGCTGCTTGCTCATCAAATGTTAGCATTCCTTGATGTTGCCAAGTTCCTCTTGATTGATGAGTAGGGTTTCTATCATCCATGAGGGAAGGCATACCTGAGATCCGTAAGTGTGGAGGAAAACGTGATTGATCTGCAAATATTTGGCCCAATCTGCTATTATATACTTTATCGAAACCAGATTAGCTCTTTGATAACACAAAGTCAGCCAGAATTCACACATGCAAGACATGATTCATAGTCCAGATAAATGTTTCCTTCTACATGACTGCAATGGGAATCTTTACCTTGAAAAGTAGGTAAAAATCTTGCACTCAGACTGAGAGGATCAGGCTGAGGTTTCCGCCTTCGCCTATTGTGCCCTTCAAGGCGGTTCCTACAGCTTCTCTTACCTTCATCGAATGCATCCAAGCCATGAAATCTGGAAAAGTGACATTAAGATATGTTTTTCATAAGTATATTCATTCCATATATGCAGCTAACTAATCTGTGAACTGTAGGACAAGAAGGGAACTTTGACAGTTTCAAGGTGTAAATGATTCTTTCTTACAACTTCATACTGTGAACAACCCATTTCAAAATCTGAGAGATTCTATTATGAAACTGCACAATGGAAAGAGATGCATTGCAATAGGGCATTGGAATCCACATAATCGAGAACAGATTGAATATTTTGCAAGTGGCACATTTATTGCTCCCTCAGCAATGGAATACAGTTTTTACTCTATGATACAGTACAGTTTCTTTTCCTCCAAGAAATCAGGGCACATCCCTCTATTGCAGTTGACATAATTTGACCATCTGTTGATCATTACATAACTGCCATCACAACAGCCATAGTGCATTTAAATCGCGATTTTTTGCTCTAGAATAAAAACCTTTTAAATCGTTCTCGATTTAAACCTCTACCTACGATTTAAATACAAAAAGTTACGATTTTTTTTTTTTTTTTGCCCAACTTTTATGAGGTTGAATTCACTCAAGGGAAGCTCAAGGATAGTCAAAGATGAGGTCAAAATTCCATCATAGTCTCCTCATAGTAAGCCTTCAAGCGACAAGCCGAAAAAGAACCTTACATTTTTTAGGGTTGTGAGAGAGAGAGAGAGAATGGGAGGACGAAAATGGATATGCTAGAGTTGTAGGATGTGTGATATGTAGAATCAAAGGATAATTCCCTACCCTATGAACTCAACTTACCATTTGAAGGAAAAAAGAAGGCTTTATTCTCGTGGATCACATACCCAAGGAGTTTGAAACACTACTCAAAGCTTATCAGGCTACTGAGGCTACTGAAGCCTATAAGCAATCATCAAGTGTTGCTACCTATTGTAGAGAGAGAGAGAGAGAGAGAGAGAGAGAGAGTTGTGTACTGAGCTTCCATTTCTTAGCTCTAGTCTCTAGAGTCTAATAGTGTTGACTGTTGACTCTTGACACTTCACTCAAGCTATGTGTGTGTGTGTGTGTGTGTGTGTGTGTGTGTGTGTGTGTGTGTGTGTGTGTGTGTGTGTGTGTGTGTGTGTATATATATATATATATATATATATATATATATATATATATATATATATATATATATATATATATATATATATATATATATATATATATATATATATAATCATGCAAATATGTAAATATATCTCTATTTTTTTGTAAAATAAAAATAAAAATCTCTTTGAGTGGATAAAAACCTCGATTTTTATTTCAAGTCTGAACGACTTAAACGATTTAAACGATTAAATCTCGATTTAAATCTTACGATTTAATCTCTAGGTCACACTATGACAACAGCAACATCTTTTTCTTTTCCATTCTGTTCTAAAGCCACACGCGTAACACAAGCATTAATAGACTAAGCAGACACAGTTAGTACAAAGTAGATAATTGTCATAAGTAAAACAATAAGAGAGCAAACAAATAGGGAAAGGGATTGCAAAGTCTCCTGGGATATGGACACAGGTCCTGGGAGACCACCATCCTCCACCTCTGAGATGCTCAGGAACACCATCCCTCCTAGGGTGCCCTGGCCCAAACAAGGGGCTGTCTGTGGATTTAGGAATCCATCCTCAAGTGAGAGACATTTGAGCAGGATGAAAGTCCCTTTTGTTTCAGGTTTAAAGTTCCGTATTCTTGAAAACATGCATTAAAAGATGCTTGAGGCTTGCAATTTTTAGATTCACTCAATGATGACGGTCAATTACATGGCCTGGAAATTTGAAACCTCCCTTTGTTCTTCTCTCTTCATTGCTCAAATAAGTAGCCTTAAATGTTGAAGCTCTTAGCATTGACTGCAATTTGTAGAAAATAGAGAGACCAAATGCTGAAATATATCCCAAATAATTGTACAAGGCTGAGATATGAGCTCATGAACTCTCTCCAACCCAAGACATAAACTCAAATACGTCCAAAGTTGCAAGGAAAAGTCAGCTCCCCAGGACTCCTCCCCCCAATCAAAAAAGGGGGAAAAAAAACAAACCATGGGAAAGCTTTCATGTTGAGCATGTCTGGGTTGCTCAATATTTTCTCTGGATAATGTCTTCCTGAATATGTTGTTGGAAAGCAATGTCAAATTTACAAAATTCCAGCATACACTAATTTCTGAAGGCAGTCAAAATTAGTCAAAGATGGTCAAAGTTTTTATGGCAGATTCTTAAACTACTCTTGAAGACATTTCTAATGGAATTCAGCATGCATCCATCTGAGACACAATACCCTATCAAAAGTCAAACCCTAATTTCTGCCCAAAAGCAAGCTTTTTAATTATTTTTAATGAGGGGTGGAGATTCAGAGATTAGAACACTAATTAATCAATGGTGCTGATTTAATCTATCCAAGAGCAACTTAAAAAGCTTTTAAATAAATTGTAAAAGCAAAGAAAAAAAGCATCGCCCATTTTTCTGCCGCAACTCTCGCATATGTGCCTTTTACGCTTTTTTTCACGATTTTCTGAGAGCAGCTTATAACTATACATAGACTAAGTCTTAACCTATGACACACATCAACTCTTGTAGCTCCCCTCACACATAAGCTAGGGTTTCTTTTGGAGAGCAGACTTGGAGCTGTTTTTTGGAGTTTCTAGCAGATTATGGAGTTCTTTTTGCTTCTGCCCTTTACTTCTACACACATGTATACTTGTGTCTCTCCTGTTTTTTGTAAGTAGTAGCTGCACATGTTCTGAATTGTCTCTTTGGTTGCTGCTGTACCAGGTCCTACCTACCACTTCAACAATTAGAGAAGATTTAGTTGCTGGTTATCACCAGAGAAGGATCAAATTTCTGAGTGGCTGCTGCTGGACTGTTATATACAGTCAACTTCCCTCTTATTTGCACTTTCTCACACACCATTACACTCCTAGGCACTCTTCTCAACTTTTGTACCTACAACCCTATTTTTCTCAGCCCATATTTCAGATTGATATCACTATCTCATAGTACACTTTCCGTAAGCATACTTTTTGTGAGCAGTTGGTATTCAGCTTCTATTTTAATCTTGTCTCTATTCTATTCTCTTGTCATTTCATCTCTCATTATTTGGTTTAAGGTATGTATGTGCTAAAATTCAAATTGTTAGAAAGATCTTGGAATTACCTATGATTCATTATTTGGCCCACCTCACTTCCATCATTTGGTTCCAGAGCTTAGTAAACATCCATATTTGTTGCCAAGATGAGTGACTATAGAGATAAACTGGAACAAGAAGACAAGCTTGATGGAATGTCCAATTATCCAATGTGGAGCTTCATGATGATGAACTTGTTAGTTTCCAAGGATTTGCAGAATAATTTCAATGGCAAGTATCAGGGCAAGACAAGCTACAAAGGATGTTGCATCTTCTTAAAAGCAACCAACCAGCTGCTCCGATTTCTGTTTAACAAGTGGTTGAAGAGGAAGAAGAGGGAAAGGTCCTCTCATCATTCACAGTCAGAGATACTATCAACTTACTTCCTACTTAAGAGCAATCCAGACAGGATTCTAAAGATGCAAAAGCACTCTCATTTATTGCTATGGGAGTGAAGCGTCACATCATTCTTCAAATCAGGTCATGCAGAACGTCTCATCAGGCTAGTGTCAAGTTGGAGAGTCTCTATCAAAACAAATATCCTGCAAAGAAGGCTCGTCTACGGACATAATTAGCCAACTCACGTATGAAAGTTGGTGAATCAGTTCAATCTCATATTCTAAAGCTTATCGACATTCGTGGTAAACTTCTTAATGTTGAAGTTAGCATATGTGATGAAGAGATGGCGAACAGACTTATCAATTCAATTCCATCCACATCTCTCTCTCTCTCTCTCTCTCTCTCTCTCTCTCTCTCTCTCTCTCTCTCTCTCTCTCTCTCTCTCTCTCTCTCTCTCTCTCTCTCTCTCTCTCTCTCTCTCTCTCTCTCTCTCTCTCTCTCTCTCTCTCTCTCTCTGATAGAAATTTCATTACAAGAGTTGCACTTTTTGTTGCTTCAAGATGAAGACCACCGGAAGAGTATGGAAGAGAATGATGAAGCTACGATATCATCGTCCAAAAGTAAAAAGAAGAAGGAGACTATGAAGAAGGAAAAGAAGACTCAACAAAGCAGAAAGGAAAGTAAGTCATCCAATTCAAAGTCTTCCACTACATCTTCTTCTACCTCTACGTCAACTACTTCTACCACACCTAAAGAGTAATCCACTTCATCTACATCCACACCAAAGAAAGGTATATGCAATTATTGCAAGAAACGAGGTCATCATATAATAGAATGTAGAAAGAGGATTTTCAAGGAGAAAAGGTTCAAAATCTAAGTCTTCTAGCAACAAATCTTATGCATCCGTTAATATAAAAGGACTAGCTTTTGACCACTAAATGCAATTCCTCAAAATCCTTAGATTTTTTATTATGGAGCTACTAAGCACATGACAGGTTGCAAGAAGGTATTTTCTTCCCTTATTAGCTCTAGAGGTAGAAGGGTGATCATAGGAAATGTTCATGATTTTGATATCACTGGTGTTGGAGAAGTTACTCTAAATAAAACCAAGAGCAAGTGGTAAATTCACAATTTCTAACGTTCTCTATGTTCCAAAATTGAAGAAGAATTTGCTTTCTATCACCACTTTCTTATCAAATGGTCACGAAGTTGTTTTTAAAAAGGATTCATGTCAAATCATCACACCAAATGAGAAGCATTGTCTATTACAAGGTGAAAACAAAAGTGCTTTGTTTGTGTTGTCCACAATCAATCATGCTAATGTTAGCAGATCCTCTGCACCAAAGAAGAATATGAAGTTATGGCATGTCAAATTTGGTTGTATAACTTACATAGCACTCAAACATATCAAAGATGAAGGTATGATTGGGAGTTTACCTACTTTTGATTTACGAGATGATGCATATTCATGTGAAGGACGTCTTGAAAGAAAGTTTCACAAACTCCATTCACATTCAAGAAGCATTGATTCATCATTGCTAAAAGGAAGTTGCAGAACATTCATTTAGATATAAATGGACCAACGAGAGCAGATTCTGTCAAAGGGCATAGGTATTTTGTCACTTTTATTGATGATTATTGTTGGAGTTAGACGTCTACGGAAGCACCCAAACAGCACAAGGAAGAAGGAGAAGCTTGGAGCACAACACACATCTAGTTTGTTCACACATATGACTACCTAAATATATCAACAAATCGGTCAACAAGGAGCGAGCACTCATGTATAAGGAAGTGCCAAGCTATGTGGAATCAATCCACAAAAGGAAGTAAGCCCAAAGCTTTGCGGAAAGCTTCAAGCTTCTCCCTAGGCAGAGCTTTCGTGAAAAGGTCTCCAATGTTCTCCTGTGTGGGCACATATGCCAAGCTGATCTCTCCAACAGAGAACCTCTCCCTGACATAATGATAATGCACCTCAATGTGCTTAGTGGGAGCATGGAACAGATGGTTCCTCGCAACTTCCGATGCGCTCTAACTTTTAGTGAAGATAGTGGTGGTAGAAGACTGACCAACACCCAAATGAGCCATAAGGCATCTCAGCCACACACACTGAACAATCGTTGTGAAAGCTTCCCTATACTCAGCCTCACAACTAGAAGTGGCCACAGTAGGCTCCTTCTTGCTCAACCAAGATATACATGGGCTATCAAGCACGAAGCAAAAGCCACTAGTGGACACACGAGTGTCATAGCAACCAGCCCCGTCACTGTCAGAAAAAGCATGCAAATCCGACGGTTGTGATCCCCCCTTGGATAAAACAATCCAAGTAGCCAGGTACCACTCAAGTAGCGAAAGATGTGCTTAACCACCTTCCAATGCTTGACACCTGGGCAATGCATAAACCTACTCATCTGTGAGAGAGCAAACTCAATATCTGGCCGAGTAATGCATAAGTAAATCAAGCACCCAACAGTCTGCCGATAGACAACAACATCAAATGCATCACCAGCATCATAAAGACTCAATCGTAAACATGTCTCCATAGGAGTGGCAATAGGTTTACAATTTTCAACGCAAAAATGTTGCAATAATATTTCAATATATTTCGTTTGACCCAAAGCCATTCCACTATCAACTTGCATAAACTAAATGCCCAAATAATGATGCAAATGCCCCAAATTAGACATCTCAAATGAGGCATGCAAATCAGCCTTAAAATCAGCAATATGCTTGTCATAAGGACCCGTGAGCACCATGTCATCAACATACACAACAATGATCAAAAGCACATCACTAGCATGCTTAACATATAAGGTGCTTTAAGTTGGACTGTTCTGAAAACCATGTGCAATCAGATAGGCATGTATCTTTTCATACCGAGCACGTGGTGCTTGCTTTAAACCATATAATTCCATCTTCAGCCTACGCACTTGGTTTTCATGCCCTTTCTGCACAAAGCCACAGGTCTGAAAAACATACACTTCTTCATGCAAGTCATCATTTAGAAATGTAGATTTAATGTCCAATTGATGTACATTCCAACCATGATGAGCTTCAAGTACGCAGATGCTACAAACAGTAGTCATTCGACATGTAGGAGCAAAGGTTTCATCAAAATCAATGCCTGTTTCCTCTGCATAACCCTTTGCAACAAGCCTAGCCTTATACCTTTCAACTGTTCCATCAGGCTTACGCTTCAGCTCGTATACCCACTTAGTACCAAATTCCAATGGCCTTCTTGCCAGGAGGCAAGTCACATAAAGACCAGGTACCATTTTTCATGATAGCATCATATTCTGATTGCATAGTAGCCATCCAATTTTCAGAATTTTGTGCTTCATCAAATGAAAGAGGCTCATTCTCATCACACACACACTAGACGAAGCCTTAGCACAGCAATATGATGCAAAAGAGACACTATGAGAGCCTGAGCGAGTACGATATGATAGAGGTGCATTTAATTTGCTGTCATGCAAAGTCTGCACCAACCGTTTTGGCATAGTTTTTGCCTCCTCAATCTCGGCTCTCTCATCAACAAGTGCATCATGTAAATCTGCATTAAAATGGAATGATCTGCATCATCACATGAAACCTGTAAAGACTGAGAAGTTATCTTATTAGGACCAGCACTAGACTGTTCACCTATAAAAAGAGGCAACAAGTATCATACATGTCTTTGGAGCTAAGGGATGTCTCCTTAGTACATGAAAGTAACGGCTGAATAGCATCTTCCACACAAACATCACAGCTAACCAAAATGCATTTAGTATTGCTTTCAGAACTGTACCCAACAAAAATACATTTTAGTGCTTTATCATCCAATTTGTTGTGATGTTGTTCAGGCACTTATGCATATGCCAAACAATCAAAAACACGCAAGTGAGCGACAGATGGCTTACGACCATGCCAAGCCTCATATGGAGTGATAGACTGCAATGCTTTAGTGGGACATCTGTTAAGTACATATGCTCCACACATAACGGCCTCAAGCCAAAAACTACGTGGTAAAGCTTGACTCTTGACCATATACCTCCCCGTCTCCATGAGTGACATGTTCTTCCGTTCAGCAACTCCATTCTATTGAGATGTATACGAAACTGTACACTGATGTTTTATCCCACGTTAAGCCAAAAATGCATTAAAGTTAGAACACATATATTCCCCCCTCGATGAGAATGGAGGATGCCCATTTTACATGCTGACAGATTTTCAGCCAAAACCAAAAACTGTTTGAAGCACATAAACACTTCGGACTTTGCTTTCAATGGATATACCCATGCATGCCTTGAAAAATCATCAATGAAAGTCACAAAGTAAAGATAATTTCCAAAAGAGGATGTGTGCATAGGACCACAGACATCACTGTGAACAAGCCTCAATTTTTTAGTAACTCGAACTCAACCATCTTTTGAAAAGGAGGAACGCTCCATTTTGCCCAAAATACAACCTTCACATATATGTTTTCTTGGTGCCTCAAGTTTGGGCAAAGAGAACACCATTTCAGATTTCAAGCATACGAAATTAGCAAAATTCAAACGACCAAAGTGTGTATCAAAGTTTTGCATCTGACATAGCCTGAGAATCATGTACTGCACATGCTGAATCATTCATAGATCTTTCATAGTCTATGAGCTTATACAACCCACGACATAAAATGCCAGAAGCAATAACGACGTCACCATTTGACAAAACATGAGCTGTACATCTGTCATCAACAAATTTCACAACCAAGCCAATCTTGGCTAAAGCTGAAACTATGGTAGATTCTTCTTGATCCGTGGTATAAATAAAGCATCCGACAATGTAAAAGACTACCATCAGCAGTAGTCAAAATGATCTTACCAACTCCCATGACAGGAAAAGAGGAGTTGTTGGCGCATGTGACAGTATTCCCTATAGGGGCAGGCTCAAGTGAAGTGAAGAAAATGTGTTGCACCGTAATATGTTTGGTTGCCCCACTATCAAAATACCAAACATTTAATGTCTGCTGCACACATACACTATTCATGTTCATGAGAAGATGGGTCAAATCTGCAAACAGTAGTAAACACCCATTCTTCATTCTGCACAATGATTAGCAGACTCTGTTTTCGATATCCTTGAGTGCCATCCTCAAGATGGATGGTATCATGTCCATGCTCATCATTCCCTCCACTAGAGGATCCCCTATGACTTTGATGTGTTGGAGCATCATGTGGATGAGGATCACACGAGCTGATAGAGGTGGAGGTGCGCCGAGAGCTATGTGAATACTTTTTGGCTTCCCTTTGAGCTACACACTCAAGGAGCTCATCCTCGATGTCAGCTCGCATACGTTGTTTGCATGTTGCAACGCCCAAGCCACTAAATTTGGCAAGGTAAGCTTTGATACGATCTTCCCCACCACCCCCTTTGTAACCACATAGGTTACATGTCCATCTCTCACTCCCACCCGATCCAAATTTCCCTTGGCTAGACATGTACTTCCAACAATTTTGCTTTGGTTTAGGTAAGGTGAGTCTCTCTCTCTCTCTCTCTCTCTCTCTCTCTCTCTCTCTCTCTCTCTCTCTCTCTCTCTCTCTCTCTCTCTCTCTCTCTCTCTCTCTCTCTCTCTCTCTCTCTCTCTCTCTCTCTCTCTCTCTCTCTCTCTCTCTCTCTCTCTCTCTCTCTCTCTCTCTCTCTCTCTCTCTCTCTCTATCTCTCTCTCTCTGACGGATGCAAGCACAGGGGACTCGGGAGAGCATTGGATTGGAAAGAATGTGAAATGCCCTCCCCCGCAAGCCCGTTTTGGGCTCGAGGGAGAGGATAAAAAAAATTGTTTGCAACGCAACGTGCTCCATACTTCGTAAGGCAATACCCTTGCATTGCAAATGCTACGCAACGCGTTGTGTTGCAACTATGAACCATATAGAGGGGAGGATCAATCACCCCATCAAAGGTTTCTAAACATGATGGTACAAAGAAAGATGCATCTCTCACTCGTGAATATTATATGCTACCCCCACTATCTACACCTTCTCCTATTCCTCCTATCAAAACCGTTTTTATTGGTTATGCTATTGAAAGCAAAGACTATAGATTCTATGTTCCAAAAAAAGGTCAAATCCTACATTCACACAATGCATATGTACTAGAAAGTCAAATTTATGATAAAGATGCAGTTATTCCAGAGATTATTAAAGAAGATATGCATTTCTCAAAAGAAACTTGGATTCTTATACTCAAACATACAAAGGGGAGGATCAATCTTTTCATTCCCCATCAAAGGTTTCTAAAGATGATGGTCGAGAGAAAGATGCATAAACTACCTTTCAAGAAACATGGTCATATTTCAGCTACTAGGAAATTGCAGATTATTCATTCAGATGTGAATGGACCTATGAGAGCATACTCTATTCAGGGTTTTAGGTATTTTGTTTTATTTGTTGATGATTTTACGAGATACTCATGGATCTATGGTCTTAAGTTGAAGTCAGAAGTCTTTCCTATGTTCAAGAAATTTGTAGCTATGGTTGAAAATGAAAGTCAGGTAACTATCTAGATTCTCAGAAGTGATAGAGGTGGAGAATACTTGTCAAATGAGTTTCAAATATTTCTTGAAGAAAAAGGTATTACTCGACACCTTACTATTGCTTATACTCCTCAACAGAATGGTGTTGCAGAAAGAAGAAATAGAGTACTTGTTGAGATGATGTGGAGCATGATGGCGTCCAAAAAGCTTTCACCAAAATTCTGGTTTGATGCAGTACATACAACTAATCACAATTTGAATAGGTCTTCTACAAAAGCCTTTAAGGTAATCACACCTTATGAAGCATATTATGGTAGAAAACCTAATGTGAGCTATTTCAGAGTATTCGGATCACTTTCTTATGTACATGTTGAGAAAAAGGATCGAGGCAAACTAGATGTAAAGGAAAGGAAAGCTGTTTTTTGTTGGATATCCTATTGAGAGCAAAGGATACAGGTTTTATGTTCCAGAGACAGGTGAAGTTATCCTTTCACGCAATGCATATATTGCTGAAAATAAGATATATGATAAAGAAGCAGAAATTCCAGAGTTCATTAGTGAAAATGACTATGGATTTTTTAGAAGGAATTTGGATGTACATGTTCAGCCATATCATGAGGAAGTTAAAATTCCTAGGATTGAAGAAAGAGGAATTTCACAACCTTCTACAGATTCAGTTCCACGTGAGACTTTAGTTCCAGAAATGGAAGAAAGTACTAGAGTTCCAGAAAGTCCTAGTACCTTAGAAGGACATGTTCCAGAACCAGTGGAAGCTGAAGAGTCAGAAAGAGTATCACCACTATTTAAGGATACACCTACTTGGTTATATCAGACTTGGAAAGATAGTGGTGTAAAGACTTTTACAAGAAGAACAAGGAGCCAGGCTAGACAACAACAACAACAACAACAAAAAGATCATGTAAGTTATGCTGAAGACTTTGAGATTCATGATATTTTAGCACTCACAATAGTTGAAGATGAACTTGCATGTATTAAAGATGTACTTAACATTCCTATTTGGAGAAAAGCTATGCAAGAAGAGATTGATTCTATTCATAAGAATCAAACTTGGCAATTATGTGAGTTACCAGAGGGAAAGAAAGCTATAGGTGTAAAGTGGATCTTCAAAATCAAACGGAAAGCTGATGGTACTATTGACAGGTACAAAGCAAGATTAGTAGTCAAAGGATATGCACAACAAAAAGGTATTGATTATGATGAGACATTTGCTCCTACGTCTAGGATGACAGTTATTAGGTCAATACTTGCTTTAGGAGCTCATTTTTGTTGGAATGTATATCAACTTGACATAAAGACTTCTTTTCTAAATGGTGATTTACATGAAGATGTATATATTCAGCAGCCAGAAGGTTTTGAAGAAACAGGTAAAGAACACTTAGTGTGTAAGCTTATAAAAGCTTTGTATGGATTAAAACGGGCACCTAGAGCATGGTATGAAAAGATACATACATATCTTTTATCCATTGGATTCCATAACTCAGATGTAGCTTCAACTCTTTATGTCAAAGCTGAAACAGGTTTGATGATTATAGCAATCATTTATGTGGATGATATTATAGTCACAAGTCCCGGAGATGAAGATTTGCAGATGTTCAAAGAACAGTTGAAGCAAACATTTGATGTGAATGATTTAGGAATCTTGCATTATTATCTTGGGATTCAGTTAGGAATGATGTGATTTAGGAATGGTTGTATGCCCTCACCCGCTATGTGTGTAGGTTGTATGAGAGTCGCGTGTCTCTGGTATGTTGCAATGAGGAACCATCCAAGACGACTCTGGTTCACTTTCCTCATACAATGTTGTAATGATCCCTCTATCTGAAACTGTACCCTAAGCGCAGCATGTGTAGGGCATCGTATAACAAAATGCTCCTCATTCTCTACCACTATCTGGCAAATTGGGCATATGTGATCCTCCTTGGGTATCCTTCTAGCTAGACCTCTCCCAATCTCTAGCCGATGCGACGATACCCTAGGCTGCCCAATAGCCACTTCTATGTGATGTGGTATATATGTCTTCATGTAATGAGGCATCTCAATGAACCCCTAGTCTTAAATCTATAGAAAAAGCTCACGATAATGGAACTTTTTCATTGGTAGTATCTCCCTAGATAGGAGCCATGTCCTTTGTATATACCTATGCCATAGTTCGTGTCTCATGCAAAGAGAGTGTTCAGGTAAGGTCAACTCATGGTACATCATAGTATATAAGTCTAGATCCTCTAGAGGAATATCTTGAATATCTCTCACTTTCTTTATATCTACTATATCCACGTTAACTTCCCTTATATCTCTTGTATGGCGTCCATTCTCCAAGAGACTCAAGTTGGAGTGGCAATAAACTAGCCAGTCCAACTGCGTTGTAGATAATTTGTTCCTCTCCTTTGTATGGAAGAGGGCCCATGTGCTCCAATTCCTTTCACAAGGACTTACCTTGGAGCCGTGTGAAAGGAAACAAATAGCTAACTCTCTCTGTATTACATATAACATAATTCAAAAATAATTAATACATAAATTATGATACATATTTCATAGTCACCGGGGGACGGTGACGTGTCCCAAGGACAGTGACGTCCCGGGGTCGGGGACGGGACCTGTACCGTCCTGGGGACGCCAATCCGAGACGGCACTCAAAATATGCTGATTTTAAGGTTAATTTGAAATGGAAACCATTCATAAGGGTTTTGTTAGCTTATAAGAGCACAAATAAACAAGAAAATAGTAAAAAGAAGCTTTCCAAAGTGAAATATATGAAAACATGTGATGTGTTGCTGCCGCATTGTAGATATACACTGAATAAAAAAGAGTACGCTGTAGATATCATCATATCATATATCAAAAAGAGTACATCTCATGAATAAAACCAAAAAGATACAACCATGGCCCATATGGCATAGATGAATCATGATAGATCTAAAGACTAAGATAACTCAAGACTAAAGTGTCAAGGAGAATCCAAGTGGGGAGTCTGTGCTACATCAATAGAGGTGGTAGCCCACGGTGCAATCTGAATCTCCACTTGCTCAAAGTATTCTAAATCATGTGCCTCTTCTTCATGTTCTTCACCTTGCACCTTGTCCTCCATCTCCCATTCTGTAAAAGGATCTGAAGCCATGCTTTGGGTCTTGCGAAGCATCCTTAAATTTGCACTGACAAAGACAAGATCACTGGCACGTTGCACACCAAGTCTGTTCCTCTTCTTAGAGGCTACATGTCCATAAACACTCCATAGTTGCTCAAGGCAACTTGTAGTGCAAGCTTGGCTTAGTATCCGTATAGCCAATTGTTGCAACTCTGGACCATCAAATCCAAAATCTTCCCACCATAAAGCAGCACCGACACGAAACCTATCTTCTTGTGCATCTGCACATGAAAATGAAGCATCTTTCATAGTTCTATATTTGGATAATTGATCTCTAATAAGCCTCCTCGATGCATTATCTGGGACAAGTCTCTCCAATATCGTCCTCCATCCACTTGCTACCTCCAGATCAGCATATTGTTTCTTATCTTGGAATTCAGGGTCCACCATGAATGCCGCTGCGTGCAGTGGGGAGTAATAGGCATTCCATCGTCGAACACATATTGATGAAATTTCTTCATACTTCTCATCCTCTTGCACTAGCTTCTTAAGTGACTCTATGGTTTGATCCATAGCTTCATATACTTTGCCAATGCATGGGTCCATAGAATCCACCACTCTTAGCAAGTGCACAAGTGGTCTCACGATATCCACTATGCGGCTAATATTCTCCCACCATGCTGCATTATTTGCTAGTTTTCTGAATTCCTTTCCTGCTGTAGTGGAAGCCTCTGGCATTGCTGCAAATTCATCACTCAATAGTAGGCCTCTTAAAACACCACTACACTTCACAACACGGTGTAACATGATGAAGTTATATGCAAATCGTGTTTCAGCATATTTCAGCAAAACAAGAGTAGATCTTTTGCTGAACTCATTCTTCACACGTGTATGATTGTTGATGAAGCTCACTAATGCATTTGCCTCATTGATTGAAGGCAAAATCCAATCCAAAGTGCCAATGTCTTTGAGAATATTATTTAGGCAATGAGCCATGCAAAAACAAACACTGATATGAGGATACATACTTTCAATGATTTGGGAAGCTGCTCTGTTTGCGACTTCTCCATCTGCTACAATGGCTACAACATTTGCCGGACCCACCATTTCTATGGCACTTGCCCACTCAGAAGCAAGCACATCGGCTGATTTTCCTGTCTCAGATGCATCATGGGATGATATGAAGTACATCTCACCTCGAGAGTAAGCGACAACTCCATGGATAGATCGTCGTTGTGTGTCACTCCATCCATCCACGAGCCAAGACACTCCATTTCTTTCCCATGACTTTCGAATGTTCTCACATGCGGCTTCCACAAGTTTCTTCTCCTTGTCTAATAGAGTAGTACGCAAACACTCTGAAGTGGGAGGAACATATTGTGGTCCATATTCCCCTACTTTTTTCATCATCTCCTTGAAGTACGGTGATCTATGAATAAAAAGAGAATTTACATTATACAAATTGCAAACAATTATTGAAAATTCAGTTATGCCATATGAATTATGATTACTTACCGGGCTGCATTGAAAGGAATGTGGTCATGATAGAAAAACCTCGCCACCGCCATGTCAACCTCTTCCTTCAATTTGGGATTCCATTTATCATCAAGGGTTTGTTGACGATTAATACGTCCGACTCCATATGGTGTGGAGCTTACAGATGGCATATCTTTTGGTGTGGAAAGAGGATGAGGACGAGCCCTCGTTGCCGATGAAGATGCCTCCTTGGAAAGAGAGGTAGAAGTTCTCACAAATGATGCGGGATTGACTGGAGCTTGTGAAGCACGACGGGCATGCACATGGGCATCACTCACAGCAAGCTTGTTGAGAAGTTCTTGCTTTTTCTCCGAAGTGATGGCATTACAAAACTTTACTTCATTGCCACTCTCATGAAGAAGATGGGCACGCACCTTGTTCGCTCCGCCGATCCTTTTGTATCCACATAACTTGCATGTCCATGGTCTTGAACCACCTCCTTCTCCGGCGGCCATGGGAGAATCCACCTCTTCCCACCATGTCCATTTTGCGACAGCCTTCCTTCTCTTGTATCTGCTTGATGAAGAGGCCATAATGGCTGCTCCTACACTCCAAATGAAAGAGAGGAGGAAGGTTTAGAACTCCAAAGGGTAAGTTCTTGAGCCTTGAGGAGAGGACTCAAGAGAGGGGCTGCTGAAATCACTCTCCTAGAGAGGCTCAAAGGTTAAGAGGATGGAGAGGGCTGCTGAATATGCAAGAGTGCACACCAAAGGAGCTCAAGAGGGAAAGCTGAAAGTGTGATGTGTGTTTTGAGGGCAGCAAGGGCTTGTTTTATAGTTGCATTGGGGCCCCATAAGTCCTACTATAGAGAGAGAATGTGGGCGCACTTTTTCAAAATTCGAAAATCAAATTTTTTTCGAAAAATCTACCGCTCCCGCCATTTTGGCGTCCCCAAATCTCCGTCATAAAATGAAACCGTCCCGGAACGGCGTCCCGGGGACGGCACCCTGTATCAAAAAGAAATTCGGGGCTGGCAAGATATTTGAAAGGGCGGAGTCCCGACGTCCCTCGGGCCCGGGGACGCGTCCCCCTGTGACTATGACATATATAGCACATGTCACACTGAAGACTTTTGACTTAGTACTTACCAATTGAGGAGCGTCAGCACCGTACATCTCCCACCAGGATATTGGCCGCAACTGAGCAGATCTCAAGCAAGCAATATTCTTTCCAAAATGGCCACCACCATTTTGGAATACCAAGAGCTGTCTCTCCAATTGAAATCAAAACTCCACATCGGCTTGATAAAGCATATGTGTATATATATATATATACACACACACACACACACATATATATATATATATATATATATATATATATATATATATATGTGTGTGTGTGCGCGCGTGTGTATTTGTGTATATATATAAATGTGTGTGTGTGTGTGTGTGTTCCATGCACTCAAGAGGTCCTCATCCAGGATGGATTGTTGTGATCTCCATAAGGGATGCAACAAGTGTGCCATCTCATGGATTGGGAGATGAAACCAATCCCATTGATCCCTCCACTAGCTTTGAGCTGCTCAATCTTATAGACAAAAAAGTATAAAACTTGAGAGACTATTTTTTAAGATAATAAGAGTTTCAAGTGTCAAAATTTCAAAGTAACAAGTAATAACTTAATAAATACTTGTCCAATGTCAACTCTAGGCAATGTGAAAGGGACTCGACAACTCGATCCATGAATTCATAGACAAGTCCCAATGTACTCCCCTTCATATCAAGTATGCGAAGAACAGAATATAATGGATGTATGGCACGCGCAAGTGCCTCTACATCCCTCAAAACTCCACTTTGTAGATACAACTATATGCATCAAAGCCTGTCACACCCAAAGTAGTGTCTCCATCACTATGTACATGTAAGCAAATCTAGTCTTTGCAGGCTTTAGCATATCCAACTCACTGAATGGTATGTACTATGAAAATAGCTAGTAGTTTTGGTTTTTATGTGAACAAAGAGACCACCTTATGGCGTGTGGAAAAAATAGAATGAATCCAAGGGATCTTTCCAAGATCCTCTATCAAAAGATCAATGCTATGTGCGGCACATGGGGTTCACACAATGGAGGGAAACTCTGCCTCTAACAATCTTCCCATGGCCACACAGTTACTCCCATTGTCACTAATGACCTGCAAAACATTCTTTTGACCAGCATCCAAAATAGCTTGGCAAATATGACCATATATAAATTCACTTGTGAGACATAGAAATCACACTGAATCAGCCATATGGCATAGATGAAAAGACTTGTCACTTCACAATTTACATATTACACAAATTACAATAGATGCATGGCACATGCATCATGCATGATGCATTGCACATGCTCCATGGATGATGGCAGATGCATGATGCATACTATATACAACACAATATACATGCAATGTGCATGTGCCATGTACATACATAATGGATATATATGGCATATACGAATGCATATCTTTAAATTGAAACTTGAAATTTCAGCTATACATATTACATACTTTTCAATGTAAGTCGAGCTTGTGATGCATCATTGGCGCGAAGGAACATGCTGCCTTTGACACAATACACCAGTATGTTATATACATTCCTTTTCCTGATGTCTGTCCATCCATACCACATAATAGTGCATCCATACTTCTCCCATGTTCCCTTCATGGGCTCTAACTTCTTCTCCACTATATCCTTTGTTTTGCGTAGCTCACTAGTCCTCAACTTCTCATATGAAGGACCGCTCCATCGATATCCCAATGTGCTCACTAACTCCATGGCTTCCTCCCATGCCCGTGTGCGTGCAACATCAAAAGGAGGCCACATTATATAAAAAGCTTCATTATACTTTGTTTGGCCTTAAGCTCCCCCGTACTGATGCTAAAGAAATCGATCCTCGAGCTCCTTTCATCGGTGGCTAAGTGTTATCCTCAAGATGGATGGTATCATGTCCATGCTCATCATTCCCTCCACTAGAGGATGCCCTATGACTCTAATGTGTTTGAGCATCATGTGGATGAGGATCACATGAGCTGATAGAGGTGTAGGTGGGCCGAGAGATCTGTGGATACTTTTTGGCTGCCCTCTGAGCTACCCACTGAAGGAGCTCATCCTTGAGGTCAGTTAGCATAGGTTGCTTGCATGCCACAATGCCCAAACCACTAAATTGGCAAGGTGGGCTTTGATATGATATGCCCCATCGCTCCCTTTGAACCACATAGATTACATGTCCATCTCTCACTCCCACCAGATCCAAACTTTCCTTGGCTAGACACATACTTCCAACAATTTTGCTTTGGTTTAGGCATGGTCTCTCTCTCTCTCTCTCTCTCTCTCTCTCTCTCTCTCTCTCTCTCTCTCTCTCTCTCTCTCTCTCTCTCTCTCTCTCTCTCTCTCTCTCTCTCTCTCTCTCTCTCTCTCTCTCTCTCTCTCTCTCTCTCTCTCTCTCTCTCTCTCTCTCTCTCTCTCTCTCTCTCTCTCTCTCTCTCTCTCTCTCTCTCTCTCCCCCCCCCCCCATGGCCCCCAAGTTGGAGGAACAATTGGTCACCTTAGAGCATACCCTCCGAGAGTTGATAGGGAAACATAAGAAAGAAGGAGATTCTGGACTGAACGGGGTTACCCGCAGAGTCGTCACCCTCGAAGCCAAGGTAGCAACCTTGGAGAAGGAAAATGAGTCCCTCCGGGACTCGGGATGAGCTTCTTGCTGTCTGCAAGAAGCACTCACAGAATCAGGAGGAGTTGCACACTAGGCTTACTGATCTGAGGATGAAACTGGACAGCATACGTGAGGAGGGGGAGATCGCCCCACACCTAGAGGACATCCGGACGACTATCAAGAAAGAGTGCATAGAGATGGTTCGGACCAGCTTGAGACTTAAAAAAATGGATGGGTCGAAGCTGTCAAAAAAAAAACCTTCGACAGGAGGCAAAGAAGAACAACCACCATGAGGAGATCCATATAGTACACACCACCATTGAGGAGGAGCGGATGTGACAGGCCCAAAGGCTCAATGTCCGCGTCTCCGGCCTCACGGAGACAGACGGATCACCAGAGAAGGACGGGCGTTGCTTGTGCACACTACTCGGATACCGCGCGGATGAGCCTCTTTATGACTTCAAAATGGATGATAGACTCATTTGCTGGATTCCAACCACTCAATTGATGCTCTCATTGAAAGCTCATAAATTGGCCAAGATGGAAAGATATGATGCAAAAAAGACATTATGTAAGCTTGGGCATCAGCTAGAAAAGAGGGTAGTACATGTAGAAATGAAGAGAAAAGGGATGTTTGGAGCAACTCTCACTTGAGAAGCTATGGTAACTCTTCAAAATGGTGCATGAATTTGATTTATCACACATGATCCCTCCTTTGATTCTATATGTAGAAACAAAGGGAAAAAATCCATTCCAACCATGTTGCCGTATATGCCTCTCACGAGGATGGTTGCCCTTTGGGCTATCCATTCTCTTTCTCAAGACCGATTGGCTCCTTCCTATGGCAATGAAGCGAACGAAGAACCCAACTTGTATATGAAGGCGCCAAACGGTTGTTCAACGTCAAATGTGGGATAAAGACCCTGTTCTGCGTGCGCTCAGAGTTGAATAGAACTCCAGAGAACCAAATTCGAACTAATTTTCTTCATCTCCATAGCTAGAGCTTAGATGACTACTAACCCTCACTCTTTTGGCCTATCTTGGTCATAAAACCTCCAAAGTTCAGAAACTCTTGTTGTTATGGATTGCTCTCTGAGAGATCTTTCCAAAGAGTGTTTTTGGATTCAGTTTCAACCTTCTTCAGAGCTTTGATTGCGGCTGTTTGTCATCATCAACCCCCATTTGAGCACTTTCTTGACGCAACAACTATTGGGAGATTCTTGGACAGCAAAAAGAAAGGAGTGTGGACCATCTTTAACACGTGTATCTGCATGCATATCAACTTTTGGACCTTCAGATAAGTTTTTGGTCAATTACCATGCATTATTGCTTTCTTTTGATTCACGCCACATATAGAAAATGCATTTTTTGCATAGAATCTTAAGTATATGCGTAGTTACGACGTTGCTTAGTCTTGTAGGGTGCATGAAGTGTTGTTTGCAGGTACATGTAAGTATTTGTCGTGCAGGTTTAGCGAGGGAAGTAAAAGAACTTACCGTGTTCTTATTAAAATACCATGCCGCGAGCACGAAAAAAAAAACATAAGGGCGTGTAGTGCCCTTTGGTTGATTTGTTGATAGATTCTGCCTCCGGCACCATTATTTGTCGCGGAAAGTGCATGACGTGTACTTAATGTAATTTTTTTCAGATTTTCAATTTCACATCGTTATGCTGCCAAATGTTTAGGATTCATTATGCATATGCACTAAAGGATAGCAATCATACTAAAAGTTTCTTATTTTATCATTTTCCTTTAAGAAAAGGCTTGTGACTTGTTTTATTCTCCGTTGCCACTTATTTATCTTAGGTATACATAGAGCGTACAACTTGAAAAAAAAAGGGGGAAAAAACATAAAAACAGAAAATTAAAAAGTGACTAAAACCATATCCTAGCATGAAATCAAGACCATCGTCACCTACTAGAATTGATATACTCATGGAAGAGCACCCCGTAGATCCCAGTCAGACCATGAGTGCTAGGATTGCCCATCTAGAGAGCGCACTTCACGATATCTTGGAACACATGCGTGGCTCCAAGAAAGAGGAAGATGTGCATGAGCCTGACTTGCCAGGGATGGAGGTAGATGCTCCAGATGAGCATCGAACTCCAGAAGTCCCTAGAGATAGCATCCTAGTCAAAGAGGCCACATGGAAGCTTAAGGATCTTAAGCTGCCTAGATACCATGGCTCGACTAGTGCTAGGACTGCCTATGCGGTTGAGCAGTGGCTAAGCAAGTGGGAGGCAGTGGCTCGACTGATGAAGTTGAGCAATGGCTCAGCAAGTGGGAGCAGTGCTTTCGTTTGTGCCATGTCATGGACAATAGGCACAAAATTCAGCGAGCATGAGACCGATGCGTTGTTGGTTTGCCCATTCAGATCCAATCCTATGAGGACAGACTGGATTTCAAGATAGCTAGACTCGCACATTTCGATGTAGTCCTAAGAAAGAAGTGGCATGCTAGGAAACGGCTGGTCATTGACTTTGCATCGCATGTGTACCAGTTTGAGCATGATGGGGAGGGACTACTAATCTCTAGAGAGCCAGATCTCGAAGAAACGTGATTCCTAACCGCTACCAAGTTGCTCAAGATTGATTGTAAGTATATTTATTTTCTTTATTTTGTGTATTCGACGGGTATTAAGATGGATTCATGCAGTTATGGAAACCCTATTTGGAATGCTCAAGCACTTTCAGAGAAAGTAAGAGCAGAATTCCAAGAGTTATTCTTGAAAGAATTACCTTCAAGTTTGCCTCCTTGCAAGAACATTGAGCATAGAATCGAATTGGTATAGGAGCGAGTCCAACCACTCGGCCACCATTTCAAATGACTTTGCAAGAGGAGAATGAAGTCTGCAAGGTCATGGAGGAGTACCTACAAAAAGGGCTGACTAGACCCAACTATTTGCCTTTTGCAGCACCACTTCTTCTCGTGAAGAAGAAAGATGGGTCTTATAGAATATGCATCGACTACCGAGCACTCAATAAGATTACCATCAAGCACTGATATAACATGCCCAAGATAGATGATCTTTTAGATGTTCTAGGTGGAGCCGTTGTATATAACAAAATAGATTTAAAGAGTGGCTACCATAAGATTAGCGTAAAAGATCATGATGTATATAAAACAGCTTTCAGGACCTTTTTTGGGCACTTAGTTATGCCATTTGGTTTGACTAATGCACCTGCTACTTTTATGATGTTAATGAATGATATTCTATGACCATTCATCGGAAAGTGTGTTGTAGATTTTGTTGATGATTTGCTTGTGCATAGTAGGTATGTTCATGAGCATGAAAGCCGTTTAAGATTGGTATTAAATAAGTTGAAAGAAAATAAGTTGTATGTAAATCCAGAAAAGGCTCAGTTGTTTCTTCCAAAGATAAGAGTATTTAGGGCATGTGGTATCGGTCGATGGGGTCCATATGGATCCCAAGAAGATCTCAGTTATTTTAGCTTGGCCTACTCCTCAAGATGAGGGGCAGTTACGGTCATTTCTAAGAACTTCCGCTTTCTATCGGAAATTCATCTCTTCTTATTCATCGATAGCAGCGCCTATGACGAACTTGCTTCAAGGCAAAGTTCCATTTGCATGGAAGCAAGGACAGCAAGAAAGTTTTGATAGCTTGTTTCAGAGGCTCCTACACTCAAAGTGGTAGATCCGCAAAAACCATTTGAGTTGGAGACATATGCTAGTGGCATAGCCATAGGGGCAGTTTTGAGCCAAGATGGCATGCCAATAGCTTTTCAAAGCAAGAAATTGAGTAGTGCACAGCACAATTGGCCAATGCATGAACCGAAGTTGTATGCAATGGTGCATGCTCTTTAAGTCTAGAGACACTATCTATATGGTGCAGACCTTAAGGTATACACAAATCACCATACACTCAAGTACTTTTGTAGTCAGCCAGATTTTCGAGGCACACAGGCTCATTGGGCTTAGCTCATGCAGGAGTTTCACATGGAAATCCTGTATAGAAGAGGCAAAGAGAATATAGTAGCTGATGCATTATCACGGATAATGTATCAAATGAGCTTTACAGTTCTAGAAAGCTCATTCCTTCAAGAGATAAAGGAAGCATAGGTGGAAGATCCACATTTGTTACGGATTATTAGAGCCATCAGTGATGACTCTATCATAGGAGACGAGGTAGTTCCAACTCTTTCTTCTCCTAGCAAAGCAAACACGTCCAGTTACTATTCCGATTTCTCAAAGAAGAATGGAATAGTCAAATGGAAAGGAAAGCTTTGCATACTAAATTCCTAGGATTTGAGAAGAAAAGTCATGCATGATAACCATGATGTTCCTTGTGCAGGGCATCCTGGTGTTGACAAGACAATATAGCCTGTTCGAAGAACATTTTGGTGGCTTGGATTAGCCAGAGATGTCCACACGTATGTTCAACAATGCTTTATGTGTCAAGTCAACAAGGCAAAAAGGGTGAAGACACCAAGTCGTTTGCATCCTTTACAGATTCCAGATCATAACTGGGACATTGTATCCATGGACTTCATAGTGGGATTACCGCAGACCTAAAGGAAACGGGATACTATCCTAGTTGTGGTAGACAAATTGAGCAAGATGGCTCATTTCATACCCACACGGGAGACGATAGAAGCTCCACAGGTAGCAGAGTTGTTTATCCAACATGTCTTCAGATTGCATGGGTTATTGACATCCATAGTCTCAGATAGGGATGTCATATTCACAGGACACTTCTGGAAGTTTGTATTTGACAAACTGAAAGTGCCATCGAAAATGAGTACTGGTGATCATCCACAAACAAATAGTCAGGCCGAGAGGGTCAACCAAATACTAGAGGACATGTTGAGGACATATGTGTCTAAGAGCCAAACGAATTGGGATAGTTACTTGCCACTAGTAGAGTTTGCTTATAACAATAGACCTCATAAGATGATAGGAATGTCTCCTTTTGAGATGAACTATGGCATGAATCCCACTGCTCCCACTACCATAGGAATGCCAAAGAAATGCCCTAGTGCTTCGGAGTTCTTAGCAAACCTCCAAGCAAATTTAGAAATCGCTAAAGCCAAGATGCAGAAGGCAGCTCATTGGGCAAAAGAGTATGCTGACAAAAGAGTATGCTGACAGGAAGAGATCTCCTAGAGTCTTTGAGGAAGGAGATAGAGTTTTTCTTCAGGTGCCAGCTATATCTACTTCACTATCCATAGGGAAGTGTAGTGAGCTTTGACCAAGGTTTTGTGGACCTTGGAAAATAGTAAAGAAGCTTAGTGATGTTGCATACCGATTAAAGCTTCCTCCGGATTGCAAAGTCCATCCAATGTTTCATGTCAGTAAACATAGGAAGTGTATTTCTAGGGAGGATAATCTACTAGAGAGTATTGTTTCTTTGCAAGAAAGTGATAGCATAGATCATTCTCCATATAGGATACTAGATCAGAGATAAAAGCGGTTAAGAAACTCTGTCATCCAGGAGTATCTAGTAGCCTAGAGAGGACTATCGCTTACTAACTCTACTTGGGAATCGGAGGCTCTCGTTCGCAAGTACTTTCCCTCATTGATCATTGAGGACAATGATCTTTAGAAGGGGGAGAGAGTGTAAGACATTGGTCCACAGGGACCACTCCATGCGTGTGTGGGACAAGGGCCAGCCATAGCCAAGTTCCCAAGCTCGAGGGATATCCTAAGGTATTCAGTAGTAATAGGAATCATGAGTGTTGCATGATGGCCACATGGCAGCACTAGATCATTCCATATCATATCATTACTATTTTTTGAATACAAGAGGATATAAAGGATGGGAGGAGAGTAGCACACACATAGGAATGAGTGTTGCATGATGGCCACATGGCAGCACTAGATCATTCCATATCATATCATTACTATTTTTTGAATACAAGAGGATATAAAGGATGGGAGGAGAGTAGCACACACATAATTCGCAAGTCTTTCTTTGCATGAGCTAGTTCTCACATGGAGTGATGCCATGGCTTCATCTATTGGCTTGTTTGAGGGCACACCAACCATGAGCCTACCTAACTACATGATCAAGCAAGGTAATAGGACACTTATATGTGCTCTCCACCACCAGCTTGCATGTGCCTCGAGTCTCCTCCTCTTGTAGGAAACATCCCATACCACCCCAAGCAAGAGGGTAGAATGTCAAGTTGGGTTGTCCCAACCCCATGAGCTACGATGGATTTGTGCACATTGCCTTGCCTCATTCTTCAAATAGAGAGATGCTCTCATACTCATGTTAGCACTTCACCAAGATCCTTCTTGCTAACAAGGCAAAGAACATGCCATACTCACGAAACATAGAAAGGTGGACATTAGACTCTCACCTCCCAACCATGGGGCCAAATGGGCTCACCCCTAAGCCTAGCAACCTAGGAGCCTACAACTATACAAGTCTCCATCATCACAAGGGCATGGTCCCATATCACCATACCCACACCAAAACAAGCATATGGGTAACACCACCCAAGGGCAAAGAGTCCAAGTGCCTCATATGATGAATGAATCACACATAAGCCATTAGGTCCTATTTATAGACTAACTTAAGGTGGGCAAGTTCACACTAGCTAGACACTTCACACTTGGCATACATATAACTGCAAGCACCATTCCATATGTTCTTTGGGTTTTGGGACATAACAATCTTTCCCTAAGGAAGATTCATTGATTTGATGACAATGAATCTATTTCTTCCTCTATAGATTGTCTCTTTTCTTTTGTCTGATTGATTGATGTCCTTTTTCTTTCTCTTCCTCACTCTCTCTTCTTCTTTACAATTAAGAATGAGTTGAATAATTCTTAAAGGAGGTGATATGTTATACTCAATTGACTAGCTTCTACATACTACTAGATAATAGCATTTTAATGGTATGTGTTCAAAAAGTGCAGCCAAACTCTTGAACCATGTTCATTTTCTAAGGGCAAAGAGCCTCTTCTATCAAAACCAAAGTTAAATGAAGGAGAAGAGGTACTCCCCATTCTCATGAATGCATTTCAAGTGAATAACTTGTTAGTACAGAGCCTTCAAATGAGACTTGATTATGTTCTCTATATCCTCTTACAAAAATGCATGGCCCTCTTCTAGAAATATAGCTTATATCAAAGGCAATCTTCCATGAATAATTGGTGAAGGTCAACTAATAATCCTACAAATTAAGATGATCCACTAATAGTAAGCTTTTCTTGAACATTTGAACAAAATGAACATGCTTGAATGTAAACTTTTGCTCAGTTGCATTATGCCGAGTTGCTCAATGTTGTAGGCACAATTATCTTTGAGATAAACATTCTCGAAATACCTACACAAAATGAAAGAAAACACTCTTTGGAAGGAGTGCAGATAAACAAGGTCTCGAAGTCAATGATTCAAATATCATGAAATCAATGGCACACATAGCACATAGAATATCTTTTGTGTCAAACAACTCTCTAATAATGACTCTAGAAGCCACATCGACATTCTTCTTCTTTTCACCTCAAAATTATCCTTGTTATCCTTCATTATTTCCAATCCTTTTCTTGCAAGACTTACACCACGCTTTTTCGTGTCATTCATGACTGCATTAGAAGCAAGTGATATCTTTCACCTTGTTGTCATCGATCGTATATTGAGGTATTCTTTGTTTTAACTCTCCCTCTTGTCATTTTTTGTGATGCTAAAAATCTCCCTGTTGGCTTTCTTACATACTTATTCATTGAGAATTACAACTTCAATCTCATTAAATGTGAGATTCACCTAATGTGAGAGTGAAACCACAAAAGCCTTCCCATGACTCTTGATGAGTGAGAATGTGGTCTCATCTCAACATCAAAGGCTTGTAATCACACTTTTGTGATCTGAATGTGGAGATGTGCTCAAAGTCGCCTCCTTGAGACTCATCCACCACTTATACGCATGTGGGCCAAGAGAAAGACTTGCTTCTAGCACACGATCCTCAAGTGGGGTGCCCTTTAGTTGATGTAGGTCATTCCATTTTTGCAAGAAAGTGTAAATCACATCCTTATTCTCTCATGGTCATCCCCCATAAAGGTTGGTGGCTTGAGGTCTTTCAAGAGGAGTCTCCTTAGAACTCTCTCCTTTATGCTTGCCAAGAAAAGAGACATCCTTCCTAGCCGTCTCAACTATAGGAAGAGTCGACATCTCTCTTTCCTTTCTAGCTAGGAAAGAGGTAACGCGAGTCTCTAGTGAGATCATCTGAGACTCAAGTTGTTCTATAAGAGAGGTCATGCTACCAATGTCCCTCTCTAACCTTAGGGTTTGTTCCTTACGCTCCGTGAATTGCTTGTGTGTAACAAATTCATCATGAAGCTCTACATATGAATATTCCTCTTCTTGCTCTACTTCTTGCTCTTGCTCCACATCTTTCATTCTATGGTCTAGATCCCCTAGTTGTTTCTCTCTAGGTGGAGAAATATGCTCTAAAGGTTGCTTACCCTTAGGATCCACCCGTTTACTAAGTAGAGTGTTTAGAACCAATGGAAGTAAATTTAATAAGCAAGAAAGAGAGAAAAATAGCACTAGAACACTTCCTTGATACAATTGAGCCTTTCAAAGCAAAATTGAAGTGATCTTGGAAGCCAAACGAAAATTTGAAATGTCCACTTGGTTCGAGGGGTCTCAACACCAAAAACCAATAAAAACGATGCCAAAAGCGAATGGAAATAGCTCAAAAGTTGAAAAGTGAGCAAAATTGATGCACTTTTGCTCCTCGTCGGTCCTTCCAGTCAGGTATAAGTGGTCCAGGACCTACAAATGAAAGTTGCGATCCCACCCCAAGTGACAAAAGTCGATTCCAATGCCAAATGATCACAAACTAGGCCCAAAAGGTATCTTCTGAAGTGCTGCAGAGGGATTTTGTTCCACCTAAACTTGTCCAAATCAAGCATTGTTCAACATTGACCGAAGCTTAGGAATGTAGCTTCTTAACATGACATTTCGATCAAAGGCTGGAACGTCAAGCTATGGGTTGAAGAAGATTGGTATGTCGATGTGAAAGGGTGAAAAGCAATTCTTCATGAGAAGGCTACTTTGGAAGCTTGGAAATGGGTTTCTCAAAGATGCTTCATCTGTTCCGAATGCCCTCATCCCAAGTCCAAAACCACAACACATACATGTACCTTTTTCTCCCCCAAAAGGTTACTTATAACCTTCGATTTGATTCTTTAGAGTGACCAAAAAAAATGAATGGATATACCTCTTTGGAGTAGCTCAAATCACTCCTCAAGCATTCGAGGCTCGTCGATCGATCAAAGCACAAGCACCAATCCCATATGTGCGGACAAAGGCCGGATCTTCGGGTATAAAATGGGGAGCGAGCTCATTCTTCACGTCACCTAAGGGCGGGAGTGGAGGGAAGAGACTTGGTAATCTCTCTCTCTCTCTCTCTCTCTCTCTCTCTCTCTCTCTCTCTCTCTCTCTCTCTCTCTCTCTCTCTCTCTCTCTCTCTCTAACCCTAGTTTCTCCCCCAAGAAGTCACCTTACCAAAAGCCATCTTCCTTGAGGAAACCCTATATAGAAACCATGGTCCACCACAAGGAGGCAACATCTTGGAAGCTCTACCACTCTCTTTACCATTAGCCATCACTACCTATGGCAAGATTTAAATCCCAGAGAGACTAGAATCACAACCCTAGGTGACATGATTGGGTTTGAGCGATCCAAATAGCCTTCGCTACAAAGGGCTTCAAATATAGATGCCAATCAAAGCCATAAATTTAAATGATATCAAGAAAATTTGCCATCAACCGATTTTGAAGGTCTTGTGAAATGAAAAACTCTATAAATCATCTTCTGTACTTTCATTGAGAAGGAGATTGGATCCCACCCTCATAATCGTATTTCCATTGACAACTCCTTAGAATTGTAACATCCATTGTTCCCTTTTGTCATGATTTGTGCAATTTAGTATATCAAATGTTACACGTTCTTAACATATACGCAAACTATAAACTGTCTTCGAAGATGTAGATGCTTCATGAGCTTTGTGCACAAATAGGTCAACACAACTTCTAACCTTTTGGCAATTTCTCATTTACTACTTTTCTTGCTTGTCATACCTTGTAACATCCTCACTAAGATTTAACTTTTCTAGTGCTCATCCTTGCATTTAAGTTAATATGTAAATTTCTTTCATCTAATTATCTCTCTCTCTCTCTCTCTCTCTCTCTCTCTCTCTCTCTCTCTCTCTCTCTCTCTCTCTCTCTCTCTCTCTCTCTCTCTCTCTCTCTCTCTCTCTCTCTCTCTCTCTCTCTCTCTCTCTCTCTCTCTCTCTCTCTCTGGCAGCCCGTGACCGCATCACACGTGGGTATGCAGCACTAGCTTTGATGGAGAGACAGTGCCACCAGGCTTATTTTCAGGAGCCCCGCACAAAGGGGTGGCTCTTCGACACTTTGGTTACGCCAGCACTCATGTATGGGGCAGCCATATGGGGACCAGGATTAGATACATCAGTATGGACAGCATTAGAGAGGCCACAGATCCTCATGATTGCCAGACTTATCGGCAGCAAGCCTTCCGTACCACATGATATCATTAGAGCAGAGCTCGCTGCACCACCGATGCTAGTGGAGGCACTATTCCGGACACTATGTCTATTACACAGACTCCGGAACATGGATACAGAGCGCGCATTGCTTATCGTGCTTTCCAGGCATCACGTGATATGGCATTAGCAGGTGACACCTCCTCATGGTATGCACAGACACGAGACTGGTTGGCCCACCATGGCTTTGACATAGACAGGCTACCACCACTACAATACGACTCACATGCACCCACCTATTCGCTCTCTCATCAAGAGAGGAATAGGATCATTCGTCAGGAGATATGGCATACATACATACAGAGGACATGGGTGAGCCCTAGGGATACATTGCCACCGAAAATGCTCTATTACCGTGAGCATTTTCTACATATATCGGACGAGGACTTCATATAGATTCCGAGATACATGCAAACATACCTACCCCACCACCTTCGAGTCGTCATTGGGAAGCTCTGGGTTTCATCACATCAGCTCGAGATTGAGAGGGGTCGGTCCAGGGGAGTCCCCCGTGAGGAGAGGTGGTGCCCAGTATGCGAGACAGGGGTAGAGAGTGAGGAGCATTTTGTTATCAGATGTCCAGCATACTTAGACCTACGAGCACATTTCCAAATAGAGGAGTCACTCCAGTTGTGCATGACTATGGGAGACCAGGGACGCTTGGGATGCTTTCTCACAACAGCATACGAGAGGCGAGAGCGATCACTACAGCCCACACATCAGCCACGGGTGAGTACCCAGCAGACCATTACTCATTTCTTTCAACGAGCTGAGCTACATCAGAGAGGTCCATCTATAGGGCTCACGCTCCACGAGGCAGCAGCTCAGAGAACATGGCGCCGACCACGCATGGGTGGATATCGTCGACCACGACTATATCAAGAGGATATCTCACGCATCAGGACAGCCTACAACCACATGATGGAGCATAGGCGTACCACCACCCCCTGGGTTGTCTTCCTTCAGGAGGCACTTAGACCACCACCGATGTACCACATACTACACCCACCTCCACCCATCACCAGTAGCTAGGGTGTTTTTACTCACATTATGGATCCCCCATGTATTAGGTGGCCACTATCTGCAGAGTCAGAGCCACGTCTCCCCAGCCTTTTCCAGCCCTATATAGCTTTGTGTAGCGATATACTTTTTATTTCATTTCATCTTCTACACAGGGTTAGTACACTTGTACATGGTTTTTGTCTCATAGGCCAAGTTTGGCCTCCAGAAGACATTAATATGACTTTCTCTCTCTCTCTCTCTCTCTCTCTCTCTCTCTCTCTCTCTCTCTCTCTCTCTCTCTCTCTCTCTCTCTCTCTCTCTCTCTCTCTCTCTCTCTCTCTCTCTCTCTCTCTCTCTCTCTCTCTCTCTCTCTCTCTCTCTCTCTCTCTCTCTCTCTCTCTCTCTCTCTCTCTCTCTCTCTCTCTCTCTCTCTCTCTCTCTCTCTCTCTCTCTCTCTCTCTCCCCCCAAAACCGTAGCATTACTGAATGTTTGAATGTAGAAAGTGTCATCATTAGGAAACACTGATGAAGACTAATACCCCAAGTACATACTACTTATGGTGGATAGCATGACAAATACACAAGCACATTTTTTTTCCTTTGTTTTTTCATGATAGACAAAAAAGTCAATGCCAAATATCATGTAAAGGATTCAAATAATCCCAAGTCAAATTGTAAACTAGAACTAATGTACAAAAGCATCAAGGATTCAAATTAAACAAAGGAAAGAGAAGGCTCTCCAAGAATAGTACCAAAATATAATGGCACCTTCATAAGATTAACAATGGAATTTTTTTTTTATGTGTTACAATAAAAAAATAAAAATAAGAATCTTTTCAAAGAGAAATCTATTTTGCCTCAACTTATGAAACAGCTCTAAAAACAGGTTTTGATTAGGTCAAACTTGAGGTTCAAAGAACAAAGCACAATTTCATATCATCTTATGGATCATCTCAGGCAACCTTGTTGATATATTTTGAGAAAATTTGGAACAAGAAATGACCCATCAGAGAATCGACACCAAAGTTAGGGTTTTCTTGTTATAGCCACGAGAAAATAGACTTGTAATGGTTCAAGTTCACAAATTTGTTATTTTTAGAGAAAGAAGGCATTCTTTTACTTTGATTAGTATGTTACTAGTTCTAGCACTTATTATTAGGTTTTGCATGAATTTGCACTGAACGTGTTTTTTATGAATTTTGCTTTGTTCTTTAGCATGGTTGTCAAGAGTTTCGGAAATGGAGAAACGGAAATGGCCGAAACTCTGTCCTAGAAGAATCAAGAAACACGAAGCAGTGTGTATGTATGTGTGTATGTATGTATGTATGTATGTATGTGTGTATGTATGTATGTATGTATGTGTGTATGTATGTGTATGTATGTATGTATGTGTGTGTGTGTGTATGTATGTATGTATGTATGTATGTATGTATGTATGTATGTATGTATGTATGTATGTATGTATGTATGTGTGTATGTGTGTGTGTGTGCCGGTGTGTGTGTGTGTGTGTGTATATATATATATATTACATTATAATATAAATTATAATACATAGAGCATATGCTAAAATCTAATCGCTTAATAGCTAAATTTCTAACTCTATTGAGCATTGAATACTCAAAACATGAGGCCTCACAAGTTGACAGTGCTAAGTGCACACTGATTTGTGGGGCATTGGGGGGTCAAGGAGCTCTAGACAAAATGCCCAATGGCTATAGCCTACTGCGTATGGCAACAATCAAGTAGCTCAAGCCTCCAGAGTCAGCTAAGTCGACTTCTGCACACATTTGCAGTGCCAAACAGACAGAAAATGTGTGAATGTGAAAGACCCGAACTGCCAAACAGACAGAAAATGTGTGAATGTGAAAGACCCGAACAGCTCGATTTCCCCCCAAAATCAATACATACGTGAAACGCGTTTTTGAAGTTTTAGAAACACCGAAAATGGCGTAGCCTTTGAGAGGGCAAGAAAAGCCCGTTCTGTGCAACTATGTTCTTTAGGTCTTCATGCCAATTTAGTCTTGTATAAGTACATGGCTTTGGAGCCTTCTCTAATAACTTCCTCTTAAATACAAAATTAGGTGATTTTTCTTGTTTGCAACCCTAAATTTAATTGGCCAAAGCCAATCTCTTTCCAAATTTAACAATGGACTTGAATTGATTACTAGATTCTTGGGGAAATAACATTCGTTACCACTTGGTTACCAATGGACTTCCATATGTCTTGTTCAATCACTATCTGAGGATACAACAATTGCTACCAATTGGTTACGAATGCTATCTATCTATCTATCTATCTATCTATGCCCCCTCCTCCCCTTGCCCCTTCCCTCTCCCTCTCTACCCCCCCCACCCAACACACACACACATAAAATCATAGTTTTTTTTATATGGAAACAATACGGCAAACACATACGATTACAGAAGTACAAAAGATGTATGATCAAATATACCATACTTAATCAAGAACTAGAGGTGGGGAAAAGATTAGAGAAGTGTTGTAGGTGTAGTGCAATATGAAAAAATATTGTATTGTAATCCACTTTAGAGTACATAATAACATACTCTACCTTACAAACTTACAGTATAATACAATACAATATATTATAATGTATGCATTATGTAACGGCATATGTATAATCTATATATACATTATGTACATGAAATACAATCAATACATCATATACTAGAATGAATCCAAGCAAACCCCAACTTCACCCTCAAATGGAAGTCCAACTATAAGCTTTGGAAAATCAACCACAAAACTATATCGAAGGTTAGCTCCATTATGCATAGTATCAATTCAATACTATGGCATTCCCACTGATCTCATCAATAGTGGGTATCTAACTAAGAATGAATGCATGCTCACACACACACCCACAATGCACACACACACACCCACAATGCACACACACACCCCACGAGTATGAGCTCAAAAGAAGGCTTCTCTGCGAATCACTTCCGGAAGTGATGGGCGAACTCAGCCATAATGAAGCCTACCACAAAACGCAAACAAAAGATAGGAAAAATTACAAAAAATGCATAGTTGATAGGGTATACACGCCTATCAATTGGTTGCAACTTGGACGAAGTATCCATAATTGAAAACTACATGTCTTCTAATAAGACATTAGTGTTGGGGTATGAAAAACGGTTTCATACATCCAATAATACCATACATCCATACGACAGGAAAACTATCTCATAAGAGTATGGAAAAAAACTATGCATACAATGACCCTCATTTACAAGGGGATGATTTTATAGACCATGATTACCCAACCTCTAGTCGATCTCTATGATACATTTATGAAGGCAAAGCTCAATGACCATGTAGAGGGTGTTGGATTCTAATTACCTAGTCAAATTGGTTATAGGAGAACTTATTCAACTATTAATGACATATTCGCTTCAAGATACTTGATTGCCAATGTGAGAGCTCAAAAACAAAGACTATGCATCTCATTTGTGGACCTTTGCAAAGCCTTTGTGGACTTCCATAAAGGTTTTCACACAATTCCTAAAGATTCTCTCTTTTACAAACTAGGACAATTTCACTATCACCATTGGAGTGCACCATCATTTTCTCTAATCATAATGCTCTTTCACATTTGCATAGATAATATCACAAATTTTATATGAGACAAGGGAGTAGAAGATTCCACAACAAATATTGAGTTCAAAGATATGCTTTATTCCAATAATATTGGTTCATTATCAATTTTCCTCTCACTGTGAAATTTTAAAGTGGGATTCAATTTGATATCCATGAAATGGGCACATTTAGCTTTTTTCATGGACTAATAGCAAACATCAATGAGAGTAAGTTGTTATCTTTTATAACTTAGTGCAAGTGAGGAATAGATGTAGACCAAGATTGTTATATTTGATAACTTAGTGCAAATGAGGAATAGATTTGTGCTAACATTGAGAGGTGATCAAGTTGAGATAGGCACATCATATGCGTAATTGGGCATCATGTTCACTACAAAAATACACTTGAAATGAGAAAGAGAATGAAGAGTGAATATGCATCTCTCTTCACTTGAGAGAGTTCAAGCAAAATGCAAACCCTTTTCTAGGAGCTACACAGAAAGGAGCAACTCTTCAAAACAAAAATCATTCCATTGTTCATGTGTGCAACATTTGTTTCAAAATTCACACCCAATTTAGCTTTATAAATATGAACATTGCTTAAGAGGCCTATGATTATGGCATTGTCTTGAATGATCTTAGTTAAGTGGTGGGTCAAAGATGGTGTCTATTTACATTGCCCCTATGCTTCTTGAGCGCTCTTCCAAACTCTAGGTCCATCACAAAGATACATGAACTCACACAAAAGAATCATCTTACAAGGCTTTTATGATGAGGACACAAGCTATTGGTATAGTCAAATTATGACTCGGCTCTTTGCATGGACATTGACCATATACTCCATCTTTAGATCTACCAAGTGGAATAAGATGATAAAAGAGGAAGCACAAAATATTTACATTCGACACAATTGAATCAGTCATTCAGAGTTTGAGTTTTTCCACATGAAGATCTGCCACTAAAATTTAAGACCAATTCCTTCGAATATCAAAGATAGGGTTCATTGAGAGACTCAAGTACTTGGATGTACATCTAGTACATGCTATGAGAGTTTCAATTTGTTAGCTTCGTCTCTTCCCACAAGCTTGATATCGAGGAGAAGCAAAGCTATTTGGATCCCTAGGGAGAGAAGGATCTATAGATTACGCCATCTTGAGATTGTGTGAGGATTATTTCACTTGCAAACACCCAGATACAAAAATATTATAGAAAAACATTATAGTGTCCTTAGTAGACCTCCTTCAGTATCTCGCTTATTGAAAACTTTTGAGTTTGGGAAGTAAGACAAAATTCCTTCTGGAAATGAACACGAATAAAAATACAATACTATGAGACCTTCCTCATTCATGAAGAGACGGTTTACCATAGCTTTCCATCAGACGTGTCTTCCAAAGCCAAAAGTATCACCATTGTACTAAATCCCCCAAAACACCTACTCACATTAAGGGAGATCGAGAAGTAAAGAGAACATAGATGTTCTACTTGGGCCCAAACATATTAGGCAACATGAGGAAGAGATCTAAAAAGCAAACGGTACCCTCAGACCTCATGATACGCTCTACTTTGTGTGCATCTTTCCATATGCCATAGCCACTAATGAAGATAGAGCTATGCTTCCACACACACTTGTTAATGATTGTACTCATATAGCATATAGTTCCACTCCCTCCATCATGATTTAGTACATCCAAGCTAGATTATGATGTATCATGCACATGTCACTTGTTCGTCTTTTGCATAGGTTTCTTTATCTTTTGATCATGACAAGGTTACATGTCCTAATGTATGTACTCTCTCTCTCTCTCTCTCTCTCTCTCTCTCTCTCTCTCTCTCTCTCTCTCTCTCTCTCTCTCTCTCTCTCTCTCTCTCTCTCTCTCTCTCTCTCTCTCTCTCTCTCTCTCTCTCTCTCCTCCTTCCTTTTGGCAAAGCTGCCCCTCTAAGTTCATGATGTTTCTAACTACCTAGATGGACTTGGAGAGAAAGAAGCACAAATCTCAAGGGTATGGATTCCTTTGTTGAGATATTGACACTAATAACATTATCCTAATTGTAGACTCTAAAGACAATATGCAGCAACCTTTGGATGTCCTATAATCGATCGCATGCCAAGGTTTTGGTGTTTAAAACCACTCCACATTCGGTAACAAGATCAATGCCCTCATTTACTTATGAGTCTCTAGTTTGAAGGAAGAGTAAAATATATACCAAGATAAAACTATACATAGTGCTGATTAAATATTATAACAACCCACTTAATGTCATCAGTGCCCAATAGTGGGTCACACACACACACACACCGCAAGCACCAACTTATATTATAGGAAGCTCTGCCAACTGAGTTTCTATTATTCCCAGAAGTGATGAGCAAAGTCAATCATAATGAATCCTGGCACAGGATCCAACCTCAAGATAGGAAAAAGTAATCTAAACTTGTGTTTAGATTACGCCCATTGCCAGAATCAAAAGAAAACACACACACGCACACACAGAGCGAAACATGGGATGTTATGTTGCTTTCACATATTAAGATTAGCTAGGCATCATTAAACTGTACGGCTAGTCAAACAATATGATTCATAAAATATCCAGAAATATTCAAGAAAATAAAACTCCATCACTGAGTCTCTCTTATCATATTCATATGACCAATTTGGGCTTTTGCTTCCCACGTATCAGAATGGCACTTTCCAGGCCTCGCAATAGATTGGCCGTTAAACTGAAGTTCAGACTCAGTTGTTTACGATATAATGATCAGTAAGAGAGTTTTACTCTGTACATGGATTGCTTCTTATAGCTAATGCCTAGCAGAAAAACACTAAATAAGAACACAAAGAGAAAAAATGAGAGGCTCTTTGAATTGTACCTGCTACATTGCTGACAAAACCGCCGATCCTCACCTCTAACAATTACACGGGGTGCCTTCGAATGTGCTACACATACTTTATGGCGACGATGATAATCCTTTGCAGTGGAAAGGTCGCTCTTGCATCCATCAACTTGACACCCTGGGGTATGTCCTGCAATGCGGTGCTTACGAGGAAGAGAAGAACCCGAACCTTGTGTTACCAACCCTTCCGATCCCCCTGGTACCCTAAAATACGTGCGTTCGCCAAGCTCCAGACTAAGCATTGACTCGCTTGAGCCTGGAAGAGGCCCACCGGAAGGAGGCCCACGCGTATCCCTTTTGCCATCATTTCCTGCAATGGAGATGATTCCATCTGCTGAAGAAGCTCCTGCAGGTGCCCATGGCGTACCTGCAGGCATCGCCACACTAAGCGGCATACCTTCATTCTGGCCATCCTCTAAATCATTGGCCTCGCTCGTACCAAAAGCGAAACCCTGGACGCCTTTTTCAATGCGATCCTCATCCTTAAATCCTGCCCTGTTCAAACAAGCATAGCTATTTGACTTGCTGGGATTACTTGCCATATGCTAGCGCTCCGCAAGGAGCTTCTCCGGCTTCGGGATCACCAGCACAGCACTCGAATGACTAAATTGAGGTGTTCGTTACCGCCACTATGAGTTGAAGAACAAAGGTATTGTGCCAAATCCTTGGCCTCCATAGCAGTGACTTTCTCAGAAACCAGCTGCATGAGGGCAGTGCTTTACGGCTCTTCGACTGTCTGCCGAAATTACATGTGCATTACGACAACTAATGTAGACTTAGACTTTCATGAACAGTGAAAGCTGAGAATCAACATGCTGCTGAAAGTATGAGACCGTAATTCAGCTATGAATGGAAACATGGCATACTGAACAGGAATACTTATGGAAGTAATTAGAAGATGGGCAAAGGACGAGCCTGAATACCCATACAGCTGTTAACAAAAGTACCAAGTCTGCATTCGGGGCCCCCTGCGTGTATGTGTATGTGTGCGCGCCTGCGTGCGTGCGCGCGCGTGTGGGATGGTGGGTGCTTACTTTGATCTTGAAGAGACAGAAAGATCTACGAGAAGACCATGTAAATATGAATGATGATGCAGGTAACACTGCGTCACGTCAGAAAAGAAAAGACGCGAAGAGAGAGAAATGGCTAGCCACATACTACAAATTGTTGGTGGACCGCGAGACTAGGTAAGAGACAGAGAGAGAGAGAGGAGAGACCTGACATGAGAGAGAGACCTAAGGACTCAAGGCAAGAGCGCTGGAAAACTTGAAAAGGCTGCCATAGCTGCGGGAGGGAAGAAGAAAGAGTACCTTACGAGAGCGAAAGATGCTCGAGAAGGTTTGGAGAAGCGAGGGAGGTATGCGGCATGGGAGCACAGGAAAAGCTGCAACGCTCTCACTGGAACGATGATGAGGAAGAAGAAAAAGGAGGGGGAAAAGAAAGGGAAGGAGAGAACGGAATTGGGCATGCTACAGCTGCCTGCCTGGAAGTGATGAACTGGGTTTATTATTCTACGACGCGCGGCCTTGCTCGTAGAGCGCTCTCTGCTCCTCATCTTTGAACCTCTCCTTCTCTGTCCCTCTTTCCACAAATTTTTCTGCATGACATCGTACTTTCTTATTATCTGATCTCCATCGCTACTGTCTAAACCATCTTTCTGCCAGCCGTTATACTTGTTTTCAACTAACAAAGTTGGATACATGAAGCTCTCAAAATATTCGAGCTCTCACTGAAGCTTAGAGAGAAGAGGCAGATTACAGTTGAAAGTTGGAGGAGGAGTCGGAGAGTGAAGTCGCTTCGTAGCTCGAGTCCAGGGTCTCGAGACTGAATAAAGATGCAGAGGCCGAGTCGAGAGTGGAGACGCTTCGTAGCTAGTGTTGCTCTCGATGTATGTAGCCCACACTATCCAAAAATGTAGAAAGAGAATCTGTACTCTTAACCACTTAGAGAGAGACTTTTCCATGTTTTGAGAAAGGTCTTATCAACTTGGATTCTCTGCCTGCATTGCGCATCCATGTCCATCGTCCAGGCCCAGCTATCAGTTCTCCTTCCTTTTATCCCCTTCTTAATTCTCGCCAGCCAGCCGCCCTGATGTTCCAATTCTGAGAGGCAAGAGAAGTGCCCTGTTGCATATAGGGAGTGGGACTACTGGGATTTATATCATTTTTATCTTGTTTTCCATAAGTGTAAAGCCATCTTCTTTCTTTGGAACTGTAAAAAGAACCTCTTTCTTTAAAGAAATGATACAAATCTGACCTTGATTAGAAAGGCAACTCACCCCCATTCAGCTACTAGTTAACTACAAAAAGAGTTTTTCCTTGAAACAAAGAACATGTTTGTCTTTATCATAATTCCAATTTCTCACCCCCATTTGACCAGTAATTAACTACAAAGAGAGATCTTCCTTGTTAATAACATTGAGGTGAATTGTATTGAGAAAAAAAAATGCATAAAGAAGCTCTCCTTTCTGAAGCACACTTTATTCTTATTACAAATAGGAATTGTTAAAAAAAAATGTCCATGTCTTGTAGGTGGTTTGGTAAAACTTTGACCTCTCGAGGTAAAAATCTAGAGTTCAACCCTTAGGTTAGACATGTAATGACTTTGACCAATTTAAACCAGTTGTAATCCAGTCTACCAATTGTAATACAAATTAATCATTACTTTGTGAATATCGGAGTCTCGCGGGTACTATGTTCATTCATTTGTGCAATTATACTTTCAAAATTAAAACAACCCCCTTGCAAAGTAAAACCAAGAGCAAATTCTCACTAACCCTTTATAAAGTAAAACCAAACTAGAGCGAATCGGGGGGTGTTCTTCACTTCTACAAACTTATTTGTGTTCCCCTCAATCTCAAGGGTGTTCTTCATTCCTGCAAACTCATTGTGTTCCCTTCACTGTCAATCTGAATTTTTCGTAAACTCATTCTATACTTTAATTTGTCAGCTTTATATATGTTATAGAGTTGACTTCCTTGCCCATATCTTCACTTTTCCCCACTATAAATCTTATAGTTTATTTATCCCAAAAATTGCATCCCTTCGCCTCGTATGAGAAAAATTGCTCAATCCGTTTTATACATGATTGCTTCTTGGAATGAGTAATTTGAAGCGTACTAGTCATATGTATTGGTTGATTCCCATGGAGGAGTAAAGAAAGTGGCTTTATTTATATCTACCCATATTTCATTCAACATTCTTGTATTGTGACAAAAGAGGAAAACTCCTTGGAAATGGAAAGAAAATTTATACCATCCCACCATTCTAAAGTCTTTTAAATGAAAGTCGCTTAGAAATCCCACTAGGGATCTAGCGGAGCTCGAAAGTGACACAAATGCATGATGTTAGTACATGGTAAATCCAACAAAAAAGAAAAGTACTCTTTCTAGAATGATTGAACTTTGGGTGTGGATGAGCGTGTCAGATGTGTCTAGACGCGAACTATAATATATTTTCTATATATTATAGAGGGGATTTTTTTTAGTCACAAAAATAGTGGTTAAGATCACAATCGCGATTTTGATAAATAAAAAATAAGGCTCTCCATAAAAAAGAGAAACTTTTTACTTTCACTGCTTCTTTTTTACGTGTCACCCTCATTATAATCTTTAGTTTGCTTTCACATGTGGTTTTCTAAGCACCACCCTCATTATAATCTTTATTTTGAACATAATAAAAAAACCTATAAATACACATACTCTAGAAGACTCGTCCAGCATAGTGAGGGGAGATTGCACCCAATAATTGTGTAATGTCTCATCTACTCTGCAACTCTATTTTTTGTGTGTATTTAGATTCCATACTCTCTATGTACGTGTGTCTATAAGATTCTACACCAATGGTATCAGAGCCTACATGCATCACTATAGAGGGGTTCTTGCACTGTTCATTTTTGTATTCGATTGCTATCTACTTGACATCCATTTCGATCCGATTCTGATTCCAATTTCGATCCCTGTTCTTGTTTCAGTTTTTGTTTTTGTTTTAGTTTCCAACTCCTGTTTTTGTTTCGGTTTTTGGTTTTGTTTTAGCTTGAGTTCCAGTTCCTGAACCTAAAATTTATGCATTTTTTCTCCTATTTTTACTCCAAAGCATTATTGGAGTTAGACGTCTGTGGAAGCACACAAACAACACAAGGAAGAAGAAGAAGCTTGGAGCACAACACACAATACTGAATGTATTACCACTAGAATGTACAAAGATAAGTAGCCCGTTAGGGCAATAGGCATATATACAAGTCACGAGAAAAAAACCTCCTAAAGAGGGAAAAAAGTGCCCCAGTGCCCTAGAGTGTTCACACACATCACTACCTAAATATATCAACAAATCCCCCCGGGAGTGATGCAGTGAACAAGGAGCTAGCACTCATGTATAAGGAAGTAACAAGCTATGTGGAATCAATCCACAAAAGGAAGTAAGCCCAAAGCTTTGTGGAAAGCTTCAAACTTCTCCTTAGGTAGAGCCTTTGCAAAAAGGTATGCAATGTTCTCCTACGTGGGCACATATGCCAAGCTAATCTCCCCAACAAAGAACCTCTCCCTAACATAATGATAAATTTGCACCTCAATGTGCTTAGTGCGAGCATGGAACACAGGGTTCCTCGCAACTTCCAATGCGCTCTGACTCTTAGTGAAGATGGTGGTGGCAAAAGATTGACCAACACCCAAATCGGCCGTAAGGTGTCTGAGTCACACACCCCTCAACAGTCGCTATGAAAGCTTCCCTATACTTAGCCTCACAACTGGAAGTGGCCACAGTAGGATGCCTCTTGCTCAACCAAGATATACATGAGCTACCAAGCATGAAGCAAAAGCCACTAGTGGACACACGAGTGTCATAGCAACCAGCCCAATCACTGTTAGAAAAAGCATGCAAATCTGGTAGTAGTGATCACCCGTTGGGATAAAACAATCCAAGTAGCTGGGTACCACTCAAGTAGTGAAAGATGCACTTAACCGCATGCCAGTGCTTGACACATGGGCAATGCATAAACGTGCTCATCTGTGCGACAGCAAACTGAATATCTGGCTGAGTAATGCATAAGTAAATCAAGCATCCAATAGCCTGTTGATAGAGAACAGCATCAAATGCATCTCCAGCATCATGAAGACTCAATCATAAACATGTCTCCATAGTAGTGGCAATAGGATTACAGTCTTCAAGGCCAAAATGTTGCAATAATGTGTCAATATATTTCGTTTGACACAAAGCCATTCCACCATCAAGTTGCATAAATTGAATGCACAAATAGTGATGCAAAATGCCCCAAATCAGACATCTCAAATGAGGCATGCAAATCAGCCTTAAAAATGAGCAATATGCATGTCATGAGGACCAATGAGCACCATGTCATCAACATACACAATAATGATCAGAAGCACATCATTAGCACGCTTCATATATAAGGTGCTTTCAGTTGGACTCTTCTCAAAACCATGTGCAATAAGATAGGCATGTATTTTTTCATACACGTGATGCTTGCTTTAAACCATATAATGCCTTCTTTAACCTGCAGACCTGCTTTTCATGCCCTTTCTGCACAAAGCCATGGGGCTGAAAAGCATACACTTCTTCATGCAAGTCACCATTCAGATGTTGTTTTAATCTCCAACTGATGTACATTCCAACCATGATGAGCTGCGAAGTGCACAAATGCTATGAACAGTAGTCATTCAGCAAGTAGGAGCAAAGGTTTCATCAAAATGGATGCCTCTTTCCTGCACATAACCCTTTGCAACAAGCCTAGCCTTATACCTGTCAACTGTTCCATCAGGTTTATGCTTTAGCTTGTATACCCACTTAGTGCCAATGGCCTTCTTGCCATGAGGCAAGTCACATAAAGACCAGGTACCATTTTTCATGATAGTATCATATTCAGATTGCATTGTAGTTATCCAATGTTCAAAATTTTGTGCTTCATCAAATGAAACAGACTCAGACTCGTCACAGAGACTAGAGGAAGCCATAGCATAACAATCTAATGCAAAAGAGGCACTATGAGAGCCTGAATGAGTATGATATGACAGATCTGCATCTAATTTACTATCACACAAAGTTTGCACTAGCCATTTTGGCATAGGTTTTGCCTGCTCAATATCATCTCTCTCATCAACAAGTACATCATGTAAAATCTGCATCAGAAATGGAATGATATGCATCATCACATGAAACCTGTAAAGGCTGAGAAGTTGCCTCATTAGGACCAACACTAGACTGTCCACTTGTAAAAAGAGGCATCAAAGTACCATACATATCTTTGGAGCTAACAGATGTCTCCTTCGCACATGAAAGTAAGGGCGAAATAGCATCTTCCAAAAAAAAACAACATCATGGCTAACCATAATGCATTTAGTATGTGGATGATATAGACGATAGCCTTTGCTTTCAGAACTGTATGCAACAAAAATACATTTTACTGCTTTATCATCCAATTTTTTGCTATGTTTTTTTGGCACTAATGCATATGTCAGACACCAAAAACACGCAGATGAGCAACATATGGCTTGCGACCATGCCAAGCCTCAAATGGAGTGATAGATTGCAGCGCTTTAGTGGGACACATGTTAAATACATCTCTTGCACACATAACAGCCTCAAGCTAGAAACTATGTGGTAAAGCCTGACTCTTGACCATACACCTCGCCATCTCCATGAGTCACATGTTCTTCCATTCAACAACTCCATTCTGTTGAGGTGTATATGACACTGTACACTGATGTTTTATCCCATGTTCAACTAGAAATGCATTAAAGTCAGAAGATATATATCCCCCCCCCTCGATCAGAACGGAGGGTGTCCATTTTACATGCTGACATATTTTCAGCCAAAACCACAAACTGTTTGAAGCACATAAACACTTCAGACTTTGCTTTCAATGGATATACCCATGCATGCCTGGAAATATCATCAATGAAAGTCATGAAGTAAAGATAATCTCCAAAAGAGGGTGTCTGCATAGAACCACACACATCACTGTCAACAAGCTGCAATTTTTTAGTAGCTCGAACTAAACCAGTTTTTGGAAAGGAGGAATGCTGCATTTTGCCCAAAATACATCCTTCACATACATGTTTACTGGGTGCTTCAAGTTTGGGCAAAGAGGACACCATTTCATATTTCTGCAGGTGTAGCAAACTAGCAAAATTCAGATGACCAAAGTGTACATGCCAAAGCTTTGCATCTGACATAGCCTGAGAATTATGTACTACATATCTTGAATCATTCACAAATCTTTCATAGTCTATGAGCTTATACAACCCACGACATAAAATACCAGAAGCAATAATTACGTTGCCATTTGACAAATCATGAACTGTACACCTCTCATCAACAAATTTCACAGAGCATCTTTGCCATCTCAGCAAATTTGCACTACAGTAAGTGCAACAGAAACAGCAGCACGCACAGGAATTTGCAGAATACCATCATCTTCGACACCATCTGCATCAGCTTCAGTACCTGTATTTGCAGTACCTGTGTTCGTAGGTGTAATAGGATGTTTTTCAACACCCTGCACAATATTCCACAACCCTTTTGTGACCAATACATGATGCATCATATAAGCCCACAACGGGTAATTGGTACCATCCAACTTATCCTCAATAGCAAGCATACAAAATACATCATTGCTTTCAACCATGGCCATTGATTAAAATCCCTTGATGCAGAAAAATGATTGTATCTAAAAAAGTTGAACAAAACTACCCAAACGAGTTCTGCTAGACTTGTAGCAGACTTCGAGACACTTATACTGGCGAATCAAAACTGGTATATATCTTTGGCACAAAAAGAGAAAACAGCCTGCACAAGAGCTATGATAGGGCATTCGAAGGTCAAAACGAGCTCAGATCACGATTTCAACACCACTCAGCGAAGCTGTTTTGATCTCTTAATCACACTGAGTATGAGTACCAAATTTCATGCGATTTTAAGATTGTGATCGGAGGAGTGTCGATGATGCCCTAGATGAAGCGGCGACCTACTCTGCTACCAATTGTTGGAGTTAGACATCTACGGAAGCACACGAACAACACAAGGAAGAAGAAGAAGCTTGGGGCACAACACACAATACTGAATGTATTACCACTAGGATGTACAAAGATAAGTATCCCGTTAGGGCAATAAGAGTATATACAAGTCGGGGGGAAAAAACCTCCTAAAGAGGGAAAAAAGTGCCCCGATGGTCCTAGAGTGTTCACACACATCGCCACCTAAATATATCGAAAAGCATTGGTTAAGGCATAAAACTTTGGCATAAATTTGGTATCTTTGGCTTCCCTAACATCCATGGCTCCCATTAGAAGCCATTAGCTACATGCGAACATTATTTAATCAAGGAATAGCAATAAGGAGTCTCTCATCTACCAAGGTTGGATTTGAACCTACAACCTCACATTCACAAGTCAAGTGTTTTGCTACTACACTATTCACTTGTGTTGTTACTCTACTCTTTTTAACTTATACTTTATATAACTTTCATCTCTCTTACTTTTTCAATTCCCAAGTACCACCCTTCCCTTTTCCATCTGAATTCAAGAATTCTTAAAATTTTTTTCTTCTTTTGTACACCCATGGACCCTACGCATATCATGGAGGACTTTGGGGAATCACCTCTACTTGGGGTACTGCTCGAACAATAGAAATTCCAAGGCACCACCCAAAATGAGATCCGAGAACGTGAAAAAATACTTCAAAAGATGCATTTTGAGGAGGATAACTTTACAAGGGTGGTGAAGACCATTGTTACTGCTTAAGCTGATGATATGCATTCCAAGATCATCATCAAGAACTTCCAATTTTCACGGTTTGATGGTCGTAAGGATGGGAAACTTGTTTTATCTTGGTTATCCTAGTTTGGTGGTTTTTATTCAGATGAATTCTACTTTGAAAGTGATAAAGTGAAGTTTGCTACTAATTATTTAATAGCAAAGGCCCAACTTTGGTGTAATGTTTTATGGCATAGTATAGATCGTCCCACAACATAGGAGGCCTTTCAAGAGAAGGATAATGAATCTTTTCTTCTTCCTCTATTTCATCTACATGTTTGATGTTCATGGAACACTTTCATATGAAAGGAGGCTGACATTGTTACTACTTACATAGAGCAGTTCTAGCTAAGTCTATTACTTGTTTGTATGCTTGAAGACACTCCTAAAGATACCTTGTGGAGGAAGTATGAAGATGGTTTGGACATGGGGATCCAATCCAAGCTTTACACACTCAGAACTACAACACCTTGTGAAGTCAATGACAACCTTTCATCAAGCCTAATTTTCCTTGATGATCAAAATTTCATTTTTGTTTCTCTTTAATCATGTAGTTGTTTATAGTAGGAATAAAATTGAGCATGAGAAGCATTTACAAATCATTTCTAGTAGGTTGACTAAACTTGAATATTTTGGACATATCATTTCTAGTCAAGGATTTCATGTAGACCCAACGAAAATCAAAGTAATTATAGAATGGAAGATACCTCAGACAGTCAATTATATACATTCTTTTCTTGGGTTAGCTAGTTTCTATAGGAAGTGTATTAAACATTTTTCCTATTTCACACTTCCCCTTACTTTATTATTAAAGTATCACAATAGATAAATAATACTTCATTAATGCCTCATTATGATCACTTAATTTCTACATATCATTCATAGTCACAATAGTTTAACTCCTCTAAGGTACATTTCCATGCATGTGTTTTTACATGGAACATGCATATTTTTCTTTAGTGATGGGACATGTGATTGGCCATACATGTCTATTTTATTTCTTATCAACTGAGGTCAATTGCTTTTTCAGCCGGGTGTCATTTTATCACTTATGGAATGATTCAATTATTGGAGTTTATCTTTGAGATGTTAATGTGTTTTGTGCTATGATATAGTAGTTGAAGGTTTGTGAGGGCATGGATGGGTGATCGTGCAACTCTGTTTTCTATGTGTTTTCAAATTTCATACTCTCTATGTTCACGTGTCCATAAGATCCAGCAGCAAAAATCTTGAGAGAATGATCTAGAAGATTTCTACTTGATCGAAGGCATAGATAAGGTGTTGTGGGTTAATTCTCCTTTCATTGGGAGTGGCCCCAACCATGCCACCATCTACAATTTAATTAGGCAAAGCTGAAGAAGAGCATCTTCTCAAGAGATTCACAATGAGTAATGAGATAGTTATAATCTACTAAGGTATAAGAGACCTTATTTTTCTCATTTGATATCATAACATCATTTCAATAAGTGACTATGGTTGTATGAGGTATGTATTGAATAATTTATTATCCTTTATCTATATCCTTGCATGTTCAAACTTGTGCTAGCCTTAACATACTAGTTGCGTCTTGTTGCTCCTTATGGGGGACGACTTAGGAAGGTAATTGAGCAACTCTTTCAGAGGTGACTTGGCAGGGAGGGCGACTCCACCTCAATGGGTGACTGTGGATTATGGAGACTTCTGGCTTGGAGGCATTGGTGTGACGTCCTGCATGTATATAAATGGGTGATGGGCATCCACAAAGGGATTATACCTCCTAAGGTGACTCCATCTAATATGAGGGTGACTGTGGTCTATACTTCAATAAAGGCGCATATGAACCTCTCTCTTGCTTAGTGATGAATCAAGGCTACTTTGGGTAAGGGGATATGGCAATCATACACTTATGATGAGGGCTATTTCATGGCAATTTTCATCCTATAATGGCAAGATATTTAAGCATCTAGGGCAATATCCTCATGGGCTGCAACATCAAGGGGATGCTATGTTGGTATTGTTCCCTTCTATCTTAGACAGACTTGCAAAAAAATGAAACAACCAACATGCAGATGGGAACTTCACCACCTGGGGGGGCTTGAAAACTTCCTTCTATCAATTTTTTGACCAAGAAACTCTTATGAGGAATCCTTGGATCAATCGAAGAACTTGAAGTTACAATTAGGTGAATCCTTCCATGAGCTTTATGCATGTGCAAAAGCATTCGTTTCTCATTTGCCACATGCTCTAGGTGAACTTTTAGTCAAAAATGGATAGAGAAGGTTCTCCCAAGGTCTTCGCGATAGAAGTTTTGGGAAGTGGATGCCACATTGAATGACTTTGTGGAAATCGCTTCTCGCATAGAGGAGGCTATTTTGCATTTTGAAGCTGGAATTCAAGCAAATTACGTCGCGAGTCTAGACCCGATTGAGCAACTTAGGAGAGAACTGGAAGCATTGAAGATGCAAAGAAGTGAACAAGAGGAGAAGGTCGTTTCATCACCTGCATGCTACAATATTGATTCAGTGGCATAACTTCTACATGAAGTGGAGGAATTGTAGACTACTAAAGACATCCACAACTAGATTTGGAGTACCGCATGCATCAATAGTGGCCACTCCAACATGAATTATCCTAATCAAGTAAGCTTCCAATTTTGTGGCAAAGGTGTCCATGAGGCATGCGTCTGCTACTACCTCAAGGGAGCTCAATAGAGATGTAATACACAAGTTCCTGATGCATTTTATGCTAGTACTTCAGATATTCACAACAGAGAGGAGAATAATTCGAATTGACCTCGTTATACTAGATCTCTTATGTGTTATTGTTGTGGGGAATATGCTCATGTCAAAAATAAATGCTCTCTACCTGAGGCTGCACCTCCCTGTCGACATTGCCTTGACATCAAGGACCATTACACAAGGGATTTTCCTTGTAACTACCCCGCTCAAATTCACATGATTGCAGTTTCTCCAAGGGAGGAAGGTATGACTCCACAATCCTTTGTTGTTTCATCATCTACAATACTTATGATGAATAGATCTAGGCAAGTGGTGACAACTTGTATAGAAGAGCAACAAAGATTCAAGGAAAAAGAAGAGACACTGAAGGACCAACCTGCTCACCCTTAGGAGAATACACAAGAGGTGAATATTGTAAAAATTTTGAAGGGGATTCATCACAGATGAATATGTACCAACTCATAAAAATAGATATAAAGGTGAGAAATGATTTACTGAAAGTTGTACAGTCTACCTACCTAAGCCCACCACCAAGTATAGATGGGTTCATGGTGGATTTCCCCCCTATGCCACTGGCCGAATATCAGAGTTCAAGATTGTTTGTTTCCATAAAAAGTGAAATTTTGACAATCAACATCAAGTCACACCATTGGGCATCATTAAAAAGATACTCATTATAGATCAAGGTTGCTAATTTCCCTTGGATTTTGTTGTTATTTTCCTAGCCCAAGAGACCTCTTATCCTCTACTTCTAGGAAGGCATTGGCTAAGGTAGGCAAAAGTATTACAAGATCAGGGGAGAAATAGGCTATGGATATCTACAAAAGCTAATAATCAGTTGCAAATACACTTGGAGGAAGGATGTGACACACCCAAGGAGACTAGGTATATAGTGGACACTGTTGATATATTTAGGTAGTGATGTGTGGGAACACTCTAGGACTGTCGAAGCACTTTTTTCCCTCTTTAGGAGGTTTTTTTCCCCGGCTTGTATATACGCCTATTGACCTAATGGGCTGCTTATCTTTGTACATTCTCTAGTATATACGCCTATTGACCTAATGGGCTGCTTATCTTTGTACATTCCTTGTGCTGTTCGCGTGCTTCTGTAGACGTCTATCTCCAACAATTGGTATCAGAGCAGGTCGCCGCTTCATCTAGGGCGTCATCGACGCTCCTCCGGCTGCAGTCTCAAATTCGCACTAAATTTGGTGAGCATACTGAGGGTGTTTTAGAGATCAAAACAACTTTGCTGTGTGGTGTCAAAACCGCGATCTGAGCTCGTTTCGGCCTCCGAACACACTATCGTAGTGCTTATGCAGGCTATTTTGTCTTTTTGTGCCAAAGCTATATACCTGTTTCTGTTTGCAAGTATAAGCATCTCAAAGTCTGCTACAGGTTTAACAAAACTCATCTAGGAAGTTTTGTTCAACTTTGTGAGATACAGTCAATTTTTTGCATCAAGGTATTTTAGTCACTGGCCATGGCTGAAAGCAGTGATGTATTTTGTATGTTGGCTGTTGAGGATAAGTTGGATGGTACCAACTACCTGTTGTGGGCTTATATGATGCGACATGTATTGGTTGCAAAAGGACTCTGGAACATTGTGCAGGGTGTCGAAAAACGTCCTATCACACCTGCAACTCTTACAACTGCAGGTACTGAAGCTGATGCAGAAGGTGTCGAAGATGATGATATTCTGCATATTCCTGTTCGTGCTGCGGTTTTTGTTGCACCTACTACAGAGCAGATTCGTTGGGATGGTAGAGATGCTCAGGCACATGCATTGATAGCTTTCTCTATCAAACGTGCCATTATTCCTCACATTCGCTCTTGCAGAACAGCTAAGGATGCTTGGGATACACTTACCACATTGTACCAAGCTAGGAATGAGGCTCGTGTTGCTTACCTCCGAAAAAAGTTGGAGAGTGAGCACATAATGAAGTCGATTCCATGGACAGTTTCCTAACTAAGATCAAAGACTTGAAGGAACAGTTGATTTTTGCTGATGAGGTTATAGCAGATAGCTCACTTGTGCAGACCGTTTTGAATGGTCTTCCTAATTCATATCAGAGTTTTGCTTCTACTCTTCGGTTGATGATGAAAGGCAATCCAAATGCCTTGTCATTTGGAAGATTAGTCCAGGCAGAACAGGTCCACTATTGCAGGAAGATTAGTCCAGGCAGAACAGGTCCACTATGCGAGTTGCAGATCAAACTTTCCTAACTAGTCAGAAGGGCAAAGGAAAATGGAGCTCTTCAAGTAGTAAGCAGAAATCTGCTAATTCTGCACAATTGAAGAGGGAAGACAAAGATGAAAAGAAATCAGAAAAGCAAAAATTGTTTTGCAAGTACTGTAAAGGAAATGATCATATCATAAAGAACTATCCTAAATTGGCTACAAAAGAGGCAGGGATGGTTGTTGCAGAGGCCTCTACTCCAAAAACAGAGTCTGCTAACCTTGTGCAGGAAGAAGAATGCGCGTTTACTACTGTTTGCAGTTTTGACCCATCTTCTCATGAGCAATGCATGTCTGCAGTAGACTCAGATGTTTGGTACTTTGATAGTGGGGTGACCAAACATATTACCTCGCAGCGTAGTTTCTTCTCTTCACTCAAGCCTGCCCCTACAGGGAATACTGTTACATGCGCCAACAACTCCTCTTATCCTGTTATGGGAGTTGGTAAGATCATTTTGACTACTGCTAATGGTAGTTCTTTCACTTTGTCATATGCTTTATTTGTGCCAGGGATCAAGAAGAACTTGTTATCAATTTTTGCATTAGCCAAGAATGGCTTGGTTGTGCAATTTGTTGATTACAGGTGTACAGTTCATGATCTGTCAAATGGCGATGTGATTATTGCTACTGGCATTTTATGTCGTGGGCTGTATAAGCTCATAGACTATGACAGATCTGTGAATGATTTGGCATGTGCAGTACATGATTCTCAGGCTATGTCAGATGCAAAGCTTTGGCATGCATGCTTTGGTAATCTGAATTTTGCTAGTTTGCTACGCCTGTAGAAATCTGAAATGGTGTCCTCATTGCCCAAACTTGAGGCACCTTGAAAACATGTTTGTGAAGGCTGTATTTTGGGAAAAATGCAGCGTTCCTCATTTCCAAAAGATGTTTTAGTTCGGGCTACTCAGTAATTGCAGCTTGTACATAGTGATGTTTGTGGTCCTATGCAGTCACCTTCTTTTGGAAATTATCTTTACTTCGTGACTTTCATTGATGATTTTTCCAGGCATGCATGGGTATATCCATTGAAGGCAAAGTTCGAAGTGTTCATGTGCTTCAAACAATTTTTGGTTTTGGCTAAAAATATGTCAGCATGTAAAATGGGCACCCTCCGTTCTGATCGAGGGGGGAATATATGTCTTCTAATTTTAATGCATTTCTGGCTAAACGTGGGATAAAACACCAATGTATAGTGCTGTATAGACCTCAACAGAATGGAGTTGCTGAATGAAAGAACATGTCACTCATGGAGATGGCGAGGTGTATGGTCAAGAGTCAGGCTTTACCAATTAGTTTCTGGCTTGAGGTTGTCATATGTGCAACATATGTACTGAACAGATGTCCCACGAAAGCACTGTAGTCTATCACTCCATATGAGGCTTGACATGATCGCAAGCCATCTGTTGCTTATCTGCGTGTTTTTGGTTGTTTGGCATATGCATTAGTGCCTAAACAACATCACAAAAAATTGGATGATAAAGTAGTAAAATGTATTTTTGTTGGGTACAGTTCTGAAGTAAAGGCTATCGTCTGTATCATCCACAGACTAAACACATTCTGGTTAGTCATGATGTTGTTTTTGTGGAAGATGCTATTCAGCCATTGCTTTCATGTACTAAGGAGACATCTGTTAGCTCCAAAGACATGTATGATACTTTGCTTCCTCTTTTTATAGGTGTACAATCTAGTGCTGGTCCCAATGAGGCAACTTCTCAACCTTTGTAGGTTTCATGTGATGATGCAGATCATTCCATTTCTGATGCAGATCATTCCATTTCTGATCCAGATTTACATGATGCACTAGTTGATGAGAGAGCTGATACTGAGCAAGCAAAAACTATGCCAAAATGGCTGATGCAGACTTTGCATGACAACAAATTAGATGCACCTTTGTCATATCATACTCGTTCAGGCTCTCATAGTGCCTCTTTTGCATCAGATTGCTATGCTATGGCTGCATCTAGTCTCTGTGATGAGAATGAGCCTGTTTCGTTTGATAAAGCACAAAATTCAAAAAATTGCATGGCTACTATGCAATCTAAATATGATGCTATAGTGAAGAATGGTACTTGGTCTTTATGTCACTTGCCTCCTGGCAAGAAGTCCATTGAGACTAAGTGGGTATACAAGCTGAAGAGTAAGCCTGATGGTACAGTTGATAGGTATAAGGCTAGACTTGTTGCAAAGGGTTATGCACAGGAAAGAGACATTGATTTTGATGAGACCTTTGCACCTACTTGCCGAATGACTACTGTTCTTAGCATCTATGCACTTGCAGCTCATCATGGTTGGAATGTACATCAGTTGGACATTAAAACAACATTTTTAAATGGTGACTTGCATGAAGAAGTGTATGTTTTTTAGCCCCGTGGCTTTGTGCAGAAAGGGCATGAAAACCAGGTGTGCGGGTTAAAGAAGGCATTATATGGTTTAAAGCAAGAACCACGTGCTTGGTATGAGAAGATACATGCCTATTTGATTGCACATGGTTTTGAGAACAGTCCAACTGAAAGCACCTTATATGTTAAGTGTGCTAATGATGTGCTTCTGATCATTGTTGTCTATGTTAACGACATGCTGCTCATTGGTCCTATTGAGAAGCATATCGCTGATTTTAAGGCTGATTTGCATGCCTCATTTGAGATGTCTGATTTGGGGCATTTGCATCACTATTTGGACATTCAGTTTATGCAAGTTGATGGTGGAATGGGTGTGTCAAATGGAATATATTGACACATTATTGTAGCATTTTGGCCTTGAAGACTGTAAGCCTATTGCCACTCCTATGGAGACAGACTTACAATTCATTCTTCATGATGTTGGAGATGCATTTGATGTTGTTCTCTATCAACACGCTGTTGGATGCTTGATTTACTTATGCATTACTCGGCTAGATATTCAGTTTGTTGTCTCACAGATGAGTAGGTTTATGCATTGCCCAGGAGTCAAGCATTGGCAGGTGGTTAAGCGCATCTTTCGCTACTTGAGTGGTACTTGACTACTTGGGTTGTTTTATCCCAAGGGGGGATCACTACCGCTAGATTTGCATGCTTTTCTGACTCTGATTGGGTTGGTTGCTATGACACTGGTGTGTCCACTAGTGGCTTTTGCTTCATGCTTGGTAGCTCATGTATATCTTGGTTGAGCAAGAAGCAACCTACTATGGCCACTTCCAGCTATGAGGTTGAGTATAGGGCAGCTTTCACAACAACTATTGAGTGTGTGTGGCTCATAAGCATTACAGCTAATTTGGGTGTTGGTTAGTCTTCGGCCACCAACATCTTCCTTGACAGTCAGAGCACATTGGCAGTTGCGAGGAACCCTGTGTTCCATGCTCGCACTAAGCACATTGAGGTGCATTATCATTATGTCAGGGAGAGGTTCTCTGTTGGGGAGATTAGCTTGGCATATTTGCCCACATAGGAGAACATTGCAGACCTTTTCATGAAGGCTCTACCTAGGGAGAAGTTTGAAGCTTTTCGCAAAGCTTTGGGCTTACTTCCTTTTGTGGAGTGATTTCCACATAGCTTTGCACTTCCTTATACATGAGTGCTAGCTACTTGTTCACCGCATCACTCCCAGGGGGGATTTGTTGATATATTTAGGTAGTGATGTGTGTGAACACTCTAGGACCACCGGGGCACTTTTTTCCCTCTTTAGGAGGTTCTTTCCCCGGCTTGTATATGCGCGTATTGCCCTAATGGGCTACTTATCTTTGTACATTCTCTAGTAATACATTCAGTATTGTGTGTTGTGCTCCAAACTTCTTCTCCTTCCTTGTGCTGTTCGTGTGCTTTCGGAGACGTCTATCTCCAACAGACACTTAGGTAATGCCTTCCCTACCTCATGAAGACGATAACCTGTTAAATTGGATGATGGGTAGTGCAAAACGTTGCATAGTTGAAATAAGTGAAACAAACGAAGAACTAGATCAGAATACATCATGTCTAGCCTATGTACCCAAGAATGAAGTTTCTACAAAGAAAGCACAGGGAGTCTAAAAAGAGGTAAAAAGTGATAATTTGCACTTAAACGGTAAAGAAAGAGGTAAAACAAGTGATTGCATGAAACTAGATGCAAAAGTCAAAATAGGGCCACACATGTCCCAAGTTGGGCACCTCATAGGGTGGCCCAAGTGGGCAAGATTTCTTAGCTAGCTAAGTGGTGAATTTAGGTGGCTAAATTTTGGTGGTCAAGATAAGAAATCTAGATGACTACTTTTTATGGAGGACAAACTTAGGCGACTAAAATTTTGGCACACCTCAGGAAATAATGCACCTAATTTTTGGTGATTCTCATGGAGTTGGTAAACTATGTCTTGAAGGGCCACCACAAAGTAAGCATCTAGCAGGTACTTGGCAAGTAGGTAGGGAGCCTTCCCTTGGACAAAATGGGCCAATTTTCTTTGTAAAATTGACTTCTCCTGTAGAGCAAGGTGAACAAGCTCATTTTTTGCAAGCACCTTCCAAGAGACAGACACCTCCAATTGGGCTACTTAACCAAACTGGTCAAATTTTTCCAAAATGCACTACACTGTTATGCGAGGAAACATGTAATCATGAAGAATTCGACAATTTTATGGATGTAGGGGGGAAAAGGTGCCAAATGTTGGAGTTAGACGTCTGCGGAAGCACACAAACAACACCAGGAAGAAGAAGAAGCGTGGAGCACAACACACAAGACTGAATGTATTACTAGAGAATGTACAAAGATAAGTAGTCCATTAGGGCAATAGGCGTATATACAAGCCGGGTGAAAAAAAACCCCCTAAACAAGGAAAAAAGTGCCCCGGCGGTCCTAGAGTGTTCTCACACATCACTACCTAAATATATCAACAAATCCCCCCCTGGGAGTGATGCGGTGAACAACGAGCTGGCACTCATGTATAAGGAAGTGCCAAGCTATGTGGAAATCACTCCACGAAAGGAAGTAAGCCCAAAGCTTTGCGGAAAGCTTCAAACTTCTCCCTAGGCAGAGCCTTCGTGAAAAGGTCTACAATGTTCTCCTGCATGGGCACATATGCCAAGCTGATCTCCCCAACAGAGAACCTCTCCCTGACATAATGATAATGCACCTCAATGTGCTTAGTGCGAGCATGGAACACAGGGTTCCTCGCAACTGCCAATGCGCTCTGACTGTCATTGAAGATGGTGGTGGCAGAGGACTGACCAACACCCAAATCAGCCATAAGTCGTATGAGCCACACACACTCAACAGTAGCTGTGAAAGCTGCCCTATACTCAGCCTCACAAATGGAAGTGGCCACAGTAGGCTGCTTCTTGCTCAACCAAGATATACATGAGCTACCAAGCATGAAGCAAAAGCCACTAGTGGACACACGAGTGTCATAGCAACCAACCCAGTCTGAGTCAGAAAAAGCATGCAAATCTGGCGGTAGTGATCCTCCCTTGGGATAAAACAACCCAAGTAGCCGAGTACCACTCAAGTAGTGAAAGATGCGCTTAACCGCCTGCCAATGCTTGACACCTGGGCAATGCATAAACTTCTGTGAGACAGCAAACTAAATATCTGGCCGAGTAATGCATAAGTAAATCAGACATCCAACAACCTGCTGATAGAGGACAACATCAAATGCATCTCCAGCATCATGAAGACTCAATCGTAAACCTGTCTCCATAGGAGTGGCAATAGGTACAATCTTCAAGGCCAAAATGCTGCAATAATGTGTCAATATATTTTGTTTGACACAAAGCCAATCCACCATCAACTTGCATAAACTGAATGCCCAAATAGTGATGCAAATGCCCCAAATCAGACATCTCCAATGAGGCATGCAAATCAGCCTTAAAATCAGCAATATGCTTCTCAATAGGACCAGTGAGCAGCATGTCATCAACATAGACAACAATGATCAGAAGCACATCATTAGCACGCTTAACATATAAGGTGCTCTCAGTTGGACTGTTCACAAAACCATGTGCAATCAGATAGGCATGTATCTTCTCATACCAAGCACATGGTGCCTTGCTTTAAACCATATAATGCCTTCTTTAACCTGCACACCTGGTTTTCATGTCCTTTCTGCACAAAACCACGGGGCTGAAAAACATACACTTCTTCATGCAAGTCACCATTCAGAAATGCAGTTTTAATGTCCAACTGATGTACATTCCAACCATGATGAGCTGCAAGTGCACAGATGCTCCAAACAGTAGTCATACAACATGTGGGTGCAAAGGTCTCATCAAAATCAATGCCTCTTTCCTGTGCATAACCCTTTGCAACAAGCCTAGCCTTATACCTATCAACTGTACCATCAGGTTTATGCTTCAGCTTGTATACCCACTTAGTACCAATGGCTTTCTTGCCAGGAGGCAAGTCACCTAAAGACCAAGTACCATTCTTCATTATAGCATCATATTCAGATTGCATAGCGGCCATCCAATTTTCTGAATTTTGTACTTCATCAAAAGAAACAGGCTCATTCTCATCATAGAGCCTAGATACAGCCATAGCATCACAATCTGATGCAAAGGAGGCACTATGAGAGCCTGAACGAGTACGATATGACAAAGGTCTTCTGCAACAACCATTCCAACCTCCTTTTTCTTTGCCTCTTTTGGAGCCAGTTTTGGCTTCTTTATGACATGATCATTCCCTTTACAGTACTTGCAAAACAATTTCTTCTTTTCTGATTTCTTCTCATCTTTATCCTGGTTCTTTGAATGTGCAGCATTTGCAGATTTCTGCTTACTAGCAGAAGAGCTCCATTTTCCTTTGCCCTTCTGACTAGCCAGGAAAGCTTGATCTGCAACACGCATAATGGACCTATTCTGCCTGGACTGATCCTCCTGTAACAAAACAAAGACTAACTCCTCAAATGACAAGGCATTTGGATTGCCTTTCATCATCAATCGAAGAGTAGAAGCAAAACTCTGTTATGAATCAAGAAGACCATTCAAAACGGTCTGCACAAGTGAGCTATCTGGTATAACCTCATCAACAGAAATCAACTGTTCCTTCAAGTCTTTGATTTTTGTTAGAAAACTGTCCATAGAATCACCTTCATTCATGTGCTCACTCTCCAACTGTTTTCGGAGGTAAGCAACACGAGCCTCATTCCTAGCCTGGTACAATGTGATAAGTGTATCCCAAGCATCCTTTGCTATTTTGCAAGAGTGAATGTGAGGAATAATAGCACGTTTGACAGACAAAGCTATCAATGCATGTGCTTGAGCATCTCTGCCATCCCAACGAATTCACTCTGCAGTAGGTGCAATAGAAACACCAGCACGAATAGGAATCTATAGAATATCATCTTTGACACCATCTCCATCAGCTTCAGCACCTGTATTTGTAGTACCTATAGTCGCAGGTGTAATAGGACGTCTTTCAACACCCTGCACAATGTTCCACGGTCCTTTTGCAACCAATACATGTCGCATCATATAAGCCCATAATGGGTAGTTGGTACCATCCAACTTATCCTCAACAGCCAACATACAGAATACATCACTGCTTTCAGCCATGGCCGGTGACTAAAACACCTTGATGCAGAAAATTGACTGTATCTCAAAAAGTTGAACGGAACTGCCCAGACGAGTTCTACTAAACCTGTAGCAGACTTTGAGACGCTTATACTGGCGAATGAAAACAGGTATATACCTTTGGCACAAAAAGACAAAATAGCCTGCACAAGCACTACGATAGTGCGTTTGAAGGTCGAAACGAGATCAGATCGCGATTTCGGCACCACAGCGCAAAACGGTTTTGATCTTTAAAACACCCTGAGTATGCTCACCAAATTTCGTGTGAACTTGAGATTGCCACCGGAGGAGTGTCGACGACGCCCTAGATGAAGCGGCGACCTTCTCTGATACCAATTGTTGGAGTTAGACGTCTACGGAAGCACGCGAACAACACAAGGAAGAAGAAGAAGCTTGGAGCACAACACACAAGACTGAATGTATTACTAGAGAATGTACAAAGATAAGTAGTCCATTAGGGCAATAGGCGTATATACAAGCTGGGGGGAAAAACCTCCTAAACAGGGAAAAAAGTGCCTTGGCGCAGAAGTACTCCAAAATGGCTCCAAAAGACACCCCAAAAATGCTTCAGAAATAGGCTTTGAAAGCAAAGAATGAACCTTTGAGGAACCAAAAGATGGTCAAGGTATCAACCTTAGTCTTTCCCCTTCTTCAAACACCACAAGAGTGTAGCTTAGTGGCAAGAGATTGCCACGGTTAAGCGAGCTCCGGGGGAACAGTACTAGGATGGGTGACCTCCCGAGAAGTACCGGGAACCTCTATATTCCTTGATCGTTGAGGTTCTCCCTCGTGCGCAGCCAACGGTGCCAACGATGACTTCGGCGACTCGGATGACAAGGTATGCCAAGGTCTATGCCTTGGTCGCCGCCTTAGTTGAAAGCCGGGGGGAGGGGTGCTCGCTTTGCTCGCACAAAAGGAACAATGCTTTTGCATCCAACCTGGCTCTGATATCAGTGAAGTATTTCGATGGCGATGCACCACAGTGCACTCTGCTTCTCTCGCTCTCCACGATGATATCCTTGGAGTAGAAAACCAAGCTCCTCAGGCTGCATATGGTACTCTGCATAGAGACTGCAGAATACGTAGAAAACACAATACACAGGGAGCACGAAGACAGACTTCTTAGGTCTTACAAATGCCGTCGAACTTACAGTCTGACTTTTTTAAGACAATAGTTACGCAATATAACAGAGGAGAAGTAGCAGAGAAGATAACATATATAGGAGAATCTCAACAATTTTCTACTAATAGCAAGTACAAGGATGATGGCGTTGTCCACCTATCCGCTCTCAAGATAGAGCTTAAATGGTGATCTAGACAACTCTAGATAGGGAGATACAAGGTAGAGGTATGCTGGCTCAATTTGATGTCCCAGGTAGTGCAGAAGTCATGTACATATAGGATCATGGGTGGCCTTCCGTGGATAGCTATACATGGGCAGTAGAGCATGGGCGGCCACCGCCCGCGTAATTGCCATACACAGCTTAGGCCGATTGAACTGACCTAACAAATATAAATGGTTTTTGACTCTGACAGGGATATTCCATGAAATATTCCCTTTATCGTCGCACCGAGGGTGCTTCCCTTGAGCCCCCACTAGGGGCCTGTTGGCCCCCTTGGACCCCCCAGTCGAGGCTGCTCACCACTGCCCCGGACCCCACAATTGGGGACCCTGGTAACTCCCTTTCCTTACAATTGCTTACATGTGTTGAGCCCATAAAAGTCATATTGGTTAAAGTCAATCACGGTCAAAGTCAACCGTAGGCAAAGTCAAAAGGTAAAAGTCAAATTGGTCCAAGTCAACAAGGTCAAGGTCAGAGGCAACTGATGCAAAGTCAAATTGCTAAAGTGGAGGTGTCAAAGTGCATAGGTAATGCACAATTAATTGTCCACAAAGGGTAAATTGGAGAAAGTGAGTTGCAGGTTGTAGAGGTATTTCTCTAATTTCCCTAAGGTTCAAAGTGTTTTTAAAGTGTTTTGGAAGGTTCAGGTGAACCCTCTCTTATGTGCAAAAGTGAAGACTTAAAAGGAAAATGTGAAGGTATGTGAAGCGGCAGCATACGCAGAGGTGAAAGTATGCCTGGCTGCCACTTGGGGGACAATCTTGGGACATCAAAGTGAGCACCAAGATACTCTTGCGGTGAGGAGCGTACGTGAATCGACACTCAAATCAATGCAAAGACTATTCTTGGACTATTCAGTGTAAGCAAGAGGAAGCATAGTCTAAGCAAGACAAGAGAGAGAAGTGCAAGAGACACACAGTGTGCGACGCAGAGAAGTGAAGTGCGAGGTGTGCATGAAGAGTGACCAAGGAAGTGTGCAGAGAAGTGCTAAGCTAGTCCCCCAAGGATCCCAAGGTCTTATTGAAGTGTGCGCATGCCGACCGAAGGTACCCATCCCTCCCCCTTAGTGGAAGCTTGGTGCAAGGTGTGCACAAGTGCAGGCTTGGAGAAGGTGGAGGTTTGGTGCAGAGGAGGCCGGCAGCAACAAGTCCCTTGGGTATTTGGTATTTTGTAATTGAGCACTCTGTGGTATTTTGCACAGAAGCATTGGATTGTATTGGGATTCAAAATTGTATTTGTCTGATTATAATCAATCGAGAGAGGCTTCCAGTGTGTATCTTTCTTCTTGTCTTTCCCTTTTCTCCTACAAACACTCAAATCCCTTCTTGGGCAAGAATACCCCAATATAGAATTTGGCACACATGGTGGGACTTCCAAGGAGATTTGAGCATATGAGAAGACATATTGCAGTTGGAGAAGCACTATTCAAGTGTCGATAGTACTACTTCAGTGGACTAAGAGGTACATATTCTTATCAATTATCTCATACTAAGAAGACTATGAACAGCCCATGACCGCAACCCGATCCCAAACATTGAGGGTCACTTGCAAGCAAACAAGAAGGAAGGCTGTTAGAAGATCCTCTAGTCCACTATCTTCAACCTCATTAGTAAAGATCATCGCGGGACAGGTAGACTTGGAAACCTTACTATCAAGATTAAATATAAAATTTTCTTCTTTCAAAGGCCTAGCTCAAGAAGATCTTGACGAGCATATTACAAGGTTTTTGGCACTATGTAAAACTAGAGGCTTAATGGGAAGGGAGGATGCCTTTTTGATACTCTTCCCTGCCACATTAGAAGGATTAGCAGATAAATGGTTCATCCAATTTGCTGAGAACCATTTTGCAACTTGGGACTGTCACATAATCCTAGTAGGAGTTGGTTGAACCACGCCTTAAGAGAGAGGATTAGGAAGTAATCCTCAACCATGGATTTTGGGGCAAGTGGTTAGCCCATTGTACTCGTAACCGGGAGGTCGTGAGTTCAATTCCCAACATTGGTATCAGAGCCTAGTTGAGAAATTGGGCGAGACGGAGGTTCACGCCTCATTTGTGGGCACTTGGAAAAAGCGATTATCCGTGGTGAGTGTGAGACTGGCCTTGGATGAAGGCGCATGGGCATTTGGGCACCCACGAAGGGTGGGATAGGTCCAAATTTGGTCCATGTGCTGGAGTTTGAGGTTGGTGGAAGCGCTCATGCATGGAGAGCGGGTCCAAGAGTTAGACGGTCCACAAGTGAGCATTGAGGACAATGATCAGACTAAGGGGGAAGGAATGTCACATAATCCTAGTAGGAGATGGTTGAACCACGCCTTAAGAGAGAGGATTAGGAAGTAATCCTCAACCATGGATTTTGGGGCAAGTGGTTAGCCCATCATACTCCTAACCGGGAGGTCATGAGTTCAATTCCCAACAGGGACTTAATGAAAGATGCTTTCAAAAATCAATTCCAGCATGGAAATACTGTAGAGATCATCATAGAGGAACTAGAAAATTTTAGATTGGGTCCAGGTGAAAAGTTCCCAGAGTTTGTGACTAGGGCCAAGGCACTAATGGCTAAATTGCCAGATCCCCCACATGATTTTTTTGTTAAGAAATGGTTAGCTAACCACTTCCAGTGGCCAACCAATGCAAAATCAAGGAATTAGTGTTGCCTACAGCCTCCATAGAGGAGTTCATCAACATAGCTACACGACTGGAGCAGATAAGGCAACATTATGGAGCAACTTCTTCTCAACTACCATATTCTACAGAAATGGAGGATCCAGTAATCCAGCTAAGGAAGGAGCTGGAGGGCTTAAAAAGGAATAAGCCCCACAAAGAGGAGGAGAATGCTGTTACTCAGTTGAGAAGAGAGATTGAAGCACTAAAGCTCTAAAAGGAGGAGGAGGCCCAATCAGAGAAATTGGCTCAACTACGACAGGAGTTGCAGGAACTCAAAGGGGGTGGCATCAAGAGTGTACTTTGGTGTACCATGTGAAGCAAGCAAGGTCATATAGTAAGCGAATGTCCTCTGTTAAGTGTGACTTGCCAATTATGCAGGAAAGATGGCCATGAGGCCCAGGAATGCCAATCAAGAGGAACGCCTGTAACAACATATTGGACACAAGGAGGACCCCTACCACCAGCAAATGTAATGGTGGCTGCACCCAATCAAGGTAACAATTACAACCCTAGACAGAGGAATAACTTTGGAAATGGGATTAGGAGACCAATCATTTGTTTCAGATGTGGAGAATCTGGGCACTATCAAAGTAGGTTTACTCTACCAGAAAATGCCCCTCCTTGCAGAAACTGCCTAGAGGCCAGAGACCACTATACAAATTGTTGTCCTAAGAACCAAGCCTCTTCATCTGGGCCACACATTCAAATGATTTCTGTGCACAAAGAAGAAATGTTAGATCAAGTCAGTGAACCATTGGTGTAGTTAGAAGAAATTGAATCTTTTACAGTGCAAACAAGAAGCAAGGGAAAGGCTCAAGTAGATATAGTTCAAGAATAAAAAATTGATGGATTGAACGAAGACACAGAGACATCTGAAGACAAGGCCACCGCATGTGCAGAGACAAGGCAAAAAGGAGATCTCATATGTACCAGTGATGCCATTGGGCATGCATTCAACAGGGCTCATGAGGAGTTTGATAAGTCAATTGGGGCCCAAGCTCTTAAGGAATCAGAAGCTTCAAAACTACTCAAGTCCATGAAAAAGGAGGTTAGTATTTTTTATTTAATAAAGATGGATGGGAAATTCAGGTTAGAACTCTTGCAGATAATTGATGAGGCTTCCACTACAAGTTTGGTGGCAAAGACTGTTGTTACACATAAAGGTAAAATTGTAGGGGAAGCACCCCTTACAGATTATAAGAGTCCTCGTATGACAGTATCTAGCAAAGGTCATGAGTTTCAAGGAGTTATTGTGGATGGTGGTTCTGGCATTAACTTGATGCCTAAACATACAATGGAAAAGATTGGACTCCACCCCTCAAGGCCTGCAAATTTCACTATTACTTTGGCATATCAAAGCAAAGTAAGGCCCTTGGGAGTGATCCCAAAAGTTCCACTTGAAGTACAAGGTAATCTCTTCATTCTAGATTTTGTGGTTTTAAGACTACCCCAGGTTGAAGGAGGATTTCCCCTCTTAATTGGAAGACCATGGATGAGGCATGCAAGTGTCATCCATGATTGGGGTAAAGACACTATGTGGGTACAAAAGAAAGGGCAGGACCTGACACAGATACATTTAGAAGAGGGCCCAGATAATCAAGGGAACACCAACATGATGCAAACAGTTTGCATTTGCATGGAACCAGAAACCGAGGACCAACCCCAAATAGATTTCGAGGAAGAAGAGGATATTCTAAATTGGCTCCAAGCAGGCCACTCTTCCTCTTGTTTTGGAATTTTTCTTAATATTTCTTACACAGCTGAAGGTTATGATGAAAACCAGGAGAAAGTTCAGGTTGATGGATTAGGAGAGCCCATCTGTTGTAGAGCTAAAGAGAGCACAAAGCAGAGAAAATGACGGGCCCTAAAATTTTTCCGATTTGGACATCATATGTTGTATCATAACCACTCTTGTAATATATTTTCCTTTGTAAATGCACTAGAGGAGTCCTCTAGATGCATCCCCACAGAAGATTAGAGATCTACCCATGTAAAATAGTAGGAAATTAGTCTTTTAGTGAATAAAGTGCCGGTTTCTTGTGTGAAAGGACCAAACTTAGGGCTCATGTATATAAGTCACTTTGTGACTCTTTGTAAAAAACTTCTTGCCATTGTGAAGAAGGAGCTCTTCAAATTTTCGAGTTTGCCTCTTCCTTGCTGATTTTGATCTTCATTTCGCTCTTGTATGTGTGTGTGATGCTTGTAATGCATGTGTAGGACTGTTGTCTACCCCTTCCCCTTGGTTTTGAGCTGCTGTAGTGCGTGCGTAAGCTAAGAGAAGTCGTGGTGCGGGTATTTGTGATTCCCGTCATTCACTGTTTTCGCCATAACTTGAAGCAGAGTGGTCAGAGTCGAGCGAAACCACTACCGTTGGATGCGTCTCGTCGAGAGCTTCGAAACGAGTACCCTACTGCCTATATTCGGAGTTCTGGGCTGGGAGAAAACCTCCAAATACTAAAAACTGCTGTAAAAGGCTTGCGGCAAACACTTTCAGTATTTCAGTAAGTGTGAGAGGTAGTAGTCTTTTCTCATGCATGCTAGCTAAACCACTTCATTTTCCATCACGTGTGCACACGTCTTCATACACTTGGTACATCGTTCCTTAGGATTGACAATTAGATGTGTGTTAAAGTACCCACTATATGCACTTGTGTGGCAATTGAGGTATAGTCTCATGGCACAAGTCCTTGAGTCGTCTCGGCTCAAGTACACACGTTTTTGGTGCCGTTGCCGGGGAACACTCAACCAAGGTGCCTTCGTGATGGTTATAGATCGAGTGTGATAGAATCGTACTTGTAGAGGTAAAATTGTCCTGTGGCAAGTAGTCAGTCACTTCAGCACTTGTTACTTCACATCTCCGAGGTGTGTGTGATAAGTTTTAGGTTTAGGTTTAGGAGGAGGGAAGAGAAGGAGGAGTTAGGGTTAGGTTAGAAGTAGAGGAGTAGTGAGGAGAGGAGAAGTTAGAATAGGAAAAACTCACCAAAAATCACCAAAAATTACCCAAAATTTAAGTTCTGTCCAAAAAAGTATAAAAACAAAAAAAAATTGATTCATTTGATACTTCACTGCTTACTGGTATCGTCAGAGAGCAGCGACTGGTATCGCGTGGGAGATATCGTGTGCTTCAGGCCTTCAGAGCTAGGTTTAAGTTCACAAGTGCTAGCAGTACTACACAAAGGTAAGATCCCTCAAGTTTATCTGACAAAAACACATTAGACATGCATGATCACGTGATTAAAAGTTTGCGCAGTATCGCGGGGGGGGGAAAACTGATCTTGTTGTCATCTTTTTTTGGGATACAGAGGTCTAGGAGAGAAGAGGGGAGTAAGGAGAGCCAGGGGGTGAAAAAATTTTGGAAAAATCTTGCATTTTGGCTTGAGTATCGCGATCGGTTGAGGTTTGGTATCGCGATACCAAAACTCCCTTGTATCGCGATACTCGCCGAAGTATCGTATCGTTTGATACCGGTCTTGGTATCGCGATACCATTTTGGTATCGTGACCCAGAGTTGGTATCGCGATCGTACATTTTCTGTGGTATCGTATCGTCGGGTATCAGTCTTAGTATCGCGATACCGTTTTGGTATCGTGTCACTAAGTTGGTATCGCGATCGCTCTTACTGCAGTGATATCGTATCGCCTCCGACCAAAGACTGTATCGCGATACCATCTTGAGATCGTATCGCCTTGGGTCTCAAGTATCGTATCGTCGACCTTGGTAAGTATCGTATCGTATCACTTGGCATTTGGTATCGCGACACCACTCCAATATCGTATCGCTGCTCACCTGGTTAGTATCGCGATACCATCATAAGTATTGTATCGTCTGGGTACAGTGGTATCGTATCGAGTGAATCATGGTATCGTATCGCCTTGAATACTCGTATCGCATCGTTGACCCCATCAGTCTCATATCATCGAGATTTTCCGGTATCGTATCGTGATCAGCAGAGGTATCGTATCGTCTGCTTCCCAAAGTAGTATCGCGATACCATAGTGGTATCGTATCGCTTCTATGCCTGGTATCGTATCGTGAGCATAGTCTCGTATCGTATCGTGAGGTGGTCCAGTATCGTATCGCCTAGAATTCTGGTATCGTATCGTCTTGGTGTTTGGTATCGTATCGCGGTCAAAGCAATATCGCTCGAGAGCAGTATCGTCAGGGAGAGGTATCGTCCAGATTGACCCTTTCTTTTGTCAAGACACTTTAAGTCATAAAGAGAGCCACCCAAGGAGAACCTGTGGGACATAGAGAGAGACTTGGGGGGGTGAATGAACCTGAGATCGGGAAGAACCCTAGGAAGCCAAAGAAGTGTAATCTCTTCTGTAGGTAGTGTAGCAGAGCCAAGTAACCGTTCACATTATTCTGAGACCTCCAGTGAGTCAGAGGAAGAAATTCCCATGGCTTCAGAGGATATGCAGAACACAGTACCCATGATTGGCATGATGTCAATCATTGAGGGAGAGTACAGAACCTCCTTGGAGTATGTGAACACCAACCACAATGAGGTCCCCATTTATCTGGATGGTCTAAACAGATCTGTGGCCAGGTTAAAGAAAGCGTCAGAGGCTTACATAGTGCCTAGACCAGCAGTCAAGTACGTAGGAGGACTTTACATGGACAAAAGAAATATCCAATATGTTGTCACAGAACACCCAGAAAACATTAATGAAATTGGTGAAGAAAATAATGCTTCAAACTTAAATGGAGGAGGGAATGAAGAGCAAGTAACTACACCTAGAGGAAGATCTACGGTTGCGAGGATATGGAGAGGAGATCTGATTCCCCAAGATGACACCTTAATGGATGTATATTTGATCAATGGGATGGAGCATCTCCTTAGAGCGCATTCCTCAATTTGGGAAGCTGCTCCTAATCCAGTCACCATTTATGAGTTGCAAGATCCTGATTTTTCCACCATTATCACATATCTGGATAAAAATCAGAGAAGATATTGGCCCATAACAGAGGCGGAAAGAGCTGAGTTGAAATATCAGAACATCCCAATGTTCCCCCCTAGAGACCAAGCCACTACTTCAAGAAACCCACTGGGAACGTCCCATAATGATTCATACCAACAGTCAGGCCAAACCCAACAAACACAACAAACACAACTAACTCAAATCCCCTTCAGACCTCCTGTACAGTTCGCAATGCCTGCAAATAACCCTAACTACCGACCCCAACCAACTATTGACCCCAGACATGGAGTTCATGCTCCAGTCAGACCGCCGGTAGTAAGAGGACCAGGCATACCAATAGGAAGACCTATTTTCCCAGTGATGCCTAGACCACCCGAAGCAGGAAGACGACTAAGGCCAATCCAAGTTGCCAAATGTTTGAGAAATCACTATGATGGCTCTAGCGAACCTTACAATCATATAGCGGAATTTAAACAAGTAATCAGAGCCGAATAGGTAGAAGACTTTTTGATTCAATATGAGTCCTTTGGTCTTACACTGTCAGACACAACATTAGCATGGTTTCAGCCATTGGACCCTAATACCTTTCAGAACATGGAGCAAGTATACCAAGAAATGATTGAAGAATTTACTAAATCAGGAATTAAAAACAATTCTTCATCATTAATCCATAGCTTCAAGCAAGTCCCTACCGAGTCAGTGAGATTGGCTGCCAGAAGATTCAAGCAATACGTAGACAGATGCCCAGTGGAAGAGAGACCGACACAAAATAAAATGGTGTCATTATTTTTGGAAGGACTATTGAACGGATCCTTGAGATCATTGGTGTATGTAAAAAGGGTCCAGACCTTGCAAGAATGCATGAAGGAATGCATAGATCTGGAAGACAACCTAGCAGAGGACTTGAAAATACCTCAAGGAAGCTTGAAGAGTGAAGATTTGACCAGTAACGCATCCATACCTAAAAACAACGTAGAGGAAATAGCCGAATTGTTAGCGAAAAAGTTGAACGTTCAAGGACAGAGGAACTACCCCAATAACCCTGTAAGAGTGCCGATGCTCAGAAGATGTATGCAGTGCGGAGGTGATCATCCTTCTCATTTGTGTACTAGGGGAGTAGTTCCACCACCTGCTTATGCTTATAATAGACCCAGTGTCCCAGGACCTCTACAATATTGCAGTGTGGAACAAAAATACACAAATCATAGCACAGAAAATTGTCCCTACAATAGGCAAGCGAGACCGGCACAGCAATACATGAGACTGTACGGATACCCTCAGAATCATCAGGGAGGTGAAGCTTTTAGGTATCCTTCTTATCAGCCGCAGGCACCAGCACCACGACCATATGCTTATCAGGGATACACACAACCACAGCCAGTACTAGGACAACAACAGCCCCATCCTCAGAACGTTGTCCCAGTCAAGATTGCCCAACCTGAAGAAAACCTAGAGAGAGCTATAGTGCCAGCCACACCTTTGACTAGTAATGAACCATATGACTCGTTTTATGACCCTAGTCAAGGAACATACCCTAATTATGAAAACTCAATGATGGAATATGGACAACGGTATGAACCATATGCCTATGGCATGGAAGCATCAGATAGTTCATACGGTTATGAGCAGGACTATGTGTCATTAATGTACACAGCACCTAGAGCAACCATACCACCCCGACCCATGAACAGACCGCCTGTACCCAGAGGACCATGTTACAGGTGTGGAGGTGATCATTATATCAGGGAATGCACATTGCCAAACCCACCACCACCACAACGAGTCTGGGAAGGCTACTGTAGTGATTGTGGTAAGGAACACCTTTTCAGAGACTGCCCCAAGAATCCCAACAAGGTTACATCTAATGTACAAATCAACGTAATAGAAGTAATTGAATCATCAGGGAGTGATAAAGAGTACACAGTACCATTGAAAGCAATAACGAGAGCCAAAGCCAGAGAGACCCCTGATAAAACGGATGAGAACAATCAAAGTGACAAGGAGAGGGACACACCCATCCCTCAAAGAGTTGAAGACTCAGAAGAGCCGGAGAAAAGTATTGCAAGTAAAAGGTCCCAGAGATGGAAAAGCCGGAGAGAGAAGATAAAAGAAAAGACATTACGGAAGAAAAAGGAAAATGAAAGGAACGAACAAAATTCAAAAGAGGAGCATAAATGAACAATACAAAAAAGAAGAGGTAGGATCAGTGTTAGCAGATCCTATGCCTGAAGAATTAGCCATGTGGATTCAGGCATATAAGGCACGAATAAGAGCAGGACCTACCATAGAGCAACACGAGAGAGAATATCCAAGAGGCGACTTAGAAAAAGAAAGACTAGAAATCTGCAAGAAATTGATAGAAGTTGCACAACAAACCTTAGAAAAACCTGCATCGCCTTTACCTAATACTCGAATTTCTGAAGGAGAATTCCAAGAGTGTGTAAACACTCATGAAAAGCCTGAAGTAAATAGACCACAGAATGATGCACGTGGAGTTGAGAGAAGGGAAGGATCCATAGTTCCCGAAGTAGAAGGAGAATGGACTAAGGATCTATGGGCACGAGTTCAAGAGGACAAATGGAAGAAGGTGGAAGGAATTGAACCACCCTTTGAAGAATTAGAAGCAGAAAACGAAATAGATGGTTCAATACCTGAACTAAACTCAGAAGAAATTTTTCCGAGGGATGCAAGTGACCAAGGAGAGGAAGATGTAAAGGAACTACCCAACTACACCGGGGAGTACGAACACAATTCAGAATTGTATCGCATTCCCTCAATGAGGAAACGAGAAACGAACCCATCAGTCCAAACATCGGAGATCATACGCCTTAGAGAGGTAAAAATCCCATGTACCCTAACATTTGAAGAACTGTTAAAGGTAAAACCACATTTAAAAGAGAAATTAATCAATCAATGGGAGGTCAAGGAGGAAAAGAACGAGATAGCAGATGAAGTAAACATAGTGAGAATTCCAGTGGATAAAGTAAGAGACTTTAGTGAGGGAGATGAAGGAAATACCTGCCTTCCAATTACTTACAGGGGTTACACTACCAAAGCCATACTAGATTCAGGAGCTGGTGTTGGTATTGCTACCAAAGAAATTTGGGAGAAATGGGGAAAACCAGCATTAAGACCAACACGCATGAAAATACAAATGGCAGATGGTCATACGGAAAGACCCTTAGGATTGTTGGAACGAGTAGTCTTCACTACGTGTGGAGTGGAATTCGAACATACTTTAGCAATATGTCACTTTGAAAGGCCAAGCAATTATGAAATGATCCTGGGAAGGCCTTTCATGAGACAGCTAAAGGTCGTACAAGATTGGGGAAAAGACGCGGTATACTTACAACACGCAGGAACCACCACTAGAATAAACCTACATACGTACACATATCAAGATGTTCCACCTCTACAATGGAATCAAATTCATAAGGAGGAAGATAATCAATCGGTTCATAGTGCAGGTTCTATTGATCAATCCTGGATGAACGAGGACACTCATCTGTGGATATGTCAAGCTGCAAAGAAGGAAGAGGAGAGAAGAAAAGGATGGCAGCAAAAACAAGGAATTGCGAGGTCTGTACAAGATCCAGCTTACACGCCACAAGTATTTCCGGATGAAGAATTTGAACCTTACGGTTGGATGGAAATTTTAGCGACCCTCGATGTCTGTGTAAACGAAGAAGTAGTGACCATGACCGAATGTATCGATGAGGAGGGTTATGATGTTAGCCTGTATATGGTAGTCCTTCAGGAGGCTGAAGAAGGAGAAGTGATCGAGAAAGACTGGAAGGAGGACTACGAGAGCATTGAAATGGAGCCCGAACCAATGAATCTAGGGAATAGTACCACCAACATAAATATCACCACCTATGGAAAACACCAGGAACCCACACAGAAAGGGGAATTAGAAATTGAAAGAGAATCAGAAGATGAAGAAAATAAACCCCAAGACCAATTTGAGGTACCAGCTCATTTTAAAAAATATGAAGTGGAGGAGAGAAAAATTGCTATTCAAATGCCGAAAAGAGAAGCACAGCCTGGAATAGCATATGATAATAAGGAACAAACCAAAAAGATAGTGGTAACTGTAGAAGAAGGAGAGGAACGATGTACTTTCATAGGACAGGATGTCTCATTCGAGGAAGAACAGGAGTTAATTCGTCTCATAAGAGAATATCGGGATGTCTTTGCTTGGACCTATAAGGACTTGAAAGGAGTCGACCCTTCTATATGTGCGCATAGAATCCCCATGACATCCGAAGCCAAACCTTCTAAACAAAGACCATACACTTACAATGATGTGTATTCAGCCAAAATAAAGGAAGAAATAGACAAGTTACTAGATGCTGGATTCATCTATGAAATTGAGCACACGGAATGGGTGTCACCTTTGGTGGTTGTACCAAAAAAGAATGGAAAGTTAAGAGTGTGCATCAATTTGAAGAAAGTAAATGCCGCAACCATAAGGGACAGTTATCCTTTACCAATCACAGATCATCTCTTGGAAAGGGTAGCAGGGAAGGAAGTCTATAGCTTTTTGGATGGCTTTTCAGGGTATAATCAGGTAGCCATTGCTCCTGAGGACCAACATAAAACAGCGTTCGCAACTGAATGGGGAGTATACGCCTTTAGAGTCATGCCTTTTGGTTTAACGAATGCCCCAGCTACCTTCCAAAGATTGATGTGTCATGTGTTCAAGGAATTTCTGAGAAAAAGTATGGAGGTATACGTGGATGATCTTTGTACATATTCAGCTATACGATCAGAGCACATCCCTGAACTAGAAAAGATTTTTGCTAAATGTCGACAATATCGAGTATGCCTCAATCCTGAAAAATGTGTCTTCATGGTTCGACAAGGAAAAATCTTAGGACATATTGTCTCTAAAAACGGAATCTCAACAGATGAAGACAAAATTAAAGTCATCTTAGACTTACCAAGACCCAAGAACGCAAAGGAAGTGCAAGCTTTTATGGGACATTGTGGATACTACCGTAGGTTCATTCACATGTATGCCATAATAGCAAAACCCTTGTATGGTCTCTTGACTCAATTTACTTGGACAGAAGAGTGCAAAAAGGCATTCACAGAGTTGAAAAAGAGACTTAGTACTGCCCCAATTATGAAATCACCCAATTGGAGCAAGCCTTTTCATATTCATGTTGACGCTTCTAACTATGCCATTGGATGCATCTTAGCCTAGCCGGCTGATGAAGGCAAGCTTGATCATCCAATTGCTTATGCGAGTAGACAACTGAATCAAGCCGAAAGAAATTATACCACTACGGAACGAGAGGGCTTAGGAATGGTATACGCCGTGAAGAAATTCAGACATTATCTTTTAGCCAACAAGTTCAAATTCTTCATAGACCATCAAGCTTTGTTGTACTTAGTCAATAAACCTTGTAACACGGGAAGGTTGGTACGATGGTTTCTACTGCTAATGGAGTTTGACTTCGAAGTAATAGTGAAAAAGGGGAACACACATGTAAGAGCAGACCACCTTTCGAGGCTAACACACGGAGAGCCACCGAGTGGAGTGCCCGATGATCTGCCAGATACTTACCTTTTTAACCTGGAAGTATGTCCAAAGTGGGCTGAGAAAGTGATCCCTATACTCACTCATGGGCCTCAACACTCGATCAATAAAAATAGCAAAAAAGAAATTCTTCAATCGAGGAATTTACACATTGTGTCAAGAAGTGTATACTACAAGGAACCCAACGGAGTGTTACTCAGATGTGTTGATGAGGATGAACAAACGCAACTAATTGAGCAAGCCCATGTGAACAAATGGAGAACACACAAAGGGATTCATGGAACTATCCGAGAACTGAAAAGATTAGGAGTATATTGGCCTGACATGCCCAAGAGTGTTCACGACCACGTAAGTAATTGTGCAGAATGCCGAGAGACGGTTCCCGAAGATCATATGTCTCTACCTTTTTCGACCATAGCACCCAATTGGAGTACAACATTAGTGAAATTCTTAAAAACTCAAGAACATGAGTTAGGAACTAGCTTGGCAAGAAAGCGATCCTTAGAGGAAATGAGTAAGGACTACATTCTCATAGGAAAACAATTGTTCAAACGAGGGAAGGATAACCAACTAAGATTATGTGTGCATGAAGGAGAATATCTACCCATATTAGAAATGGCACATGCAGGTGCTGCAGGAGGTCATTTTTCGGCTGAACGAACCGTTAAAATGATTCTCTTTGCGGGCTTGTGGTGGCCAACTCTACATATGGATGCTGAAACGTATGTACGAAGTTGTGAGACTTGTCAGAGAACTAAATACCCAATTCGGAGAGATGACATGCCATTAAGACCAATGATATGCGCGAGAGCCTTCACAAAATGGGGGATAGACTTCATTGGACCTATCAATCCACCTGCCAAAGGATCACATGCGGAATACATCATAGTAGCCACGGACTACTTAACTAAATGGGTAGAAGCAAAAGCTACTAGGAAGAATGATGCTCAAACTACCGCAAAATTTCTCTTTGAGCATATCTTCACCCGCTTTGGCTTGCCTATTGAGATTGTAAGCGATCGAGGAACGCACTTCCTCAATGAGGTAATTGAGTCATTAATGAATGAGTTCTTGGTGATTCATAAAAAATCAGCACCATACCATCCCCAAGCCAACGGACAGGCTGAGAGCTCTAACAAAGTGCTATGCACGGTGCTGACTAAGCTTGTCAATAATGGAAGATCTGATTGGGACAAACAATTGCATCATGCAATTTGGGCATTCCGAGTTGCATATAAAACGGCCATTGGAACTACACCTTTCAATTTGGTGTATGGGCAAAATGCAATTTTGCCAATTGACTTCTTAGTGCCTACATTGAAAGTGGCCCAGCAATATGAGTCGAACGGACATGAGTTATCCCAACAACTAGATCAAATTGAGAAGTTACATGAGACTAGATTGCAAGCAGTAGCAGGCATTTATGCTGCTAAACGAAGACAAAAGGCATATTATGATGCACATATAAAAGACAAGGGACTTAAAGAAGGAGACGTAGTCCTAGTGTACACCCTAAAACAACATGCAAAGAAGCTACAAAAACGCGGATACGGACCCTTGATCATAAATCGAATCTCTACTAGTGGTGCAGTCAATCTCGCCACACTAGACGGAGACATTCTTCCCAACTACATCAGTGGATGTAGAGTAAGACGATTCATGGAGCCCTTGACTGATCAAATGCTAGCGCGATTGGTAGGTGCCCAAAATAGAAAAAAAGAAGAAGAAAGAATACAAGAGGAAGCGAGACAGGAAGCATTGGAAAGAATAAAGAAACGGAAAGAGTGGATGAGAGAGCGAGATGAGAGAGCGAGATGAGAGATATCGGCTAGGAGAAGAACTCATCCCAATGGCTAATTTTAGAGCCACTCAAAACCTAGGATCGCAGAGAACACAACCATATTTAAATTTGGGAGCAGGTAAAACGGAGTACCACTTGGTGGATGCTCTCATTGACACAGGAGCAGCTGTGAGCTGTATCAAGCTTTCTTTGACCCAAAAACTCAAGGAGGCAGTACACCCATCGATGGCACAATTGATAGGAATAGGAGGAACAATTACTCAATGCATAGGTGAGATCACCTTACCTTTACATCTTGGCAACAACACTATGGAACAAAGGCTATTAGTGTGTCATGATCAAGATTTACTTGAAGAGGTAGTGTTAGGCCAAGATTGGATTTACGAATACGAGGTGACCATTCAATTGGCGTTAGGATACATCTCAGCCAGGATAGGACATCGTGAAGTATTCAGTCTGCTAGACGAACGACCAATCAAATCCGTAAGCATGGAGCAAACAGTTCATTCTAATGAACAAAGTCCTGAATGTATGATCACTAGCACTATAGAGACACCTTCATCGAGTACTATATGTGCGGACACATTGAATTCTGCTTGCACACCATATTATAGTCTAGCAAATCTTGAGAGTGTCAATCTATCTGAAACACACCTCACCGAAGCACAATGCATAAGAGAGACTAGTCCTCTGAGTAATTCAAAATCTGTACCCATTAAAATATACCCTATTCCATACTCTAACCAAGCGTGGATAAAGAAAGATCAAGTAGAGGAGTATCTTCGACAACAGAAGCACAACCGACATCAGAACAAACAATCAAAGGAGAAACCAACTCAGTCTGAACAACGAAGTCACCGACGAATTGCTACAATATGGATCCCAAAGAAAGTAGTAGCCGCTCAACAGGATCGTTCGCAAATTCGGATTCCTAAGTCATGCGCTACAAAGAAACCAAACCAAAATGATGATCCTCAGCACAAGAAGAACCAATATGGTCCGCAGGCAAAACAGCCACAAAGAAAGGGTTACTGGAGAAAGAAGGAGTCTGTAATGGCAACCCGAACCATTCCGAGGTTCACAAATCAGATCAAGCAGACCTACAACAAAAAGAAAAGAGCCACTTTCAGTGGAAGTGGGCACCATACAACAAGGCCCAGCACAAGGAAGCAGATTTGGATACCGAAAGACAAAACAAACAGCTTGCATCAACCAAATACTTCCAATTGCACACATATGGAGCTTTCAAGACCCAAAGTATGCATGATAGGGCCACATTACAAGGCCAAGCATTCGGCACAAGATGTACCTTATCAAACTAGTGGTGCACATTCTCCAATCGAGAGCAGATCTTAGCTTCGTTGTAAATAGGAATGGACCTACTATGTACATAAATAAATGCTTCGGCTATCTGACTTTTATTTTCTTTCAGCAACAAAAACCAAATTGAAAAAAAAAAAATGTATGGTAAGAGATCTCACTCATGGACTAATGGGGAGGCGGAGTGTCGACGACAATAATCACTTCAATGTACTACATCATTGTATACAGTTATGTGACACTAATGCACTTTTACGTACAAGTGCAGATGGCTTCTGAAGATTCTGAAGCAACCGTACCCGAGGAAGTGATGGATTTTCCTCCCCAAAGTATCACAAAGGCCAAGGGACACTGGTTCCGCGAAGACCAGCCTGCAGGGGACTACCTGTTCCTCGCAACAATCAAAATCATGGACACAGATCATCTGTTTCCAATAATGTCCTAGGATTTTCGAGTGCAACACACACTTCCTTCTGTTGAAGAGACCATGAAGAAAGCAGGCATACATAAATATTTTGAACTGCCAATCTATAAGCCTGATTTTCAAAGATGCACTCAAGTCATGAATACACTACAACCAGAACTACATGATCCTCTCGTGCCGGAAGCTAGAGTAATGGCTAAGACAGGCGAATGGGTGATTATTCAATTCACCCATGAATTAATCAAGGAAGCCTTTGGATGGGAGAAGGATGGGGTCACCATAGTGAAAGAAGAAAGTAAAGGTGCCAAGACCCGAACCTTCATCGACATCAACTGTGTGGACATAGAAGATGAGGTCAGATTGATCCACCAACACTTTTGCTTCCCGAATATGCATCGATACACAACTCCACAAAAGATCATTGTGCAATTACTGTCCCATGCCATCAAGCAAATTGGAAATCAAATCAATTTGACTCCTTATGTTCAAGAAAGATTGTTCGAAGCCAAGAAGCAATGGAAGAATAAAAAGTTCCTAAATGGCAGTGTGGCACTAACCATCCTGATTTACCATGCCTTAGGAATGAGGGAACATTTACAAGAGGTGCCATCATCAACCGTCATTGCCCAATATGCCAAAGTGGCGACAGTTCCTAAGAAAAAGAAAGGAGCAAATATTGTGGAAGTGGCAGAAACGAGCTCTCAACCTAGAATGAGAGGTACCAAAAGATTCTGGGAAGTCAAGCTAAATGATGAAGACACACCAACTACTAAGAGGATCCATGTACTTCCCAAAACTACTATTGAAGGAAAGAAAGAAATAACAGCACAAGACTTGACAGATGCTCTGGAAGAGACCCATCGATATACAGAAGGATAAGTCAACTTACCAATCCAAGGTCATCATTATCAGCAGTCAGAACAAGCTAGGGAAACAAAGAGCAAACTCACCAAAGTACATAGATATCGGGAAATAGGACTAGATAACTCTAGTTCTGGATCCGACGGCCAAGAGGAGCCCAATACATCGTTATTGGATGTAGATATTCAAAGCGAATCCAAAGATGACGGCCAATGGGAGGAATTAAATGAGGTAGACTATAACGAAGAGCAAAAAGACCTCAAGCAGGAGGATCACATGACACAAGAAGATCAAGGTACCAGGTGCAAGGAAGCAAAAATGGAAGGTCACCTCACTTTAAAACTTAATGAAACTTCCAACATCCAAATCAAGGAGGCCACACCACCCCGAAAATTACGCCTGAAGACACCAAAGCAAGAATGTCAGGAAACACAAAAAGAAGACGAAGAACCCTTTACACCCATAAGGGTTGTCGCAGAACCGTCCCCCATGGATGTTACATTTCAAGGGAGTGCCACGAAGGTTCTTGATGTGGTGGAAGATGACGCAGAACCGCAAGTACATCTACAAATCAGGCAACCACACAATGAAACGATCCATAGCGAAAAAGGAAAAGATGTACAAACAGGAGAAACCCCGGATATACCAAGGACATGGCTGAATGTGGATATAGCTCAGCTCAAGCCCGTGGTGCAGGACATGATCAGAACTGCCCTAGATACACAGCAACTTATGGCTGATGCTGATGAAGATTATGACCAAGCCATGCGGGACAAAATCGAACTTCAAAAATGGGGTAAGAATCTCTCTACTGAGCTAGAGAGAGTAAAAGAACAGGTAGTACAAAAAGAATCTGAACTGAAAGAAATCAAAAGCAAATATAGCATGCTAGAGACAGAAAATGAGCAATTAAAAGCACAACTACAAGATATCACCAAAAAACTACAAGCATATGAGGCTGAAAAGGCACGCATGACATCCAGAAGTAAAATTCTGGAATCACAGATTAAAGTGTACATGGATGAAGCAGAGGCATTAAGACAACGAAACAAAGAGCTTATGGCTGCTCTTTTAAGTGATCAACCAGTCGAAGTACAAGCACAACCGGAAACAGACACCAAGGGATTAGAAGAGAAAGTGATTATGTATGCAGATCAGCTCAAGAAGGAGCAAGAGACAATTGCCGATTGGGAAAAGAGATACATGGAGGACACAGCTGCACTCAGAACGAAATGGAAAAAAGCAGAGAATAACTACCTGCGACAGTGTAAGGAAGACACAGAGCACATGAATATTGTGGCCCAGGAACTAATTAAACATCAGGCAACTATTGCTAAGGCCGAAGAGGAACACAAGAAAAAAGATGATCTAATCAAACAGCTTCAAGAACAACTAGAGCAGGGAGCAAAACAGGGGACACCAGTAGTTCTACAAGAGACCACGGCTACTATGGAGGAAGAGGTACGTCCTCTCTCTCCCCCCTCGTATCATTCACCAATAAGGGCGGAAAAGAAGGTTCCATTAGAACCTAACACACGAGAAATTGCAGAACTGAGCAGACCAGAAAGGGCACTACTGGTGTCCCAACTCACGGCGGAATTTGAAGATCAGATCATCAAGATCATGAAAGAAGCTCAGATAGATAATAAACAACTGGAACAAATTTTGAAGCCCTTCAATGTACCATATGGACTACTTAAAGAGCAAACTAGATATTATATAAAGTCTACAACGAATAAAGATCCGGACCACAACCTTCAATTCAGGCATGACACTTTTAATTACACTCAAGAGGAGTTCGAGAAGGCGGATCCAATATGGTGACGAAAGATTTTGGAGAAACATCCAACGTTGCGGGTACAGTGGGAAGCATCACCATATGAACTTCAAGTCAATCCATCTTTTTGTCCTGTACCCCGTAGACGATCTTGGACGCAATTTTGGGAAGGACAGCGCCAAGGCAATATCAGTAATCAGTGGCTCAACTACCCTTTACTACCTAGTCCGCCACATAATTACCTACCAACCGAAGAATATATGGTAAAGACAATGGAATTTTGGATTTCCAGATACGCTTCAGTGCCAGATTTAGCGGTAAAAATGACCAATAAAATTTTCAGCATGCTCCTAACAGTGCTAAAAGTGTTCCAACATGCCAAATACACATTTTTGAATTTCATTGGAATTACGCAAGGTCCAGAAGCCTTAATTTTGATTTATCTACCATTCCCAGCCGACTTACTATTATGGCATATTATTCTCGCCTTATGTTTTTGCCATCGCCGTATATGCAAACCTTTGAAGAAGCATTCTTTACAGGCTTCTTCGAAATTGATTCAGAAATTTTTGTTAAAATGACTTCAAATTTGAATGCAAGACTGGTGGCCTATGAAACAAGTTTCTTTGCTGATCATAGACAGGCGCCAGAAGACGGAGTAAAGTCTCAGCAATGGAAGGAATTCATGCTGTGTCACGCGAATTTGCTAAATCAAAGAGAGCAACAAGCCATACAAACATACACACGTCGCCACAAAAAGCCTGTCGAGGACGACAGAGTTCAGGAGGAGGGACGTGTAGAGGGACAATCAAGCAAAAAGAAAAGAAGAAGAAAATCAAAGTCTAAGACAGTGCAGTAGATACATGATATTGGAAGACATATCTCTGCAAGAAGCCCCGCAGGGGCGCATTACCCATCTCTGCACAGAGCCCCGCAAGGGCGCACACACCAAGGAAAATCAAACAGCCTCAAAGCAATACAACAGGGTCAGATGTGTGCAACCAGGACAAATCAGAGGACCAAAAGTTAGAAAGGGGTAGAGGCCGAAAAGTTCAAGAGGGTGACTAAGAATAGCACATTCCTAGTCACTGGTGGCGTGCGTGGCAACCCAAGTCAACAGGCAAGACAAATGCAGCAGGCTCTCGAGTAGTAGAGCTTGAATCAAGAAGGCCATCAAATCTGCATGTCTGTTTAATTACAGACAAAACTGACCAAGGGATGCGTGCGGAGAAAAGAAGCAAACAGCCGACGAAAAGCTAAAGCCTGTCAAGGGACGACAGAGACAAAGAGGGGGAGAGTGTTGCAGAGCTAAAGAGAGCACAAAGCAGAGAAAATGACGGGCCCTAAAATTTTTCCGATTTGGACATCATATGTTGTATCATAACCACTCTTGTAATATATTTTCCTTTGTAAATGCACTAGAGGAGTCCTTTAGATGCATCCCCACAGAAGATTAGAGATCTACCCATGTAAAATAGTAGGAAATTAGTCTTTTAGTGAATAAAGTGCCGGTCTCTTGTGTGAAAGGACCAAACTTAGGGCTCATGTATATAAGTCACTTTGTGACTCTTTGTAAAAAACTTCTTGCCATTGTGAAGAAGGAGCCAAAAAACGTGTGTACTTGAGCCGAGACGACTCAAGGACTTGTGCCAATGAGACTATACCTCAATTGCCACACAAGTGCATATAGTGGGTACTTTAACACACATCTAATTGTCAATCCTAAGGAATGACGTACCAAGTGTATGAAGACGTGTGCACACGTGATGGAAAATGAAGTGGTTTAGCTAGCATGCATGAGAAAAGACTACTACCTCTCACACTTACTGAAATACTGAAAGTGTTTGCCGCAAGCCTCTTACAACAGTTTTTAGTATTTGGAGGTTTTCTCCCAGCCCAGAACTCCGAAGTCTTTCCCCTTCTTCAAACACCACAAGAGTGTAGCTTAGTGGCAAGAGATTGCCACGGTTAAGCGAGCTCCGGGGGAACAGTACTAGGATGGGTGACCTCCCGAGAAGTACCGGGAACCTCTATATTCCTTGATCGTTGAGGTTCTCCCTCGTGCGCAGCCAACGGTGCCAACGATGACTTCGGCGACTCGGATGACAAGGTATGCCAAGGTCTATGCCTTGGTCGCCGCCTTAGTTGAAAGCCGGGGGGAGGGGTGCTCGCTTTGCTCGCACAAAAGGAACAATGCTTTTGCATCCAACCTGGCTCTGATATCAGTGAAGTATTTCGATGGCGATGCACCACAGTGCACTCTGCTTCTCTCGCTCTCCACGATGATATCCTTGGAGTAGAAAACCAAGCTCCTCAGGCTGCATATGGTACTCTGCATAGAGACTGCAGAATACGTAGAAAACACAATACACAGGGAGCACGAAGACAGACTTCTTAGGTCTTACAAATGCCGTCGAACTTACAGTCTGACTTTTTTAAGACAATAGTTACGCAATATAACAGAGGAGAAGTAGCAGAGAAGATAACATATATAGGAGAATCTCAACAATTTTCTACTAATAGCAAGTACAAGGATGATGGCGTTGTCCACCTATCCGCTCTCAAGATAGAGCTTAAATGGTGATCTAGACAACTCTAGATAGGGAGATACAAGGTAGAGGTATGCTGGCTCAATTTGATGTCCCAGGTAGTGTAGAAGTCATGTACATATAGGATCATGGGTGGCCTTCCGTGGATAGCTATACATGGGCAGTAGAGCATGGGCGGCCACCGCCCGCGTAATTGCCATACACAGCTTAGGCCGATTGAACTGACCTAACAAATATAAATGGTTTTTGACTCTGACAAGGATATTCCATGAAATATTCCCTTTATCGTCGCACCGAGGGTGCTTCCCTTGAGCCCCCACTAGGGGCCTGTTGGCCCCCTTGGACCCCCCAGTCGAGGCTGCTCACCACTGCCCCAGACCCCACAATTGGGGACCCTGGTAACTCCCTTTCCTTACAATTGCTTACATGTGTTGAGCCCATAAAAGTCATATTGGTTAAAGTCAATCACGGTCAAAGTCAACCGTAGGCAAAGTCAAAAGGTAAAAGTCAAATTGGTCCAAGTCAACAAGGTCAAGGTCAGAGGCAACTGATGCAAAGTCAAATTGCTAAAGTGGAGGTGTCAAAGTGCACAGGTAATGCACAATTAATTGTCCACAAAGGGTAAATTGGAGAAAGTGAGTTGCAGGTTGTAGAGGTATTTCTCTAATTTCCCTAAGGTTCAAAGTGTTTTTAAAGTGTTTTGGAAGGTTCAGGTGAACCCTCTCTTATGTGCAAAAGTGAAGACTTAAAAGGAAAATGTGAAGGTATGTGAAGCGGCAGCATACGCAGAGGTGAAAGTATGCCTGGCTGCCACTTGGGGGACAATCTTGGGACATCAAAGTGAGCACCAAGATACTCTTGCGGTGAGGAGCGTACGTGAATCGACACTCAAATCAATGCAAAGACTATTCTTGGACTATTCTAAGTGTAAGCAAGAGGAAGCATAGTCTAAGCAAGACAAGAGAGAGAAGTGCAAGAGACACACAGTGTGCGACGCAGAGAAGTGAAGTGCGAGGTGTGCATGAAGAGTGACCAAGGAAGTGTGCAGAGAAGTGCTAAGCTAGTCCCCCAAGGATCCCAAGGTCTTATTGAAGTGTGCGCATGCCGACCGAAGGTACCCATCCCTCCCCCTTAGTGGAAGCTTGGTGCAAGGTGTGCACAAGTGCAGGCTTGGAGAAGGTGGAGGTTTGGTGCAGAGGAGGCCGGCAGCAACAAGTCCCTTGGGTATTTGGTATTTTGTAATTGAGCACTCTGTGGTATTTTGCACAGAAGCATTGGATTGTATTGGGATTCAAAATTGTATTTGTCTGATTATAATCAATCGAGAGAGGCTTCCAGTGTGTATCTTTCTTCTTGTCTTTCCCTTTTCTCCTACAAACACTCAAATCCCTTCTTGGGCAAGAATACCCCAATATAAAATTTGGCACACATGGTGGGACTTCCAAGGAGATTTGAGCATATGAGAAGACATATTGCAGTTGGAGAAGCACTATTCAAGTGTCGATAGTACTACTTCAGTGGACTAAGAGGTACATATTCTTATCAATTATCTCATACTAAGAAGACTATGAACAGCCCATGACCGCAACCCGATCCCAAACATTGAGGGTCACTTGCAAGCAAACAAGAAGGAAGGCTGTTAGAAGATCCTCTAGTCCACTATCTTCAACCTCATTAGTAAAGATCATCGCGGGACAGGTAGACTTGGAAACCTTACTATCAAGATTAAATATAAAATTTTCTTCTTTCAAAGGCCTAGCTCAAGAAGATCTTGAAGAGCATATTACAAGGTTTTTGGCACTATGTAAAACTAGAGGCTTAATGGGAAGGGAGGATGCCTTTTTGATACTCTTCCCTGCCACATTAGAAGGATTAGCAGATAAATGGTTCATCCAATTTGCTGAGAACCATTTTGCAACTTGGGACTGTCACATAATCCTAGTAGGAGTTGGTTGAACCACGCCTTAAGAGAGAGGATTAGGAAGTAATCCTCAACCATGGATTTTGGGGCAAGTGGTTAGCCCATTGTACTCGTAACCGGGAGGTCGTGAGTTCAATTCCCAACATTGGTATCAGAGCCTAGTTGAGAAATTGGGCGAGACGGAGGTTCACGCCTCATTTGTGGGCACTTGGAAAAAGCGATTATCCGTGGTGAGTGTGAGACTGGCCTTGGATGAAGGCGCATGGGCATTTGGGCACCCACGAAGGGTGGGATAGGTCCAAATTTGGTCCATGTGCTGGAGTTTGAGGTTGGTGGAAGCGCTCATGCATGGAGAGCGGGTCCAAGAGTTAGACGGTCCACAAGTGAGCATTGAGGACAATGCTCAGACTAAGGGGGAAGGAATGTCACATAATCCTAGTAGGAGATGGTTGAACCACGCCTTAAGAGAGAGGATTAGGAAGTAATCCTCAACCATGGATTTTGGGGCAAGTGGTTAGCCCATCGTACTCCTAACCGGGAGGTCATGAGTTCAATTCCCAACAGGGACTTAATGAAAGATGCTTTCAAAAATCAATTCCAGCATGGAAATACTGTAGAGATCATCATAGAGGAACTAGAAAATTTTAGATTGGGTCCAGGTGAAAAGTTCCCAGAGTTTGTGACTAGGGCCAAGGCACTAATGGCTAAATTGCCAGATCCCCCACATGATTTTTTTGTTAAGAAATGGTTAGCTAACCACTTCCAGTGGCCAACCAATGCAAAATCAAGGAATTAGTGTTGCCTACAGCCTCCATAGAGGAGTTCATCAACATAGCTACACGACTGGAGCAGATAAGGCAACATTATGGAGCAACTTCTTCTCAACTACCATATTCTACAGAAATGGAGGATCCAGTAATCCAGCTAAGGAAGGAGCTGGAGGGCTTAAAAAGGAATAAGCCCCACAAAGAGGAGGAGAATGCTGTTACTCAGTTGAGAAGAGAGATTGAAGCACTAAAGCTCTAAAAGGAGGAGGAGGCCCAATCAGAGAAATTGGCTCAGCTACGACAGGAGTTGCAGGAACTCAAAGGGGGTGGCATCAAGAGTGTACTTTGGTGTACCATGTAAAGCAAGCAAGGTCATATAGTAAGCGAATGTCCTCTGTTAAGTGTGACTTGCCAATTATGCAGGAAAGATGGCCATGAGGCCCAGGAATGCCAATCAAGAGGAACGCCTGTAACAACATATTGGACACAAGGAGGACCCCTACCACCAGCAAATGTAATGGTGGCTGCACCCAATCAAGGTAACAATTACAACCCTAGACAGAGGAATAACTTTGGAAATGGGATTAGGAGACCAATCATTTGTTTCAGATGTGGAGAATCTGGGCACTATCAAAGTAGGTTTACTCTACCAGAAAATGCCCCTCCTTGCAGAAACTGCCTAGAGGCCAGAGACCACTATACAAATTGTTGTCCTAAGAACCAAGCCTCTTCATCTGGGCCACACATTCAAATGATTTTTGTGCACAAAGAAGAAATGTTAGATCAAGTCAGTGAACCATTGGTGTAGTTAGAAGAAATTGAATCTTTTACAGTGCAAACAAGAAGCAAGGGAAAGGCTCAAGTAGATATAGTTCAAGAATAAAAAATTGATGGATTGAACGAAGACACAGAGACATCTGAAGACAAGGCCACCGCATGTGCAGAGACAAGGCAAAAAGGAGATCTCATATGTACCAGTGATGCCATTGGGCATGCATTCAACAGGGCTCATGAGGAGTTTGATAAGTCAATTGGGGCCCAAGCTCTTAAGGAATCAGAAGCTTCAAAACTACTCAAGTCCATGAAAAAGGAGGTTAGTATTTTTTATTTAATAAAGATGGATGGGAAATTCAGGTTAGAACTCTTGCAGATAATTGATGAGGCTTCCACTACAAGTTTGGTGGCAAAGACTGTTGTTACACATAAAGGTAAAATTGTAGGGGAAGCACCCCTTACAGATTATAAGAGTCCTCGTATGACAGTATCTAGCAAAGGTCATGAGTTTCAAGGAGTTATTGTGGATGGTGGTTCTGGCATTAACTTGATGCCTAAACATACAATGGAAAAGATTGGACTCCACCCCTCAAGGCCTGCAAATTTCACTATTACTTTGGCATATCAAAGCAAAGTAAGGCCCTTGGGAGTGATCCCAAAAGTTCCACTTGAAGTACAAGGTAATCTCTTCATTCTAGATTTTGTGGTTTTAAGACTACCCCAGGTTGAAGGAGGATTTCCCCTCTTAATTGGAAGACCATGGATGAGGCATGCAAGTGTCATCCATGATTGGGGTAAAGACACTATGTGGGTACAAAAGAAAGGGCAGGACCTGACACAGATACATTTAGAAGAGGGCCCAGATAATCAAGGGAACACCAACATGATGCAAACAGTTTGCATTTGCATGGAACCAGAAACCGAGGACCAACCCCAAATAGATTTCGAGGAAGAAGAGGATATTCTAAATTGGCTCCAAGCAGGCCACTCTTCCTCTTGTTTTGGAATTTTTCTTAATATTTCTTACACAGCTGAAGGTTATGATGAAAACCAGGAGAAAGTTCAGGTTGATGGATTAGGAGAGCCCATCTGTTGTAGAGCTAAAGAGAGCACAAAGCAGAGAAAATGACGGGCCCTAAAATTTTTCCGATTTGGACATCATATGTTGTATCATAACCACTCTTGTAATATATTTTCCTTTGTAAATGCACTAGAGGAGTCCTCTAGATGCATCCCCACAGAAGATTAGAGATCTACCCATGTAAAATAGTAGGAAATTAGTCTTTTAGTGAATAAAGTGCCGGTTTCTTGTGTGAAAGGACCAAACTTAGGGCTCATGTATATAAGTCACTTTGTGACTCTTTGTAAAAAACTTCTTGCCATTGTGAAGAAGGAGCTCTTCAAATTTTCGAGTTTGCCTCTTCCTTGCTGATTTTGATCTTCATTTCGCTCTTGTATGTGTGTGTGATGCTTGTAATGCATGTGTAGGACTGTTGTCTACCCCTTCCCCTTGGTTTTGAGCTGCTGTAGTGCGTGCGTAAGCTAAGAGAAGTCGTGGTGCGGGTATTTGTGATTCCCGTCATTCACTGTTTTCGCCATAACTTGAAGCAGAGTGGTCAGAGTCGAGCGAAACCACTACCGTTGGATGCGTCTCGTCGAGAGCTTCGAAACGAGTACCCTACTGCCTATATTCGGAGTTCTGGGCTGGGAGAAAACCTCCAAATACTAAAAACTGCTGTAAAAGGCTTGCGGCAAACACTTTCAGTATTTCAGTAAGTGTGAGAGGTAGTAGTCTTTTCTCATGCATGCTAGCTAAACCACTTCATTTTCCATCACGTGTGCACACGTCTTCATACACTTGGTACATCGTTCCTTAGGATTGACAATTAGATGTGTGTTAAAGTACCCACTATATGCACTTGTGTGGCAATTGAGGTATAGTCTCATGGCACAAGTCCTTGAGTCGTCTCGGCTCAAGTACACACGTTTTTGGCGCCGTTGCCGGGGAACACTCAACCAAGGTGCCTTCGTGATGGTTATAGATCGAGTGTGATAGAATCGTACTTGTAGAGGTAAAATTGTCCTGTGGCAAGTAGTCAGTCACTTCAGCACTTGTTACTTCACATCTCCGAGGTGTGTGTGATAAGTTTTAGGTTTAGGTTTAGGAGGAGGGAAGAGAAGGAGGAGTTAGGGTTAGGTTAGAAGGAGAGGAGTAGTGAGGAGAGGAGAAGTTAGAATAGGAAAAACTCACCAAAAATCACCAAAAATTACCCAAAATTTAAGTTCTGTCCAAAAAAGTATAAAAACAAAAAAAAATTGATTCATTTGATACTTCACTGCTTACTGGTATCGTCAGAGAGCAGCGACTGGTATCGCGTGGGAGATATCGTGTGCTTCAGGCCTTCAGAGCTAGGTTTAAGTTCACAAGTGCTAGCAGTACTACACAAAGGTAAGATCCCTCAAGTTTATCTGACAAAAACACATTAGACATGCATGATCACGTGATTAAAAGTTTGCGCAGTATCGCGGGGGGGGAAAACTGATCTTGTTGTCATCTTTTTTTGGGATACAGAGGTCTAGGAGAGAAGAGGGGAGTAAGGAGAGCCAGGGGGTGAAAAAATTTTGGAAAAATCTTGCATTTTGGCTTGAGTATCGCGATCGGTTGAGGTTTGGTATCGCGATACCAAAACTCCCTTGTATCGCGATACTCGCCGAAGTATCGTATCGTTTGATACCGGTCTTGGTATCGCGATACCATTTTGGTATCGTGACCCAGAGTTGGTATCGCGATCGTACATTTTCTGTGGTATCGTATCGTCGGGTATCAGTCTTAGTATCGCGATACCGTTTTGGTATCGTGTCACTAAGTTGGTATCGCGATCGCTCTTACTGCAGTGATATCGTATCGCCTCCGACCAAAGACTGTATCGCGATACCATCTTGAGATCGTATCGCCTTGGGTCTCAAGTATCGTATCGTCGACCTTGGTAAGTATCGTATCGTATCACTTGGCATTTGGTATCGCGACACCACTCCAATATCGTATCGCTGCTCACCTGGTTAGTATCGCGATACCATCATAAGTATTGTATCGTCTGGGTACAGTGGTATCGTATCGAGTGAATCATGGTATCGTATCGCCTTGAATACTCGTATCGCATCGTTGACCCCATCAGTCTCATATCATCGAGATTTTCCGGTATCGTATCGTGATCAGCAGAGGTATCGTATCGTCTGCTTCCCAAAGTAGTATCGCGATACCATAGTGGTATCGTATCGCTTCTATGCCTGGTATCGTATCGTGAGCATAGTCTCGTATCGTATCGTGAGGTGGTCCAGTATCGTATCGCCTAGAATTCTGGTATCGTATCGTCTTGGTGTTTGGTATCGTATCGCGGTCAAAGCAATATCGCCCGAGAGCAGTATCGTCAGGGAGAGGTATCGTCCAGATTGACCCTTTCTTTTGTCAAGACACTTTAAGTCATAAAGAGAGCCACCCAAGGAGAACCTGTGGGACATAGAGAGAGACTTGGGGGGGTGAATGAACCTGAGATCGGGAAGAACCCTAGGAAGCCAAAGAAGTGTAATCTCTTCTGTAGGTAGTGTAGCAGAGCCAAGTAACCGTTCACATTATTCTGAGACCTCCAGTGAGTCAGAGGAAGAAATTCCCATGGCTTCAGAGGATATGCAGAACACAGTACCCATGATTGGCATGATGTCAATCATTGAGGGAGAGTACAGAACCTCCTTGGAGTATGTGAACACCAACCACAATGAGGTCCCCATTTATCTGGATGGTCTAAACAGATCTGTGGCCAGGTTAAAGAAAGCGTCAGAGGCTTACATAGTGCCTAGACCAGCAGTCAAGTACGTAGGAGGACTTTACATGGACAAAAGAAATATCCAATATGTTGTCACAGAACACCCAGAAAACATTAATGAAATTGGTGAAGAAAATAATGCTTCAAACTTAAATGGAGGAGGGAATGAAGAGCAAGTAACTACACCTAGAGGAAGATCTACGGTTGCGAGGATATGGAGAGGAGATCTGATTCCCCAAGATGACACCTTAATGGATGTATATTTGATCAATGGGATGGAGCATCTCCTTAGAGCGCATTCCTCAATTTGGGAAGCTGCTCCTAATCCAGTCACCATTTATGAGTTGCAAGATCCTGATTTTTCCACCATTATCACATATCTGGATAAAAATCAGAGAAGATATTGGCCCATAACAGAGGCGGAAAGAGCTGAGTTGAAATATCAGAACATCCCAATGTTCCCCCCTAGAGACCAAGCCACTACTTCAAGAAACCCACTGGGAACGTCCCATAATGATTCATACCAACAGTCAGGCCAAACCCAACAAACACAACAAACACAACTAACTCAAATCCCCTTCAGACCTCCTGTACAGTTCGCAATGCCTGCAAATAACCCTAACTACCGACCCCAACCAACTATTGACCCCAGACATGGAGTTCATGCTCCAGTCAGACCGCCGGTAGTAAGAGGACCAGGCATACCAATAGGAAGACCTATTTTCCCAGTGATGCCTAGACCACCCGAAGCAGGAAGACGACTAAGGCCAATCCAAGTTGCCAAATGTATGAGAAATCACTATGATGGCTCTAGCGAACCTTACAATCATATAGCGGAATTTAAACAAGTAATCAGAGCCGAATAGGTAGAAGACTTTTTGATTCAATATGAGTCCTTTGGTCTTACACTGTCAGACACAGCATTAGCATGGTTTCAGCCATTGGACCCTAATACCTTTCAGAACATGGAGCAAGTATACCAAGAAATGATTGAAGAATTTACTAAATCAGGAATTAAAAACAATTCTTCATCATTAATCCATAGCTTCAAGCAAGTCCCTACCGAGTCAGTGAGATTGGCTGCCAGAAGATTCAAGCAATACGTAGACAGATGCCCAGTGGAAGAGAGACCGACACAAAATAAAATGGTGTCATTATTTTTGGAAGGACTATTGAACGGATCCTTGAGATCATTGGTGTATGTAAAAAGGGTCCAGACCTTGCAAGAATGCATGAAGGAATGCATAGATCTGGAAGACAACCTAGCAGAGGACTTGAAAATACCTCAAGGAAGCTTGAAGAGTGAAGATTTGACCAGTAACGCATCCATACCTAAAAACAACGTAGAGGAAATAGCCGAATTGTTAGCGAAAAAGTTGAACGTTCAAGGACAGAGGAACTACCCCAATAACCCTGTAAGAGTGCCGATGCTCAGAAGATGTATGCAGTGCGGAGGTGATCATCCTTCTCATTTGTGTACTAGGGGAGTAGTTCCACCACCTGCTTATGCTTATAATAGACCCAGTGTCCCAGGACCTCTACAATATTGCAGTGTGGAACAAAAATACACAAATCATAGCACAGAAAATTGTCCCTACAATAGGCAAGCGAGACCGGCACAGCAATACATGAGACTGTACGGATACCCTCAGAATCATCAGGGAGGTGAAGCTTTTAGGTATCCTTCTTATCAGCCGCAGGCACCAGCACCACGACCATATGCTTATCAGGGATACACACAACCACAGCCAGTACTAGGACAACAACCGCCCCATCCTCAGAACGTTGTCCCAGTCAAGATTGCCCAACCTGAAGAAAACCTAGAGAGAGCTATAGTGCCAGCCACACCTTTGACTAGTAATGAACCATATGACTCGTTTTATGACCCTAGTCAAGGAACATACCCTAATTATGAAAACTCAATGATGGAATATGGACAACGGTATGAACCATATGCCTATGGCATGGAAGCATCAGATAGTTCATACGGTTATGAGCAGGACTATGTGTCATTAATGTACACAGCACCTAGAGCAACCATACCACCCCGACCCATGAACAGACCGCCTGTACCCAGAGGACCATGTTACAGGTGTGGAGGTGATCATTATATCAGGGAATGCACATTGCCAAACCCACCACCACCACAACGAGTCTGGGAAGGCTACTGTAGTGATTGTGGTAAGGAACACCTTTTCAGAGACTGCCCCAAGAATCCCAACAAGGTTACATCTAATGTACAAATCAACGTAATAGAAGTAATTGAATCATCAGGGAGTGATAAAGAGTACACAGTACCATTGAAAGCAATAACGAGAGCCAAAGCCAGAGAGACCCCTGATAAAACGGATGAGAACAATCAAAGTGACAAGGAGAGGGACACACCCATCCCTCAAAGAGTTGAAGACTCAGAAGAGCCGGAGAAAAGTATTGCAAGTAAAAGGTCCCAGAGATGGAAAAGCCGGAGAGAGAAGATAAAAGAAAAGACATTACGGAAGAAAAAGGAAAATGAAAGGAACGAACAAAATTCAAAAGAGGAGCATAAATGAACAATACAAAAAAGAAGAGGTAGGATCAGTGTTAGCAGATCCTATGCCTGAAGAATTAGCCATGTGGATTCAGGCATATAAGGCACGAATAAGAGCAGGACCTACCATAGAGCAACACGAGAGAGAATATCCAAGAGGCGACTTAGAAAAAGAAAGACTAGAAATCTGCAAGAAATTGATAGAAGTTGCACAACAAACCTTAGAAAAACCTGCATCGCCTTTACCTAATACTCGAATTTCTGAAGGAGAATTCCAAGAGTGTGTAAACACTCATGAAAAGCCTGAAGTAAATAGACCACAGAATGATGCACGTGGAGTTGAGAGAAGGGAAGGATCCATAGTTCCCGAAGTAGAAGGAGAATGGACTAAGGATCTATGGGCACGAGTTCAAGAGGACAAATGGAAGAAGGTGGAAGGAATTGAACCACCCTTTGAAGAATTAGAAGCAGAAAACGAAATAGATGGTTCAATACCTGAACTAAACTCAGAAGAAATTTTTCCGAGGGATGCAAGTGACCAAGGAGAGGAAGATGTAAAGGAACTACCCAACTACACCGGGGAGTACGAACACAATTCAGAATTGTATCGCATTCCCTCAATGAGGAAACGAGAAACGAACCCATCAGTCCAAACATCGGAGATCATACAACGCCTTAGAGAGGTAAAAATCCCATGTACCCTAACATTTGAAGAACTGTTAAAGGTAAAACCACATTTAAAAGAGAAATTAATCAATCAATGGGAGGTCAAGGAGGAAAAGAACGAGATAGCAGATGAAGTAAACATAGTGAGAATTCCAGTGGATAAAGTAAGAGACTTTAGTGAGGGAGATGAAGGAAATACCTGCCTTCCAATTACTTACAGGGGTTACACTACCAAAGCCATACTAGATTCAGGAGCTGGTGTTGGTATTGCTACCAAAGAAATTTGGGAGAAATGGGGAAAATCAGCATTAAGACCAACACGCATGAAAATACAAATGGCAGATGGTCATACGGAAAGACCCTTAGGATTGTTGGAACGAGTAGTCTTCACTACGTGTGGAGTGGAATTCGAACATACTTTAGCAATATGTCACTTTGAAAGGCCAAGCAATTATGAAATGATCCTGGGAAGGCCTTTCATGAGACAGCTAAAGGTCGTACAAGATTGGGGAAAAGACGCGGTATACTTACAACACGCAGGAACCACCACTAGAATAAACCTACATACGTACACATATCAAGATGTTCCACCTCTACAATGGAATCAAATTCATAAGGAGGAAGATAATCAATCGGTTCATAGTGCAGGTTCTAGTGATCAATCCTGGATGAACAAGGACACTCATCTGTGGATATGTCAAGCTGCAAAGAAGGAAGAGGAGAGAAGAAAAGGATGGTAGCAAAAACAAGGAATTGCGAGGTCTGTACAAGATCAAGCTTACATGCCACAAGTATTTCCGGATGAAGAATTTGAACCTTACGGTTGGATGGAAATTTTAGCGACCCTCGATGTCTGTGTAAACGAAGAAGTAGTGACCATGACCGAATGTATCGATGAGGAGGGTTATGATGTTAGCCTGTATATGGTAGTCCTTCAGGAGGCTGAAGAAGGAGAAGTGATCGAGAAAGACTGGAAGGAGGACTACGAGAGCATTGAAATGGAGCCCGAACCAATGAATCTAGGGAATAGTACCACCAACATAAATATCACCACCTATGGAAAACACCAGGAACCCACACAGAAAGGGGAATTAGAAATTGAAAGAGAATCAGAAGATGAAGAAAATAAACCCCAAGACCAATTTGAGGTACCAGCTCATTTTAAAAAATATGAAGTGGAGGAGAGAAAAATTGCTATTCAAATGCCGAAAAGAGAAGCACAGCCTGGAATAGCATATGATAATAAGGAACAAACCAAAAAGATAGTGGTAACTGTAGAAGAAGGAGAGGAACGATGTACTTTCATAGGACAGGATGTCTCATTCGAGGAAGAACAGGAGTTAATTCGTCTCATAAGAGAATATCGGGATGTCTTTGCTTGGACCTATAAGGACTTGAAAGGAGTCGACCCTTCTATATGTGCGCATAGAATCCCCATGACATCCGAAGCCAAACCTTCTAAACAAAGACCATACACTTACAATGATGTGTATTCAGCCAAAATAAAGGAAGAAATAGACAAGTTACTAGATGCTGGATTCATCTATGAAATTGAGCACACGGAATGGGTGTCACCTTTGGTGGTTGTACCAAAAAAGAATGGAAAGTTAAGAGTGTGCATCAATTTGAAGAAAGTAAATGCCGCAACCATAAGGGACAGTTATCCTTTACCAATCACAGATCATCTCTTGGAAAGGGTAGCAGGGAAGGAAGTCTATAGCTTTTTGGATGGCTTTTCAGGGTATAATCAGGTAGCCATTGCTCCTGAGGACCAACATAAAACAGCGTTCGCAACTGAATGGGGAGTATACGCCTTTAGAGTCATGCCTTTTGGTTTAACGAATGCCCCAGCTACCTTCCAAAGATTGATGTGTCATGTGTTCAAGGAATTTCTGAGAAAAAGTATGGAGGTATACGTGGATGATCTTTGTACATATTCAGCTATACGATCAGAGCACATCCCTGAACTAGAAAAGATTTTTGCTAAATGTCGACAATATCGAGTATGCCTCAATCCTGAAAAATGTGTCTTCATGGTTCGACAAGGAAAAATCTTAGGACATATTGTCTCTAAAAACGGAATCTCAACAGATGAAGACAAAATTAAAGTCATCTTAGACTTACCAAGACCCAAGAACGCAAAGGAAGTGCAAGCTTTTATGGGACATTGTGGATACTACCGTAGGTTCATTCACATGTATGCCATAATAGCAAAACCCTTGTATGGTCTCTTGACTCAATTTACTTGGACAGAAGAGTGCGAAAAGGCATTCACAGAGTTGAAAAAGAGACTTAGTACTGCCCCAATTATGAAATCACCCAATTGGAGCAAGCCTTTTCATATTCATGTTGACGCTTCTAACTATGCCATTGGATGCATCTTAGCCCAGCCGGCTGATGAAGGCAAGCTTGATCATCCAATTGCTTATGCGAGTAGACAACTGAATCAAGCCGAAAGAAATTATACCACTACGGAACGAGAGGGCTTAGGAATGGTATACGCCGTGAAGAAATTCAGACATTATCTTTTAGCCAACAAGTTCAAATTCTTCATAGACCATCAAGCTTTGTTGTACTTAGTCAATAAACCTTGTAACACGGGAAGGTTGGTACGATGGTTTCTACTGCTAATGGAGTTTGACTTCGAAGTAATAGTGAAAAAGGGGAACACACATGTAAGAGCAGACCACCTTTCGAGGCTAACACACGGAGAGCCACCGAGTGGAGTGCCCGATGATCTGCCAGATACTTACCTTTTTAACCTGGAAGTATGTCCAAAGTGGGCTGAGAAAGTGATCCCTATACTCACTCATGGGCCTCAACACTCGATCAATAAAAATAGCAAAAAAGAAATTCTTCAATCGAGGAATTTACACATTGTGTCAAGAAGTGTATACTACAAGGAACCCAACGGAGTGTTACTCAGATGTGTTGATGAGGATGAACAAACGCAACTAATTGAGCAAGCCCATGTGAACAAATGGAGAACACACAAAGGGATTCATGGAACTATCCGAGAACTGAAAAGATTAGGAGTATATTGGCCTGACATGCCCAAGAGTGTTCACGACCACGTAAGTAATTGTGCAGAATGCCGAGAGACGGTTCCCGAAGATCATATGTCTCTACCTTTTTCGACCATAGCACCCAATTGGAGTACAACATTAGTGAAATTCTTAAAACCTCAAGAACATGAGTTAGGAACTAGCTTGGCAAGAAAGCGATCCTTAGAGGAAATGAGTAAGGACTACATTCTCATAGGAAAACAATTGTTCAAACGAGGGAAGGATAACCAACTAAGATTATGTGTGCATGAAGGAGAATATCTACCCATATTAGAAATGGCACATGCAGGTGCTGCAGGAGGTCATTTTTCGGCTGAATGAACCGTTAAAATGATTCTCTTTGCGGGCTTGTGGTGGCCAACTCTACATATGGATGCTGAAACGTATGTACGAAGTTGTGAGACTTGTCAGAGAACTAAATACCCAATTCGGAGAGATGACATGCCATTAAGACCAATGATATGCACGAGAGCCTTCACAAAATGGGGGATAGACTTCATTGGACCTATCAATCCACCTGCCAAAGGATCACATGCGGAATACATCATAGTAGCCACGGACTACTTAACTAAATGGGTAGAAGCAAAAGCTACTAGGAAGAATGATGCTCAAACTACCGCAAAATTTCTCTTTGAGCATATCTTCACCCGCTTTGGCTTGCCTATTGAGATTGTAAGCGATCGAGGAACGCACTTCCTCAATGAGGTAATTGAGTCATTAATGAATGAGTTCTTGGTGATTCATAAAAAAACAGCACCATACCATCCCCAAGCCAACAGACAGGCTGAGAGCTCTAACAAAGTGCTATGCACGGTGCTGACTAAGCTTGTCAATAATGGAAGATCTGATTGGGACAAACAATTGCATCATGCAATTTGGGCATTCCGAGTTGCATATAAAACGGCCATTGGAACTACACCTTTCAATTTGGTGTATGGGCAAAATGCAATTTTGCCAATTGACTTCTTAGTGCCTACATTGAAAGTGGCCCAGCAATATGAGTCGAACGGACATGAGTTATCCCAACAACTAGATCAAATTGAGAAGTTACATGAGACTAGATTGCAAGCAGTAGCAGGCATTTATGCTGCTAAACGAAGACAAAAGGCATATTATGATGCACATATAAAAGACAAGGGACTTAAAGAAGGAGACTTAGTCCTAGTGTACACCCTAAAACAACATGCAAAGAAGCTACAAAAACGCGGATACGGACCCTTGATCATAAATCGAATCTCTACTAGTGGTGCAGTCAATCTCGCCACACTAGACGGAGACATTCTTCCCAACTACATCAGTGGATGTAGAGTAAGACGATTCATGGAGCCCTTGACTGATCAAATGCTAGCGCGATTGGTAGGTGCCCAAAATAGAAAAAAAGAAGAAGAAAGAATACGAGAGGAAGCGAGACAGGAAGCATTGGAAAGAATAAAGAAACGGAAAGAGTGGATGAGAGAGCGAGATGAGAGATATCGGCTAGGAGAAGAACTCATCCCAATGGCTAATTTTAGAGCCACTCAAAACCTAGGATCGCAGAGAACACAACCATATTTAAATTTGGGAGCAGGTAAAACGGAGTACCACTTGGTGGATGCTCTCATTGACACAGGAGCAGCTGTGAGCTGTATCAAGCTTTCTTTGACCCAAAAACTCAAGGAGGCAGTACACCCATCGATGGCACAATTGATAGGAATAGGAGGAACAATTACTCAATGCATAGGTGAGATCACCTTACCTTTACATCTTGGCAACAACACTATGGAACAAAGGCTATTAGTGTGTCATGATCAAGATTTACTTGAAGAGGTAGTGTTAGGCCAAGATTGGATTTACGAATACGAGGTGACCATTCAATTGGCGTTAGGATACATCTCAGCCAGGATAGGACATCGTGAAGTATTCAGTCTGCTAGACGAACGACCAATCAAATCCGTAAGCATGGAGCAAACAGTTCATTCTAATGAACAAAGTCCTGAATGTATGATCACTAGCACTATAGAGACACCTTCATCGAGTACTATATGTGCGGACACATTGAATTCTGCTTGCACACCATATTATAGTCTAGCAAATCTTGAGAGTGTCAATCTATCTGAAACACACCTCACCGAAGCACAATGCATAAGAGAGACTAGTCCTCTGAGTAATTCAAAATCTGTACCCATTAAAATATACCCTATTCCATACTCTAACCAAGCGTGGATAAAGAAAGATCAAGTAGAGGAGTATCTTCGACAACAGAAGCACAACCGACATCAGAACAAACAATCAAAGGAGAAACCAACTCAGTCTGAACAACGAAGTCACCGACGAATTGCTACAATATGGATCCCAAAGAAAGTAGTAGCCGCTCAACAGGATCGTTCGCAAATTCGGATTCCTAAGTCATGCGCTACAAAGAAACCAAACCAAAATGATGATCCTCAGCACAAGAAGAACCAATATGGTCCGCAGGCAAAACAGCCACAAAGAAAGGGTTACTGGAGAAAGAAGGAGTCTGTAATGGCAACCCGAACCATTCCGAGGTTCACAAATCAGATCAAGCAGACCTACAACAAAAAGAAAAGAGCCACTTTCAGTGGAAGTGGGCACCATACAACAAGGCCCAGCACAAGGAAGCAGATTTGGATACCGAAAGACAAAACAAACAGCTTGCATCAACCAAATACTTCCAATTGCACACATATGGAGCTTTCAAGACCCAAAGTATGCATGATAGGGCCACATTACAAGGCCAAGCATTCGGCACAAGATGTACCTTATCAAACTAGTGGTGCACATTCTCCAATCGAGAGCAGATCTTAGCTTCGTTGTAAATAGGAATGGACCTACTATGTACATAAATAAATGCTTCGGCTATCTGACTTTTATTTTCTTTCAGCAACAAAAACCAAATTGAAAAAAAAAAATGTATGGTAAGAGATCTCACTCATGGACTAATGGGGAGGCGGAGTGTCGACGACAATAATCACTTCAATGTACTACATCATTGTATACAGTTATGTGACGCTAATGCACTTTTACGTACAAGTGCAGATGGCTTCTGAAGATTCTGAAGCAACCGTACCCGAGGAAGTGATGGATTTTCCTCCCCAAAGTATCACAAAGGCCAAGGGACACTGGTTCCGCGAAGACCAGCCTGCAGGGGACTACCTGTTCCTCGCAACAATCAAAATCATGGACACAGATCATCTGTTTCCAATAATGTCCTAGGATTTTCGAGTGCAACACACACTTCCTTCTGTTGAAGAGACCATGAAGAAAGCAGGCATACATAAATATTTTGAACTGCCAATCTATAAGCCTGATTTTCAAAGATGCACTCAAGTCATGAATACACTACAGCCAGAACTACATGATCCTCTCGTGCCGGAAGCTAGAGTAATGGCTAAGACAGGCGAATGGGTGATTATTCAATTCACCCATGAATTAATCAAGGAAGCCTTTGGATGGGAGAAGGATGGGGTCACCATAGTGAAAGAAGAAAGTAAAGGTGCCAAGACCCGAACCTTCATCGACATCAACTGTGTGGACATAGAAGATGAGGTCAGATTGATCCACCAACACTTTTGCTTCCCGAATATGCATCGATACACAACTCCACAAAAGATCATTGTGCAATTACTGTCCCATGCCATCAAGCAAATTGGAAATCAAATCAATTTGACTCCTTATGTTCAAGAAAGATTGTTCGAAGCCAAGAAGCAATGGAAGAATAAAAAGTTCCTAAATGGCAGTGTGGCACTAACCATCCTGATTTACCATGCCTTAGGAATGAGGGAACATTTACAAGAGGTGCCATCATCAACCGTCATTGCCCAATATGCCAAAGTGGCGACAGTTCCTAAGAAAAAGAAAGGAGCAAATATTGTGGAAGTGGCAGAAACGAGCTCTCAACCTAGAATGAGAGGTACCAAAAGATTCCGGGAAGTCAAGCTAAATGATGAAGACACACCAACTACTAAGAGGATCCATGTACTTCCCAAAACTACTATTGAAGGAAAGAAAGAAATAACAGCACAAGACTTGACAGATGCTCTGGAAGAGACCCATCGATATACAGAAGGACAAGTCAACTTACCAATCCAAGGTCATCATTATCAGCAGTCAGAACAAGCTAGGGAAACAAAGAGCAAACTCACCAAAGTACATAGATATCGGGAAATAGGACTAGATAACTCTAGTTCTGGATCCGACGGCCAAGAGGAGCCCAATACATCGTTATTGGATGTAGATATTCAAAGCGAATCCAAAGATGACGGCCAATGGGAGGAATTAAATGAGGTAGACTATAACGAAGAGCAAAAAGACCTCAAGCAGGAGGATCACATGACACAAGAAGATCAAGGTACCAGGTGCAAGGAAGCAAAAATGGAAGGTCACCTCACTTTAAAACTTAATGAAACTTCCAACATCCAAATCAAGGAGGCCACACCACCCCGAAAATTACGCCTGAAGACACCAAAGCAAGAATGTCAGGAAACACAAAAAGAAGATGAAGAACCCTTTACACCCATAAGGGTTGTGGCAGAACCGTCCCCCATGGATGTTACATTTCAAGGGAGTGCCACGAAGGTTCTTGATGTGGTGGAAGATGACGCAGAACCGCAAGTACATCTACAAATCAGGCAACCACACAATGAAACGATCCATAGCGAAAAAGGAAAAGATGTACAAACAGGAGAAACCCCGGATATACCAAGGACATGGCTGAATGTGGATATAGCTCAGCTCAAGCCCGTGGTGCAAGACATGATCAGAACTGCCCTAGATACACAGCAACTTATGGCTGATGCTGATGAAGATTATGACCAAGCCATGCGGGACAAAATCGAACTTCAAAAATGGGGTAAGAATCTCTCTACTGAGCTAGAGAGAGTAAAAGAACAGGTAGTACAAAAAGAATCTGAACTGAAAGAAATCAAAAGCAAATATAGCATGCTAGAGACAGAAAATGAGCAATTAAAAGCACAACTACAAGATATCACCAAAAAACTACAAGCATATGAGGCTGAAAAGGCACGCATGACATCCAGAAGTAAAATTCTGGAATCACAGATTAAAGTGTACATGGATGAAGCAGAGGCATTAAGACAACGAAACAAAGAGCTTATGGCTGCTCTTTTAAGTGATCAACCAGTCGAAGTACAAGCACAACCGGAAACAGACACCAAGGGATTAGAAGAGAAAGTGATTATGTATGCAGATCAGCTCAAGAAGGAGCAAGAGACAATTGCCGATTGGGAAAAGAGATACATGGAGGACACAGCTGCACTCAGAACGAAATGGAAAAAAGCAGAGAATAACTACCTGCGACAGTGTAAGGAAGACACAGAGCACATGAATATTGTGGCCCAGGAACTAATTAAACATCAGGCAACTATTGCTAAGGCCGAAGAGGAACACAAGAAAAAAGATGATCTAATCAAACAGCTTCAGGAACAACTAGAGCAGGGAGCAAAACAGGGGACACCAGAAGTTCTACAAGAGACCACGGCTACTATGGAGGAAGAGGTACGTCCTCTCTCTCCCCCCTCGTATCATTCACCAATAAGGGCGGAAAAGAAGGTTCCATTAGAACCTAACACACGAGAAATTGCAGAACTGAGCAGACCAGAAAGGGCACTACTGGTGTCCCAACTCACGGCGGAATTTGAAGATCAGATCATCAGGATCATGAAAGAAGCTCAGATAGATAATAAACAACTGGAACAAATTTTGAAGCCCTTCAATGTACCATACGGACTACTTAAAGAGCAAACTAGATATTATATAAAGTCTACAACGAATAAAGATCCGGACCACAACCTTCAATTCAGGCATGACACTTTTAATTACACTCAAGAGGAGTTCGAGAAGGCGGATCCAATATGGTGACGAAAGATTTTGGAGAAACATCCAACGTTGCGGGTACAGTGGGAAGCATCACCATATGAACTTCAAGTCAATCCATCTTTTTGTCCTGTACCCCGTAGACGATCTTGGACGCAATTTTGGGAAGGACAGCGCCAAGGCAATATCAGTAATCAGTGGCTCAACTACCCTTTACTACCTAGTCCGCCACATAATTACCTACCAACCGAAGAATATATGGTAAAGACAATGGAATTTTGGATTTCCAGATACGCTTCAGTGCCAGATTTAGCGGTAAAAATGACCAATAAAATTTTCAGCATGCTCCTAACAGTGCTAAAAGTGTTCCAACATGCCAAATACACATTTTTGAATTTCATTGGAATTACGCAAGGTCCAGAAGCCTTAATTTTGATTTATCTACCATTCCCAGCCGACTTACTATTATGGCATATTATTCTCGCCTTATGTTTTTGCCATCGCCGTATATGCAAACCTTTGAAGAAGCATTCTTTACAGGCTTCTTCGAAATTGATTCAGAAATTTTTGTTAAAATGACTTCAAATTTGAATGCAAGACTGGTGGCCTATGAAACAAGTTTCTTTGCTGATCATAGACAGGCGCCAGAAGACGGAGTAAAGTCTCAGCAATGGAAGGAATTCATGCTGTGTCACGCGAATTTGCTAAATCAAAGAGAGCAACAAGCCATACAAACATACACACGTCGCCACAAAAAGCCTGTCGAGGACGACAGAGTTCAGGAGGAGGGACGTGTAGAGGGACAATCAAGCAAAAAGAAAAGAAGAAGAAAATCAAAGTCTAAGACAGTGCAGTAGATACATGATATTGGAAGACATATCTCTGCAAGAAGCCCCACAGGGGCGCATTACCCATCTCTGCACAGAGCCCCGCAAGGGCGCACACACCAAGGAAAATCAAACAGCCTCAAAGCAATACAACAGGGTCAGATGTGTGCAACCAGGACAAATCAGAGGACCAAAAGTTAGAAAGGGGTAGAGGCCGAAAAGTTCAAGAGGGTGACTAAGAATAGCACATTCCTAGTCACTGGTGGCGTGCGTGGCAACCCAAGTCAACAGGCAAGACAAATGCAGCAGGCTCTCGAGTAGTAGAGCTTGAATCAAGAAGGCCATCAAATCTGCATGTCTGTTTAATTACAGACAAAACTGACCAAGGGATGCGTGCGGAGAAAAGAAGCAAACAGCCGACGAAAAGCTAAAGCCTGTCAATGGACGACAGAGACAAAGAGGGGGAGAGTGTTGCAGAGCTAAAGAGAGCACAAAGCAGAGAAAATGACGGGCCCTAAAATTTTTCCGATTTGGACATCATATGTTGTATCATAACCACTCTTGTAATATATTTTCCTTTGTAAATGCATTAGAGGAGTCCTTTAGATGCATCCCCACAGAAGATTAGAGATCTACCCATGTAAAATAGTAGGAAATTAGTCTTTTAGTGAATAAAGTGCCGGTCTCTTGTGTGAAAGGACCAAACTTAGGGCTCATGTATATAAGTCACTTTGTGACTCTTTGTAAAAAACTTCTTGCCATTGTGAAGAAGGAGCCAAAAAACGTGTGTACTTGAGCCGAGACGACTCAAGGACTTGTGCCAATGAGACTATACCTCAATTGCCACACAAGTGCATATAGTGGGTACTTTAACACACATCTAATTGTCAATCCTAAGGAATGACGTACCAAGTGTATGAAGACGTGTTCACACGTGATGGAAAATGAAGTGGTTTAGCTAGCATGCATGAGAAAAGACTACTACCTCTCACACTTACTGAAATACTGAAAGTGTTTGCCGCAAGCCTCTTACAACAGTTTTTAGTATTTGGAGGTTTTCTCCCAGCCCAGAACTCCGAATATAGGCAATAGGGTACTCATTTCGAAGCTCTCGACGAGACGCATCCAACGGTAGTGGTTTCACTTGATTCTGACCACTTTGCTTCAAGTTATGGCGAAAACAGTGAATGATGGGAATCACAAATACCCGCGCCACGACTTCTCCTAGCTTACGCATGCACTACAACAGCTCAAAACCACGGAGAAGGGGTAGACAACAGTCCTACACATGCATTACAAGCATCACACACACATACAAGAGCGAAATGAAGATCAAAATCAGCAAGGAAGAGGCAAACTCGAAAATTTGAAGAGCTCATTCTTCACAATGGCAAGAAGTTTTTTACAAAGAGTCACAAAGTGACTTATATACATGAGCCCTAAGTTTGGTCCTTTCACACAAGAGACCGGCACTTTATTCACTAAAAGACTAATTTCCTACTATTTTACATAGGTAGATCTCTAATCTTCTGTGGGGATGCATCTAAAGGACTCCTCTAGTGCATTTACAAAGGAAAATATATTACAAGAGTGGTTATGATACAACATATGATGTCCAAATCGGAAAAATTTTAGGGCCCATCATTTTCTCTGCTTTGTGCTCTCTTTAGCTCTGCAACACTCTCCCCCTCTTTGTCTTTGTCGTCCCTTGACAGGCTTTAGCTTTTCGTCGGCTGTTTGCTTCTTTTCTCCGCACGCATCCCTTGGTCAGTTTTGTCTGTAATTAAACAGACATGCAGATTTGATGGCCTTCTTGATTCAAGCTCTACTACTCGAGAGCCTGCTGCATTTGTCTTGCTTGTTGACTTGGGTTGCCATGCATGCCACCAGTGACTAGGAATGTGCTATTCTTAGTCACCCTCTTGAACTTTTCGGCCTCTACCCCTTTCTAACTTTTGGTCCTCTGATTTGTCCTGGTTGCACACATCTGACCCTGTTGTATTGCTTTGAGGCTGTTTGATTTTCCTTGGTGTGTGCGCCCCTGCGGGGCTCTGTGCAGAGATGGGTAATGCGCCCCTGCGGGGCTTCTTGCAGAGATATGTCTTCCAATATCATGTATCTATTGCACCGTCTTAGACTTTGATTTTCTTCTTCTTTTCTTTTTGCTTGATTGTCCCTCTACACCATCACAGAACACAGAAGGGGCAGGAAGACACCCCTCAAATACAGCTTGGAGGAGGAGGTAACAATAATAGAGAAGGAAGTTTCAAAAGCTAAAGACAAGGTAAAACCTACTAATGAAGAAGGCTTTTTCCCAGTTCAAGAAATCCCTGCAGGATGGATGCAGGATAAGAAGGAATGCATTGAGATCCAAAATACCCCTACTTATGAAACAATGAACAAAAATCTTGTGGAAGAAAACAAGGATGGAGATGATCAAGAAGATAATATGGTAGAGAGAAACCCTGTCAAAGAAATACAATTAGGCACTCATGACAATAATTGTCGAGTTTTGGTGGCCACTTGGTTGTGGAGCCACCCAGGGCTCCTTGAAAAGGTAAAATCCTTCTTGACCAACTATACAGATGTTTTTGCATGGCATTATAAATACTTAGAAGGAGTGCCTGCCAGTTATGGAGAGCATAGAATCCCCCTGGTTGAGGGAGCCAAACCAATACGAGGGAAGAGTTATAGACTTAACCCAACATATGCTAAAGCTGTCTATGTGGAAATACAAAAATGGAGGATGCAAGAATCATCATTCCTGTGGACCACTCAGAGTGGCTCTCACCTATGGTTATAGTACCAAAGAAGAATACCAATAAAATCAGAATTTGTGTTAACTTTAGAGCACTCAACAAGGCGACCATTCTAGATGGATTCCCAATGCCATTTGCAGAGCAAGTCATTGAAGAAGTGGTTGGACATGCATTATATAGCTTTATGGATGGCTTTAGTGGCTATAATCAAATCTCAATACACCTAGAGGATCGTGAAAAGACTGCTTTTATCACACCTTGGGGAACATATGTGTATGTAAAAATGTCGTTTGGGCTCATAAATGCTCCAGCCACCTTTAACAGAACTATCAACCTCATTTTTGGTCATTTATTGCTGGAAACACTTAGAATTTTCATGGATGACTTCTCTTCATTTTCAGGTTCTCACAATGAGACTCCTTTAGATTGTTTGGACCATCACTTGCGACAGCGGCAGAATGTTTTTAAGAGATGCAGGGAGACTAGGCTAAAGCTCAACCCAAACAAATGTCATTTCCTTGTGACAGAAGGAACTCTCTTGGGACATGTGGTGTCGGCTAAAGGTATGGCCCTAGATCCTGATAAAATCATTTCTATATTAAAGTTGCCTAAACCTAAATCTCCTAAAGAGATTCATAGTTTCTTGGGGCATACTGGATACCATAGAAGGTTTATAAAGATGTATGCAGAGATAGCCACGCCGCTGGCTAGACTTACAGGTAAAGAAGTGCCCTTTAAATGGGAAGAGGAAGAAGAAAAGGCTTATCAGACATTGAGGTCCAAATTGGTGGTTGCACCAATTATTATCACCCCATATTGGTAAAAATTTTTTCATGTGCATGTAGATGCCAGTGCATATGCAGTGGGTGCAATATTAGCTCAACATAGTGAAGAATTCAAACTTGACAGGCCTATCCAGTATGCTAGTAGACTTTTGACTAAAGCTGAAAAGAATTATAGCACAACAAAAAGGGAAGCTCTAGCAATGGTCTTTGCAGTACAAAAATTTTGTCATTATTTGCTAGGTGTGAAGTTTGTCATCATCACTGATCATCAACCACTTAGGTATTTATTGAACAAGCCACAAGAAACTAGGAGGATATGGAGGTGGCTACTTTTGTTCCAAGAGTTTGATTGTTTTGTAGTCCATAGACCAGGTAAAGAAAATGTTATGGCGGATCACCTATCCAGGATCAATACGATCGATCAAGCTAGTGGAGTCAATGACAATTTTCCAGATACTAATATGTTCGCTGTACAAGCTCTAGGTTGGTATTATGATATCAAGAATTTCATTAAAACTGGAGTGTATCCAGAGAAGGCTAGTGCTGTGCAAAGGAAGAGACTACTAATCAAGAGCATACCTTATACCTTCATTGAAGATAAATTATATAGATAGGGAAAGGATGACATGTTTAGGAAGTGCTTGGAAGAAGAAGAAGTGAGGGAAGTCCTTCAATCTGCACATGAAGGAATAGGTGGTGGGCACCTTCCACGGCATATTATGAGTCAGAGGATCCTTGATGCTGGTTTACGGTGGCCTACATTCTTCAAAGATGCTGATGACTAGGGAAAAGCATGTGATGTTTTCCAGAGGTGTGGCCCTAAGCCCACCAAGCAGAGGCATAACCCCTTGATTATTTCCACTTCTTGGCAACCATTTGAGAAGTGGGGGTTAGATTTTGTAGGGCCTATCTACCCTCCATTGATTCCAAAAAGAGAGAAGTATTTATTGATAGCCACAGACTATGCGACAAAATGGGTTGAAGTTATTGCTTCACTTGACTGCACTGCCCAAACTGTGGCTGATTTCATTTACAGTAGCATCATTTGCAGGTTTGGATCTCCACTTGAAATTTGTACTGAACAGGGTTCTCATTTTGTGAATAAGGTCCTGCAGGAAATTTTCAACAGGTATAGAATTCTACATAGGACCTCTTGTGCCTACTACCCAAGAGCTAATGGACAGGCTGAATCAACAAATAAGGTATTAATTTCCATGTTAAGGAAGGAATGTATGTTACAACCCACTTCTTGGGGCATTGCTTATCAAGGCCTATGGGCATACATGTTAGCTTACAAAGAGGCCACGAGATATTCTCCATTCCAACTGGTTTGTGGCATATTGCCAATTGAGCCATTTGAATTTTTACATGGATCACCCAAAGTAGCATTCATGCAGGGAAAGAAGGATTGTGATGTCTCTCAGAAGCTTGGAGCACTACAGAAAGTAGAGGAGATTCGTCTACTAGCAACAAAATAATTGATAGAGACTCAGATGAAGAGGAAGGAGGCACATGATCGACATCTGTGGAACAACAACATAGAGCCAGGCATATTAGTTCTTCTCCATAGACCCCATCTTCAAACACAAGTGAGAGGAAAATGGCTCCCACACTGGGAAGGACCTTATCGAGTTAAAACAATGCTGCATTGAGGTGCTGTGGAGTTAGAGACGCTAAAAGGAGAGGCCTTGCCACTGGTCAACATATCAAGGATCAAGGCCTACCATCAACACAATTAAAGAATTATGGATCACCTAGAAACTGCAAAATCTGTCCAGATTATACATAGCCCTCTTATTTTTTTTTGCTCAAGTTTTAGTCGTTTCTACACTTTTTCATGCTTGTTCTTTAAGTTCTTAGCAATTTTAGCAACCCTTTCATAGTCCTCGACAAAAGTACAATGTTTGGAAATTTTCTAGGAATTTTTCAAGCACTTTTAGTGTTGGAGATAGACGTCTGCGGAAGCACGCGAACAACACAAGGAAGAAGAAGAAGCTTGGAGCACAAACACACAATACTGAATGTATTGTGAAGAGAGATGGTGGATGCAATCCAAAGATGAGTAGGTGCTGCTACAACTAGCTTCACACCAGCCAATTGAGACTTCAGAGTTGATTAGTAGACCCTTTGAGCTTCCTAAATCCAACAAAATATCAGCCAAGTACTTTGGAACATGTATCCCAAAAGTTTAAGTCAAGACAGACTAGTTGCAAAATGACTAGCTCCCAAAACTTGCTATTTTTGGACATACACCTGCTGGAAAAAATGAACAGTGCTCTCAACCTGGTAGGAATTAGAAAAATTCCTTTTGGGCATAGCAAATAGACTTAGCAAGCTTCCCAATCCAAGTTAAAACACTTCAAATGATGGACTGAGCACTGAGAACAAGCTTCATCAATTTCTGAAACATTCCCACAATTCTCGGGGCTCTGCAGAGATAGACCAGTAAGCAGTAAAATGCAGATATCTCCAAGAGCATTAATCCAATGACCTTGGAAATTTATATGCACAAAGTAGACAGTACAAGCTATCCAAAACAAGTCAAATCACTGAAAAAGGTTCAGTATAACTCGAGATATGACCTTCTGAAGTTACTGCTTTGAGTGAGTATAGCAGAGAACAAAACAGAGAAGTAGATGATGATAAATGTATAGATTCACATATGATTACAACCACATTGGCAATGAATCTTTGCACAAGAATGATAGAGCTATGGAGTAAGCTCTTCAATCTCTACAAAATGACATGAAGTGGTCACGTACAAAGCTTGCTAATCGCCTCTTCCTTCTTGCTCCTTTTATAGCTATTCTTGGAGGGAGTTTTGAATTCGAATTCGAATGGCTCCACCTAAAAGTGATCCCCAAAGTTAGGAGATATTCCCTCAGCTCCAAAATTCGTGATTTTGGTAGTTATAGCCATGAATTTGCTTTTACATCATGCATGAGGTAAGCCATCCTTTTCCTTTTTTCTTTTTCCAAATACAAGAGATAAAAATGAACTCTTTTACAAGAGGTGTTCACATGACTACTCATGTGACTTACAAATGAGGATGATATAAAATATATCAAGCATGTAGGCTTGGGTAAAATGCACCAACATGTATTACTAGAGAATGTACAAAGATAAGTAGCCCATTAGGGCAATAGGCGTATATACAAGCCGGGGGAAAAAAACCTCCTAAAGAGGGAAAAAAGTGCCCCGGTAGTTCTAGTGTGTTCACACACATCACTACCTAAATATATCAACAAATCCCCCCTGGGAGTGATGCGTGATGGAGAGTGTTAATCTCCAAAAGAACAAATTGACCTTGAATTTAGATCACCTCTATATCAAGATCAACTTTAGACTCCACCTAATTTAGAGAATCTTCACCAAATTATCAAGAAATTGATTATTCTGAAAAATTCAGTTTCTTCAGAAAAGTCTGCTGCAGATTAGTCACTCATTGACTAATCAATCCTGTAAAGTTTTTGATAAAACTTTGCACAACACTTCGCCTTAAGGTTGCGCAACTTTGCCAAGTTAAATCTCTCAAAAAGATTAAGTACACACTGAGAAATGTGTGAAACACTTTACCTATGTCTGAAAGTGCTTCTCTGCAATGGCGACTTTGACACCTGCAAATTCTTAGCACTGGTTCTCCCAACTCTGAACCCGTTTGATCAAGATCTTTTAGCCATAGATGGCTTACCTTTCAACTTAGATTTTAAGCCCTCATTTGTGTAAAACTTTACACTGTGGACTGAGCAATGATCATTTCATTGAAGATGAAATGTGCGCCAGATTTTACGACTCTTAGAACATTCTTACATATGAATGTTCCTAATCAAAATTCTCTCAACCTGATTGCAATTAACCTCTCAAATTCTAGCCATAGATAGATTAGCTATGGACTTAGATACGTGCAGAAGGATTTCTCAAAAGACTAAACACAGAAGGAGCAGACAGCAAAATATCGGGCGCAAAATTTCTCGATTTCTCAGAAAACTTACATCTAAGTGAGGATGGACAATTCACTCACTTTTCATGTGTCTAATGACACTAATTTCTCTCTCCCTATTCTCAAATCTTTCTTCTGCTCTATTTGCCCGACATTTTCCAACATATTTATAGATGAATATATACAAGTGTATGACTTAAACAAAGGTATAAGTCAGCTAATGTACATATGTGTACATATCTTTGGGTTTTCTGAATATGTCCTTCCTTCAACCATCTGACTTTGTTTTCTTCTTGACTCCTTGACTTCATTTCTTCATAATCCTTCAATTGATGATTGTCATGCACCAACAGCTCCCCCTCAATCATTAATTGAGGTTCTTTTCTATCTTCTTTACTCCAGCCATATCCTTGAATCTTTGTAGTTTTGGTCCATCTAGACTTTTAGTCATCATATCTGCAACTTGATCTTTTGTGGGAGTGTGTATGACTTCAATCTCTTTCTCAATGACCTTCTCTCTCAGAAAATGATACTGTATTTCAATATGCTTAGTTCTAGCATGAAATACAGGATTAGCTGCCAAGTATAATGAACTCATATTGTCTCCACAAATAATAGGAGTACTCTGAATCACATCAAAAACTTTCAAAAGTGTCTTTAGCCATATTACCTCTTTTGCAGCTTCCACCATACCTTTATATTCTGCCTCTGTGGATGACAAAGCAACTGTATGTTGCTTCTTAGAACACCATGAAATCAATTTGTCTCCTACATAGCACAAATATCCATGTGTTGATCTTTTATCATCCACATTACCTGCCCAATCTGCATCACTATATATCTTGATTCTTGTATCTGAAGTAAACCCATAGTACAATCCTTCTTTGAGTGTACCCTTGATGTACCTAAGTACTCTTTGTCCTGCAATCCAATGTTCCTTTCTAGGACAATGCATAAATTGTGAAAGCACACCAACTGCATATGACAAATCAGGCCTTGTCAATGTAGCATAAATCAAGCTACCAACCAAACTTTGATAAAGTTTCATATCTCTGAACTCTTCTCCTCCAAACCTAGACAATTTATGGTTCACTTCCAAAGGTGTAGGTGCAACCCTGCAATCTTCCATTTTAAATTTGGTTAGCAAATTTTTAAGATACCTTTCTTGGGTCACATATACTCCATGTTGAGTATAAGAAATCTCCATTCCCAAGAAGAATGATAGGTTCCCCAAATCACTGATTTTGAACTCTTTCTCCATCTGCTTCTTGATCATTTGTATCCCTTTATCATCTGTTCCTGTAAGTATTATGTCATCAACATAAATACAAACATAAATAAACCCATCTTCACTTGCTTTGACTAGCAAGCTACTATCTGCCTTTGATGCTTGAAATTCAAGATCATTCAAGAATTTTACAAGTCTATAATTCCAAGCCCTTGGGGCTTGCTTCAACCCATACAAAGCTCTCTTGAGCTTACACACATAATTTGGACTCACTTGATCTTTGAACCCATCTGGTTGCTCCATGTAGACTTCATCTGAAATGTAACCATTCAAGAAGGCATTTTTAACATCTAATTGAGACAACTTCCAACCTTTACAAGCAGCAATTGCTATGAGTGTCCTGATGGTTGTCATCTTTGCCACAGGACTATAGGTCTCATCATAGTCCACTCCATATGTCTGTGCATACCCTTTCACAACAAGTCTAGCTTTATACCTAGACACACTTCCATCTGCAAATCTCTTTGTTTTGTAAACCCACTTACATCCAATGATCTTCTGACTATTAGGTTTAGGAACCAAATCCCATGTTTGATTCTCTATCAATGCATCATACTCCTCTTGCATAGCATCTTCCCAATTCTTCTTCCCTTTGGCCTCTTCATATGTAGAAGGGTCTTCATCTGCTTTTACCAAATAAGCATAATCTTTAGTAGTTAAGAATGAAGTGTCATAGCTATACCTTGTAGGTTGCCATTTGTGCCTTGATGATCTCCTAACTTCTGCACTTCTTGAGGTCTCTGGTTCATCACATTCTGGATCAAACCTTGGCCTCTCTTCAACTTCAATCTGCACTTCATTGCTCTCACTTTCATCAAGTAATTGAATCTTTGCTTTACCTTTTATTTGATCCACTACTTCTTCATCATCTGCATGTACATTATATTTACCTGCATTCCAAGTACCTTGCTCATCAAATGTAACATCCTTGGATACAATAAATTGCTTTGTGGATGGACTCCACAACCTGTATCCCATTTGCTTATCATCATAACCAATGAATACATACTTTTTTGCCTTAGGCTCCAACTTATGCCTCAATTGAGATGGCACATATGCATATGCCAAGCATCCAAATATTCTGCAATGATCTAAGGTAGGTTTCTTACCCCACCAAGCTTCATATGGTGTCATACCCTGCAAAGCTTTACAAGGCAATCTATTAACCAAATATGTAGCTGTATTAACAGCCTCAGCCCACAAATAATTTGGGCAATTCTTCTCTTTCATCATGGACCTTGCAAATTCAACAAGAGTCCTATTTCTTCTTTCTGCTACCCCATTTTGTTGAGGAGAGTACCTGCAAGTAACTTCTCTCTTTATACCTGCATTCCACAAATAATCATTGAACTCATTTGAAAAATACTCTCCCCCTCCATCTGACCTTAGTCTCTTCAATTTTTGACCTGTAATCCTTTCTGCATATGCATGATAGTGTTTAAATGTATTAAACACTTCTGACTTTTCTTTAATCACATAAATTGTGATCCACCTGGTAGCATCATCAACATATATGACATAATATCTTGAACCATTTATACTAAAGTCCTTTGAAGGACCCCACACATCTGTATGCACCAATTCAAGTCTTTCTGAATACATAAATCCATGCTTGGAATAGGATTGCTTATGAGCCTTACCTAATTGACATGCCTCACATCTGTATGTCATGTGTTGACCTGCAATGTTAGGCATTCCAAGCACTGAATCATTTTTAATCATTTCTTTGATACCTCTTTCATTAAAGTGTCCAAGTCTTTTGTGCCAAAGATCCAATTCTGACACCTTCTGCTCTCCATATGTGAACATAGCATGTCCAACATTTCCTTGTACCTTCAATGTGAAAAGCCTTCCTTCTTTCTTTCCTGCAATAACTTGTTTATACTCTTGACTAGGGTCTTCCACATAAACTCCATCATTTGTGAACCTTACCTCATATCCTTTTTCCACAATTTGACCTACACTGATCAAATTCTTTGGAATTTTGGGAACATAAAGTACCTTACTCAGAAGAGTGCTCCCATCCTTAGCTTTGACTGAACCAATTGACTTTACCTTATGCTTTGTATTATCACCTGTCTGCACTGTATGATTAATTGCATTGTGATCTAGGTCAGTCATCAAAGCAATATTTCCACTCAAATGATTACTACATCCTGAATCAATATAAAACACTCTCATGTCCTCATGTGAAGTTTCACATGTATTCATAATGAGAGTCGAGTCCTCCTTTTGATCTGATGCATAGTTGTAGTAGGTGTTATTATAGGATTGACTTTGGAAGTTTCTTCCACCACCTCTTCCAAAAGAATTCCTACCACCTCTACCTCTGAAATTTCCTCTCTGAAATCTACCTCCTCTTCCTCTTTGATTAAAGTTTTGATAATTACCATTGTTTTGATTATTATGCCAACAATCATGAGATAGATGATTGGTCTTACCACATATCCAACAAACTCTTGCATTCTCTTTGTTGTTTCTGCCTCTTCCTCTACTTCTGCCATTTCCTCTTCCTCTTATGAAGTTTGCTTGGTTTGAAGTACCTTCTTCTTCACCTGATTGTTGCTTTCCTTTGTTGGCTTTCTTCTTGTCTTTAGAATACATTGCATGACCTGCACTCTTATCAACATCTCCTTTGACATCATTCTCAAAAGTTAGCATATGACCTAACAATTGATTCAAGTCAGGAGTAAAGTGATCTAATGAAAGTTCTGTAGATAAAATGAAAGGCTTCCATTTCTCATCTCCTCTTAGCCCTGTGAGTATTTGTCTTACCAATTTGTCTTCTTCAATATCTTCATCAACTGCACCTAAAGAATCTGCAATGTCCTTCATCTTTGTCACATAATCAGAAATTGATTGTGAGGCCTTCTTCTTGAAGGTAGTAAACTCTGCCCATAGTGAAGCCTTCCTTGATTTGGTTGTATTTTGGAAATGCTCTTCCAAAGCATTCCAAATGTCACATGCACTTTCAAGTCCTCTAATGTGAGGAAGCAAATAGTCATTAACTGCCATGTAGATGATGCTTCTTGCTTGAGCATCCTTCTTCATCCAATTCTTCAAATCTGCAAGCTCCTCCCTAGTTGGAACACTAGGATCTCTGAATTCTGGCTTTTCTTCATCTCTTGTGATATATCCTATCAAATCTTTGCTCATAAGATGAGCTTCCATCCTCATAGACCATGCAGGATAGTTCTCTCTATCCAGCTTCTCAATTTGGAGACTATCTCCCATCTTTACTTCACCTGTAGCTTCAAATCTTTAACTTTTACAGATAATGAATGTACCTTTACTTTGAATGTTGCTCCTTCTGATCCTTTTGATGCTCTTTGTATGTCTTCCTTTGATCTTTCTTCACACTTTGACCTTTTGCACCTTCAAAATGTAAAGTTTTGTATTTCTGCAATAGTCGGAGTCTTCTTCACTTCAATTTTGACACAACCTGCTCTGATACCACTGATGGAGAGTGTTAATCTCCAAAAGAACAAATTGACCTTGAATTTAGATCACCTCTATATCAAGATCAACTTTAGACTCCACCTAAGTTAGAGAATCTTCACCAAATTATCAAGAAATTGATTATTCTGAAAAATTCAGTTTCTTCAGAAAAGTCTGCTGCAGATTAGTCACTCATTGACTAATCAATCCTGTAAAGTTTTTGATAAAACTTTGCACAACACTTCGCCTTAAGGTTGCGCAACTTTGCCAAGTTAAATCTCTCAAAAAGATTAAGTACACACTGAGAAATGTGTGAAACACTTTACCTATGTCTGAAAGTGCTTCTCTGCAATGGCGACTTTGACACCTGCAAATTCTTAGCACTGGTTCTCCCAACTTTGAACCCGTTTGATCAAGATCTTTTAGCCATAGATGGCTTACCTTTCAACTTAGATTTTAAGCCCTCATTTGTGTAAAACTTTACACTGTGGACTGAGCAATGATCATTTCATTGAAGATGAAATGTGCGCCAGATTTTACGACTCTTAGAACATTCTTACATATGAATGTTCCTAATCAAAATTCTCTCAACCTGATTGCAATTAACCTCTCAAATTCTAGCCATAGATAGATTAGCTATGGACTTAGATACGTGCAGAAGGATTTCTCAAAAGACTAAACACAGAAGGAGCAGACAGCAAAATATCGGGCGCAAAATTTCTCGATTTCTCAGAAAACTTACATCTAAGTGAGGATGGACAATTCACTCACTTTTCATGTGTCTAATGACACTAATTTCTCTCTCCCTATTCTCAAATCTTTCTTCTGCTCTATTTGCCCGACATTTTCCAACATATTTATAGATGAATATATACAAGTGTATGACTTAAACAAAGGTATAAGTCAGCTAATGTACATATGTGTACATATCTTTGGGTTTTCTGAATATGTCCTTCCTTCAACCATCTGACTTTGTTTTCTTCTTGACTCCTTGACTTCATTTCTTCATAATCCTTCAATTGATGATTGTCATGCACCAACAATGCGGTGAACAAGGAGCTGGCACTCATGTATAAGGAAGTGCCAAGCTATGTGGAAATCACTCCACAAAAGGAAGTAAGCCCAAAGCTTTGCGGAAAGCTTCAAACTTCTCCCTAGGTAGAGCCTTCGTGAAAAGGTCTGCAATGTTCTCCTACGTGGGTACATATGCGAAGCTGATCTCCCTAGCAGAGAACCTCTCCATGACATAGTGATAATGCACCTCAATGTGCTTAGTGCGAGCATGGAACACAGGGTTCCTCGCAACTGCCAATGCGCTCTGACTGTCAGTGAAGATGGTGGTGGCAGAAGACTGGCCAACACCCAAATCAGCCATAAGGTGTCTGAGCCACACACACTCAACAGTCGCTGTGAAAGCTGCCCTATACTCAGCCTCACAACTGGAAGTGGCCACAGTAGGCTGCTTCTTACTCAACCAAGATATACATGAGCTACCAAGTATGAAGCAAAAACCACTGGTGGACACACGAGTGTCATAACAACGATCCCAATCTGAGTCAGAAAAAGCATGCAAATCTGGCGGTAGTGATCCCCCCTTGGGATAAAACAACCCAAGTAGCCGAGTACCACTCAAAGTAGCGAAAGATGCACTTAACCGCCTTCCAATGCATGACTCCTGGGCAATGCATAAACCTGCTCATCTGTGAGACAGCAAACTGAATATCTGGCCGAGTAATGCATAAGTAAATCAAGCATCCAACAGCCTGCTGATAGAGAACAACATCAAATGCATCTCCAGCATCATGAAGACTCAATCGTAAACCTGTCTCCATAGGAGTGGCAATAGGTTTACAGTCTTCAAGGCCAAAAGGCTGCAATAATGTATCAATATATTTCATTTGACACAAAGCCATTCCACCATCAACTTGCATAAACTGAATGCCCAAATAGTGATGCAAATGCCCCAAATCAGACATCTCAAATGAGGCATGCAAATCAGCCTTGAAATCAGCAATATGCTTCTCAATAGGACCAGTGAGCAGCATGTCATCAACATAGACAACAATGATCAGAAGCACATCATTAGCACGCTTAGCATATAAGGTGCTTTTAGTTGGACTGTTCACAAAACCATGTGCAACTAGATAGGCATGTATCTTCTCATACCAAGCACGTGGTGCTTGCTTTAAACCATATAATGCCTTCTTTAACCAGCACACCTGGTCTTCATGCCCTTTCTGCACAAAGCCACGGGGCTGAAAAACATACACTTCTTCATGCAAGTCACCATTCAGAAATGCAGTTTTAATGTCCAACTGATGTACATTCCAACCATGATGGGCTGCAAGTGCATAAATGCTCCGAACAGTAGTCATACGGCATGTAGGTGCAAAGGTCTCATCAAAATCAATGCCTCTTTCCTGCGCATAACCCTTTGCAAGAAGCCTAGCCTTATACCTGTCAACTGTACCATCAGGTTTACGCTTCAACTTGTATACCCACTTAGTGCCAATGGCCTTCTTGCCAGGAGGCAAGTCACATAAAGACCATGTACCATTCTTCATTATAGCATCATATTCAGATTGCATGGCAGCCATCCAATTTTATGAATTCTATGCTTCATCAAAAGAAACAGGCTCATTCTCATCACAGAGACTAGACGCAGCCATAGCATAGCAATCTGATGCAAAGGAGGCACTATGAGAGCCTGACCGAGTACGATATGACAAAGGTGCATCTAACTTGCTGTCACGCAAAGTCTGCACCAGCCATTTTGGCATAGTTTTTGCCTGCTCAATATCAGCTCTCTCATAAACAAGTGCATCATGTAAATCTGCATCAGAAATAGAATGATCTGCATCATCATATGAAACCTGCAAAGGCTGAGAAGTTGCCTCATATGGACCAGCACTAGACTGTCCACCTGTAAAAAGAGGCATCAACGTATCATACATGTCTTTGGAGCTAACAGATGTCTCCTTAGTACATGAAAGCAATGGCTGAATAGCATCTTCCACAAAGACAACATCACGGCTAACCAAAATGCGTTTAGTTTATGGATGATACAGACGATAGCCTTTACTTTCAGAACTGTACCCAACAAAAATACATTTTACTGCCTTATCATCCAATTTTCTACGATGTTGTTCAGGCACTAATGCATATGCCAAACAACCAAAAACACGTAGATGAGGAACAGATGGCTTGCGGTCATGCCAAGCCTCATATGGAGTGATAGACTGCAGCGCTTTAGTGGGACACCTATTCAGTACATATGCTGCACACATGACAACCTCAAGCCAGAAACTATGTGGTAAAGCTTGACTCTTGACCATGCACCTCACCATCTCCATGAGTGACCTGTTCTTTCGTTCAGCAACTCCATTCTGTTGAGGTGTATACGGCATTGTACACTGGTGTTTTATCCCATGTTCAGCCAGAAATGCATTAAAATCAGAAGACATATATTCCCCCCCTGGATCAGAACGGAGGGTGCCCATTTTACATGCTGACAGATTTTCAGCCAAAACCAAAAACTGTTTAAAGCACATGAACACTTCGGACTTTGCTTTGAGTGGATATACCCATGCATGCCTGGAAAAATCATCAATGAAAGTCACGAAGTAAAGGCAATTCCCAAAAGAGGGTGTCTGCATAGGACCACAGACATCACTATGTACAAGCTACAATTTTTGCGTAGCCTGAACTGAACCATCTTTTGGAAAGGAGGAACGCTGCATTTTGCCCAAAATACAGCCTTCACATACATGTTTTCGAGGTGCCTCAAGCTTGGGCAAAGAAGACACCATATCAGATTTCTGCAGGCGTAGCAAACTAGCAAAATTCAGATGACCAAAGCGTGCATGCCAAAGCTTTGCATCTGACATAGCCTGAGAATCATGAACTGCACATGCCGAATCATTCACAGATCTTTCATAGTCTATGAGCTTATACAGCCCACGACATAAAATTCCAGAAGCAATAATCACATCGCCATTTGATAGATCATGAACTGTACACCTATTATAAACGAATTTCACAACCAAGCCAATCTTGGCTAATGCAGAAACTGATAAGAGATACTTCTTGATCCCTGGCACAAATAAAGCATCTGACAAGGTGAAAGAACTACCATCAGCAGTAGTCAGAATGATCTTACCAACTCCCATAATAGGATAAGAGGAGTTGTTGGCGCATGTGACAGTATTCCCTGTAGGGGCAGGCTCGAGTGAAGAGAAGAAACTGCTCTGCGAGGTAATATGTTTGGTCGCCCCACTGTCAAAGTACCAAACATCTGAGTCCACTGCAGACATGCACTGCTCATGAGAAGATGGGTCAAAACTGTAAACAGTAGTAAATGCCCATTCTTCTTCCTGCATAAGATTAGCAGACTCTGTTTTTGGTGTAGAGGCTTCTGCAACAACCATTCCAGCCTTCTTTTTCTTTGCCTCTTTTGTAGCCAGTTTTGGACAGTTCTTTATGATATGATCATTCCCTTTACAGTACTTGCAAAACAATTTCTGCTTTTCTGATTTCTTCTCATCTTTATCCTGATTCTTCAAATGTGCAGCATTTGCAGATTTCTGCTTGCTAGTAGAAGAGCCCCATTTTCCTTTGCCCTTCTGATTAGCCAGGAAAGCTTGATCTGCAACACGCATAATGGACCTGTTCTGCCTGGACTGATCTTCCTGCAACAGAACAGAGACTAACTCCTCAAATGACAAGGCATTCGGATTGCCTTTCATCATCAACCGAAGAGTAGAAGCAAAACTCTGATATGAATCAGGAAGACCATTCAGAACGGTCTGCACAAGTGAGCTATCTGGTATAACCTCATCAGCAGAAATCAACTGTTCCTTCAAATCTTTGATCTTCGTTAGGAAACTATCCATAGAATCACCTTCATTCATATGCTCACTCTCCAACTGTTTTCGGAGGTAAGCAACACGAGCCTCATTCGTAGCTTGGTACAATGTGGTAAGTGTATCCCAAGCATCCCTAGCTGTTCTGCAAGAGTGAATATGAGGAATAATGGCATGTTTGACAGACAAAGCTACCAATGCATGTGTCTGGGCATCTTTGCCATCCCAACGAATTTGCTCTGCAGTAGGTGCAACAGAAACAATAGCACGAACAGGAATCTGTGGAATATCATCTTCGACACCATCTTCATCAGCTCCATCACCTGTATTTGCAGTACCTGTCGTTGCAGGTGTAACAAGACGTCTTTCAACACCCTGCACAATGTTCCACAATCCTTTTGCAACCAAAACATGTCGCATCATATAAGCCCATAATGGGTAGTTGGTACCATCCAACTTATCCTCAACAGCCAACATACGGAATACATCACTGCTTTCAGCCATGGCCGGTGACTAAAATACCTTGATGAAGAAAATTGATTGTATCTCAAAAAGTTGAACAGAACTACCCAGACGAGTTCTGCTAGACCTGTAGCAGACTTCGAGACGCTTAAACTGGCGAACAGAAACTGGTATATACCTTTGGCACAAAAAGACAAAATAGCCTGCACAAGCGCTGCGATAGTGCGTTCGGAGGTCGAAACGAGCTCAGATCGCGATTTCGGCACCACAGAGCGAAGATGTTTTGATCTCGGAGACACGCTGAGTATGCTCACCAAAATTCGTGCGATTCTGAGACTGCAAAGGAAGGAGTGTCGATGGTGCCCTAGATGAAGCGACGACCTGCTCTGATACCAATTGTTGGAGATAGACGTCTGCGGAAGCACGCGAACAGCATAAGGAAGAAGAAGAAGCTTGGAGCACAAACACACAATACTGAATGTATTACTAGAGAATGTACAAAGATAAGTAGGCCATTAGGGCAATAGACATATATACAAGCCGGGGGAAAAAAACCTCCTAAAGAGGGAAAAAAGTGCCCCGACGGTCCTAGTGTGTTCACACACATCACTACCTAAATATATCAACATTTAGAAAATTTTCACTATTTTTCATCATTCCAAAAGCTATTTTCTTATCAAAATGGAGGATTTGAAGAAGCTCTATGTGGTTTTGAGGGAGGAAATTGGGACACACTTGTAGGATATTTCTTGAGAATTTTTTCAGATTTTTTTTGGATTTTTTTTGAGATTTTTGGCAAATTTTCTCTTATTTTTCTTTAATTTTTGATATTTTTCCCACAAAAAAAAAAGCCCCCACTTAGGGACTTTTTTCGAGCGAAAAAAAAACCCTCTCTCTCTCTCTCTCTCTCCCTATCTCCCCTCTTCCCCCCCACCCTTCCCCCCCTCCCACTCTTTCCCCCCCTCCCCTTCCCCCCCACCCCTCCCCCCCTTTCCCCCCCACCCCTCCCCCCCTTTCCCCCCCCTTTCCCCCCCCCTTTCCCCCCCCCTTACCCCCCCCCCTTCCCCCCCCCCTTCCCCCCCCCCCCTTTCCCCCCCCCCCCCTTCCCCCCCCCCCCCACCACCCCTTTTTTTCCCTCCCCCCCGCCCGCCCACACGCAGCCCCGCCAACCCACCCACCCGCAGCCACTCGCCCACCCGCAGCCACACGCCCACCCGCAACCACACGCCCACCCGTAGCCCCCCCCACCCCCCCCATCCCCCCCCCCCCCCCCCCCTCCCCCCACTCCCCCCCCCTCCCCCCCCCCTCCCCCCCCCTCCCCCCCCCACCCCTCTCTTCCCCCCCCCCCCCCCCCCCCCCCCTTCTTCCCCCCCCCCCCCCCTTCTTCCCCCCCCTCCCCCCCCCCCCCCCCCCCCCCCCCCCTCCCCCCCCCCCCCCCCCCTCTCTTCCCCTCCCCCCCCCCTTCCTCCCCCCCCCCCCCCCCCCCCCCCCCCCCTTCTTCCTCCTCCCCCCCCCCCCTTTCCCCCCCCCCCCCCTTTCCCCCCCCCCCCCCCTCCCCCCCCCCCCCCCCCCCCCCCCATAAATATACCATAAGATCTCTTTCAACTTACTCGCGTGGACGTGTCCCATTAGGTAAGTTTCTTTTTTTAATTTTTATTTTTCTATTATTTTATTATTTATTTATTTTTTATTTTTTATATTTATTTTTTGTTTTTTATTTTTTCTTATTTTTTTTATATAATTTATTTTATTTTATTTTTAATTATTTCATTTATTTAATTATTTGTTTCTTTCTTTCTGTATTTTTTTTTTTAAATTTCCTTCTTTTTATCATTCCCCTCTCTACCCTTATGTGTTTTCTGTGTTTTTTAGGTCGTTATTAGGGTTTTTCAACGTGCACATTCCGATTTTTGAATTATTTTCGATCATTTTCTGCATTTAGAGTGTTTATTGCATGCCTCTAATGCATTCCTGACTTTTTTGTCTTCCTTCCAGAGCGTTAGCTTGTAGTGCCGTTCGCATCCGCAAGTGGCATGGCTTCCTCCGTACCCCAGCCGGCTTCTTCCAGAGCTACCGAAGAGTATTCGGAGCTCCCGCTCTCTGCCCTAGGTCTTCCTCAGTCCGATTCCCAGGTATTTCCTACACACTCGGCTCCACCCACCCGTCTTCCAGCCCAAATCCTATCCCCCATTGCCCCACCACATCTCATTACCCCAGCCTTTTCCAGCCACTCACTCTCCGCCTCATCCTTGTATAGCCCTTCACATCCCCCGCCTGGTCTGCCCTTCCTCGTGCCCTCCACGGTTTGACCTACCATTCAGCCATCCCTTTCGGTGCCTGCTATGAGTGAATCGGGCTCGGCCTCCTCCCAGCAGGCGTGCACTTTCCATTTCGCCATTCCATCTTCCTCCCTTCGCCTCCGAATTCACCTCGCCCTCCCTGTAGCTCAAGCATAAGCACCACCTCCTTTACTTGTCAATCCGTGGAGACGTGAGGACCGGTATGAAGACCACGAGCAAGTGAAGGCACAAGTGCGTGAGTGACATGCACACACACACGCGCACAAGGTAAGATCAAAGAGAGGAACAATGGAAAGCTTCGATTGCAAAAGAGTTCTCTTATAAAGCTCTATTCTCTAACAAGCTAACCCCAAAAGTGAGCTCTCTAGCTCTTTTTATAGTTTTTGGACTAGTTTTGGCCCTGTCCAGACCTAGTGTCCGACCTAGTTAAAAATTAGGTTCCAGGGCTTATTTGAGGGCTCAAACAAAGTCTAAAAATTATGAAAATTGGTAGGATGATAGTTCTAATACTCCTCAAGCTCGAGGACTCCTCGGCTTGAACAAAATGGAGTTACAAAAATAGAAAATGGTATTTACAATGGTTATTAGTGATGAAAATCACTATTTTTGTAGGGATTTCTTCTGAAAATTTGACATACACTTCTTGGAGCTCCCTACTTGATCCTTCTTCTTGTGTGTCCACCTCTTTGATGTGCTCCTGTGCTTTGTCCTTGACCTTCAGCTTCAACACTCCCCCCCCTCTCGAGTCTGTCGTCCATGACAGACCCTTGTTGTAATGGTTATTCTAGGTTGCTTTGAGAGGGAGTGTCCATTCGGATGAACCAGAGCCATCTCTCTTCCAAATGTGGCAAGGTTGGTTGTCCGGTTCTTCATTTGTCACTGCAAGCCTTTGCAAGTTGTAGTCCCTTGGTAGGTGCTTCTACCTTGGATTCCAGCATGACTGTGTCGTTGTGAGTCTCCATTGATGACCTCAAATCGTCCAAAGATGATGTTCATGGTAGTCATGCCAAGTACTCATAACCCATAATGGATGATGGGTAACTGTGTTCGTGCATGGGTTGAGAAAAATATGTGCCTTGTGCACGGCCTTGTAATGTAGCCCTATGCATGCTTACTTGGAAAATGCATCGGAAGAAGTATGGTGCAAAAATTGGGGGTCTTGAGCTAAGTGCTCAAGGGTATGCCGACGAAGAGGTTTCCTAAGTTATCATGGTTATGATGTTTCCAAAGTAAAGATACATACCATGGAGAAGGTCGATCGATGTTCATCTCTTCGTGTTGTACGCTCGGCCTTTGGGATGGAACATTGTTGATGAATGTCCGTGTTGATGGTCCATTGATGAGATCTTTTGAGTGGCTGATCATGTCTCCTCTTTTCAAAGCATCATTTGCCAAATACTGAGAATTGAATTTCTTTATATTCAAAGATTTGCAGGGTACCAGGACTACCCCTTGTAGATATCTCCTTGGATGTTCTCGCACATGCAGTAGTTAATCACCACTCATGTTGCGGACCTGCAAGCTCTTCACTCCTACCATGGTAAGAGGAAACCATAGTTGTGGATGTCATGTTCATGCCACGCTCTTGACATCTACCAGATAAGGCAGCAATTATACCATCTACTAGTCAAGACACACTTCTATCCAAACTGATAAATGCCTAGTAATCAATAGTTCCACCTTCAACTAAGCATGACTCATTCATGTTTCATGAGCCAAACCTGGGAACAAGTGCTTCCTCTCTTTTTGTTTTGTTTTGTTTTTTTTTTTTTTTGAGGAACAATGTCACCAAACAAGAAGACAGATGTTAGTATCAGCAAAAATAGTTAACATATGTCAATGTGCTCTTGTGCATGGGACTCGCAAATGTGTCTATGCACGACCGTGTAATGTGGCCCTATATTAATGCATACTTTGGAAATGCATGACCTGAATGGTGCAAAAGACAAGGTTGTGCAAGAAGCACATGGTTGTCGCTCGTTGAGGCTTTCAATGTTACTTGTAGGTGTTGATGCCGGCTTTGGTGGGGGTATCCATTGGATCTCGAAATGATGTAATCCTCCTTATTGGGGTCCATTCTAGAACAACATTTGGCACTACAGAGATCACTCAAGGCGTCTTCATCTTTGGATACTTCCTGAACTGTGGTATCTAGTGTGGTTGGCGCTGTGATTTGGTGGAGGCTACTTGTACTTTTGGCTTCCAAACCCATACCCTTTTTGCATGTCTTCCTACTATTGTCGAAGAAGTGAGTTGATCTTCTTTCGGTCTCTGCACGCGGTTCTTACCCTTTTCTCTTTTTGGCTTCTTTGTTGAGACCCTTCGCATGTGGGAGAACATAGGTTGCTGTGGATATAAGAGCTTCTTAGGTACCCACATCTATAATCGCCCTTGTTGAGCTGCAGCTAATTGCTTAGGCACCCAAAATTGTCGGATACCTTGTGGTTGAGCTTGTTCGAGCTTCTTCCTTCGTCTTCTGGCCTGGTTGGCTTGCCTGGATGGGATTTGTGGGGGCAAGGCTGGTGGTTGATCTCCTTTGCATACCCAGATCTGCTTCATGCTCGGAACTACTTTCTTGTTTAAGGGTGTCGCTCCATTTCGTATAGCAAGTGTCTTGAATTGTTGTGCTTGCTTCTTAGGTTGAACTACTGGGGATGCTTTACTCTTTGAAAAAGAAGGAGGGTTTGCTTGCCTTTGCGACTGTCCTTCCATGATTGAGTCCTTCTGGATCATAGAACTTTTAACACATACAACATCTTGCTCGTGAAGATTAGTCTTAGAGGAACTAAGAGAGTGTGTGGTGCCATGATCTATGAGCATGCAGTTCTCTAATTCTAATGTAATGCATTGTTCCTGTACCCAAACTTGAAGGATTTGACCTCTTAGGTTTAAGTTAAGAGCATGGTCATAGATCCAATCTTGACCCAAGACAAGTGGTTCTGTAAGGTTCTCATCTTGACACACTAGCGTTTTGACTTTCATTGGAACATCTTGAAGGTAGATGGGAAGTTCCACCTCGCCCACACAAGGGGTTTCCACACCTCCCAATCCTATGAGATAAGCTTCTATGGGATTGATGTTCAGCTGCAAGTCTTGGCAGTAGGACAATCTAACTGCACTACTTGCTGCACCTGAGTCAATCAATGCTTTCACACTCCTTGCACCCTTTCCTTGTCCTATCTCTATGGTCACAAAGGGACGTCGGTCAATGGCTTGAGAAGTAATTATGCCTGATTTTTGGCACATATCCATGTGATATTTTGGGGCTTTTGAGTTGACATCTAGGCCTAGTCACCTTAACTTATTTTGCCTAATACGCTCTCTGGCCTCTGCCTGTGCTTCTTCCCTCACCCTTAACTCATCTTCTTTTCGCTTCTTAGCAGTGTTGAGTCTCGTAAGCATATCCTTTGTAAGAGGTTCTTGGTATAGCTTGACTCTCCATCCACTAATATAGTTTGGCAGGATATCTCCTTCTAGAGTGGCCAACTGAACTGCACCGCTAGTGGAAATTCTATTAATGATCATGGGTCCGTATCCTCTTTTTTCTAACTTACGGGCATGTTGCTTTAGCGTATAAACCAGCACTAGGTCTCCCTCTTTCAATCCTTTATCTTTGATGTGTGCATCAAAGTATGCCTTTTGTCTTTTCTTTGCAGCATAGATGCCTGCCGCCGCGCGTAGCCTTGTCTCACCTAAGCATTCTAGATCAAAGATCCTAGAGGACAATTCATGTCCATTCCACTCATGCTCTTGTGCTACTTTTAAGGTTGGGTTGAGGAAGTCCAATGGTAGAACAACATTCTGTCCAAAGACCATCTGAAATGGGGTGGCGTTGAGTACCGTTTTGTAGGCAACCCGATAAGCCCAAACAGCATGATGAAGTTGTTTGTCCCAATCAGAGCGTTTATTATTTACCAGTTTTATCAATACGTTATAGAGGATCTTATTGGTGCTCTTGGCTTGTCCGTTAGCTTGTGGGTGATAGGGGGCAGACTTCTTATGTATCACCAAGAATTCTTGGAGAAGATTTTCAATGACTACATTTAAGAAGTGTGTGCCTCTATCGCTCACTAACTCTATTGGTAGTCCATATCTCGTGAACACATTCTCGAATAAGAACTTAGCCGTAGTCTAAGCATCATTCTTTGTTGTGGCTTTCACTTCTACCCACTTGGTAAGGTAATCTGTGGCTACAATAATATACTCTGCATGGGAGTTTCTAGCTGGGGGGTTAATAGGACCTACAAACTCTATACCCCATTTCGAGAATGCGCGTCCTCCCATCATTGGCCTCAAAAGCATCTCATCTTTTCTAACTGGATATTGTGCACGTTAGCATGTTTCACATTTCTTCACATAGGTATGTGCATCCATATGGAGAGTGGGCCACCAAAGTCCTGAGAATAGAATGGTCTTGATCACTTGTTCAAGACCAAAATGTCCACCTGCAACACCACTATGTGCAGTCTCTAAGACCTTTAAATAGTTTGATTCATGAATGCACAGTCTTAAGTAACCATCTTTGCCTCTTCGGTATAGGTTGTCTCCTACTAAGGCATAGCCTTGAGCCTCTTGCTCCATGCTTCGTCTTCTTGCTAGACTAGCCTCTTTGGGTAATCTTCCACTTTTCTGGGTTCAGACACACTGGATATTCTCTACACTTGTTGAAGATTTGTTTGAGCTCAGGGATGTGAAATCTTCTTTCTTGGGAATGAGCACATAAATCATCCTCATACACTTCTAAGCTCTTTCGCAAGAACTCTTTGAAGACATGACACATGAGCCTTTGGAATGTTGCAGGTGCATTGGTGAGCCCAAATGGCATCACACGAAATGCAAAGATTCCCCACTCTGTGGCGAAAGCTGTTTTGTGTTGATCTTCTGGGGCAATGGCTACTTGATTGTAACCTGAAAATCCATCAAGGAAGCTATAAACTTCCTTGCATGCAACACACTCCAATAGGTGTTCCGTGATTGGAAGTGGATAACTATCTCTGATCGTAGCGGCATTAACTTTTTTAAGGTTAATACACACTCGCAACTTCCCGTTCTTCTTGGGCACCACTACAATGGGGGACGCCCGTTAAGTATGCTCAATCTCATAGATGAATCCAACTTCAATCAGCCTATCAATTTCTTCTTTCATTTTGGCTGCATATGTATAATTATATGTGTAGGGCTTCTGTTTGGTGGGCTTGGCATCAACAGTCATGGGAATCGTATGAGAGCATATTATTGGATCTACCCCCTTCAAGTCTCTATAATGCCATGAAAACACATCCCTATATTCCCTTAATAGAGCTACGAGCTCCATTTCTTCTCTTGCACTCACATCATCTCCTATGTAGGTACATCTCTCTTCGTTCTCCTCAATGGTCACAACAATCTTTTTGGACTTTTCTTTATTATCATATGATTCTCCTATGATGGCCTCTCTCTTAGGCATTCGTACCAAAATTTTGCGGTCGTCAACTTCATATTTCTTGAAGTTTTCTGGTACTTCAAACAATGATTCCTCCTCTTCTTGTTTCCCTGCTTTTCTTTTCTTTTTTCTTTTGACTGCTCTCACTTCCATCCTTTGAATTTACCGTTTTAATACTTGTGAGAGGTCCTTCTTCTTTCTGGGTGAACACTGCTATATCTTCTAGACAGTGCTGCTCTGAGTTAAAGCAACTATCCATCACAATGGACTCTATATCATCATCATTCTCTATTTCTTCTATGACATCACTAGGGTCACATTCTTCTAGCAAGGGCTGACACATGAACACTGAAATATCATAACCCTCCTCATCACAATGAGGTGTCCATTGTTCTTCATTGATAGCAATGTCCATGGTGGCTAAGATTTCAGGCCAGCCATCAGGCTCAAATTCCTCATCTAGAAAGATCATCGGTGTGTAGGCTGGGTCCCTAACTGGTCTATCTCCTGGAAAAGTTCCTTCTTCTCTTGCCTTTAAACGTTTTTCCTCTTCCTCTGCGACCTTGCACATCCATAAATGTGTATCTTCATGCAGCCATGATGGATCAGGTGAACTTTCAGAATGCACAGAGATGAAATCTTCTTTCGCTTTGTGGATAGGATTCCACTGTAGGGGTGGTACATCTCTGAAGATCCTTCAAATTGACCTTGGTGGTGACCCCTAAGTGCTGCAAGTACAAGGAGTTGGTTCCCCAATCTTGTACTATTTGCAATTGTCGTAGGAAGGGTCTTCCTAGGATCATCTCATAAACATTATTTTTCTTAAAGTCACATATAGCAAATGTGTGCTCAAACTCTACATCACAAGTGGTTAGAGTTATCCCTTCTAGCAATCCTACAGGTATTTCAAAATGACCGTCGGCCATTTGAAGCTTCATTGTAGTTGGTCTTAATGTGGGTTTTCCCCATTGCTTCCACAAGGAGGTGGTCGCAATAGCAACACCAGCACCTGAATCTATGATTGCTTTGGTTGTGTAACCTTGGTAGGTGATTGGAAGATAAGTATTACCTTCTTCGCCCTCACACATGTCCCCTATTTTGTCTAGAGGTTTCTCTGGTACTTTTTGCTTAGAGCCTGCTTTTGGCATTTTGGAATCAAGTTCTGGAACTTGATCCTTGACATGATTCCATAGCTCAGGTTTTGCTTTGAGCAGCTCTTCTGCAGTGAGATGACATTGAACCTTAGTGTTCTTCACGACATCAGTGTTCCTTGGGACCACTGAGTCTTCATGTCTGACGAGTATTGTGCGAGCTCTGATCTGAAGAGATTCAGATTCCCATGGGCCTGGAAATTGAGGCAGTTCTTCTAAGGTATTAGATTCAAAATCTATCCTTTCGTCTTCTTGTTGCTCGACTTGATCTCTGTAAATGGATGGAATGTCTTGGGGAACTTGATCATGAAGATCATCAATCTCGGGAATAGGAGGGGAATTACCCTTCTCCTTCGCCCATTTCTCTTCTTGTATTTCCCGCAAGAAGTCTTGAGAGTACTGTTGAATTGAAGGAGGTATTCCAGCATCCGTGGAATTAGGAACATAAGCTCCCATTGGTGGTGAGCTTCCTCTTTCAATAATTGGTTGAGCCTGTGGAGGTAAACAAACTTGTGGTTTGTTTACCAACTTCTCTAATCTTTCTAGTAAGCCCTGGAAATGCAAATCCGGTTTGACAGAGTTTGTCTGATTGAAGTTTTGACTAGTCTCGAGTATAGCTTGAGCTTGTTCTACCATTTTCATGCACATTTTCATCCGTTCCATCTCTAAATCTGCTCTAGGGTAACTCTTGTCTAGGTTTGCAACTGTTGGCCCTTCTTGAAGACGAGCGTGGTAGGCCTTGAACATCATGTCCAAGCCTTCTGGGGTTGGATCTGCAAGAACAGACCCTGGTTGCGGCCTATTTACAATGGGTGGTGGGGTGGGATGAGATGGAGTTGATGGAGTTTTGGCATGCGAGGGGTTTTGAGATGCAATGTCTTCTATTTTTGTTTTTGCATCTTTCAAGCTTTCTTCTAGTTTCGATAACTTTTTATTCCACTTGTGATTGGCCTTCTCTCTAGTATCCTTCCATGTTCTTGTTTTCCTCTTACTAGGTTCTCCCGATTCGCTCGACTGCGATTGCTCTATTGGTTTATCCTGTTTTAAGGCTTGTGCTCTAGTGATAGCTTGTATAGGAGCCACATTACTGCTACTTGAACTTGAATCCGCCACTAAGCCTACCACATTAATGGGTGTAATCTTGGGTGCACTAGAGGGGTTTCTTGGACAATCTCTAGGAAGTTGGTCTTTGCCACATTCAGGACAAAAAGCTTGTATTGTGATAACCTGACCTTGACTCGGAGATGGTGGGTGGGGACAGTCACGAATGAAATGGTCACCTTGACATCTGAAACAATATCCTCTAGGGGCTTGTGGTCTCATTTGTCTCAATTGGGGCCTAGGGTTAGGATTTGTGTACATGACATTGGAGTATTCTGGCTCCCAATTTTGCTCCATAGGTGGTGCCTCATATTGATACGAGTAAATCTCACTATGCTCAGGTGACTCAGTGTAATAAGCATGTGGAATACCTTCACGGGAATAGTCTGAACTATGAGCATGAGAGTCATTATCTGGTATCAATGGGGTCAGTGGCACCAATGCTCTATTTGGATTTTCCTCTCCCACAGCATACTTGACTGGAATCACGTTGGCAGGAGCTGGTGGTTGGTTTCCCAAGAATGGTTGTGGCCTATATTGTGCCTGATATTGATGTTGTGGTCGATAATATGGCTGTTGGTATTGGTTCTGATACCTACCTTGTTGGTAAGGTTGCTGATAAGTTTGTCTAACAACCTGCCTATTATAGGGACAATCTTGAGCCGTGTGGTTTGTGTATTTTCTCTCAATAGTGCAATATGGAGCATTCCTTTCTCTAATGTTTTGGTTTTGCATTGGGCATACGTTAGTCATGTGGTCCGCTCCGCAGGTATAGTATCGGTTCAATGAGGTGACTCTGTGTGTTTGTCTATTTTGGACTCCCAGCTTGTTGGCAACTTGCTCAGCTATCTCATCTATTTCCGTGGAGATTTTTGAAGTATGACTAGTAGAACTATCAGAATCCTTATAGAGTTTGGACAATCCTAACTCCTCACCCAAGTTCTATGTCAATGCACGTCCGCACACACTCTTCTATGGATCTGGGCTCTTTCAAGTACACATATGATCTCAACTTTGTGCTCAGTAAGCCATCTAAGAACAAAGCCACTTGTTTGGCTCGTGTGGGTAACTTTGGAGCAGGGCATCTGTAGCTCAAGCGTAAGCACCACCTCCTTTACTTGTCAATCCGCGGAGACGTGAGGACCGGTATGAAGACCACGAGCAAGTGAAGGCACAAGTGCGTGAGTGAAAGCACACAAACATGCACACACATACACACACACGCGCACAAAGTAAGATCAAAGAGAGGAACAATGGAAAGCTTAGATTGCAAAAGAGTTCTCTTACAAAAGTTCTATTCTCTAACAAGCTAACCTCAAAAATGAGCTCTCTAGCTCTTTTTATAGTTTTTTGACTAGTTTTGGCCCTGTCCAGACCTAGTGTCCGGCCTAGTTAAAAATTAGGTTCCAGGGCTTATTTGAGGGCTCAAACGAAGTCTAAAAATTATGAAAATTGGTACGATGGTACTTCTAATACTCCTCAAGCTCGAGGACTCCTCGGCTTGAACAAAGTGGAGTTACTAAAAATAGATAATGGTATTTACAATGGTTTCTAGTGATGAAAATCACTATTTTTGTAGGGGATTCTTCTGAAAATTTGACATACACTTCTTGGAGCTCCCTACTTGCTCCCTTTCCTCATGTGTCCACCTTTTGATGTGCTTCCATGCTTTGTCCTTGACTTTGAGCTTCAACACTCCCCCCCCTCTCGAGTCTGTCGTCCCTGACAGACCCTTGTTGGAAGGCCTGTTCTGTGTAGTGCTTTGAGAGGTGGTGTCCATCCGTTGTATGAGCTGGTTCCTTGGATTCCAGCAAGAATGTGTCGTTGTGAGCTTTCAAAACTGCAAGTTGCTCAGAAGAGGTTGTCAAGAGTGATTTGGAGCAACTACTGGCTTCAATTTGCTTCCGAGATATGGATGTTGTTCCCATGATGTCTGCTAGCTCTTTTAAAGATGATGTTGAGAGCATTCATGCCAACTACTCATAACCCATAATGAATGATGGGTAAGTGTGTTCGTGCCTGGGTTGAAAAAAGTATGTGCCTTGTGCACGGCCTTGTAATGTAGCCCTACGCATGCTTACTTGGAAAATGCATTGGAAGAAGTATGGTGCAAAAATTGCGGGTCTTGAGCTAAGTGCTCAAGGGTTTGCTGACGAAGAGGTTTCCTAAACTATCATGGTTATGGTGTTTCCAGAGTAAAGATACTTACCATGGCGAAGGTTGATGGATCTTTGTCTCTTCGTGTTGTACACTCGGCCTTTGGGATGGAACCTTGTTGATGAATGTCCATGTTGATTGTCCACTGATGAGATCTTTTGAGTGGTGGATCCCCTCTCCTCTTTTCAAAGCAAAATTTGTCACTAACAATGTGCATTTCTGAGCTTGGGCTCATGCACGTTCACTTCCCTATATTGACACTCAGAGGAATATTGGATACGTGCCGGTTTCTAAGAGATTACCATGCTGATTGACATAGACCATTCACCAGTGCTACTGTTCCATACTGGTTCAGGAAATACTGAGAATTGAATTGCTTTATATTCCTTGGCAAGCAACATCGGGTAACTACACCAAGCTGAGTTTCACATATGCTCTTTAGCTCACCATATGCAGGAGTCTTCTCCTCCAAAACTACCTTTTGCAGATATCTCCTTGGATGCTCTGGTACATGAAGTAGTTAAGCATCCCTCAAGTTGCGGACCTTCAAGCTCTTCATTCCTACCATGGCAAGAGAAAATCATAGTTGTAGATGCCATGTTCATGCCAAATGCTTGTCATCTACCAGATAAGGCAGCAATAATCTCACTGCTGGCCGAGACACACTGGGAACAAGCTTTCTCCCACTTCTCTCTTTTTTTTTTTTTTTTTTTTTTTTTTTTTTTTTTTTGGAACAGGATATCACAAAACAAGAACACAAAAGTTAGTATCAATAGAAATGTTCGACATATGTCACTGTGCTCTTGTGCATAGGATTCTCAAGTGTGTCTATGCACGGCCGTGTAATGTGGCCCTATATTAATGCATACTTTGGAAATGCATGACCTAAATGGTGCAAAAGACAGGGTTGCGCAAGGAGCACATGGTTGTTGCTCGTTCGAGGCTTTCGATGTTATTTGTGGAGGTTGATGCCGGCCTTAGTGGAGGTATCCATTGAGTCTCGAACTGATGTAATCCTCCTTATGGGAGTCCATTTTAGAACATCATTTGGCACTGTAGAGGTCACTTCAGGCGTCTTTCTCTTTGGATGCTTTCTGAACTGTGGTATCCAGTGTGGTTGATGCTTTGGTTCGGTGGAGGCTACTTGCACTTTTGGCTTCCAACCCCATATCCTTTTTGCATGTCTTCCTACTAATGTTGAAGAGCTGATTTGATCTTCCTTTGGTCTCTGTACGTGGTTCTTACCCTTTTCTCTTTTTGGCCTCTTTGTTGAAACCTTTTGCATGTGGGAGAACAAAGGTTGTTGTGGTTGTAGGATTTTCTTAGGTACCCACATCTGTAATTGCCCTTGTTGAGCTGCAGCTAACTTCTTAGGCACCCAAACTTGTTGGATATCTTGTGATGGAGCTTGTCTGAGCTGCTTCCTTCGTCTTCTGGCTTGGTTAGTGTGCATGGATGGGATTTGTGGGGGTAAGGCTGGTGGTTGCTCTCCTTTGCGTACCCAGATCTGCTTCATGCCCAGAACCGCTTTTTTATCGAATGGTGTCTTTCTATTTGATGTAGCAGTTGTCGTGAACGGTTGTGTTTGCTTGTGTGGTGGGCTCACTACTGTGGCTACTTGAGTCTTTGGAGAAGAAGAAAGATCCACCCGCCTTCGAACCTGGTCTTCCACGATTGACTCCTTCTGCATCATAGAGCTTTTGACACATACAACATCTTCTTTCATATGATTAGTCTTGGAAGAACTAAGAGAGTGTGTGGTGCCATGATCTAGGAGCATGCAGTTCTCTAATTCTAATGTAATGCATTGTTCATGTACCCAAACTTGAAGAATTTGACTTCTTAGGTTTAAGTTAACTGCATGGTCATAGATCCAATCTTGACCCAAGACAAGTGGTTCTGTAAGGTTCTCATCTTGACATACTAGCGCTTTGACTTTCATTGGAACATCTTGAAGGTAGATGGGAAGTTCCACCTCGCCCAAACAAGGGGTTTCCACACCTCCCAATCCTATGAGATAAGCTTCTATGGGATCGATGTTCAACCCCAAGTCTTGGCAGTAGGAAAGTTTAGCTGCACTACTTGCTGCACCTGAGTCAATCAATGCTTTCACCGTCCTTGCACCCTTCCCTTGTCCTATCTCTATGGTCACAAAGGGTCTTCGGTCAATGACCTGAGAAGTCGCAATGCCTGACTTTTGACACATATCCATGTGATATTTTGGGGCTTTTGAGTTGACATCTAGGCCTAATCGCCTTAACTTATTTCGCCTAATACGCTCTCTGGCCTCTACCTGTGCTTCTTCTCTCACTCTTAACTCTTCTTCTTTTCGCTTCTTCGCAGTGTTGAGTCTCATTAGCATATCCTCAGTAAGAGGTTCTTGATATAGCTTGACTCTACAGCCACTAATATAGTTTGGCAAGATATCTCCTTCTAGAGTGGCCAACTGAACTGCACCACTAGTGGAAATTCTATTAATGATCATGGGTCCATATCCTCCTTTTTCCAACTTACGGGCATGTTGTTTTAGTGTGTATACCAACACTAGATCTCCCTCTTTCAATCCCTTATCCTTGATGTGTGCATCAAAGTATGCCTTTTGCCTTTTCTTTGCAGCGTAGATGCCTGCTGCCGCTCGTAGCCTCGTTTCACCCAAGCGTTCGAGATCAAAGATCCTAGAGGACAATTCATGCCCATTCCACTCATACTCTTGTGCTACTTTTAAGGCAGGGATTAAGAAATCTAATGGTAGCACAGCGTTCTGTCCGAAGACCATCTGAAATGGGGTGGCGTTGAGTACCGTTTTGTAGGCAACTCGATAAGCCCAAACAGCATGATGAAGTTGTTTGTCCCAATCAGAGCGTTTATTATTCACCAGTTTTGTCAATACGTTACAGAGGATCTTATTGGTACTCTCGGCTTGTCCGTTGGCTTGTGGATGATAGGGGGCGGATTTCTTATGTATCACCAAGAATTCTTGGAGAAGATTTTCAATGACTTCATTCAAGAAGTGTGTGCCTCTATCGCTCACCAACTCTATTGGTAGTCCATATCTCGTGAACACATTCTCGAATAAGAACTTAGCCGTAGTCTGAGCATCATTCTTTGTTGTGGCTTTGACTTCTACCCACTTTGTAAGGTAATCTGTGGCTACAATGATGTACTCTGCATGGGAGTTTCTAGCTGGGGGGTTAATAGGACCTATGAAGTCTATGCCCCACTTCGAAAATGCACGTCCTCCCATCATTGGCCTCAAGGGCATCTCGTCTTTTCTCACTGGATATTGTGCACGTTGGCATGTGTCACATTTCTTCACATAGGTATGTGCATCCATATGAAGAGTGGGCCACCAAAGTCCTGAGAATAGAATGGTTTTAATCACTCGGTCAGGGCCAAAATGTCCACCTGCAACACCACTGTGTGCAGTCTCTAAGACCCTTAAATAGTCTGATTCATGAACGCACAGTCTTAAGTAACCATCTTTACCTCTTCGGTATAGGTTTTCTCCTACTAAGGCATAGCCTTGAGCCTCTTGCTCCATATTTCGTCTTCTTGCTAGACTGGCCTCTTTGGGTAATCTTCCCGATCTCATAAACTCTACCAATGGAGTACTCCAATCTGGAATTAATGATACTTGATAAAGGGTCGCATGCTCCACTGGTGGTTTCTCTCTACACATTGGACAATTCTTGATCCACTCATGTATTTCTTTGTCCATGCTAGGCCAATACACTCCTAAACGTTTCAAATTCTGCAATGTTCGTTGTTTAGAATAGTGATTTCCTAGCAATCCCTCATGAGCTTGCTGCAACCAACTACTATGTTCATCATCCTCGACACAACAAGCTAATACACCCTCAGTATCTTGTTTGTACATGCTTCCTGCCAATATGTGATATTTTTGTGATTTTACAATTTCGTCTTGTGATGTTTTCACATTCTTATTTGCAGGGCCAAAGGTTAGGACTGGTACCAACTTATTTGCCCATTTAGGGACAACTTCCAAATTGAACAGATAAGCATCAGGTAGTTCATCAGACACTCCTTGTGGTGACTCTCCTGAAGTAATGCGAGAAAGGTGATCTGCCCGAAGGTGGGTTCTACCTTTCCTGACAACAACTTCAAAGTCATACTCCATTAGTAAGAGGAACCATCTTACTAAGCGTCCAGTATTGCAAGGTTTATTGACCAAATATAACAAAGCTTGATGATCAGTGAAAAACTTGAACTTGTTGGCCAATAAATAGTGTCTAAACTTCTTTACAGCATATACCATGCCTAACCCTTCTCGCTCGGTTGTGGTATAATTTCTTTCGGCTGGGTTTAGTTGTCTACTAGCATATGCTATGGGCAAATCTAAATTCCCTTCACCTGTGGGTTGTGCTAGCACACATCCTATGGCATGATTGGATGCATCCACATGGACATGGAATGGCTTATTCCAATCAGGAGTGGTCAATATTGGTGCTGTGCACAAACGTTTCTTCAGTTCATTGAAAGAATTCTCGCATTCGTCGTTCCACTCAAAATTAGACAACAAGGCATAAAGGGGTCTAGCTATGATCGCGTACATGTGGATAAACCTACGGTAATATCCACAATGGCCCATAAAGGCTTGTACCTCTTTAACATTCCTTGGCCTTGGCAGCTCCGCTATGGCTCGTACCTTATCTTCATCCGTTGAGATTCCATTCTTAGAAACAATATGACCGAGGATTTTACCTTGACGCACCATAAACACACACTTTTCTGGGTTTAGACACACTCGATATTCTCTACACTTGTTGAAGATTTGTCTGAGCTCAGGGATGTGAACCCTTCTTTCTTGGGAATGAGCACATAAATCATCCACATACACTTCTAAGCTCTTTCGCAAGAACTCTTTGAAGACATGACACATGAGCCTTTGGAATGTTGCAGGTGCATTGGTGAGCCCAAATGGCATCACCCGAAATGCAAAGATTCCCCACTCTGTAGCAAAAGCTGTTTTGTGCTGATCTTCTGGGGCAATGGCTACTTGATTGTAACCTGAAAATCCATCAAGGAAGCTATAAACTTCCTTGCCTGCGACACGCTCCAATAGGTGTTCTGTGATTGGAAGTGGATAACTATCTCTAATCGTAGCGGCATTAACTTTTTTAAGGTTAATACACACTCGCAACTTCCCGTTCTTCTTGGGTACCACAACAATGGGGGACACCCATTCGGTATGCTCAATCTCATAGATGAATCCAGCCTCAATCAACCTATCAATTTCTTCTTTGATTTTGGCTGCATAGGTATCATTATATGTGTAGGGCTTCTGTTTGGTGGGCTTAGCATCAGCAGTCATGGGGATAGTATGAGAGCAAATTCTTGGATCTACCCCTTTCAAGTCTCTATAGTGCCATGCAAACACATCCCTATATTCCCTTAATAGAGCTATGAGCTCCATTTCTTCTCTTGCACTTAGGTCATCTCCTATATATGTGCATCTCTCTTCGTTCTCTTCAATGGTCACTACAATCTTCTTGGTCTTTTCTTTATTATCATATGATTCTCCTATGATGGCCTCTCTCTTAGGCATTCGTACCAAAATTTTGCGGTCGTCAACTTCATATTTCTTGAAGTTTTCTGGTACTTCAAACAATGATTCCTCCTTTTCTTGTTTCACTGCTTTTCTTTTCTTTTTCTTTTGACTACTCTCACTTCCATCCTTTGAGTTTACTGTTTTAATACTTGTGAGAGGTTCTTCTTCTTTCTGGGTGAAGACTCCTATATCTTCTAGATAGTGCTGCTCTGAGTTAAAGCAACTATCCATCACAATAGACTCCAGATCATCGTCATTCTCTTCTTCTTCTATGACATCACTAGGGTCACATTCTTCTAGCAAGGGTTGACACATGAACACTGAGATATCATAACCCTCCTCATCACAATGAGGTGTCCACTGTTCCTCATTGACAGCAATGTCCATGGTGGCTAAGATTTCTGGCCAGCCATGAGGCTCAAACTCCTCATCTGGAAAGATCATCGGTGTGTAGGCTGGGTCTCTAACTGGTCTATCTCCTAGTGAAGTTCCTTCTACCCTTGCCTTTAAACGTTTTTCCTCTTCCTTTGCGACTTTGCACATCCACAAATGAGTATCTTCATGCAGCCATGATGGATCAGGTGAACTTTCAGAATGCACAGAGATGGAATCTTCTTTCACTTTGTGGATAGAATTCCACTGTAGGGGTGGTACATCTCTGAAGGTGTAATCCTTCAAATTGACCTTGGTGGTAACCCCTAAGTGCTGTAAGTACAAGGAGTTAGTTCCCCAATCCTGTACTATTTGCAATTGTCGTAGGAAGGGTCTTCCTAGGATCATCTCATAGACATTATTTTTCTCAAAGTCACATATAGCAAATGTGTGCTCAAACTCTACACCACAAGTGGTTAGAGTGATCCCTTCTAGCAATCCTAGAGGTCTTTCAAAATGACCATCAGCCATTTGAAGCTTCATTCTAGTTGGTCTTAATGTGGGCTTGCCCCATTGCTTCCACAAGGAGGTGGTCGCAATAGCAACACCAGCACCTGAATCTATGATTGCTTTGGTTGTGTAACCTTGGTAGGTGATGGGAAGATAAGTATTACCTTCTTCACCCTCACACATGTCCCCTATTTTGTCTAGAGGTATCTCTGGTACCCTTTGCTTGGAGCCTGCTTTTGGCATGTTGGAATCAAGTTCTGGAACCTGATCCTTCACATGATTCCAAAGCTCAGGTTTCGCTTTGAGCAGCTCTTCTACAGTGAGATGACACTGAACCTTAGTGTTCTTCACAACATCCGTGTTCCTTGGAACCACTGAGCCTTCATTTCTTACTAGTATTGTGGGAGCTCTAATCTGGAGAGATTCAGATTCCCATGGGCCTGGAAATTGAGGAAGTTCTTCTAAGGTATTAGATTCAAAATCTAACCTTTCGTCTTCTTGTTGTTCTGCTTCATCTCCGTAAATAGATGGAATGTCTTGGGGAAATTGATCATGAAGATCATCAATCTCAGGAATAGGAGGGGAATTACCCTTCTCCTTGGCCCATTTATCTTCCTGTATTTCCCGCAAGAACTCTTGAGAGTACTGTTGAATTGAAGGAGGTATTCCAGCATCTGTGGAATTAGGAACATAAGCTCCCCTTGGTGGTGAGCTTCTTCTCTCAATAACTGGTTGAGCCTGTGGATGTAAAGAAACTTGTGGTTTGTTTACCAATTGCTCTAATCTTTCTAGTAAGCCCTGGAAATGCAAATCTGATTTGATAGAGTTTGTCTGATTGAACTTTTGACTAGTCTCAAGTATGGCTTGAGCTTGTTCTACCATTTTCATGCACATTTTCATCCGTTCAATCTCTAAATCTGCTCTAGGGTAACTCTTGTCTAGGTTTGCCGCTGTAGGCCCTTCTTGAAGTCGAGCCTGGTAGGCCTTGAACATCATGTCCAAGCCTTCTGGGGTTGGATCTGCAAGAACAGACCCTAGTTGCGGTCTATTTACAATGGGTGGTGGGGTGGGATGAGGTGGAGTGGGTGGAGTTTCAGCATGCGAGGGGTTTTGAGATGCAATGTCTTCTATTTTTGTTTTTGCGTCTTTCAAGCTTTCTTCTAGTTCTGATAACTTTTTATTCCACTTACGATTGGCCTTTTCTCTAGTATCCTTCCATGTTCTTGTTTTCCTCTTACTAGGCTCTCCTGATTCACTCAACTCCGATTGTTCTGCTGGTTTATCTTGTTTTAATGCTTGTGCCCTAGTAACTGCCTGTACAGGTGCCACCTTGCTGCTACTGGCACTTGATTCTGCCACTAAGCCTACCACATTAATGGGTGTGATCTTGGGTGCACTAGAGGGGTTTCTTGGACAATCTTTGGGGAGATGGTCTTTGCCACAATCAGGACAATAAGCATGTATTGTGATAGCTTGTCCTTGACTCGGAGATGGTGGGTGGGGACAGTCACGAATGAAATGGTCACCTTGACATCTGAAACAAGATCCTCTAGGGGCTTGTGGTCTCATTTGTCTCAACTGGGGCCTAGGGTTAGGATTTGTGTACATGACATTGGAGTATTCTGGCTCCCAATTTTGCTCCATAGGTGGTGCCTCATATTGATACGAGTAAATCTCACTATGTTCAGGTGACTCTGTGTAATAAGCACGTGGACTACCTTCATGGGAGTAGTCTGAACTATGAGCATGAGAGTCATTATCTGGTATCAATGGGGTTAGTGGCACCAAAGCTCTATTTGGATTTTCCTCTCCCACAGCATATTTGACTGGAATCACGTTGGCTGGAGCTGGTGGTTGGTTTCCCAAGACAGGTTGTGGCCTATATGGTGCCTGATATTGTTGTTGTGGTCTATAATATGGCTGTTGGTATTGGTTCTGATACCTACCTTGTGGGTAAGGTTGCTGATAATTCTGTCTAACAGCTTGCCTATTGTAGGGACAATCTTGAGCCGTGTGGTTTGTGTATTTTCTCTCAATAGTGCAATATGGAGCATTCCTTTCTCTAATGTTTTGGTTTTGCATTGGGCATACGTTAGCCATGTGGTCACCTCCGCAAGTATAGCACCGATTCAATGAAGTGACTCCCTGTGTTTTTTTATTTTGGACTCCCAGCTTCTTGGCAACTTGCTCAGCTATCTCTTCTATTTCTGTGGAGATCTTCGAAGTATGACTAGTAGAACTATCCGAATCTTTGTAGAGTTTGGCCAATCCTAACTCCTCACCCAAGTTATCTTCTATGTCTATGCACGTCCGCACACACTCTTCTATGGATCTAGGATCTTTCAAGTATACATAGGATCTTAACTTTGTGCTCAATAAGCCATCTAAAAACAAAGCCACTTGTTTGGCTGGTGTGGGTAGCTCTGGAGCAGGGCATCTTTCTAGGTACTGTCTGAACCTTCTACCTGCTAGTCGCACTGTTTCTTGGGGTGTCTGCTTGAAACTATGGATCAGGGACGATGTGTTATGCCTGATACCACTCTTGGAAAATTCTACAATGAATTCGTCTAGCAGTTGACCTATATCGCGATAGCTGCTTCTACTCAATGGTTGAAACCAAGCTAAGGCAGTGCCTTTAAGGGTCAAACCAAATGCCTCGTACTGGGTGAACCAGTCCTCAATTTGTTCGGCTCTCAGCACTTGTTTGTACTCGGCCACATGATCATAAGGATCCCCTGTCCCATCGAAATAGTTCTTCATTGCCTTGATCACGTGACTGGGTGTAAGGGTTCTTGGGTACTCCCGGGGTCTAGGCAATGGAAAATCCTGTTCATCTCTTTGTTGCCTATGTGCTTGATGTCTCTCTCTTTCAGGTCTTTCATTTTCAAATCCTGACCTATTCCTGCCCACGGTGTGTGCAAAACTTACCTCAGGTCTCTCTCTAGTTCTTTCTCTCTGGGCTTCATGAGCCTGGGATGATCCTACCCCTTGGAGGCCATGGGAAACATTGGATCTTGGTGGGGGGAAAATCATGTCATTCTTCCATGTATATGCATGTCTATCATGTTCCGTTACCAAGAAAATTTTCTCTGATGTGTTATCCAGGTAGACAACTTTGCCTGGTATCTCAGGATCTTTGAATTCATAGATGATAACTATGCCCAATTGGCTAGGTTGATCTGGCTTGAACCTCCAAAAGGCTTCCTCTGTTCCTCTATTCAAAAATAGTTCTATGCTTTTGTTGTCTTGAGGGATCCAGTCCGGAGTGATCACTCGGGTCAAAACTGACTTACCTCTAGGAGTCTGGGGTCCTTGTCCTACGTTTCCTTGTTCTAGGTCTCCTATCTCATTCTCATGAATGATATTTCCAAACTCATCGGTCCTATCTGGTTGGTTGGTAACCACATACATGGTTCCTTCCTTATCAATGTATGAACCCTCTTCGAACTTGACCACCGGGTGTTCAAGTCCAAAGGATTGATCTGGATTTTTGAGTTGGACCACTGATCGCCTCAGACCATCCTCATAGATGCGAGCACCTAATTGGTTGGTCCGAATATATTCCAATTGTGTCTTATAGGGACCTTCCAGTGTTTGTAGATGGGCAGTCCCTGAGCCACCTGCAGGTTTTCCCATACTAAAAGACATTTCTGAATCACTTGTGTCTGATCTGAGTAAAAGATGACCACTTAGTTGTTGTGCCCAAGACTTGGATGTATGGTTGACACTAGCCTCAGAAGATCTAATGCTTTGTTTATCCTTGCCTAAGTGTCTACCAGATCTCAGGTTCATAAGCTTTAGTCAAGAGTCCAAATTTTCCCTTTGGTATGGTTCACAATTCTTTAGAGCCCCCTTGGTTCCCTAGTCCCACCTGAGGGTCAACTTCAAATTATCCTATCTCAAAATCAACGCATTATTCTTGAAAAAAACAGTTGAGATCGTGTAGGATTTGAAACGAGCTTTCCAACAAGCTATAGAGCTCAAAAAATGGACTTTGGATGAGAAAGTTATGTCAAATCAGGCTCCTGGGGGTCAAAACAGGCAAACAGGACCTTTGGAGAAAATCGCGATTTTGTGAACTTTCTGAAAATCGCGATGCTGTGAAGTCAAAAAAAATCGCGATGTTGAGCACAAAATCGTGTTTTTGAAAATCGCGATTTTGAGCAGAAAATCGTGATTTGAAAATCGCGATGTTGATCACAAAATCGTGTTTCTGAAAATCGCGATGTTGATCACAAAATCGTGTTTCTGAAAATCGCGATGTTGATCACAAAATCGTGTTTCTGAAAATCGCGATGTTGATCACAAAATCGTGTTTCAGAGAATCGCGATGTTGATCACAAAATCGTGTTTCAGAGAATCGCGATGTTGATCACAAAATCGTGTTTCTGAAAATCGCGATTTTGACTCAGAGAATCGTGATTTGAAAATCGCGATGTTGATCACAAAATCGTGTTTCTGAAAATCGCGATGTTGATCACAAAATCGTGTTTCTGAAAATCGCGATGTTGATCACAAAATCGTGTTTCAGAGAATCGCGATGTTGATCACAAAATCGTGTTTCTGAAAATCGCGATTTTGACTCAGAGAATCGTGATTCACAAAATCGTGTTTTTGACTGAAATTCGTGTTTTCTCAAAATCGTGTTTTTGACTTGAAAATCGCGATTTTGTCCCACAGAATGGTGTTTTTCTCAAAATCGTATTTTTGGCTGAAAATCGTGATTTGTGAGAATCGCGATTTTGAGCAGAAAGTCGTGTTTTTCACAAAATCGTGTTTTTTTTGCTGAAAATCGTGATTTGTGAAAATCGCGATTTTGAGCACAGAATCGTGTTTTAGAGAATCGTGTTTTTCCACAGAATCGTGTTTTTCTCAAAATCGTATTTTTGGCTGAAATTCGTGATTTGTGAGAATCGCGATTTTGAGCAGGAAGTCGGGTTTTTCACAAAATCGTGTTTTAGCACAAAATCGTGATTTGTGAAAATCGCGATTTTGAGCAGAGAATCGTTTTTTTTTTTTTTTTTTTTTTTTTGAAAAACACAGAATCGCGATTCTTTTCAACCAACTTTTAGGCGGGAAACTGAAAATCGTGATTTTTCAAAAAATTTTGAATTTTCACAGAATCGCGATTTTCATCACAGAATCGCGTTTTTTGGCGGGAAATTCAAATTTCTGAGCGCCGGCTATGGCGAGCTTCGTATGAGCAGAAAATCATGAAAAAAATACAGCGCTTGCTCTCCCTTGCACCTCCTAACTCCTTCACACACAATAATGCATGAAAAATGGAATGAAAATGGTGAAAATGCACTAAAAAACAAGAAATTTCTATGAAGATGGCGAGCTTCGTATGAGCAGAAAATCATGAAAAAAATACAGCGTTTGCTCTCCCTTGCACCTCCTAACTCCTTCACACACAATAATGCATGAAAAATGGAATGAAAATGGTGAAAATGCACTAAAAAACAAGAAATTTCTATGAAGAAGAAGATGGAAGGAGGTGGAGATGATGATGATGATGAAGATGAAGAGGAAAAAACAGAAAATGAACTGAAATGATAGTTTTTTTTACCTTCCAACGTCGCAAATCTACGATCTTACCATCACAACGCTCGTCCTCGAAGCTCTCTCCCCGGCAACGGCGCCAAAATTTGGTGTAGCTCAAGCGTAAGCACCACCTCCTTTACTTGTCAATCCGCGGAGACGTGAGGACCGGTATGAAGACCACGAGCAAGTGAAGGCACAAGTGCGTGAGTGAAAGCACACAAACATGCACACACATACACACACACGCGCACAAAGTAAGATCAAAGAGAGGAACAATGGAAAGCTTAGATTGCAAAAGAGTTCTCTTACAAAAGTTCTATTCTCTAACAAGCTAACCTCAAAAATGAGCTCTCTAGCTCTTTTTATAGTTTTTTGACTAGTTTTGGCCCTGTCCAGACCTAGTGTCCGGCCTAGTTAAAAATTAGGTTCCAGGGCTTATTTGAGGGCTCAAACGAAGTCTAAAAATTATGAAAATTGGTACGATGGTACTTCTAATACTCCTCAAGCTCGAGGACTCCTCGGCTTGAACAAAATGGAGTTACTAAAAATAGATAATGATATTTACAATGGTTTCTAGTGATGAAAATCACTATTTTTGTAGGGGATTCTTCTGAAAATTTGACATACACTTCTTGGAGCTCCCTACTTGCTCCCTTTCCTCATGTGTCCACCTTTTGATGTGCTTCCATGCTTTGTCCTTGACTTTGAGCTTCAACAACATCTTTCTAGGTATTGTCTAAACCTTCTACCTGCTAGTCGCACTGTTTCTTGGGGTGTTTGCTTGAAAGTGTGGATCAAAGATGATGTGTTATGCCTGATACCACTCTTGGAAAATTCTACAATGAATTCGTCTAGCAGCTGACCTATATCGTGATAGTTGTGACTACTCAGTGGTTGAAACCAAGCTAAGGCAGTGCCCTTAAGACTCAAACCAAATGCCTCGTACTGGGTGAACAAAACCTCAACCTGTTCAGCTCTTAACACTTGTTTGAACTCGGCCACATGATCATAACGATCTCCTGTTCCGTCAAAATAATTTTTCATTGCCTTGATCACTTGAGTGGGTCTAAGGGTTCTTGTGTGCTCTCGGGGTCTAGGCAATGGAAAATCTTGTTCATCTCTTTGTTGCCTATGTGTTTGATGTCTCTCTCTTTCAGGTCTTTCATTTTCAACTCCTGATCTATTCCTACCCACAGGGTGTGCAAAACTTACCTCAGGTCTCTCTCTATTTCTTTCTCTCTGGGCTTCATGAGCTTGGGATGATCCTACTCCTTGGAGGCCATGGGAAACATTGGATCTTGGTGGAGGGAAAATCAATTCACTCTTCCAAGTATATGCATGTCTATCATGTTCTGTTACCAAGAATATCTTCTCTGATGTGTTATCCAGGTACACAACTTTGCCTGGTATCTCAGGATCTTTGAATTCATAGATGATGACTATGCCCAGTTGGCTAGGTTGATCTGGTTTGAATCTCCAAAAGGCTTCCTCTGTTTCTCTATTCAAGAATAGTTCTATGCTTTTGTTTTCTTGAGGGATCCAATCTGGAGTGATCACTCTGGTCAAAACTGACTTACCTCTAGGCGTACGGGGTCCTTGTCCTACATTTCCTTGTTCTAGGTCTCCTATCTCATTCTCATGAATGATATTTCAAAACTCATCAGACCTATCTGGTAGGTTGGTGACCACATACATGGTTCCTTCCTTATCAATGTATGAACCCTCTTTGAACTTGACCACTGGGTGTTCAAGTCCAAAGGGTTGATCTGGATTTTTGAGTTGGACCGCTGATCGCCTCAGGCCATCCTCATAGATGCGAGCACCTAATCGGTTTGTCCGAATATATTCCAATTGTGTCTTATAGGGACCTTATGGTGTTTGTAGATGGGCAGTTCTTGAGCCACCTGCAGGTTTCCCCATGCTAAAAGACATTTCTGAGTCACTTGTGTCAGAGTTTAGTACGTAAGGACAACCACTTAGTTGTTGTGCCAAAGACTTAGTTGTATGGTTGACACTAGACTGAGAAGATCTAATGCTTTGTCTATCCTTGCATAGGTGTCTACCAGATCTCAGGTTCATAAGCTTTGGTTAAGAGTCCAAAATTTCCCCTTGGTATGGTTCAAAATCCTTTGGAGTCCCCTTGGTTCCCTAGTCCCACTTGAGGGTCAACTTCAAATTAGTCTATCTGAAAATCAACGCATTATTCTTATAAACAACAGTTGAGGCCGTGTAGGATTAAAAACGAGCTCTCCAACGAGCTATAGAGCTCAAAAGTGGACTTTGGATGAAAAAGTTATGTCAAATTAGGCTCCTTGGGGTCAAAATAGAGAAACAGGACCTTTTGGAAAAAAACGCAATTTTGTGAAATCAAGAGAATCGCGATGCTGTGAAATCAGAGAATCGCGATCCTGTGAAACCAAGAGAATCGCGATGCTATGAAATCAGCGAATCACGATGCTATGAAATCAGAGAATCGTGATCCTATGAAACCAAGAGAATCGCGATGCTGTGAAACCAAGAGAATCGCGATCCTGTGAAACCAAGAGAATCGTGATGCTGTGAAACCAAGAGAATCGCGATGCTATGAAACCAAGAGAATCGTGATCCTGTGAAACCAAGAGAATCGCGATCCTGTGAAACCAAGAGAATCGCGATGCTGTGAACCAAGAGAATCGCGATGCTGTGAATCTCAAGAGAATTGCGATGCTATGAAATCAGAGAATCGTGATGCTGTGAAATTAGAGAATCGCGATCCTGTGAATCTCAAGAGAAGCGCGATCGCCAACAGAAAACCGTGTTTTTAGAGAATCGCGATTGCCAATAGAAAATCATGTTTTTTGAGAATCATGATTTTCAGTAGAGAATCGTGTTTTTGAGAATTGCGATTGTCAGCAGAGAATCGTATTTTTGAGAATCGAGCAGAGAATCGTGTTTTTGAGAATCGCGATTGTCAGCAGAGAATCGTGTTTTTGAGAATCGTGATTGCCAGTAGAGAATCGTGTTTTTGGTTGAAAATTGTGATTTGTGAGAATCCCGATTTTGAGCACAACCAGAGAATCGCGATTCTAAGAATGACCACAGAATCGTGTTTCTTTCAACAAGCTTTTAGGCGGGAAATAGAAAATCGCGATTTTCAAAAAGAATTTGAATTTTTCACAGAATCGCGATTTTCATCGCAGAATTGTGTTTTTGGCGAGAAATTCAAAATTTTGAGCGCCGAGCAATGGCGAGCTCCGTATGTGCAGCAAATCATGAAAAACACAAGCGCTTGCTCTCTCTTGCACTTCCTAACTCCTTCTCACACAATAATGCATGAAAGATGGTATGAAAATGGTGAAAATGCACTAAAAAACAAGATATTTCTATGAAGAAGAAGATGGAAGAAGATGGAGATAGTGATGATGATGAAGATGAAGAAGAAAAATCAGAAAATGAACAAAAATGATAGTTTTTTGACCTTCCAACGTCGCAAATCTACGATCTTACCATCACAACGCTCGTCCTCAAAGCTCTCTCCCCAGCAACGGCGCCAAAATTTGGTGTAGCTCAAGTGTAAGCACCACCTCCTTTACTTGTCAATCCGCGGAGATGTGAGGACCAGTATGAAGACCACGAGCAAGTGAAGGCACAAGTGCGTGAGTGAAAGCACACTAACATGCACACACATACACACACACATACACACACAAGGTAAGATCAAAGAGAGGAACAATGGAAAGCTTCGATTGCAAATGAGTTCTCTTATAAAGCTCTATTCTCTAACAAGCTAACCCCAAAAGTGAGCTCTCTAGCTCTTTTTATAGTTTTTGGACTAGTTTTGGCCCTGTCCAGACCTAGTGTCCGACCTAGTTAAAAATTAGGTTCCAGGGCTTATTTGAGGGCTCAAACAAAGTCTAAAAATTATGAAAATTGGTAGGATGATAGTTCTAATACTCCTCAAGCTTGAGGACTCCTCGACTTGAACAAAATGGAGTTACAAAATAGAAAATGGTATTTACAATGGTTTTTAGTGATGAAAATCACTATTTTTGTAGGGATTTCTTCTGAAAATTTGACATACACTTCTTGGAGCTCCCTACTTGCTCCTTCTTCTTGTGCGTCCACCTCTTTGATGTGCTCTTGTGCTTTGTCCTTGACCTTCAGCTTCAACACTCCCCGATTCCTCCCTATTCGATCTCTTCACTGAGGATTACTTACTCAGGGAGGGTATTCATCGTTTGGCTTCGATCATGTGGTCAGTGCCTGAGGGTCAGGATATTTACCCGGCCCTCACTTCGTTTCGCCATTTCCCTTCCGGTACTATATCCCCCCAGTCCATTGTGGTTGCTATTGGTTCTTCGTTGACCATATATCGGCCACTTCCTTTCCTTTATTCCGGTCTCTCTCTTGAGAAGAGACTATCGCTTTTTGCACTCGCATGTTTAGCACTTCCACAGCATCCCACAAGATGGTGCAGCTCCTGCATGCTTTCACCTTCCATTTCCTTTTCCGCAGCCCAGCTTCCAACCAGCCAATCTCTGACATCCGTATAGCCGATCCCCTATATTGCTTTGTCCATGGGCGACCCTACCCTTATGCATTCCTCATGTTCGCTTCTTTCCAGCTATGATGCCGATGCTTCCATGAGGCCCTTGCCCGAGGTTCTCGGTCTTTTTTCGTCTACTCAGCCCCCGTCCTGGCTTGGCTCTTTCATTTGCCCGCTCAGGTCACCCCAGCCCCCTCTGCCCCCCCTCACGTCGCCCCCCTCCTCTGCATGCGCTCGATGTCGCCTCACACTCACCCACTAGCCTTCCTCCCCCTACTTCCTCTACCCCGTCCACTCGTCGGGTTCACCCTCAGACTGCCACATACTCCCCTGACACAACACACGCTAGCCCCCTTGTGGACCCGATAGCCCCACCACCCCTTCAACACGCATCCTTACCACCTTCCCCTCCTATTTCCGTCGACTCTGCATCCGCATCGCACTCCCATTCCCCATTGCATCCGTCTCCACCTCGCGCCCCCAGCCCCATTTCCTCATCGCACACGACCCCGCGTCCTCCACATGATGACATCCCACCACCTTCAGTTGACCCCCCTTCCTAGACTTACTCCAGGACGTGAGCACCATGGCCCTGGATGGAGCAAATGCCGCACGCCTATCCCTCGATTCAGTTACAACAACGGCTGCATTACATCGCCAGTATGCCTCTCTGATCGAGCGCATCCATGCTTCAGTTGCTGCACAATGGTAGTCTTCTCTGGCCACTATGAGGACACTTCAGTAGGAGCAGAACAGGTTCCGGGCTGAGGCTGATTTAGTGACTTGGGCTCTTTTGGAGATGCGACAGCGGGCTTCTCTGGGCATCTGCGACAGCCTCGCTTGTCGGTTGGTTCGACGCGAGCGCGACCATCTGCACCGTTATCGGAGCATGGTTGCTGCTTGTACAGAGCAGGCAGCTATCATCCCCCCATTATCGCCAGACCCGCCTCCCCATCCTAGAGATGCTCCCCCTGTGGGGGGTTCTCCCTCGTCACCAGGACACCAGCCCGACCCCGCCCACTAGTGGCCGTTTACTACTTATGTCGCCGCCTCTCATCCCTTTTTGGTTACTCTGCCTCATTTTGCTCTTCGAGGCTATACCTCTTCACATTCATCTAATTCGACATCCTGTTTTTTTCCTTTACCCTTCTTTAGTTTAGAGGCTCTTTACTGTACTTCAGGCCATTTCCATGGCACTTTCAGGTATTTCAGGCCTTTTCAAGGCTATTTTTGTATCTCATTTTGCTATATATATAGGGGATTTTGCTTATCGGTTCTTCATGCGATCTCTTGTCTGGTTATTTCATTGTGTATTTATGCAGTTGTAAGTATTTCTATTTCATTGCCATTGTTTGATTTATTCATGTATAGTTTATGCTTTTTCTTTTCCAATTTCCCTTCCTCTTCCCTTTTCACCCTTCCCTTGTCCCAGTTCTCCTTCACCTCCCACCCACTGTCCACTATCAATTCCCCAACCCGCAAACCCATACTCAAATCCAAACCTACATAATCTTTTCCCCCTGCCCTTTTTCAACTTCATTCCCTCTCCTCTAAAATATCCCCTTCACTGTAACTCATTTTCACTACCATTTTTCCTCCTATGGTATTTCCTTACACATGCTCTTCATACATATTCTCCACATTCTGGTTTTTCTAAAGTGGTGTTCTGGATGGGCTGATCTTCTCAAAGGAATCACATGTCCTCTCTGCCCTGCCGGAGTTTTGGCTGTCACTCTCTGGGACAGAGAGTACATTAGATGGTGGGAATTTGTTGAGCCCATAAAAGTCATATTGGTCAAAGTCAATCATGGTCAAAGTCAACCGTAGGCAAAGTCAAAAGGTCAAAGCCAAATTGGTCCAAGTCAACAAGGTCAAGGTTAGAGGCAACTCAAATTGCTAAAGTGGAGGTGTCAAAGTGCACAGGTAGTGCACAATTAATTGTCCACAAAAGGTAAATTGGAGAAAGTGAGTTGCACGTTGCAGAGGTATTTCTCTAATTTCCCTAAGGTTCAAAGTGTTTTTAAAGTGTTTTGGAAGGTTTAGCTGAACCCTCTCTTATGTGCAAAAGTGAAGACTTAAAAGGAAAATGTGAAGGTATGTGAAGCGGCAGCGTACGCAGAGGTGAAGGTATGCACCCCCAATTAAAATTTTTTGTTGGCTGCCACTTCGAGAGACGATCTTGGGACATCAAAGTGAGCACCAAGATACTCTTACAGGGAGGAGCGTACGTGAATCGACACTCAAATCAATGCCAGGACTATTCTTGGACTATTCTAAGTGTAAGCAAGAGGAAGCATAGTCTAAGCAAGGCAAGAGAGAGAAGTGCAAGAGACACACAGTGTGCGATGCAGAGAAGTGAAGTGCAAGGTGTGCATGAAGAGTGACCAAGGAAGTGTGTAGAGAAGTGCTAAGCTAGTCCCCCAAGGATCCCAAGGTCTTATTGAAGTGTGCGCGTGCCTATCGAAGGTACCCATCCCTCCCCCTTAGTGGAAGCTTGGTGCAAGGTGTGCACAAGTGCAGGCTTGGAGAAGGTGGAGGTTTGGTGCAGAGGAGGCCCGCAGCAACAAGTCCCTTGGGTATTTGGTATTTTGTAATTGAGCACTCTGTGGTATTTTGCACAGAAGCATTGGATTGTATTGGGCTTCAACATTGTATTTTTCTGATTATAATCAATCGACAGAGGCTTCTAGTGTGTATCTTTCTTCTTGTCTTTCCCTTTTCTCCTACAAACACTCAAATCCCCTCTTGCCCGAGAATTCCCCAACAAAATGGTCCAATATGACCTTCATCCAACATGCAAATTGGGATTCCCATCATTTGTGTAATGCAGGCTTGGCTTCTCCTCATAATGGGGGCCTTAGAAAATGTGCATACAATCATGAGGGGTAGACATTGATCATATACTAACATGACTGACTAGGCCACTATATGTTTTATTAAAGAACATATACAAAGAAGTTTCCAGTGGCCATTTGGCCTTTTAGAGGGGGTAGGTATTATTGTTCCTATAGAACACTCAAGGTGGTTTTCATCTATGGTTATTGTACCTAAGAAAAATAGTGGCAAAATAAGAGTGTGTGTTGATTTTTGTGCCTTGAATAAGGTGAGTTTTCAAGATGGGTTCCCTCAACCCTTCACATAGGAGGTACTAGAAAAAGTAGCTAGACACACTTTGTAAAATTTTCTTGATGGATTTAGAGGTTACAATCAAATTCTTATTCATCCTAAAGATAGAGATAAAATAGTCTTTGTCACTCCATGGCACACTTATGTCTATATATACATGGCTTTTGGTCTAAAAAATGCACCTACTAAATTTATTAGATGTATCTAATACTAGGTAAATGGTTAAAGACATTTCTTTACATTTTCATGGATGACTTTTCAATATTCCTAGGTACAAATAGAAGAGCAATAGCTTAAGATTTTCATCGACATTTGGAAAATTTGAAGGAAATCTTTGAGCAGTGTCTCAAGGCAGGTTTGAAGTTGAACCCTGCTAAATGTCACTTTTTGGTCACCAAAGCTACTCTTCTTGGTGACATATTTTCAGCCAAAGGGATAATTGTTGATTGCGCCAAAGTAGTTGCCATTCTTTCCATTCCCATTTCGTAGATTCTTAAGGAAGTGCAAAGTTTTCTAGGCCATGCAGGGTATCATAGAAGATCTATATCAATGTACTCAAAGTAAGATAAGCCTCACTCAAGGCTTACCAACAAGAAGATTCCTTTATCTTGAAGTCTTGAAGTAGAAAAAGCATTTAGTGAGCTAAAACTAAGGTTATATTTTGTTCTACTCTTAAGTGTTCCTAATTGGTCACTTGAGTTCCATGTGCATACAGATGCCAGTCGTCATGCAGTTGGAGCAGTCTTAGCACAACCGTCCACACACAAGGTGGACCAACCCATTGTGCATGTAAGCAAATAACTTACAAAACCGGAGAAAAAGTATAGTACTACAAAAAGAGAAGGTTTGGTTGTGTTTTCACTTCAAAAGTTTTGGCACTATCTTCTAGTCATACATTTCATTGTCATTTTCTATCATCAACCTCTAAAGTATTTGATTAATAAGCCTAAAAAAGTTGGAAAGGTTTGGCAGTGGCTACTACTATTTCAAGAATATGCCTTTGAGATTCACAATAAGCTAGGGAAGGAGCACTACATGGCGGACCAGGTGTCAAGGACGACCATGAGCAAAGGCCAACACGTATTAATGATGAGCTTGTGGATAGTGGTCTCTTTCTTGTAGAGGCCCAAATTGATTGGTATGATGAAACTTTGCATTTCTTTCTTTTGGAACATTCCCTATGAACATGAATCCATTAGAGAAGAGGAAATTACTATTTAAAGACAAGAAATTTTCACTGATAAATGATTAGTTGTATAGATATTTCCAAGATGGTATTTTGTGAAAGTGTGCTTATCTGCAAGAAGTAAATTTTTTGCTTAAAGAAGCACACAATGAAGGGCACTCAAGAAAGAGGACTTGGTGCACAAAATCCTCTATAAGGGATTATGGTGGCCTCATATTTATAGGGATGCTATCAAATTTTCCAAGGAATGTGACATCTTCTAGAGATGTGCTATGTTGGAAGCAGCTCTCAACACAAAAGAAGAGGAAGCATGTAAAGAGTGAATACACGAGACGAGAGGGGTCCCCATCAAAGTTTCCAACATCAAGATTGGCATACAAATATCAACATCATCATGAGCAACAACAATGATTTCAATCACTACCCATTGTAACATATAAACACCCAATTTTTCCAAGTAATGCTCCATTTAGTGCAAGTTGAGGATTCCTTAAGATTTAAGATCTTAAATAGAATGTACCCATCAAATTTCACATTTTTCGGACATTGTTTGATACCTCAAAAGTAGTTTAGGACACATTTTTTAACTAGGCCAGCCAGTCACTTCACCTCAAAACTTATAAAACGAGCTAGAGAGCTCATTTTTGAAGTTAGCTAGTTTTGAAGTGCGAGATTCATAAGAGATCTTTGGTACTTTGAGTAATGAATAGAAGTATTGCTCCTTCCATTTTTCTCTCCTCTTGCCTCTTGTATGTGTGTGCACTAGTGTCCTTGTCACCTTCACCTTCACACAGATCACTCATTCATGATCTTCATATCATCCTTACATTTCCACAGATTGACAATTAAGGAGGTGGATCTCCATGACAAGTACTCATCCTTGTCTAGAGCAACACCAAATTTGGCACCGTTGTCTTGGACTTGCTCAAGGACCAACATGTGATGTTAAGAGTGTTAGGAGATAGATGTTGGAAGGTGAATAGTTAGAGTTTTTTGCAAGGTGTTTACTTGTTTAGCATTTATTTGACCTCATAATCACTTCCCCTACCTACACTTTCCATAGCATTGCATCATCATCATCGCTAAAATTTCTAAATTTTTCCATATTTTCCTTCATTCATCTCATTTTCCATATTTGTCTTTGTGAGCAAGAGAGCGAGAGAGTGTCAATTCTATGTCTTCTTGATTCGTTGTATATGAATTCATATCACCCTTGAGCTCAACAACTTATGCAGATGACAAATTTTTTATTTTTGCATCATCTTACTCGTCGAATCAGGCAGTCGTGATAGGTTGTCAAAGTGCAGGGATTTAGTGTGCATCTATAGTGGGGGAAGGGCCTCTCATTGCCTTTGTGAATCACTAGGCGCAACCCCAAAATTTCAAGTTTCCCAAACCATCACAACAGGGTGGCACAATCACAACAATCTACATCATTGCGACTATCCCACACCATCATGACACCCCAGGCCATCGCGATAGCCCATGCCATTGCAACAACCGAGATCATTGTAATGGGTCACACCCTTGTGAGAACCTAGGCCATCACGACAACCCAAGCCATCATGACAACCATGCCACGAGAACCAATCAAATAACAAAAAAATATTCCTAATGAGTATATTTGAGACAAAAACATCAAAGGATATAAAAAAGATCAAGTAATTGGTATGTAAATGAACATTGCAACACGTGTGTACTTCAATAAGGGTGGGATAGCACACTGAATCAAAATTCATGAACCTTAGGTGAGGAAGACATATAGGCAGATCTGATCGATGTAGCATTAGGTCATCTCTGGCCAATGTTAATCACACTGCTAGATCATGGGTTCAAGAGCTGAATGAGTACCCTATGTAGTGACTCACACACTAGCAAGTTAGAGATGTTGTTTAGCATGGAGATACCCATAGGAGAGATGGTACTTGTCTATATGCAAACACTAGAGGTTCCTTATAAGACTCAGCTTGAGTACAGCCGAACCGACCAACTAGGTGCTCACATGTATGAGGATGGTTTACGAAGGTTTGTAGTTTGACTTAGGAATTCAGAGCAACCCTTTGGAATTGAGCACTCAGTGGTCAAGTTTGAAGATGGGCTTACATAGATAAGCAGGGAACCATGTATGTGGTGACCAAATTACTTTATAGGACATATGAATTTGGATCCATTGTACCTGAGTTGGACATGGGTGACTTAGATCATGAAAGTAGGGAACGAGAACTTAAGACTCTTCGAGGTAAGTTAGCATTGTTAACGATTATCATGCCTAATTGAATATCCTCAGAAAACACAAGCATAGAGCTCTTCGTTAACAAAGAAATTGATGAAGCATTTTGGAGGTTTGGAGCTGAGAAACCTAGTAGCATAACCGAGCTCATTATATATGAACTCAAAGATCCAGAGATTCCAAGCAAGATCATCTATATGGATAACACTTTAGAGAACATATTTGCAGTCATTGATCATGGTAGACAAGAATATACGTGGAAGGGTGAGCCAATTTTCCCCTCACCTTAGTCTACTAACTCTCATAGTCATACATGAGTAGGTTCTTCATAGGTTCTGGGAACTTAGAAAGAAAAATCCAAAGAGCACGCAAAGGTGAGCTTTGTATACACCATGGGAAGGGAGAGACAAAGAATAGATATTGAGCGAGTGGAATGGGAAAGACCTAGAGGACATAGGCACCAAAGAGGCATGGATGATTTTCCCCTACCTAGACCAAGAGAGCACTCAAGAATTTTGAGACCTACACAACTAGTAAAATTCATAAAGAATTATTTCAATGGCATTGATGACACCTACAATCATGTAGCAGAATTCAAGCTAGTGTTGAGAGCTGAACAAGTTGAGGATCTATTCACACAATACAATTCTTTTAGATTAACCTTGAAAAATACATATTTAAGGTGGTTTCAACCCTTGCATCAAGGACAATTCAAGGATATTAATCAACTACTAGAAGCCTTCATTACACTGTCGTCTAAGAGTGGAATCAAACACAATGCTTCACCATTAATCCATAGCTTTAATCAAACATCTTAGGAAACTGTGAGGTTAATAGGATGTTGGTTTAGACAATACATTGAGAGATGCCCTATCCCAAAGCTACTTACTCAAGCTAAATAAGTTTTCATATTTCTAGATGGCTTGTTGAGTGTGAAACTATGATCATATGTCTATCAGAGAGTCAAGTACAAAGAAAACCAAATCCTAGAAAGATTCGTGAGAGAGAGAGTTAAAAAGAAGTGGAATAGGAAATTAGCAAAACTTGAAAGGAATTTAAAGAGACCAAGGCAAAGATCCTAGAATTAACCTCACAAGAATCACTAGGAATTCCCTCATTGCCAAATCCTGGATCCATCTTAGTAGAACCTATCCTAGAGGACTCCGATATGATGTTAAAAGCCTATCAAGCTAGATTGAGAGAAGGAACCAATGTTGTAAAGCTAGACAAGAGCTATCCAATGGAAGACCTAGAAGTAGAAAGGAACCAAGCTTTGCATGAAAATGGTTGAACTAGCTCAGGCTATATTTGAAGCAACCAAGTATGTTAACTAAAGTAACCTAATTAAACCATTCCATAAGGAGCACACCAGAAGCTTTGTCATCAGTGATATCACAAGGTCCCAATTCTATAGAAGGTGGAATTTCTCCCTCGATCCATAATTATTCCCAAGGATTCTTGAGAGAGATTCAAGAGGAGAAATGGAGGTTAGAGCAAGATGCCTCATGCCTTATTTAGGAGATAAGTGATCTTCATGATCAATTTCCTCAAGATATGCCTTCTATATATGAGCAGGAAGAGGTGAAGTCAAGCGAATGATTGGATTTTGAATCTAATTCCCCATAGGAATTGCCCCACTTCATAGATCCATGGGAATCAAAGTCCTTTCAGATGAGAGATCCATTTTGATTAGACATAAGGATTCAATTCTTCTGAGGAATGTGGATATGGTAAAGAACACTAAAGTGTAGTGCCATCTCACTTTAGAAGAGTTGCTGAAAGTCAGACTTGAGTTGTGGAAGCATGTAGCAAGCTAACTACCATATGCTGCTAATTCTCATTCTCAAGAAGGATAGCAAAGAAAGGTGCTAGAGATACCCATTGATAAGATAGGAGATATGAGTGAAGGAGAAGAGGGGAATACCTATCATGCTATCACCTACCAAGGTTATACCGCAAAGGCAATTTAGATTCAAGAGTTAGAGTTTCCATTGCAACAACTTCCTTATGGAAACGATGGGGCAAGGCAACCCTAAGACCTACTAGAATGAAGTTGCAAATGGTAGATGGACATATAGAGAAGCCTTTAGGATTTCTAGAAGGAATAACTCTCACCACTTGTGGTGTAGAGTTTGAGTACACCTTTTCCATCTATGATTTTGGAAAGAACCAAGCCTATGAGATGATTTTTGGGAGACCGTTCATGAGACAATTGCAAATAGTGTAGGATTGGGGAACGATTTCTTTGTACTTGCAACACTTAGGGGTAACCACCAAAGTCAATCTCAAGGGTTATTTGCATAGAGATTACCTCCCTTGCAATGGAGTACCATCCATAGAATGCCAGAAGAGATAGAGTTAGTGCACTCCCGTTTGGGCAGAGATATTAGCCACCATGGACATAATGGTAAATGAGGAACAATGGACATCCCATTGTGATGAAGATGGCTATGATATCTTTGTCTTCATGGTAGAACCTCTTATGTTTGAATTTGTCATAGAACAGTGTGACTATATCACAAACAAACTAGCAGAAGTAAGAGATGAGGACTTAGAATCCATAATCATGGAATCCTTTTGCTCTTCAAAGGAAAAATACCTATACTTGGCAGAGGCAAAAAATCATGACCAAGTTGAGTGTAATTGAGAGGAGAAATTAACTAAGCAAGTGGAAACCAAGAGTGCGAAGAAGAAGGAAAGAAGAGAGTCTCCTGTACGAGAAGAATATCAATTTGAAGTGCCAAAAAGTTTCAAGAAGTATGTCATCAAGGATAGGAAAATAATGGTAAGAATGCTTAAAAGAGAAGTTCTCACGAGAGAAGCTTATGATAATAGGGAACAAACTAAGAAAATTATAGTGATTGTTAAAGAACGAGAGGAAAGGTACACATATATAAGACACAATTTAAGTTAAGAAGAACAAGATGATCGAGATGCTAAGGGAATATAGAGATGTGTTCGCTTGGAACTACAAGGATTTAAAATGTGTGGATCCAAAGATTTGTTCTAATAGGATCCCCATGACATTGGAGGCCAAGCCAACTAAACAAAAGCCTTACACTTATAAGGATAGATATGTAGTTAAGATAAAAGAAGAAATTGATCAATTGATAGAAACAAGATTTATCTACAAAATAGATCATATAGATTAGGTATCCCCCATTGTTGTAGTCCCCAAGAAGAATGGAAAGTTGCATGTGTGCATCAACTTGTAGAAAGTTAATGCCACAACCATACGAGATAGTTATCTGCTTCCAATCATGGAGCACTTGTTGGAGTGTGTATTAGGCAAGGAAGTTTATAGCTTCTTTGGTGGATTTTTGGATTATAATCAAGTATCAATTGCCCCTAAGGACCAACATAAGATGGCTTTTGCCACCGAATGGGGTATCTTTGCATTCTGCATGATGCCATTCAGTCTCACAAATGGAACTGTTACCTTTCAATGATTAATGTATCATGTATTTAAGAACTTCTTGAGGCAAGATTTAGAGGTCTATGTGGATGACGTGTGAAAATTCCCACATAAGACAAACACACATCTCGAGGCTTAGGCAAATCTTTGATAGTGTAGAGAGTATCAAGTGTGCTTGAACCTAGAGAAATGTGCGTTCATGGTCAGACAAGGTAAAATCTTTGATAAGTGCAGAGAGTATCGTGTGCTTGAACCCAGAGAAATGTGTCTTCATGTTTCAAAGAATGGTATATCTATAGATGAGGATAAATTAAGAGTGATAGTTGAGTTACCCAGACCAAAGACAGTTAAGGAGCTACAAGTTTGCATGGGACATTATGGTTACTACTGATGCTTTATCCACATGTACACTATCATTGTTAAACCTCTTTACAACCTCTTGATGAACTTTGAATGGAGTGAGGAATGTGAGACTTCTTTTAATGAGCTAAAATGATGATTGTGCTCAACCCCTATTTTGACAACACCTAACTGGAATAAGCCATTCCATGTTCATGTCGATGCTTCCCCAATTATGCTATTGGATGTGTTCTAGCACAACCTACTGATGAAGGAAATATAGATCTCCCAATAGCATATGCGAGTAGGCAATTAAATGATGTAGAAAGGAATTACACTACCACTGAGAGAGAAGGCTTAGGCATGGTCTATGTGGTACGACTTTGAAGTGGTAGTCAGGAAAGGAAACAATCACCTTTGGATGGATCACGTTTCATGATTTAGTTCTAAAGAATCCCCCCAATAAGTATCATATGAACTTCCTGATACTTATCTATTCAATCTAGAAATAATTCCACAATAGGCTAAATGAATTGTGCTTATTCTCACATTGGACCCAAGAATTTAGTGGTCAAGACTAAGAAGAGTGAAGTAGTTAAATCACAAAAACAGATACTTGCAAGAAGGATTTACAAACAAAGTGATCGAGGAATTCTAGCTTGTTTTGTGGAAGAACATGAGCACAATAAATGGTTACATCTCACACACATAGGTGCATTAGGACAACATCACTCGCAACATAGAACCCTATAGACATTGGATGGATACTATTTTCCTATGCAACACTAGACCAAGCATTTGCTATGTTGTTGGAGTGTTAAGCAGGTTTTCCAACAAACCTAAGGAGAGTCATTGGAATGTTGGAATGCAAATTGTAAAGTACATTGCAAGAACCTTGGATTTTGGTATTTTTTTATACCACAAGTGATACACTTCAAGGATATTATGATTCAGATTGGGTTGGAGATTGTGATTCTAGAAAATCAATTTTTGGATATTGTTTCTCACTTGGTTCAAGAGTATTTTCTTGGGTAAGTAGGAAGCAACCAACTCTCACACTCTCCTCCACTGAAGCAGAGTACAAAGCATCTTGTTTTGCTTCTTGTGAGGCAGTCTGATTAAGGAGAACTCTTGTAGATCTAGGCTTTCCATGAAATATGGTGACGGTACTCAAGTGTGATAATCAAAGTTGTATGGCCATTGCAAAGAACCCCGTATTTCATGCTCACACCAAGCATATAGAAGTACAATACCATTATGTTTGTGAGCTAATTGACGATGAGCTAGAATATTGCCCAACAGAGGCAAATTGTGTTGAAATATTCACTAAAGCACTTGGAAGAGAGCAGCTCAACATGCATCTTCAACATATGGGCATAGGACCAAGACCAAATTGATTTATCATTCGGTAAACATTGAGGGGGGGGGGGTGTTAGTATATGATCAATGTCTACCGCTCATGATTGTATGTACATTTTGTAAGGCCCCCATTATGAGGAGAAGCCAACCGTGCATTACCCAATTGATTGGAATCCCAACTTGCATGTTGGATGAAGGTCATATTGGACCATTTAAGGTAATTTAAGGAAAGTGAGTTACCAAGGTCCCCAATTGTGGGGTCGGGGGTAGCGGTGAGCAGCCTCGACTGGGGGCCCCCTGGCGTGACGATAAAGGGAATATTCCAAGGAATATTCCCTCTCAAAGTAAAATATCATTTATATTTGTTAGGTCGGTTTAACCAACCTAAGCCATGTATGACAACTATGCAGGTGGTGGCCGCCCATGCTTTATCACCTGTGTATAGCCATCCATGGAAAGCTGCCCATTATCCTATGTATACATGACTTTTGCACTATCTGAGATATTGAATCGAGCTAGCATACCTCTACCTTGTATGTCCCTATCTAGAGTTGTCTAAGATCACCATTTAAGCTCTACCTTGAGAGCACACGAGTGGACAATGCCATCATCTTTGTACTTCCTGTTAGTAGAAAATTGTTGAGATTCTCCTATATCTGTTATCTTCTCTGCTATTGCTCCTGTGTTATATTGCATAACTATTGTCTTACACATAAGCCATCCCCAATGCTTCTCTTTCTGTCACATCATAATTTCTTTCAACTGATGACAATACGTGACTTGCATAACAAATTGGCCAAACCATGCTTTAAATTTTCTTGCATTAAAATTGACCATATTGTTGCATCGGACTCATCAACAAATATGTGGAAAGCTAATGACCAATCTGATGGTTGCAAAATTGGCACAATGGCAACCATCTTCTTTAATAATTGAAATCCTTTTTCTTGCGGTTTTTCCCACACAACTGAAACATCTTTTTTGGTTAAATGTGTTAATGGTTGCAAAGATATTAGCTAAATATCTAAGATACTAAGCATGCCACTTAATTTGTCCTAAAAACCTCATTACTTCCTTCACATTACTTGGTGATTTTGTTGTTGGAATGGCTTCCACCTTCTTGACATCTATTGCCATTCCCTAGCTGGATATGACATGCCCTAATAGAACTCCACTCTTGATTGCAATCACCCTCTTGTACAGACTCAATACGAATCTGTATTGTCTGCATCTTTCAAAACAGAATTCAAATGTAGAAAGTGCAAGTCCTTCTTACCAAAAACTGAGAAATCATCCACAAAAACTCTCATGAAATCTTCTAAATAAGGTTCAAACACCTTGTGAGCAACGATAGTTGAAGGAAGGTGGTCCATTCTTCTAACAAAACTCAATACAATGAACACATAGGCTCCAAATTTTGTGATAAAGGTTGTTTAATGTTGATCCTTGTCAGCCACCTTGATCTTATTATATCTTGAAAAGCCATCAAGAAAACTGTACATCTCATGACCAACTACCACATCCAATATTGCATCATAGAATGGCATAGGAAAAGGATATGTGATTGTAGCTGCATTAGGCTTCCTATAGTTGACACAAATTCTAAGCTTGTCATTTTTCTTAGGTACAACAATAATTGGTGACAACCATGTAACTTGACTTACAAGTTTAACGAATCCTACTGCTAATAATTTATCTATTTCCTCCTTGACCTATTTTGCAAAATTTGGATTCATTCTGTATCTTTGTTGAGCTACCGGTAGTGCATCAGTTTTCAAATTAATCCTATGAGTGATGCAATTCAAGATCTATGCCCTTTACTTGTGAATATTCCCATGCAAAAACATCCATAAACTCTTTTAATAACTTAATCAAATCTTCCAAAAATTATCCTTCTAGATTCATGCTAATTGTTGGCAGTAGCCAAAGGCATAGACATAGAGGAAGCATGTAAAGGTGGACTACAAAGAGTAGTGGGAGCCATGCAATCAATTTTTCCATTGAAATATGTTTGATGTTACTCTTTCAAAACCCGAAACAATGATTTTTATCACTTCTATAACATATTTTTCATAGAAAAACCCACTTTTGTATTTATTAGCTCAATTTTGTACAAGGTGAGGAGTCCTCAAGCTTGAGGAGCTTAGGTAGAACAAGCATACCGATTTTGGCTATTTTTAGATCTTGTTTTGATCTTCAAATAGTGTCGAGAACCTATTTTTTAACTATGTTGAACACTAGATGTGAAACAGGTCAAAATTAGTCTAGAATCTATAAAAAGAGCTGGAGAGCTCATTTTTGAGGTTGGCTTGTATGAGTTGAGAGGAGATTAGAGCTATTTTGAGTTTGTAATAGTGTTATTGAGCAATAGAATCTATTGTTTATCTTCCATTGTGTCTTGCTTGTCTCTCTCGTGTGTGTGTGCATCTCCATGCTTCTCACCTTCACTCTCACTACATCTTGCATTCACGATCTTCATATCACTCCTATCTCTTCCGCTGATTGAGATTACGGAGGTGGAGCTTCTTAACGTGATGCTTACCATTGTGCTAAAGCAACACCAAATTTGGTGTTGTTGCCGGAATAGAATTCTAGGACGAATGCATGATGGTAAGAGTATAGCAGGAATTGGCATTGGAAGGTAAAAATTTCAGTTTTTGTTGTTGTTTTTGAGTAGTTTTTGTTTTTTTCATCTCCTCTACACTCCTCCTTCACCACTGCATCATCTTCTTCCACTCCAAAAAAATAAAAAATTTCACCATATCCACCTATCCTCCTCATTTCCCTCATTCGTGCATGTGAGAGAGAGAGAGCTTTTGATCTTGTATCTGTGTGAGTGTTTTTGAGTTTTCTTGCAAGTATAGTGCTCCAAAACAGTAGGAGAGCTCCAAAACGTAAAAAACTCAGACTTTTTGCCATTTTTGCCGAAGCTCTTGGACCATCACGATGGTCTGAGAAACTCGGGATTTTTGACAAGCATCTATTGCATGACACAGGTGATCATTGCACTTGCACAAATCCATAGTCGCATCCTTGAAACCATTAGTCTGGTGGAACATCGCGACGGGCTCATGCCATCACGATTGTGTCGCACCATCGCAATTGGCTCACGCCATCGCGATTGTGTCGCACCATCGCGGTTGGCTCACGCCATCGCACGAGCTCAGCCAGACCATCGCGATGGTCTCACACCATCATGATGGCTTAGTTGGACCATTGCAATGGTCCTAGACCATCACGACGATCCCCCCAGGCCCAGACCATCACGATTGTCTCATGCCATCACGACAACCCACTTACCATGTGCCAATTTAAACCATCGAGATGATACAGGTATGCCATCGTGACTCCTTGTGACCATTGTGATGGGCTCTCACCATCGTGACGGTTCCGTTGACCATTGACCATCGCGATGGGCTAGCGCCATCGTGATTGCTCGTTAGTCCGACCATTGCGATGTCTCAGTTTTGGAACATTGCGACGTCTCAGTTTTGGACCATCGCGACATCTCGCACCCTTGGACCATCGTGACGGTTCCAAACCATCACGACGGCTCAACTGGACCATTGCAATTGTCTGCCTGAAATGCCAAATTAGGGTTTTGATTTTTTGCAAATATAAGGCCTATTTTGAGTGAATTTGAGAGTGATTAGGCATATTTAAGACCCCTTAACTCATATTTGGAGAAAAAAAAGTCTACTTGTTTTCACCCCCAAGAGCCTGAACATCCATAACCTTTTCATTTCAAGTCCATTTTTTGAGCTCTAGTGCAAATTGAGGTTGACTCATCTGTGTGGTGAGGAAAGCAAGGGGGCATTTGAGAAATTTAACCAAAGGAAAAGGGACCCTTAAAGGGTATATATCAAAGTGTTTGATCATTGATTTAAGAATTGGTTTAAACTTTGGATTTGTACAGGTCTAGCAAGGCTATCCAAGGGAAATCAAGGCAAGCCATGTGGTGTATGCAAGGCTTGGGAATCGTGACTTCTTGGGCATTAGAGCTATCAAAGAAGCTAACTTGAGGTTGGAAGAATACTCAACCCCATCAGTCAATTATTAGCTTAGGCTAAACATCTAGCATTGTGGATTGACTTAGGACTACGATAGGAACACATCAAGTCCAAGATACTTAATTCTCGCAAGTTCAAGAGTAAGATAAAAGTGTGCGAAACAAAAAAAACATAAAGGAAAGAACTTAAGTATGACGGAATGAGAATTTAAATGTACAATAAAAAGTCGAGTCCTGATGCATACATTGATACAAGACAAGAATTTAAAAGAATTAAGAACAAAACAAGTGACTAAGAACAAAAAAGCATTGGTGATTAGAAAGTGTATTGAGAGGTCAAGGAAGACAAATTCATGAACCTTAGATCAGGCAAGCATATAGGTAAGTCAGATCAACGAAGCCTTAGATCATTAGAAGCAAGTGTAGGAACTACTGCACGTTCATGGACACAACAATTGAATAGTTACCCTTATGAGTTGGGCTCAGATACTAGTGAGTCAGAAATGGTTTTTAGCACGGAAAGACTAGAAGGAGGGTTAAGCATAGCATACCTAGAAAGACCCAAAGGACCCTACATAACCCAATTAGAATATGTCCGAACCAACCACCTAGGTGCTCCCATCTACGAGGATGGTTTGAGAAGATTAGTGGTTCAGCTGCATAACCCTGACCAACCCATTGGATTGGAACATCCAATGGTGAAATTCGAGAGAGATGCATACCTAGACAAAGAAGGAACCATGTACATCATAACAAATCAACCTAATATCACTAATGGGTTCGGCGTACTCATCCTCAAGACAGAAGTAGGAACCCAAGGAAAAGAACCATTAGGAGATGAACCTAGGACACCTCAAGGGAAATCTATAATGACAAGAGTACTAAAACCAAAATGGATCCCTCAGGATAATAGAAGCATTGAATGGTTCCTGAACAAGGACACTGATGAACCATTTTGGAGATACAGAATGGAATAACCTAGTGAGATAGGCTCCATTATGATTTACGAATTCAAGGACCTGATATGCCTGGAAAGGTTGTATACTTGGACAATACCTCAAAATGAGTATTTGTAGTGTGAGATCATGCGAGGCATGCCTATACATGGAGAGGCGAGTTAGTGTTCCCCCCACTACGAGCACATGCGAACACTAGTCATCATGGTGTTGGGACATCCTCAACACATGGTACTCAAAGATAGAAGAACAAAGAAAGGCCCGAAGTAAGTTTCACTCACCCCATAGGGAGGGATAGACCAACCATGGACACCGATAGATTGGAATGACAAAGCAAACCAAGAATACCAGGTGGTAGACATGATTTTCCTCCACCTAGAGCACGCAAACATCCAAGGATACTAAAACCCACTCAATTAGTAAAGTCGATGAAAAATTATTTTGATGGGATAGGAGATCCCTATGACCGTGTTGCCGAATTTAAGCAGGTATTGGGAGCAGAGCAAGTAGAAGACATGTTTATGAAATAAAATGTGTTTGGACTCACGTTAAAGAACATAGCTTTAACTTGGTTCCAACCATTGCAACAAATGCAATTTAGGGATATTCATCACTTTTTAGAGTCATTCATCACAGAATTGTCTAAAATTGGAATCAGACATGATACTTCTTCATTGATTCACAGCTTCAAACAGAACCCTCAAGAAACAGTCAGACATGCAAGACATAGATTTAGACAATATGTCGAGAGATGCCCAATGCAAGAACTAGCCTCATAGGCCAAGCAAGTGTCTTTGTTCTTAGATGGCCTCTTGAGCTCTAAAATTCACTCCTATCTGAAGGAACCTAGAACACTAGAGCAATGTGTAAGGATTTGTATAGACATTGAGGACAATTTAGGAGATGAATTGGAACTTTGAAAGGTCTACAAAGATTCAGATAGATAATCTCAATCATCCTCAAAACTCTCTAGCTCAATTGAAGACCTAGCAAAAAAAAGTGGCTCAGAAACTAGGAGTCTCTAGCAAACAAATGCCTAGGTTAACAACAAACAAACGTTGTTACACTTGTGGTGGTGATTGTTGGAGTTAGGTGTCTTCGAAGGCACGTGAACAACACACAAAAGAAGAAGAAGCTTGGAGCACAATACACAATACTGAATGTATTACTACTTGAATGTACAAAGATAAGTAGCCCGTTAGGGCAATAGGCGTATATACAAGCCGAGGAAAAAAAAAACCTCCTAAAGAGGGAAAAAAGTGCCCCGGTGGTCCTAGAGTGTTCACACACATCACTACCTAAATATATCAACAAATCCCCCCTGGGAGTGATGCGATGAACAATGAGCAGGCACTCATGTATAAGGAAGTGCCAAGCTATGTGGAAATCACTCCACAAAAGGAAGTAAGCCCAAAGCTTTGCGAAAAGCTTCAAGCTTCTCCCTGGGCAGAGCCTTCGTGAAAAGGTCTACAATGTTCTCCTGTGTGGGCACATATGCCAAGCTGATCTCCCCAACAGAGAAACTCTCCCTAACATAATGATAATGCACCTCAATGTCCTTAGTGTGAGCATGGAACACAGGGTTCCTTGCAACTGCCAATGCACTCTAACTCTTAGTGAAGTTGGTGGTGGCAGAAGACTGAACAACACTCAAATCAGCCATAAGGCATCTGGGCCACACACACTTAACAATCCCTATGAAAGCTGCCCTATACTCACCCTCACAACTAGAAGTGGCCACAATAGGCTGCTTCTTGCTCAACCAAGATATACATGAGCTACCAAGCATGAAGCAAAAGCCACGAGTGGACACACGAGTGTCAAAGCAACAAGCCCAATCAGAGTCGGAAAAAGCATGCAAATTTGGCGGTGTCGGGTCGTGAGAGATGCTCGGATGGTGGATCAAGTCATCCGCCTAAATCGTTCGGCACACGCGGGGTGTCTGTAGCAAACTCAGGTTTATGAAAATAAGGGTTCTAATGATAAAACAATTTAAATTACCTAATTCTATGACTGAAACTAAAGTTCTCTTATCAAAAGTAAATAGTTTTAATTAGCTATGGACCGTAAGGACGGGCAGCCTCGTACATAGCAACAGCTTCCTGATATGAGATTGAAACTTCCATAATGGGTTCTTCTACTAAACTTTCAGGTAAGCTAGAGGGTTCTGGTCTGACTAGAGTTGGCGGAATATTTTCAATATTTTCAATATTTTCAATAGTACTGTGCTCAGACTCATGAACTAACTTAGAAGACATCAAGGAAAGTAATGGAAAAACTAATGAAACAATATGATGCTAAACTGTTTGAATGAATTAATTGATATGCTAATGGTTCGAATTAATAATTCTAATACAACTGGAAGGTCTAAACAATTGGATAACTGTCTAGTCAATTGGATAGTTGACTAAATGAGAAATAAGATTTAAATGGATCTTTAGGCTGTCGCTTCACTTCAATTGTCTTCACTTCACTTTAATTGATTGTAATCTTCAATGTTTCTAGCGACACTTCAATTGTCTTCACTTCACTTTAATTGATTGTAATCTTCAATGTTTCTGCAAAAAACATGAGGCATATTAGTAATCTTACAAAATCAATAAGAACCTTGAAAGACATTAGTTACTTATCATTTTACATACACATGCATAATAACACACACTCATGCTAACATTACATGCATATGTTAACATATAATCTTATACATACTAATATACTTTCATAAATATGGTAACACACATTTATACATGCATGCTAACACATTAATCATTCATACACATGCTCATGCATTGAAATACCTCATTTGTGTGCCTTCATGATCATGCACCCAACTATTTATGCAAACATACTTTAATGCATCCTAGCACATCCAATCTTTAGTTCCTATATGGAGATACATTCACAATCCTAACTTAAAACAATATACATGCATACACACATTCTCACATGAATATGCACATGCACACTTGCACTTTTGTAAACATACTTTTAATGCAAAATCATATGCATACTAGCAAGTAGATGTATGTATGCAAACACATCCATGAGTTCTTTTATGTAGACAAACTCATTAAATGTAGGCATATCCCATATATACTTCTAACTCATGCTTTCATAAGTAACTAGCTAAGCAAATTAATGTTTTCATGCTCTCTAAATTTATGCATAATCAATACATTAAACTTTTAAGTATGCAATATGAAACATAACAATTAAAAAAACTACTCAACTAATTAGTCTTGCTCTCGTCCGCTCTCTCTCACTTTATCTCTCTCTCTCCCTCTTTCTTTCTCTCTTTTGCTTTCTCTCCCTCTCTCTTACCCTCTTTCTTTCTCTCTTTTGCTTTCTCTCCCTCTCTCTTACTCTCTCTCTCTCTCTCTCTCCTCTCTTTTTCTCTTTCCTCTCTCTCTCTCTCTCTCTCCTTCCTCTCTCTCTCTCTCCTTCTCTTTCCTCTCTCTCTCTCCTTCTCTCTCTCTCCTCTCTTTTTCTCTCTCTCTCTCTCTCTTTCTCTCTCTCTCTCTCTCTCTCTCTCTCTCTCTCTCTCTCTCTCTCTCTCTCTCTCTCTCTCTCTCTCTCTCTCTCTCTCTCTCTGCGCGCTGCTGCGCGCAGCGCCAGGGAGGGAGGGAGAGACTTTCTCTCACTCTCTCTCTATCTCTCTTTCCCTCTCTCTCTCCCTATCTCTCTCCCTATCTCCACTATTCTGCGCGCGCAAACTCCATCCATGAATGTCTCTCTCTGTCCGTCAGAGCGTTGCCAGCTGCAACACTCACACATTCTCTCTCACATATGATTTGCGTGCCTTCCTCTCTATCGGATGATGAGTCTCTTAAGATCCTGCGTGACCAGCCAGAAGTGCCACAAAAATTGGCCTCCGCGCCCTCTTCTGCAGCATCTTCGCTCTCCTCTATATGCGCAGCCTCCCCTTCTCAGAAGTTGATGATCCTCCACATAATAAATTCGTGAACAGCCCCGCCTACAGAAAACAGGCAGTTAACTAAAACAGAAATGTTGAGGCGGAACAATTGCCATATCCGAACTTCAGTTTCTCTCTCCCGACTCCTGGGCTTCTCCTCTCTCTACGCTTAGTCTGCACACACAAATGATGATGGAGGAGGGGGGAGGAAAGCAAAAAGATATACTCTCTCTTCATGATTGTGATCCATGTCTGCCTTCTCTATCAAAGCTACCTTATGCTTCTCTCTCCTGTCGAGTCGTGAGAGATGCTCGGATGGTGGATCAAGTCATCCGCCTAAATCGTTCGGCACGCGCGGGGTGTTTGTAGCCCTAATGATAAAACAATTTAAATTACCTAATTCTATGACTGAAACTAAAGTTCTCTTATCAAAAGTAAATAGTTTTAATTAGCTATGGACCGTAAGGACGGGCAGCCTCGTACATAGCAACAGCTTCTTGATATGAGATTGAAACTTCCATAATGGGTTCTTCTACTAAACTTTCAGGTAAGCTAGAGGGTTCTGGTCTGACTAGAGTTGGCGGAATATTTTCAATATTTTCAATATTTTCAATAGTACTGTGCTCAGACTCATGAACTAACTTAGAAGACATCAAGGAAAGTAATGGAAAAACTAATGAAACAATATGATGCTAAACTGTTTGAATGAATTAATTGATATGCTAATGGTTCGAATTAATAATTCTAATACAACTGGAAGGTCTAAACAATTGGATAACTGTCTAGTCAATTGGATAGTTGACTAAATGAGAAATAAGATTTAAATGGATCTTTAGGCTGTCGCTTCACTTCAATTGTCTTCACTTCACTTTAATTGATTGTAATCTTCAATGTTTCTGCAAAAAACATGAGGCATATTAGTAATCTTACAAAATCAATAAGAACCTTGAAAGACATTAGTTACTTATCATTTTACATACACATGCATAATAACACACACTCATGCTAACATTACATGCATATGTTAACATATAATCTTATACATACTAATATACTTTCATAAATATGGTAACACACATTTATACATGCATGCTAACACATTAATCATTCATACACATGCTCATGCATTAAAATACCTCATTTGTGTGCCTTCATGATCATGCACCCAACTATTATTAAACTTAGGTTAAGCTTTTAATTAATTAGAACCTTAGTATTAAATGCACATACATGATTAAATAATTAATTAAACCATATTTTAATTTTTGTTATTGAACCAATGTTTAGTTATAGATTAATTTCCTTAAATATTAATTATTTTAACCCTTAAAACATTCTAAAACCCTAGAAAACCTACTTAAAACCCATCAAAACCCTATTAAATTCCTTTGAAAATCATTGATAACCCATTAAAATCTTTCTGATCCCTTGTAAACCCTAACATGAACCCATTAGAATCTTTTGAGACCCTTCAGATGAACCTAATTGACATAAAATCATATGAACTTAGAAAACCCTAGGGTTAAATACCCATGAATCAAGCATGTATAAATATGAAATACTCATTAATTAAGTAATTAGGGTAAACCCTAATATGAACACATATTCTTCATCAGTTCTTGTACCTGCAAACACTTCAAAAGTAGTTAATTCAATCCAGAACAACTGATCAACAATGAAAAAGCGGTTTAGAATTCACCAATTAAGTTGCTTTTATTTCCTCTGGTTATCAACTGGAAGATGCAAATCTTCCCGACATCCTCCGCCACCAAACCTGCACATCGTCCTCGATGGGCCAACTTGCAGATTAAGAGAAGCGGCATTTTCAATGATTATCCTGAAATTAAATCATAGAAAAGCATCAATTCTTTATATAAACATCTTTCAAATTTTTAATCTTATCAACATGCACATGAAGTTTATTTCAATTACATCTGGCAATGAAAACATATTAAAGTATAAAGGTAAACTAGTAACCTGTTCAGTCAACAAACATTAATTTACATTTCATCCATTTATAAACTATGTAAAGATTTATAAAACAGAATTCATTTTCATTCATTCAAATGCAGGTTTCGTCATATATATGCATTCACATATGAACAATCAAGCATGCCAAAGAAATCTACTAAATCTACTTGGACAGACAGTCGCCTTGTATGCCCAATTTTAATCACTAGATGTGTTTTTTCACAACTAGTTTCTTCATATACATATGATGTAAACTTCATGTCAATAATAAATGTAAATACCTTTTTGGGGTGGAAGAAGGTATAACTTCCATGTCAATATTCTTTTTTTTTTTTCGCTACTTTTTTGTTTTAAAGGGGAAAGGCTTAACCCCTTAATCCGAGCTAAGGATCTAGCTGCATGGACAAGAAAGATCTAGGTTTTCACAGACATGTATCATGCAACAATATGCTCCTACATATATACAACTACTTTCGTTATCTAAATGAACTACAAATCCTTCTATTTTTAACAAATCTCACTTAATCTATAAATGTAGAAATATAAATTATGTCTATTTTCCTAATATGGTTAAATAGAGTCCTTTATAAATTAATATTCTTCATTCCAGATTTTAACAATTAGTTTTATATGAATGCAAATAAAATACGTAAAACAAAATTTTAAGACAAAGAAAAATACGACCTAAAATCAATTTTATCTTCAATCTGCTTCATCTTCAATTTGCTCATCTTTATGCATCTTAATTTGTTCTTCAAAGACCTGTTAGAACTCAACCAGCAACAGCTAGACACACAAAATTAATAAATTTCATATTCAAATCTTCTCTTGGTTTTCCTGCAAAAGAAACCCACACTAAAGAAATTCATTCATACATAATTAATCATGCTCATCATCAAACATTACTTCATACATTTCATCATCTCTTTGTTTAAATAATTTAATTCTTTTGCCAGCAATTAAGTTTTTAAGAGGAGTACCATCTAATTCGCGTAAGGCATACATTCCGTTTTCATAGGTTTTGACTACCACATAAGGTCCAAACCAACGTCTTTTAAGTTTCCTACGGGCATCATACTGAGAATCAAACGTACTATCATACAGTAAAACCCAATCATTAACATAAATCGGCTTTGGCCTTAACCTATGTGATTTATCAAAATACTTCTTGTTTTTCAATCGAGAATCTTTTAGTTTAACTATAGCCTCCTCTAAACGTTCATTCCCTTGCTCTAACTGCTGGATTCGCAGAGCTAATAAATCTTCTGTCGACAAATTATCTTCCCATGGTAACGTAGTCCAAGTAAGAATTTGCGTATGCACAGGGAATATCGGTTTCTGGCAATACATCAACTCTGCCGGCATATACCCCGTTGTTCTAGTGCAGGTCATTCTATCAGCCCACAACGCAAATGGCAGATAAGTTGGCCAATTTTTAATTTCTCCATTACAAGCTTTGGAAATTGCTTTAATAATAGGAGAATGCCCTCGCTCAATCTTCCCATTAGCTTCAGGGTTGTAAGCAGTAGTAAGGGCTAAGCGAATTCCATGCCTAGCAAAGAATTCTCTAGCCTCCTGCGCATCTAACTCTCCCCTATCAGCCACTACCTTTTCTACATAACCAAATCGTGAAATGACATCCTCAAGAAGAAATTTGCATACATTCAAGGTTGTCTTAGATCTTAAAGCTCGGCCTTCTACATGATTCGTAAGATCTTCACGTCCCAAGACTATATATCTCATCTTATTGATACCTTTGGGCATGGTAACTAAGTCTATAACCCATTTATAATGGATGCATGGTGGATAGGTAGGATGCAACGGATCCCTATGTTTGACTGAGGAATGAATCTGACATACGTCACATGAAGTAACATAATTTTTAACAGTAACATAAATCCCTGGCCACCAGTATCCTTCTCTAATTTTTTCATACGTAGCTACAAAACCTTTATGTCCTGCCCATAAAGTATCATGCATACTCTTCATGACTTGTAACTGAAGATCCTTAGTACCTAGTACTCGTTGTGGCAATCTAATTTTTCCCCTCGCATGTCTCCAAATGAAACCATCTTTCAGAAAAAAGTTGTAAGCTCTTTTCCTAATATTCCAAAATCTATTTGAAGACCATGAAGGTTCCCTAACCAAAGTACTTAAATACTTTCCAATATCCTACCACTCTCCTTCGTATTCTTCAATATTAAACTGTTCATATGCGTATGCTTTAGAATCATAATTAATTGCATTTATTTCTAATTCTGTTTCTTCCTCACTATCAAATCTAGCTCGAGAAAGCATATCAGCCACAGGATTAGATTTACCTGCAATATGTATCAAAACAAGATTTATAAACTTGATGTATGAAATCCATCTAAGCATGGCAATGTCGGGTGATGAACAGTTTGTAATCATTCCAATCAGAGGTAGACAATCTGTCTCAACTATTACATTTGCACCTATAAAATATTCTTTATCGGATTCTAATGCCGTGACTAAACCCCATGGTTCTCGTTTAATTTGCGGATAATTTCTTTGCGTATCGTGTAAAATCTTTGCTCCAAATCTCACAGCATACCTATTGCCCTCTTCATCGTCTTGACCAATAACCCATCCTATTCCTATAGGGCTCGTATCAACAGTTAAAATGATAGGCTTTTGATCAGTATAATCTACTCGTTTTAAAATAGGAGCTTCAAGAAGTAATTTCCTTAACTTTTTCATAGCTTTTGAGTGTTCTTCAGTCCAAAGAAACTTTCGATTCTTCCTTAGTAAAGCATAAAGACAGTTTGCAACATGTGCATAGTGTGGGATCCAGATGGCATAAAACACACAAGCACCAAGGAATCGTCTTACCTCACTAATATTACTACAGGTTTCAGAAATCTTGTTTATAGCGTCGACTTTAGGTGGATATGGCCTCCGACCGTAATGTCCACATAAATGCCCAACTATAAGTACCTCATTGACACCAAAAACAGATTTCTCAATGGAGAATGTGAGACCAACCTCTTCAAATCTCTGGAAAATCCTTTCACAGTCAGAGATATGATCTACTACAAACTTCCTGCAGCCAGAGGAATCTAAAGTTTCATCTTTCGCATTCTCAATACATCCTTTAATAGGAATGTCATCAATAAATGGCATGGTTATATTAGGAATGAAGTCATGTAATACTGAATTCATGGCGTTCATCATATGCGCTACTGAATTAGTAGCTCCTTGCGGCAAAGTGCACATGCGAACTAAGCCTAAAGGAGTTTTCATGGTCGTAATGTCTCTACTTTCAATAGCAAGCTGAAATTGATCGTAGCGAGAATACAAGTCTCCCATTGAGTATATGGCATGACCAGCGAAGGCTTCAGCGAATTCTCCTACAATGGGCCCAGTACCTATATTCCTAATAGTAACCTTGTTAACAGGTTGTAAATCTTGAATGAATCGTAACTTGCCATTTTTCTTTGGAACAGTAAACCACCTATTTGAGTAGGGTGCAGACGATGGCTCTAAAATTCGCATGTGAATCTTTTCCTTAAGAAGCCGCATTAACTCCGGTAAATGTGCTTTCGGAACAGGTATGGGTCGAAGATTCCATGGAATGTGAGGCACTGTAAAGATGATCATTGGTGGTACAATTTTTGGGTCTGCACAACCTATCTCATGGGAATATAAAGAAAATGCCTTTCCATGCTTTCTAATCACTCTTTGAAATAGTTCACGTTCCTTGGGTAACAAAAAATTTTCATCATTTCCTATCTTGATTAGCTTTAAAGTTTCTTCTGTGAAGGTATGACCTATATTTGTGCGCTCTCTTAAATAAGGATCATTGGTAACTTTCCTAAACTTCTCTTCACTCTCTCGTGGTAAAGATTGGGCAATCGGTTTAATTTTTTTATCAACGGTTTTGTATTTTGTATTTACTTTTGCTTACTTTTCATTACTCATGACAAATTTAATAATCAAATCATATTCTTCAATAGAATTTAAAAGTACAAATCTAAAATTTTCTTTTTCATGCAAAATATTTTGAAGTTCTTCAATCAATGAGTTTGAAGATAAAGTTTCAATTACCGTTTCAATGTGTTCATCAGATGAAATGAATCCTTTCTCTTTATAAAATTTTTCATAATGTTTTATAATTTTTTAAGGAATTTGTTTATAATGATTGAATTGCAAATATGATGAAGGGAAATATAAAGAAAAACTATCTAAAGTATCTACAGATGGGTGCGAGACATCAAACCAAGAACCATCGTTGTCTCGCTCAACAGTGGCATCTAGGCAAAATTTTGATCATAATAAGTTCCAAACTCACGAAGAGGCATATGATCTTCACGTATCTTTTCATGAGAACGGATGGGCGTCTTCCTAATTTGCTCCCTATTTCGTACATGGTTTGGGCTGACTATCATAACTTGGAGCGATTGTAGATCATCTTTAGATCTAATTCTTGCGTATGCTGAGCCGTCATCTATTACTTTAGTCTCCATTCTGGCTTCACATATGAATGGTTGACCTAAGATAATTTCATAAGAGCAGTTGTCCTGAATGAAAAAGTGGAATGTCTCAGAGATTCCACCTATCATTAGAGGTATGTTGGCACATGCTCCTAGGAGTGATCCACAACCATTGTCCGCGGTTCGCATTATCCAGCCGTGATTTTTATCAATAGGCCATTTAAACTTATCATATAATCCTTTCGAAATCACATTGATTTCAGACCCAGAGTCAATTAGGGCTAAAGCAGAATATGATCTCTTCTGATCTCCTAAGTTAACTTTAATCTCCGGTGTGCCTCTTGCCCAAAAACGTTTTCTAAAATCACTCTCTGAGTTTTTTGTTTCGTCATCTGGTACAATCGGCCCTAAGAAATTTTTGTTCACATTACAGGTATTATCTTCTTCATCCTCTGAGTCTAAAGAAAGAGGCTCATGAATCAAGTGAGTTACATCGGCAACATCTTGCATCTCTACCTCTTGTGACAGAGGGAATCTCTTCCTTTTAATTAGTTTAATAAAATTTTCCTTAAATTCAATTTTTGCTATTGAGAAGATTTGTTCTAAAGTCATTGTTACTGCACTTTTTAATAAGATGTCATACAATATTTCTTTCGAATCAACTTTTTGTTCAAGTTCAAAAATAAGAATAGCTTTCGGTACTCGTTTTGGTTTCTTTTCTGGTTTCTCTTCAGGTTTTGTTTCAGTTCTAGGAATTTGCTCTACTTTGTCTGATGTTTGAATTGGCTCACTAAACACAGGTTGTTTACCCTCCCTAATTTCTTTTCTTCGCTCCTCATTTGTTTTAGAACTTTCGCCTTGTTCAAACTGAACTTTCTTAGGCTTCGGTTCATCTCTCATCTTACTTCTAGTCATTCGTCTACCTGAATCATTTGCTTCTTGCTCATCATCCCTCTTTCTTTTCTCTTCAACATTCGCAATATGCGAATATATCGAGAATTGATCGACAGGAGAGTTCCACGCAGTTTTCTGCATAATATCATCTCTCGCCTTTATCAAAGCTTCAATTGAGTAGTTCCTCGTTTCTCTTGTTTGTTCGGAATCAGAGTCACTATCAACATATTCTAGTTTAACAGCAGAAGCAGATTTCGAAGACTCAGAAAGGTTTTCATACAGCTTCTGCATCCCTCCCTTTCCCCAATTGGCAGCTAAGGGTAAATGTGTTCTATAGTTGCACAATCGCTTGTCAATATCAATTACAAGTCTTTTCTCTTTCGCATCTTTCAATGCTTCACATGTGTAAGTCAAATGATCTGTGGCATCACACCAGATACATCTCCTCACATTGGAATTTCTCCTTTCATTGAAATTTCTTTGGTTAAATGCTTGAGGAATCGGTTGAGGAATTGGTTGGGGTACAACTGGAGGATTAGGAGGTATAAAAGGTGGATTAGGAGGTACTAATGGATGATTCGGAGCTACTAATGGTGGATTTGGAGCATTTACTGGTTGAGGATAAATAGTCGGATGAGCTTGCATTACAGGTTTATCTTGTACGTTTAAAGCATACACCACATTCTGCAAAGCCGCTACCTCTTTAGACATATTCTCGTGCATATGCATCATATTGTCCAACTTATTAAACAAAATCTCAAATTGTAACTCCGTTGGTACTCTAGATGTGGATGTTGTAGGCTCATCTTTTGAATCTATATGTGTATCCCTAGTTGCCTGAATCGGAGGAAAACTGGAAGATGGTTGAGACATCGATTCATAAAGGAGTGTTTTACGTTGGATCATGTGAGCAACCGCCTCAACTACAGTTTTCACTACACCCCAGTCATCTGTAAGCCCATATTTCTTTCCCGGTTCTTCAAGCCTATGCTCAACCTCTACCCTTATATCTGGAGTCAAGATTTTAAGGAAATATAAAATGATATCTGGGGTAAGGGCAACTCTATCTGTTCAGGTAATTGAGAGAATCTTTTCATAAATTCACTATGGAGTTGAGTTAACGAAATGTGAGGCTTAGGTGAACTAATCCATTTCATAAATCCTTCTCTACTATGTTGACTGTAGTCTTCTAAGTAGAATTCCTTATGCAGCTCTTTTTAAACTCATCCCATTCCTTATTGTCATGTATATCCATAATAACTTTTACAGTACCTATGGCCAGACGTCCAAGATAGGATTTCCACTTTGTTTCAGGTAAACCATGTAACTTAGCTAATTCCTCAAACGTGTCTAAATAATTTGTAACATTCATACCAGTAAATTTCCCTTTATCCTTTAATAACGTTTCAACTACCTTTTGTCCTTGCGTCTCGTGCATCATAATTTGAAATAGCTCGTCCATTTTTGAAGTTTGTTTTGACCTAGCTTGAACAATTCTAACTATATCCTGAACTTCTTTTGTTACTCTTTCCTTATGTTCAGCTACTAATTCTGAAATTCCGTTAGAGTCCAGTTTGATAAGTTTTTACTATGCAAAAATGTTGCAAGTAAAGCTATGATTAACGTTTAACAACCAGTTGCCTTTAACCTATACCAGCAATTTAACCTTAAATAAAATTTTGCACCCAAGAATGTAAGGGTAAAGAAATTATACCAACTGCTCGAAGATGAGGCTCAAAATAGTGCTTTTTGTGAAATTCAATACATTTATTGATTTGAATCAAAACCTAAATACATAGTTTGCTAAAATGGGTGCAAACGTTTAGTGCTTCAATTGTTGATGAAAGGGGTGGCGCGACGAGGTTCTCCTACTTGCCAATCTTCGTGGAGGCGCTCAGGTCACCAGACCAGCCCTCGACACCAAGAAGATTGCAAGCTCACGTAAATTCCACAGCTTCCAGGGATGAAGACGCAACTGCGCTGATGTAAAATCGTATGAATGTATATGCAATGAAAAACTTTATACCTGAGCTGCAACGCCGTTTGTTCACGTCGGGTTCACCAATGTCGGGTCGTGAGAGATGCTCGGATGGTGGATCAAGTCATCCGCCTAAATCGTTCGGCACACGCGGGGTGTCTGTAGCAAACTCAGGTTTATGAAAATAAGGGTTCTAATGATAAAACAATTTAAATTACCTAATTCTATGACTGAAACTAAAGTTCTCTTATCAAAAGTAAATAGTTTTAATTAGCTATGGACCGTAAGGACGGGCAGCCTCGTACATAGCAACAGCTTCCTGATATGAGATTGAAACTTCCATAATGGGTTCTTCTACTAAACTTTCAGGTAAGCTAGAGGGTTCTGGTCTGACTAGAGTTGGCGGAATATTTTCAATATTTTCAATATTTTCAATAGTACTGTGCTCAGACTCATGAACTAACTTAGAAGACATCAAGGAAAGTAATGGAAAAACTAATGAAACAATATGATGCTAAACTGTTTGAATGAATTAATTGATATGCTAATGGTTCGAATTAATAATTCTAATACAACTGGAAGGTCTAAACAATTGGATAACTGTCTAGTCAATTGGATAGTTGACTAAATGAGAAATAAGATTTAAATGGATCTTTACGCTGTCGCTTCACTTCAATTGTCTTCACTTCACTTTAATTGATTGTAATCTTCAATGTTTCTGCAAAAAACATGAGGCATATTAGTAATCTTACAAAATCAATAAGAACCTTGAAAGACATTAGTTACTTATCATTTTACATACACATGCATAATAACACACACTCATGCTAACATTACATGCATATGTTAACATATAATCTTATACATACTAATATACTTTCATAAATATGGTAACACACATTTATACATGCATGCTAACACATTAATCATTCATACACATGCTCATGCATTAAAATACCTCATTTGTGTGCCTTCATGATCATGCACCCAACTATTATTAAACTTAGGTTAAGCTTTTAATTAATTAGAACCTTAGTATTAAATGCACATACATGATTAAATAATTAAGTAAACCATATTTTAATTTTTGTTATTGAACCAATGTTCAGTTATAGATTAATTTCCTTAAATATTAATTATTTTAACCCTTGAAACATTCCAAAACCCTAGAAAACCTACTTAAAACCCATCAAAACCCTATTAAAACCCTTTGAAAATCATTGATAACCCATTAAAATCTTTCTGATCCCTTGTAAACCCTAACATGAACCCATTAGAATCTTTTGAGACCCTTCAGATGAACCTAATTGACATAAAATCATATGAACTTAGAAAACCCTAGGGTTAAATACCCATGTTCAAGCATGTATAAATATGAAATACTCATTAATTAAGTAATTAGGGTAAACCCTAATATGAACACATATTCTTCATCAGTTCTTGTACCTGCAAACACTTCAAAAGTAGTTAATTCAATCCAGAACAACTGATCAACAGTGAAAAAGCGGTTTAGAATTCACCAATTAAGTTGCTTTTATTTCCTCTGGTTATCAACTGGAAGATGCAAATCTTCCCGACAGCGATAGTGATCCCCCCTTGGGATAAAACAACCCAAGTGGCTGAGTACCACTCAAGTAGCAAAAGATGCACTCGGACGCTTGCCAATGCTTCACTCTTGGGTGATTTATAAACCTGCTCATCTGTGAGACAACAAACTGAATATCTGGCCGAGTAATGCATAAGTAAATCTAGCATCCAACACCATGCTGATAGAGAACAACATCAAATGCATCTCCAAGATCATGAAGACTCAATTGTAAACTTGTCTCCATAGGGGTGGCAATAGCTTTACAGTCTTCAAAGCCGAAACGCTGCAATAATGTGTCAACATATTTCATTTGACACAAAGCCATTCCACGATCAACATGCATAAACTGAATGCCCAAATAATGATGCAAATGCCCCAAATCAGACATCTCAAATGAGCCACAATGATCAGAAGAACATTGTTGGCATCATACAAGAAGAAGCAGGTACGGGCATACACACAGATCTAGCACTGAGGCAACCCATTAAATTTTTTCAATCTTTACACTACTATAAAAGTGATTCTCATCACTGACAACCATTGTAAATACCATTTCACCTTTTTGTAGCTCCATTTTGTGCAAGCCAACGAGTTCTCGAGCTTGAGGAGCTTTAGAAGTAATTGCCTACCAATTTTAATATTTTTTAGACCTCCTTTGAGCCCTCAAATAAGCCCTAGAACCTAATTTTTAACTAGGCCGGACACTAGATCTGGACATGGCCAAAGCTAGTCAAAAACTATAAATATAGCTAGAGAGCTCATTTTTGGGGCTAGCTTTTGGTAGTTTTGAACTTTTATGAGAACTTGGTTGCAATAGAAGTGATTCCATTGTCTTACTCTCTTTGTTCTTGCCATGTGTGCGCGTGTGTGTGTATGTGTGTGCATGTTGGTGTGCTTCTCACTCACACATTTGTGCCTTCACTTGCTCGAGGTCTTCATACCATCCTTGTTGGTGCAGGGCAATCAACAATTGAAGTTTTAATGAAGGTTTGGAAGTCAAGGACTGAAGGAAAATTCAAGTTGTGAAGCATGAAGGAAGAATACATCTAGAAGATGAAGAGATGTACACATATGTACATTAATACAGAGATAGTTCACTTATACTTTTGTATAGTCATGATATTGTAAATATTTGCCTAGATATACAAGTAAAAAGTCGGGGAAAATATGAGAGAGCATGAGAATAGAGTAATCAGTAGTTGTATGAGTCATTAGACATCTTAGAAGTGAGTTGAGTCTCTCTCATCACTCAGTTGTAAATTTCTTCAGAAATGGAAGAAAAATTACGCCCGATGTTTCTGTGCATTCTCCTTTTGTGCTTGATCATTTTGAGAATCCTTTTGTAGATGTCTAAGTCCATAGTTAATGAGTCTATGGTTAAAGTTTGAGAGCCTAATTGTAAACAAGCTGTGAGAATTATGTGTAGGAACATTCATATGTGAAGAAGTGTTCACTGGTTCCTGAAACATGCACAAAATTTGATGTTAATGTTTTGGTCAGTTCTCCTTCCACAGTGTAAAGTTTTGAGCAAGCAAGCACTCAATCTTTAAGTTGGAAGGTAAGCTACTTGTGGCTAAAAGCATTTTCATAAACGGGTTCTAGATTGAGAGAACCAAGTGTTAAAAGTTATAGATGTCTAAATCAACTTCTCAAAAGAGCAGTTTTAGATATAGTTAACTTGTTGAGTTCATTTCTCAAGATACACTAAATCTTTTGGAGTGATTCAACTTGGAGAAGGTGCGCAAACTGTAGAAAACACCTTGTGAAAAATTTCATAAAAAACTTTACACAATTGATAAGGTAATGAGAGAGATATGTGCAACAGACTTTCTGTGTAATCATCTCCTTCACAGATTTTAAATCTTCATAATTAATCATTGATCCTCTAAAATTGGTGAAAGTTTGAGTTACTCTTGTTATAGAGGTGCTCTAATTACAAGATTAGATTGTTCTTTTGGAGATTAACACTCTCCATTAGTGGTATCAGAGCAGGAAGCATCAGAATTGAAGGAAGGAGGATCCCGACTACTGCAGTTGTAAAGAATTCAACATCTGAAGGTTCAGAAATGTTGTAGGTCAACATATGACATACAGATGTGAGGCATGTCAATTAGGTAAGGCTCATAAGAAATCTTATTCCAAGCATGGTTTTATGTATTCAGAGAAGCTTGAATTGTACACACAGATGTATGGGGACCATCAAAGGATTTCAATATCAATGGTTCAAGGTATTATGTGATTTATGTTGATGATGCTACCAGATGGATCACTATCTATGTGATCAAAGATAAGTCAGAGGTATTCAATACATTCAAACATTATCATGTGTATGCAGAGAGAATTACAGGTCATAAGTTGAAAAGACTAAGGTCAGATGGAGGGGGAGAGTATTTCTCTAATGAGTTCAGTGATTACTTGTGGAATGCAGGTATAAAAAGAGAAATTACTTGCAGATACTCTCCTCAACAAAATGGTGTAGCAGAAAGGAGAAATAGAACTCTTGTTGAGTTTGCAAGATCCATGATGAAGGAGAAAAATTGCCCAAATTACTTGTGGTTAATAGGTTGCCATGTAAAGCTTTGCAGGGTATGACACCATATGAGGCATGGTGGGGCAAGAGACCTACATTAGACCATTGCAAAGTATTTGGATGTTTGGCATATGCATATGTGCCATCACAATTAAGGCACAAATTGGAACCTAAAGCTGAAAACTATGTATTTATTGGTTATGATGATAAGCAGATGGGATATAGGTTGTGGAGTCCATCCACAAAAAAATTCCTTGTATCAAAGGATGTTACATTTGATGAGCAAGGTACTTGGTATGCAGGTACAATCAATATTAATGCAGATAATGAAGAAGTTGTGAATCAAAAGAAAGGTAAATCAAAGGTTCAGATATTTGATGAAGAGGAGAATAATGAAGTACAGGTTGAAGTTGAAGAAATGCCAAGATTTGATCCTGAGTGTGATGAACTAGAAACCTCAATGAGTGGAGAACTTAGAAGGTCATCAAGACACAAGTGGCAACCTACAAGGTATAGCTATGACACTTCTTTTTTGGCTACAAAAGATTATGCTTATATGATAAAGGCAGATGAAGACCCTTCTACATATGAAGAGGCAAAAGGTAAGGAAAATTGGGAGAAAGCTATGCAGGAATAATATGATGCATTGATGAAGAATCACACATGGGAGTTGGTTCCTAAACCAAATAGCCAGAAGATCATTGGATGCAAGTGGGTCTACAAGACAAAAAGGTATGCAGATGGAAGTGTGTCTAGGTATAAAGCTAGACTTGTTGTGAAGGGTTTTGCTCAGACTTATGGTGTAGATTATGATGAGACCTATAGTCCTGTGGCAAAGATGACAACCATCAGGACACTCATAGCTATTGCTGCATGTAAAGGCTGGAAATTATGTCAATTATATGTGAAGAATGCTTTTTTAAATGGTTATATTTCAGATGATGTTTTCATGGAGCAACCACAAGGATTCAGAGATGGAAGGTATCCAGATCATGTGTGCAAGCTCAAGAGAGCTTTGTATGGTTTGAAGCAGGCCCCAAGGGCATGGAATTATAGACTTGTGAAGTTCTTAAGAGAACTTGGGTTCCAAGTATCTAAAGCAGATAGTAGCTTGCTTGTTAAAGCAAGTGATGATGGATTCATTTACATGTGCATATATGTTGATGATATAATTCTCACAGGTACAGATGAGAAAGGCATTCAAAGCCTAAAGAAGCAAATGGAGAAAGAATTCAAGATCAGTGATTTGGGAGACTTGTCATATTTCTTGGGCATGGAGATTTCATTCACTCAACATGGAGTGTATGTGACTCAAGAAAGGTATTTGAGAAACTTGTTAATCAAGTTTAAGATGAATGATTGCAGGGTAGCACCTACTCCAATGGAGGTGAATCATAAATTGAGCAGATATGGAGGTGAAGAGTTCAAGGACATGAAACTATATCAGAGTTTGGTTGGTAGTTTGATCTATGCTACATTAACTAGGCCTGACTTGTCATATGCAGTTGGAGTTCTGTCTCAATTCATGCATTGCCCTAGCAAAGAACATTGGATTGCAGGACAAAGAGTGTTGAGGTACATTAAGGGTACACTCAAAGAAGGTTTGTATTATGGTTTTACATCAGATACAAACATCAAGATATATAGTGATGCAGATTGGGCAGGTAATCCTGATGATAGGAGATCAACATATGGATACTTGTGTTATGTGGGAGATAAGTTAATTTCTTGGTGTTCAAAGAAGCAACACACAGTTGCTTTGTCATCTACAGAGGCTGAGTACAAAGGTATGGTTGAAGCTACAAAGGAAGTAATATGGCTTAAGACTCTCATGAAGAGTTTTGACATCATACAGAGTACACCCACCATTCATGGGGATAACATGAGTTCATTGTATTTAGCTGCTAATCCTATTTTTCATGCCAGGACCAAACACATCGAGATTCAGTATCACTTTCTAAGAGAGAAGGTGATGATAAAGAGATTGAAGTCATACATACTTCAACAAAAGATCAGATAGCTGATATGCTAACCAAAAGCTTGGATGGACCAAAGCTAGAGAGATTCAAAGACACAGGTATAAAGAAGATAGAGAAAACCTCAATTGATGATTGAGGGGGAGCTGTTGGTGCAGGGCAATCAATAATTGAAGTTTTAATGAAGGTTTGGAAGTCAAGGACTGAAGGAAAATTCAAGTTGTGAAGCACGAAGGAAGAATATATCCAGAAGTGAAGAGGTGTACACATATGTACATTAATTCAGAGATAGTTCACTTATACTTTTGTATAGTCATGATATTGTAAATATTTGCCTATATATACAAGTAAAAAGTCGGGGAAAATATGAGAGAGCATGAGAATAGAGTAATCAGTAGTTGTATGAGTCATTAGACATCTTAGAAGTGAGTCGAGTCTCTTTCATCACTCAGTTGTAAATTTCTTCAGAAATGGAAGAAAAATTGCACCCGATGTTTCTCTGCATTCTCCTTCTGTGCTTGATCATTTTGAGAATCCTTTTGTAGATGTCTAAGTCCATAGTTAATGAGTCTATGGTTAAAGTTTGAGAGCCTAATTGTAAACAGGCTGTGAGAATTATGTGTAGGAACATTCATATGTGAAGAAGTGTTCACTGGTTCCTGAAACAGGCGCAAAATTCGATGTTAATGTTTTGGTCAATTCTCCTTCCACAGTGTAAAGTTTTGAGCAAGCAAGCACTCAATCTTTAAGTTGGAAGATAAGCTACTTGTGCTAAAAGCATTTTCATAAACGGGTTCTAGATTGAGAGAACCAAGTGTTAAGAGTTATAGATGTCTAAATCGACTTCTCAGAAGAGTAGTTTTAGACATAGGTAACTTGTTGAGTTCATTTCTCAAGATACACTGAATCTTTTGGAGTGATTCAACTTGGAGAAGGTGCGCAAACTGTAGATGACACCTTGTGTAAAGTTTCATAAAAAACTTTACACAATTGATAAGGTAATGAGAGAGATATGTGCAACAGACTTTTTGTGTAGTCATCTCCTTCACAGATTTTTCAAAATCTTCATAATTAATCATTGATCCTCTAAAATTGGTGAAAGTTTGAGTTAATCTTGTTATAGAGGTGCTCTAGTTACAAGAGTAGCTTGTTCTTTTGGAGATTAACACTCTCCATCAATCCTCATGTCTTCCCGGATTGACATTAAAGGAGGTGCTACTCATCACTGAGCTACACCAAATTTTGGTGCCGTTGCCAGGGATCGAGCTTTGAGGACGAGTGTGTGATGGTCCATTGAGAGCATCGAAGGGCAATCCAAGCAAGAGTAAGTGCAAGCTTGGGAACATGCTTCCTGGGCACACAAGGGCGACCAAGTAAGGAGCCTTAAGGTTGAAAATTCTCAACACCCTCTCTCAATTCCTAGCTTAGGCTAAGTACGACTTAGGTGTGGTGATTAATTAGAGCAACGTCAGGCACGAATCAAGTCCAAGAGAACTAATCAACTAAGTACAAGCATTAGGTGGATCTTAAGTGCGAAAACCCTAAGGGAAAAAATTAAACTTGATTCGTTCAATTATCAAGTGCAAAATTCACTTAAGTACTCCTGACGACGTGATTTTAAACAAGAGCTTAACACAATAACCAACTAAAAAGAACAAAGTGAGTGATAAAAACTAACCTGCAACGAGAGTGTACGTGGAACTAGAGAGTAGAAAACCCAGGCATATGAACCTTAGGTCAGGAAGACGCATAGGCCGGGACAGATAAAGCCTAAGATCCTCTGAAGCTAGTGTCAATCACACTACTAGGTCTTGGGCCCTGTAGCTGAGCAATTATTCAAACCACCCTAACTCTGAGACTAGCGAATCAGAGATGTCTCAGGGTATTGAGAGACCCATAGGAAGTTCAGGTGTGGCCTACCTACAAAAGGTTGAAGGTCCATACAAGATTCAACTTGAATATCTTAGGACCAATCGATTAGGTGCCTACATCTATGAGGACGGCTTAGGAAGATCTGTGGTCCAGATCAAGAACCCAGATCAACCCATTGGACTAGAACATCCAAGAATCAAGTTTGAAAATGGAGCATACCTGGACAAAGAAGGAACTATATACGTGGTCACCAGCCACCCAGATAGGACAGACAAATTCGGGAATGTGATTCCAGAGACGGACGTAGGCGACCTAGAGCAAGGGAACATAAGTGGAGAGCCTAAAACCCCTCGAGGCAAATCAGTCCTCACCAGAATTATCACGTCGGAATGGGTTCCCCAGGATAATAAGAGCATAGATCTGCTCTTGAACCGAGGGACTCATGAAGCCTTTTGGAGGTACAAGCCTGGTCAGCCTAATGAGGTTGGAGCGGTCACTATCTACGAGTTTAAAGATCCAGATAGTCCAGGCAAAATGACCTATTTAGACAATACTTCAAAGAGGATCTTTGTAGTCATGGAGCATGGTAGGCATGCCTACACTTGGAAGGGTGAATTTGTTTTCCCCCAACCAAGATCTAATGTCTCTTATGGCCACCCAGGAGCGGGAACATCCCAAGCTCATGGTGCTCAAAGGGACAGAAGTAGAGATAGGCCAGAAGTGAGTTTCGCCAACCCATTGGGAAGAGAAAGAACGAGAACGGAAACGGATAGAGGGGAACCTGAGAGATTTAGAGCTCTAAGAAATCCAAGAAATGTAGATGAATTCCCTCTACCAAGACCTAGAGAGCACACGAGGACTTTGAAACCTACACAGCTAGTTAAGTCCATGAAGAATTACTTCGATGGCACTGGAGATCCATACAATCATGTGGCTGAATTTAGACAAGTCTTAAGAGCTGAACAAGTTGAGGACCTATTCACGAAGTACAATGCTTTTGGTCTCACCCTTAGGAACACATCCCTTACATGGTTTCAACCTCTAAATGAGAGACAGTTCAGAAGCATAGACCAACTTCTCTACGCTTTCATCACTGAATTCTCTAAGAGTGGCATACGACATAACACCCTCACTGATTCACAACTTCAAGCAGACACCTCAAGAGACTGTTAGACTAGCAGGAAGAAGGTTTAGGCAATACTTAGAGAGATGCCATGCTCCAGAGTTGCCCACTCCAGCCAAACAGGTGGCTTTATTCCTAGATGGACTGCTGAGTACAAAGTTGAGATCATATGTGTACCTGAAGGACCCTAGGACCATAGAAGAATGCGTACGCATGTGCATAGACATAGAGGATAATCTAGGAGAGGAGCTGGAGCTTTCAAAGATCTACCAAGATTCAGATAGCTCTTCCAACCTCTCTTCCATACAATCTACATCTATTGAGGACCTAGCAGAGAAAGTAGCTCAGAAACTAAGTGTCTTGAGCAAACAGATACCCCAATTTACCCCAGCGAGACGATGCTATACATGTGGAGGTGACCATATGGGGAATGTATGTCCCATTATGGCTCAACCCCAAGTGAATCCTAGTAGCCAGTACTGCACCATAGAACGGAGGTACACCAATCACACTGCGCAAGATTGCCCATACAATAAGCAAACAGTTAGGCAAACATACTCACAACCATACCCTCAACAAGGGAGATACCAGAACAAGTACCCTCATCGATAATACGGTAGACCACAACAACCCTATCAAACCCAACAAAGGCCTCCACCTGTGTTAGTGCAACAACCCCCTGCTCCTGCCAATGTGATTCCAGTAAAATACACAGTTGCACAAGAGAATCTGAATAGAGCCATAGTGCGAGTGACACCATTGCTTCCAGAAAGTGATCCCGGTGATCATAGTTTTGACTCTACTCACATTGAAAGCCCGCAGGCTTATTACATGCAGTCACCTGAGCATGACGAGTCATATTATTATGAGGACCCGAGTGAAACTAGTGGGGAGCCTGAGTATGCAAATGTCATGTACACAAACCCCAACTCTAGACCTCAACCTAGGCAGGTACGACCCCCATTTCCTAGAGGACCATGCTTCAGATGTCAGGGAGATCACCTCATATGTGATTGTCCATTGCCTGCCCCTACACAACCCCAACCAGTGACAATTCAGGGCTTCTATCAAGATTGCGGAAGAGAGCATCTCTTACGAGATTGCCCAAAGAACCCCAATAACCTGCCAAAAATCACTCCTATCAACGTCATTGGACTAGTAGTAGACTTTGTAGGAAGCATAACTTCCACTGCCCCAGTGCATGTGGTCACTAGAGCTCAAGCCTTGCAGCAAACTCTAGGAAAAGAGTTCTGAGGTTAGTGAGACAGAGAGTATAACCAAGAAATGGACAAGAGCTTGGAGAGATAGCCGGTAGAGAATGAAAAGACAATGGTCACAGAAAATGAGTGAACTTGAAGAAAGCTTGAGAGAAACCAAAGCAAAGATAAGTGAACTCGCATCTCAAAACCACTCTCACACTACCCCACCACCATCCTTTCCATCTCCTGCCACCCCATCACTTTCCATTCCCCAACTGTCTAATCCACCACACATAACCCACCCACCACCCAGAGTAGGATCAATCCTAGGTGAACCCACTCTTGAGGACCTAGACATGATGCTTAAAGCATATCAGGCCAGAATCTAGGAAGGGCCAAACCTGACAAATCATGACAAATGTTACCCTAGGGCCGATCTAGAGATAGAGCGAACAAATCTTTGTGCTAAGATGGTCGAATTGGCGCAAGCCATGTTTGAAGCCAATCGCTTGTTCAATGGCTCTAACTCCACTAGAACACCATTGCATTTTGATGGTCTATTAGATAGATTGGAGAGGTTACTTGCAAAGTCTGGAAAAGGAGCCACCTCCCAGGCTAGGGTGAGTGCAAGTGATAGAATAAGTATTACTCCCCAGGTAGCTTATGTGCCTAACACCACTGAACCAGAAACCTCTTCATCTATTAATCGGTATTCTCCAGAATTCCTACGAGAAACTCAAGAAGAGAAATGGGCTAAGGAAAGTGAAGACCCTCCTCCAATAGAACTTGTGGATGACGCTAACAATCAATTCCCGTAAGATATTCCTTCCATTTATGGAGAGCAGGAGAGTGCCCAATCTCAGGACAGGTTAGACTTTGAGTCTAACTCCTTGCATGAATTACCCCATTTCACAGGTCCATGGGAAACTAAGTCTACTTGCATGAGAGCACCCATGGTCATGATAAGAAACGAAGGTTCGATCATACCTAGGAATACAAAGGTAGTAAAGAACACTAAAGTGTAGTGCAACATCACTTTAGAAGAGCTACTCAAGGTTAAGCCTGAATTGTGGAAACATGTAGCCAAACAAGTGCCAGACGTAGCGAAATCTCATTCCCATGTAGGATCTCATAGAACAGTGCCAGAAATACCATTGGATAAGATAGGAGACATGAGTGAAGGAGAAGAAGGAAATACCTATCTCCCAGTTACCCATCAGGGATACACAACCAAGGCAATTTTGGACTCAGGTGCAGGAGTTGCAATTGCTACCACTTCCCTATGGAAGTGTTGGGGCAAGCCAGCACTCAAGCCGACGAGAATGAAATTGCAAATGGCCGATGGTCATATTGAGAGGCCCTTAGGATTGCTAGAAGGAATAAATCTCACTACATGTGGTGTTGAGTTCGAGCATACTTTTGCTATATGCGACTTTAGCAAAAACCAAGCCTACGAGATGATTTTGGGAAGGCCATTTATGCGGCAATTGCAAGTGGTACAGGATTGGGGAACCAATTCCTTGTACCTGCAACACTTAGGTGTCACGACCAAAGTTAATCTCAAGGACTACTCTCATAGAGATGTCCCTCCCATCCAATGGAATCCCATCCATAGAGCCAAAGATGATAGGATCAGGATCCTCATGGATGCATGAAGACACCCACTTATAGATGTGCAAAGTAGCAGTTGAAGAAGAGAAGAGACAAAAAGCCAGAGATCTAGGTGCAAAGGAACCCATAGATCAATTCAAGACCCAGCCTATGCACCTGTAGTATTTCCTGACGAAGAATTTGAGCCTCACTGTTGGGTAGAAATTTTAGCAACAATGGATGTAGTCATCAATGAAGAACAATGGACACCCCACTGTGACGAGGATGGCTACGACATTTCAGTCTTCTCCATAGAGCCAATCATGGGAGACTCAATTTTAGAAGAATGCAAACCTAACCCTGATGCATTTGAGGATGCAAGTGACTCCGATCTAGAGTCAATCATTATGGACCCACCTTTTGCATCAGATGAAGAATACTTCTATGAAGTAGAAGTTCACCCTCAGAAACATGGAGAGCTCACAAATGATGTAAGGTTAACCACGCAAGTGTCCACCAAGAGTGAAGGAAGGAAAAGGAAGAAGAGAGAAGTCATACCAGTAGAGGAAGAGTCTTTGTTTGAGGTCCCTATAAATTTCAAGAAATATGAGATAGATGATAGGAGAGTCATGATAAGAATGCCTAAACGCGAGGCACAAGCAGGAGAGGCCTATGATAACAAAGAAACCACCAAGAAAATAGTTGTAGCCATAGAAGAAGGAGAGGAGAGATGCACTTACATAGGGCATGACCTGACAGAAGAAGAAGAGCACGAGTTGATAACCTTGCTAAGAGAATACAAAGATGTATTTGCTTGGAGTTACAAGGACTTGAAATGTGTAGACCTCGACATATGCTCACACACTATCCCCATGACTTTAGATGCCAAACCCTCAAAACAAAAGCCATACACTTATAATGATAATTATGCTCCCAAGATCAAAGAAGAGATAGATTGTCTGGTGGAAGATGGATTTATCTATGAAATTGAGCACACTGAGTGGGTATCCCCCAATTTAGTGGTGCCCAAAAAGAATGGCAAATTACATGTATGCATTAACTTGAAGAAGGTTAACACAGCCACAATCAGAGATAGTTATCCGCTTCCTATCACTGAGCATCTCTTGGAAAGAGTAGCAGGCAAGGAAGTGTACAGCTTCCTTGATGGATTTTCTGGTTACAATCAGGTAACCATTGCTCCAGAAGATCAGCATAAGACGGCTTTTACCACAGAGTGGGGCATATTTTCTTTTCGAGTAATGCCATTTGGGCTTACCAATGCACTCGCTACCTTTCAAAGATTGATGTGTCACATGTTTAAAGAGTTCTTGAGGAAGAATTTGGAAGTCTATGTTGATGATCTTTGCGCTCATTCCAACATTAGACAGACCCATATACCTGAACTCAGACAAATCTTTGACAAATGTAGAGAATATTAAGTCTGCTTGAACCTAGAAAAGTGTGTTTTCATGGTCAGGCAAGGCAAGATTCTAGGACACATAGGGTCAAAGAATAGCATATCCACGAATGAGGAGAAAGTGAGAGCCATTGCAAAACTACCTAGGCCAAGGAATGTCAAGGAGGTACAGGCCTTCATGGGGCATTGTGGTTACTACCGCCGATTCATTTACATGTATGCCGTCATCACAAAGCCTCTGTATGCTCTTCTAACTAACTTTGAGTGGACTGATGAATATGAGAACTCTTTCAAGGAGCTCAAGCGAAGATTATGTTCAACACCGATCTTGACCACACCAGATTGGAACAAGCCATTCCATGTCCATGTGGATGCATCCATTTGTGCTATTGGATGTGTGCTAGCACAACCTACGGGCAAGGGTAACATGGATCTTCCAATTGCCTACGCTAGTAGATAGTTGAATGCAGCTGAACGCAATTATACCACCACCGAATGAGAAGGATTAGGATGGTGTATGCGGCTAAAAATTTTAGACACTATTTGCTTGCAAATAAGTTTAAATTTTTTACGGATCACCAAGCTCTATTGTACCTGGTAAACAAGCCATGCAACACAAGTAGATTAGTAAGATGGTTCCTCTTACTAATGGAATACGACTTTGAGGTAGTGGTGAGAAAGGGCAAGAATCATTTGAGAGCAGATCATCTCTCAAGGCTCACATCAGGAGAGGCCCCATAAGGAGTGTCAGATGACCTACCTGATGCTTACTTGTTTAATTTGGAAGTTGTGCCGTAGTGGGCCAAGCCCTTAGTGCTAGTACTGACATATGGGCCTAAGCATCCAGTAGTAAACACTCAAGATAGGGAGGTAGTAAAAGCTCAAAAGTATCATATCATGGCAAGAAGTATGTACAAACATACGGATCAAGGAGTATTAGCCTGTTGTGTGGAAGAGGACGAGTATGCAAAGTGGTTGCAATTAGCACATGTCTGTGCATTAGAGCAACACTACTCGATACAAAGAACCTTACGAACATTGAGGAGACTTGGAGTACACTGGCCAACTATGGAAGTTGATGTCCATAGAAGGTGCAAAGAATGCCCAATCTGCCGCACTAAACCACCACTAGATCATGCTACTCTTTATCAAGTGTCTCTAATACTAGATTGGAGTGAACCATTAGTAGCCTTTCTGAGGACGAAAACATTCCCTCAAGATATGACTTTGGTTAGACAAAGAAGTTTGGAACAAGAAGCCTTAGATTACGCACTCATTGGTGACAATTTATACAAACGTGGTAAAGATGGTTACCTAAGACTGTGTGTCCATGAGAGCGAATACCTCAAGATATTAGAGACTGCTCACCAAGGTGTAGCAGGAGGACACTTTGGACTAGATCGGGTGATCAAAGCAATTTTATTTGCAGGTCTTTGGTGGCCAACTCTTCACATGGATGCACATACCTATGTGAAGAGGTGTGAGGTTTGTCAGCGAACCCAGTACCCTACACGAAAAGATGAGATGCCATTGAAACCTATGATGGGTGGATGTGCATTCTCCAAATGGGGAATAGACTTTGTTGGTTCTATTAACCCCCCAGCTAAGGGTTCCCATGCTGAATATATTATTGTGGCCACTGATTATCTAACCAAATGGGTAGAACTAAAGGCTATGACAAAGAACGATGCTCAGACAACAGCTAAGTTCTTATTCGAGAATGTGTTCACTAGATACAGATTACCAATAAAGCTAGTGAGTGATAGAGGCATGCACTTCTTGAATGAAGTCATTGAGAACATCCTCCAAGAATTCTTGGTAATACATAAGAAGTCGGCTCCCTATCATCCACAAGCTAATGGACAAGCCGAGAGCACAAATAAGATTCTATGCAGCGTATTGACAAAATTGGTTAATAATAAACGTGCTGATTGGGACAAATAGCTACACCATGCTATTTGGGCATACAGAGTTGCCTATAAAATGGTACTCCAAGCCACACCCTTTCAGATGGTGTTTGGCCAGAATGCGGTGCTACCATTGGACTTTTTGATACCTACATTAAAAATAGCACAAGAGCATGATTGGACATGCCATGAGCTCTCCTCTAGAATCTTTGATCTTGAACGATTAGGTGAAACACGATTGAGAGCTACAACAGGAATTTATGCAGCCAAGAAGAGGCAAAAGGTGTATTTCGATGCACATGTGAAGGATAAAGGCTTGAAAGCAGGAGACCTAGTCCTAGTCTACACATTGAAGCAACATGCACGAAAATTAGAGAGAAGAGGCTATGGACCAATGATTATCAATAGGATCTCCACAAGCGGAGCAATACAACTAGCCACTCTAGAAGGCGATATACTATCGAGTTACATAAGCGGATGTAGAGTCAAGTTATATCAAGAACCACTAATAGAAGAAATGCTAAATCGACTCAATACTGCAAAGAAACGTAAGGAAGAGGAAAAGCAAATTCGAGAAGAAGCACAGGCAAAAGCTTTAGAACGCATTCGACGAATGAAACTAAGAAGAAAAGGTAGAGATCAATCCATGACTGACACTCATGAAGCTCTTGGTTATCACATTGCCATGTGCGAGGCTTCAGGTAAACGATCCCATAAGATAGTTGATTGATGACCTTTTGTGACCCTAGAAGTAGGACAAGGAGAGAGTGCAAGGACTGTGAGAGCTTTAATTGACTCAGGTGCGGCCACTAGTGCAGTGCAACTTTCTTACTGCCAAGAATTGCAATTGGAGGTAAAACCCCTAGAGGCATATTTGATAGGATTAGGAGGCGTTGAAACCCCTTGCATAGGAGAGGTGGAACTTCCCCTCTACATTCAAGAGGTCCTAATGCCAGCAAAAGTGCTAGTATGTGAAGAGGAGGATCTTACCGAACCTCTTGTCTTGGGCCAAGATTGGATCTATGATCACGCTGTCAACCTCAACCTAAGAAGTGGACTTCTTCAGGCTTGGGTAGGCCAAAGCCGCCTTCCAATTGAATTAGAAAATCAAGCACTCAAACCATTAGAAAAGGCACCAACTCTTGGTCCCTCCAGGAGCTCACATGAAGATAACAATGCTGTTCTTGTCCAAAGTTCTATGGTGCAGAGGATTGTCACTCTCGACGAAGGTATAGAAGTCAATGATGAGTTCCCATCTCTTCCAAAGAAGATTTTGAAGGGGCAGGCTCTGCAACACACGACACTAAGGAGACCGATGATCAAGAAACATGTGCACCAATGTGGGCAATATGAAGTACCTCGTGGCATGAAGCAAATTTGGATACACAAGGGGGAAATAACCACGGCTCCAGAGATAGGTTCTCAAAAAAGTATCAAGCGAGCCACACCGTTGTGTACTTGTGTCATGAAGACTCAAGGACTTGTGCCAATGAGACTGTACCTCAATTGCCACACAAGTGCGTATAGTGGGAAATTAACACACATTTAAATGTCAATCCGATCGAACGACCTAACCAAGTGTATAAAGATGTGTGCACACGTGATGGAAAATGAAGTGGCAAAGCTTGCATGCATGAGAAAAGACTAATCCACCTCTCACACTCACTGAAATGCTGAAAGTGTCTGCCGCGATACCTCTTACAGCAGTTTTCAGAAAATCAAGGATTTCTCCCAGCTCCGAACTCCAAATATAGGCAATAGGGTACTCGTTTCGAAGCTCTCGACGAGACGCATCTATTGGAAGTGGTTTCACTAAATTCTGGCAGGAAGTGCCCACACTCAGGCCACAACTCCTACTAGTTCGCACACACACTACAGTAACTCAAAATCAATGGGGAGGGGTAGACAACAGTCCTACACACACATCTCAAGCAATACACACACATACAAGACCAAAAAGAGGATCAAAATATGCAAGGAAGAGGCGAATTCGAAATTTCAGAAGAGCTTCTTCTTCACAATGGCAAAAAGTCTCTACAAAGAGTCACAAAGTGACTTATATACATGTGCCCTAAGTTTGGTCCTTTCACACAAGAGACCGGCACTTTATTCCAAAAAAGTAAATTTCCTACCACTTTACAAAGGGTATTTTACAACAAGTTGGGGTTATGCAACTAGAGGACTCCTCTAGTGCATTTACATGGTTTTCAGGGAATTCTCTGAGACCTTGAAGAAGAAAAATTGTGCCCGTTAATTTAAAAATTTTGGGGCACTTCACATATGCTCCTTTGCTCTGCAACACTCTCCCCCTCTTTGTCTCTATCATCCCTTGACAGGCTTTACTTCTTGTTTGTCTGTGTCATCGCGCACCTCCCTTGGTCAGTTTTTCCTGTTCATCAGTCTTGCATTACGTTTTAAAGGCCCTTTTTGATATTTGTCTTGACATCCTCTAGGCCTGATGCATTTGGTTTGCCTGTTAAATCTGGTTGCCACGCACGCCATTAGTAGACATATGAGGATATAGCTCTTAAGCCTTGATCTGAACCTTCTGTTGCTCAAGAGGTTGAAGCACCCTCATGGCTATGGAACCGCCTGATATCTTCTTGCACTTCTTCATGGATACTTGTTGGCCCTGGTTCCTCCTTCCGGCTACGTGCTTTTCCTTGGTGTGTGTGCCCCTGCGGGGCTCTGTGCAGAGAGTGGTTCTTTTGATCTTTAATGAGCAGTTTTGGACTTTTATTTCCTTCTTATTTTCTTTTTGCTTGATTGTCCCTCTACACGTCCCTCCTCTTGAACTCTGTCGTCCCCGACAGGCTTTTTGTGGCGGCGTGTGTATGTCTGGATGGCCGCTTGCTCTCGTTGATTCAGCAGATTAGCGTGACAAATCATGAATTCTTTCCACTGCTGGGATTTGACGCCGTCCTCTGGGGCTTGTCGATGATCCACAAAGAAGCTCGTTTCATAAGCCACCAGTCGAGCGTTTAGGTTGGAAGTCATTTTCACAAAAAATTCAGAATCGATTTCAAAGAAGCCGGTGAAAAATGCTTCTTCGAAAGTTTGCATATATGTCGACGGCAAAAACATGAGACGGGAATAGTATGCCATTAGAGTTAAACGGCTGGGAATAGTAGATAAATCAAAAATTAAAGCTTCGGATCCTTGCGTAATGTCGATGAAATTCAAAAATGTGTATTTTGCATGTTGGAACACCTTGATTACCGTAAGGAGCATGCTAAATATCTTATTTGTCATTTTGACAGCTAAATCGGGAACTGTAGCATATCTGGCAATCCAAAATTCCATAGTTTTACCATATATTCTTCCGTCGGTAGGTAAGTATGTGGCGGACTAGGTAACAATGGGTAGTTTAGCCATTGATTATTTATGTTGCCCTGGCGCTGTCCTTCCCAAAATTGCGTCCATGAGCGTCTGCGGGGCACAGGACAAAAGGACGGGTTGACTTGAAGTACATACGGTGATGCTTCCCACTGTATCCGCAGTGTAGGATTCTTTTCCAAAATTTTTCTCCTCCAGATGGGATCCGCCTTCTCGAACTCCTCTTGAGTGTAATTGAAAGTATTTTTGTCAAATTGGAGGTTGCTATCGGGTCCTTTATTAGTGGCGGTTCTTATGTAATGCCGTGTTTGTTCCTTTAGAAGACCATATGGTACATTGAAGGGCTTCAAAATTTGTTCTAGTTGTTTGTTTTCTATGTGAGCTTCCTTCATGATCTGTATTATTTGGTCTTCAAAATTAGCAGTGAGCTGGGACACCAGTAGTGCCCTTTCTGGTCGGCTCAATTCTGCAATGTCCCGATTATCATGATCAATGTGGACCTCTTGAGCCTCCCTTATTGGTGAATGATATGAGGGGGGAGAGAGAGGATGTACCTCAGTCTCCACAGTAGCCTCCGCAGCTTGTAGAACTACTAGTGTCCCCTGCTTTGCTTTTTGTTCTAACTACTCCTGAAGCTGTTTAATGCATTCATTTCTTTGCTTGATTTCTTCAGTAGCCTTTGCAATTGTGTCTTTATGTTTAAGGAGTTCTTGTGCCACAATATCCATCTGATCGGTGTCTTCTTTACATTGCAGTAGATAACGATTCTCCGCTTTTTTCCATTTAGTTCTTAGCGCGGCTGTGTCCTCCATGTATCTTTTTTCCCAATCTGCAATGACTTCTTGCTCCTGTCTGAGCTGATTTTCCATTTTATTTATCTTTTCTTGCAATTCTTTGACATTCCTTTCTGAGTTGTCCGTAGCCACTATCGGCTGATCACTGAGGAGAGCTGTCATGAGCTCCTTATTGCAGTTCCTTAGGTTTTTTGCTTCCTCCATACAGACTTTAAGCTGTGATTCCAAGATTTTGCTTCGAGCCATTATTCTTGCCTTGTCAGTTTCACTAGCTTCATATTTTCTTTGAACTTCTTGCAGTTGCGCTTTTAAATTTGCGTTCTCGGTCATCAACACACTGCACTGCTTTTTCGCTTCTTGGACCTCTTTTTCTGTGTTTTTGATGTGCTCTCTTTCTAAGGTCAATTCGGCCGAAAGATTCTTATTCGTTTCCTGAAGCTCATGTTTGTCGTTCATTGCTTGGTCGCAGTCTTCATCGGCTTCAAGCATGAGTTGTTGCGTATCTAGAGCAGTTCGAATCATATCTTGTACCACAGGCTTGAGTTTAGCAATGTCTACATTCAACCAAGTTCTTGGTATGCTTGGAGCTTCGCCTGTTTGCACATCTCTTCCCTACTCCACCTGGATTGTTTCATTGTGTGGTTGTCTAATTTGTAGCTGTACTCGTGGTTCTTCATCTTCTTTATCTACTTCAATAGATTTTGTGGCACTCCCTTGAAATGTTACATCCATGGGGGAGGGTTCTGCCACGACTCTAATAGGCATGAAAGGTTCTGTATCTTCATTTTTTTCTTTCTGAGTCTCCTTCTTTGGTGTCTTTATAGACGTCTTACGTGGTGGTGTGGCCTCCTTGATTTGAATGTTGGGAATTTCATTAAGTTTTATAGTATGTGTACCTTCCGTTTCTGCATTCTCACTTGTGATACTTTGACCAACATTTGTTGCATGGTCATCCGGCTTGAGGCCTTCTGGTTCTTCACCGTAGTCAACTTCATTTAACTCCGCCCATTGTCCATCATCCTTCGATTCGCTTCGAATGTCGACATTTAATAATGAAGTGTCTGGTTCTTCTTGGGCTTCCGATGATGAACTAGAATTATCCAATCCTATTTCCCTGTACCGATGTACTTTTGTGAGTTTTGTCTTTGCTTCCGATCCTTGTTGGGTCTGCTGATAGTAATGACCTTGTACAGGTAAGTTTACTTGTCCTTCTGTATATTGATGTGTTTCTTCCAACGCTCTAGTCAATTCTTCCTCTGTGATTGTTCTATGCCCTTCAATGGTTGTTTTAGGGAGTACATGGATTCTTTTTGTTGTCGGTGCTTCTTCTTCAACTTGCTTGACTTCTCGGAGTCTCTTCGTGCCTCTCATTTTAGGTTGAGAACTGGTTTCTGCCACTTCCACAATCTTTGCCCCTTTTTTCTTTTTTGGTACGGTGGCGACTTTGACGTACTGAGCCATAGCAATTGAAGATGGCATTTCCTGCAAGTGTTCTCTTATGCCCAAAGCGTGGTAAATCAAGATAGTCAGGGCCGTAGTACCATTGAGGAACTTCTTATTATGCCATTGCTTCTTTGCCTCGAATAGTCTTTCTTGTACATAGGGAGTCAGATTAACTTGATTGCTGATTTGCTTTATAGCATGAGACAATAATTGAACAATGAGTTTTTGGGGAGCCGTGTATCGATTCATGTTTGGGAAGCAGAAGTGTTGGTGAATCAGTCTGACTTCCTCTTCTATGTCTACTCTGTTAATGTCAACAAAAGTTCGTGTCTTTGCTCCACGACTCTCTTCTTTTATCATAGAGACACTGTCCTTTTCCCATCCGAATGCTTCCTTAATTAAGTCATGTGTAAATTGGATGACAACCCACTCTCCTCCTTTATCCATAACTCGGGCTTCTGGCACCAATGGATCATGCAGTGCTGGCTGTAGGGTGTTCATGACTTGCATGCATATTTGGAAGTCAGGTTTATAGATGGGCAATTCAAAATACTTGTGAATTCCTGCTTTCTTCATTATGTCGATTGTGGAGGGTAGTTCATGTAATACTCTAAAGTCCTGGCACATAATCGGAAAATGATTCTCTGTGTCCATGATCTTTATGTTTTCCAAGAAGAGATACTCGCCTACTGGTTGCTCATCTCTAAACCAATGCCCCTTGGCTTTTGTGAGACTTTGGGGAGGGGATTCCTGCACCTCCTCTTGGATTGTAGCCTCCGAGTCTTCAGAAGCCATCTACACTTGTAATGAAAAGTGCATTAGCTTGAAAGGAAGTAAACGAGTAGTGGAGTGCATTGCAGTGTGTTGTTGTCGCGCATCACTCCATTTCCCATAATTCCATAGGTGAGATCTCTTACCACATTTTTTTATTTTTTTATCTTGAAAGAAAACAAGCGTTAGTATAGCCGAAGCATTTATTTATTTTCGATGTATGTCCATTCCTAAGAGAGTTGAAGCTAAGAGCTAATCTCTCGTGGAGAATGTGCACCACTAGTTTTAGAATGTACATCGTGTGCCGAATGCTTGGCCTCGTATTGTGGCCCTATTATGCATACTTGAGGTGCATTGGATACTTCATGAGTGCAATTGAGGTCTTTGTCATCTCGCTGGTTAGCTTCTCACAGCCTTTTTGGTTTCCAAATCCATTTTGTGGGCGCTTGAATCACACGTCTTGTTCCATTGATTTGTCCGTCTGTTGGTGTTGTCTTTGTTTCCTCTTGCGTTCTAATTGTATATACATTTGCTTCTTTGCTTCGAGGACGAGTCTATTTTGGCTTCATTATTCGTCTTTTTTGATGTATTACATCCTCTTGAGTTTTTCTCACTTGCTTGGCTACCTGTGTGACTCTTTTGGGAATCCATATCTGATGTCGTCCTGTCTGAGCTTCGATTAAAGGCTTGGGGATCCATACTTGCAATAGTCCTTCAAGCATGGATTTTGGTGCCACTGGTTTGGTGATTTCTGCTTCCTTCTGAAGAGTGGGTGCTGACTTCTACTAATGCTGCATCTGATCCTTGCGTACCCATATGTATTTGTGTTGTCCTTGATATGAGTATCTCCGTGTTGTTCTCCAATATGGCGATCTTTTGGCTCATTGAGGAGGTCCAGGAGGGTTGGTTTCATTTGTGGCTGGCTCTTCCTCAACCGAATGTGATGATTTTGACTCTACCGCTGACATCGTTGGGCTTGACTTTTCTGTTGTTTCCAAATTGGTTCTCGAGATATTCTCTCTCAGACCATTTTTCAGTGTCTCTTCCTGGTATCTCTCCGAACTCTCGATGACCTTTGGTGAAGTTAAAAGCTTCTCTCCTAACAAACTGAAAATTTCCTTATGCCCTATTTTGGCAGAAATGTAGCCTTGAGCTAGGTTGATGCTTACCTCGTTTTCAATGATCCAGTCCTGTCCTAGAATTAAGTCTTCTATTAAATCCTCATCTTTGCACACTAAGACTCTTTGTTCCATGGAGGAATTTCCTAGGTGGAGGGATACATTTGTTGTTCCAATGCATTCTAGGGTTTGACCTCCGATTCCTATCAATCGGGCACTTGTGGAACTCATACTCAATTGCAGAGTTTTTATGATTGTATTTCGTATGCAACTAAGTCCTGCCCCTGAGTCTATCAAGGCATCTATCAACTTGTACTCTGTCTTGCCAATCCCTAGGTTTAGGTAAGGTTGCGTCTTGCACATACCCGTGGTATCAGGATTATTGACTTGATAATTAGCCATAGGGATAGGCTCTTCTCCTTGGAGATACCGTTCATCCCGTTGCCTAATCCACTCTTTCCATTTCCTAATACGCTCTAGTGCTTCTTGCCGAGCTTCCTCTCTAATTCGTTCTTCTTCCCTTTTCCTATTTTGGGCACCTACTAATCGTGCTAGCATTTGTTCTGTCAAAGGCTCCATGAATCGTCTCACTCTACATCCGCTGATGTAGCTAGGAAGGATATCTCCATCTAGGGTGGGTAGATTGACTGCACCACCAGTTGATATTCTATTTATGATCAAAGGTCCATATCCACGTTTTTGTAGCTTCTTGGCATGTTGTTTTAAGGTGTATACTAAGACTAAGTCTCCCTCTTTAAGTCCCTTGTCTTTTATATGTGCATCATAATATGCTTTTTGTCTCCTTTTAGCTGCATAAATTCCTGCCACTGCTTGTAACCTAGTCTCATGTAATTTCTCGATTTGGTCCAGTTGTTGGGATAATTCATGTCCGTTCCACTCATACTGTTGGGCCACTTTCAACATTGGTACCAAAAAGTCAATTGGCAAAATTGCATTTTGCCCATACACTAAGTTGAATGGGGTAGTTCCAATAGCCGTTTTATATGCAACTCGGAAGGCCCAAATTGCGTGATGCAACTGCTTCTCCCAATCTGACCTTCCATTGTTGACAATCTTCGTCAATACTGTACACAGTACCTTGTTTGAACTCTCTGCTTGTTCATTGGCTTGGGGATGGTATGGGGCTGATTTTTTATGAATCACTAAAAACTCATTCATTAGTGACTCGATTACTTCATTGAGGAAGTGCGTTCCCCGATCACTCACAATCTCGATGGGTAATCCAAAGCGGGTGAAAATATGCTCGAAGAGAAACTTGGCAGTAGTTTGAGCATCATTCTTTCTAGTGGCTTTTGCTTCTACCCATTTGGTCAAGTAATCAGTGGCTACTATGATGTACTGCGCATGTGATCCTTTGGCTGGTGGGTTGATGGGTCCTATAAAGTCAATACCCCATTTTGAGAATGCCCTTGCACAGACCATGGGTCTTAATGGCATGTCATCTCTCCTAATTGGGTATTTAGCTCTTTGACAGGTCTCACAGCTTTGTACATATGTTTTAGCATCCATATGTAGAGTTGGCCACCACAAGCCTGCAAAGAGAATCATTTTGACAGTTCTCTCCGCTGAAAAATGACCTCCTGCAGCACCCGCATGTGCCATTTCTAATATGGGTAAATATTCTCCTTCATGCACACATAACCGGAGTTGGTTGTCTTTGCCTCGCCTGAACAATTGTCTCCCCATGAGTATATAATCCTTGCTCATTTCTTCTAAGGAACTTTTTCTTGCCAAACTAGCTCCTGCTTCATGCTCTTTTGTTTTTAAGAATTTAACTAATGTCTTGCCCCAATTGGGTGTGATGGTTGAGAATGGTATGGACATATGATCTTCTAGGCTCGTCTCTTGGCATTCTACACAATTGCTTACGTAGTCATGAACATTCTTGGGCATGTCAGGCCAGTACACTCCTAATCTTTTTAGTTCTCGAATTGTTCCCTGAATCCCTTGATGTGTTCTCCATTTGTTCACATGTGCTTTCTCGATTAGTTGTTTTTTTTCGTCCTCCTCGACACATCTTAGTAATACTCCATTGGGTTCCTTATAGTACACGCTTCCAGCGATAATGTGTAAATTCCTTGATTGGAGAATTTCCTTTTTGCTATTCTTGTTGATTGAGTGTTGTGGGCCATGGGTGAGTATAGGAATTAGTCTTTCAACCCACTTTGGACATACTTCAAGGTTAAATAAATAAGCATCTGGGAGATCATCGGGCACCCCACTTGGTGGCTCCCCGTGTGTTAGCCTAGAAAGATGGTTTGCTCTTACGTGAGTGTTTCCTTTCTTTACTACCATTTCGAAGTCGAACTCCATTAGTAGTAAGACCCATCGTACTAATCTTCCTGTGTTACAAGGCTTATTGACTAGGTACAGTAAAGCCTGATGGTCTATGAAGAACTTGAACTTGTTGGCTAAGAGGTAGTGTCTGAACTTCTTCACTGGGTATACCATTCCTAACCCTTCTCGTTCAGTAGTGGTATAATTTCGTTCCGCTTGATTCAGTTGTCTACTAGCATAGGCAATTGGATGATCAAGCTTCCCTTCATTAGCTGGTTGGGCTAGGATGCATCCAATGGCATAGTTAGAAGCATCAACATGAATATGAAAAGGCTTGCTCTAGTTTGGTGTTTTCAGAATTGGGGCTATACTAAGCCTCTTTTTCAGCTCGTTGAATGCCTTCTCGCACTCTTCTGTCCAATTAAATTGAGTCAAGAGCCCATACAAGGGCTTTGCTATTATGGCATACATGTGAATAAACCTACGGTAATATCCACAGTGTCCCATAAAGGCTTGCACTTCCTTTGCATTCTTGGGTCTTGGTAGGTCTAGGATGACTTTAATTTTGTCCTCATCCGGAGATATTCCATTTCTTGAGACTATATGTCCTAAGATCTTTCCTTGCCTCACCATGAAGATACAGTTTTCTGGGTTTAAACAGACTCTATACTATCTACATTTGTTGAATATCTTCCTCAACTCGGGGATGTGATCGCATCTTTGATTGGAGTACGTGCAAAGGTCGTCTACGTATACTTCCATGTTTTTTTTCAAAAATTCCTTGAAAACATGACACATCAATCGTTGGAAAGTAGCAGGTGCATTAGTGAGTCCAAAAGGCATCACTCTGAAAGCATACACACCCCATTCAGTTGCGAATGCGGTTTTATGTTGATCCTCAGTTGCAATAGCTACTTGATTGTATCCGGACAATCCATCCAGGAACCTATAGACCTCTTTTCCGGCTACCCTCTCCAATAGATGGTCCGTGATGAGTAATGGGTAGCTGTCACGTATGGTGGCCGCATTCACCTTCTTCAAATTTATGCACACTCTCAATTTTCCATTTTTCTTAGGCACAACTACTAATGGCAATACCCACTCGGTATGTTCTATCTCATATATGAATCCTGCCGCTAGTAGTTTGTCTATTTCTTCCTTAATTTTTGCTGCATAAACCTCATTATACGTATAAGGGCGTTGTTTGGATGGTTTTGCGTCGGCCGTCATTGGTATTCGATGGGAACAAATAGTGGGTTCTACGCCTTTGAGATCCTTTTAGGTCCATGCGAATACATCTCGGTACTCTCGGATAAGGTGTATGAGTTCCTCTTCCTCCTCTTCAGATACATCTTTTCCAATATATGTGCACCGCTCTTCTCCGTCTTCTACTGTTACCACAATTTTTTTTGGTTTGTTCTTTGTTGTCGTACGCTTCTCCGTCTCGTGCCTCTCGTCTAGGCATTTGAATGGCTACTTTTCTCTCTTCTACTTCGTATTTTTTAAAATGTTCAGGAACTTCAAAAAGATCTGGGTCCGGCTCTACCTTACTCATGTCTTCCCTCTGCCTGTGTATTGCCGGAGCAGCTTCAATTGCTAAGATTTTTGTTGGTTCCTGTTCGTTCTTGTTCTGAATAGTGTTTAGGTAGCTTTCTTTGGAGTCAAATTCTGGTTCCATTTCTATGCTTTCATATTCCTCTTTCCATTCTTTTTCCAGGATTTCCCCTTCTTCTACTTCTTGAAGAACAACCATATAGAGATTTACATCATAGCCTTCCTCATCTATGCATTCGTTCATCGTCAAAACTTCTTCGTTTACGCACACATCTAAGGTTGCCAAAATTTCCATCCATCCATGCAGCTCGAAGATCTCATCAGGAAAGATTTGAGGCATGTAATCTGGGTCTTCTACTGATCGAAAGTTAGGGTGTCCTATTGGCCACAATTGTTTTTTTCTCTCCTCTCTCTTTGCTTCCTTGCACATCCATAACTGGGCATCTTCATGTATCCAAGATTGGTCACTTGATCCAGCGCTGTGAATGGATAGGTCATCTTCTTCCTTGTGTACTGGATCCATTGTAGTGGAGGGACATCTCGATAGGCAAATGTGTGCAAATTTATCTTGGTGGTGTTTCCTTGATGTTGCAGGTATAATGAATCTCTTCCCCAATCTTGTACTACCCGCATTTGTCTCATGGAGGGTCGCCCTAATATCATTTCATAGTTGTTCGCTTTCTCGAACTTACAAATGGCTAATGTATGTTCAAATTCTACTCCACAGGTGGTTAGTTTGATTCGTTCCAATATTCCTAAGGGTCTTTCCACATGACCGTCTGCTAATTGGAGTTTCATGCGTGTGGGTCGTAAGGCAGGTTTTCCCTACTTTTCCCATATCTCCTTGGTGGCAATTCCTACCCCGGCTCCCGTATCTAGAATAGCCTTGGTCATGTACCCATTGTGGGTGACAGGTAAACATGTATTACCTTCGTCTCCTTCACTAAATTCCCCCACTTTATCAACTGGAATTTGTATCGTTGATTTCCTTCCTTTCTTTTTCCTTTTGTTTCTCGTTTCTCTGGTTGTGTTTCTAATTGGTTTGCTAACTGCCTCCATAATTGTGGTTTAAGTTCAAGTAACTCTTCCACAGTCAATTTGCATTGTACCTTTGTTTTCTTTAATTCTGTTAGATTGTGTGAACTCTCTGCTGAGTCTCCTTTTCCTTTCCCATGTGCTGTGGGTGCTCGTATTATTATAGACTCCCTTTCGTATTCTCCCATGTAATTAGGCAATCTTGAAATGCTCAGGGTTTCCTCTCTACCTCTATCGAGTCTTGATACTTCCTCATATGCTTCCTCCAGGGTGGGATGGGGTTGACTATCTTCCACATCTATTTCATCAAAAGGAGGCGGACTGATTCCATTCTTCTTCCATTGCTCTTCTCGGATTCTATTCCACAAGTCTTTTGGTCAATCTGCCTCTAGGTCTGGTATCATTGGCACAGGTTCATCTTGTGCTTTTATTCGTTCACCTTGGTCATCTTCCTTTCTAGGTTCCTTATCCTTGGATTTGATGCATTTTTCGTATAGACTACGTGCAATCTGGTCTTTGGTAAGATTGGGATAGTCGTTTCTAGGGTTGCTTGTGCTACCTCTATAAGTTTCCTGCATATTGCCAATCTTTCTTTTTCTAATTCCCCTTGAGGGTAGAGTTTTTCATGTTGCTCTATATTTGGGCCCATTTTGATTCTAGCTTGGTAAGCTTTCAACCACATGTCCAAGTCGTCTAGCTTTGGGTCAGCTAGAATTGATCCTAGCTTCTCTTTCTCTGAGCTAATTCGTGGTGGCTTAGAGATCTCCTTATGAGTTTTTTGTTCTTTATGCTCATTCAAGTCTTTGGTTTGTTTCTTACCGTCTTGAAGTTTATTTTTTGCCCATTTACCTTTGAGTTTTTCTCGTCTTTCCTTCCATTTCTGTATTTTTGTGTTTTGGGGATTTTCACGTGGATCCTCAGAATCTTCAACTATCTGAATTTTGGGTCTTATCGTTTTATCGCTCTCTCGTTCCTCTTCTGGTTGTTTTTCTTTTTGTTGCTTCGTTTGAGTTCTAGTGATGGCCTTTAGTGGCACCATGTACTCCTTATCACTTCCAGATCCTTCCATGACCTCAATCACGTTGATTGGTGCAGTATCTTGGGTTTTTGTTGGATTCTTGGGGCAGTCTCTGAAAAGATGTTCCTTTCTGCAATCACTACAATATCCTTCCCAAATCCTTGGTGGTGGAGGGTTATAAGGTCGACGGCATTCTCTAATGAAATGGTCTCCTCCGCATCTATAGCATGGTCCTCTCTGCACAGGTGGTCTAATAGGTGGTCTCACGGTTGGTTGTGCTTTAGGAGCCGTATACATTAAGGTGGCCGTCTCTACTCCATAAGTCTGATCATAGCCCTCATATCCATAATAAGCAGCATCATATGCAGATTCATATTCTAACATGTTGGCTTCGTATGGGTGGTAATCTCCAGGTGACAGTTCATATCCAGGGTTTGTGGGTTCTACATGGGTCATTGTCGGTGCTGGAACTATAGCTCTTTCTAAGTTTTCTTCTGGTTGAGCATACTTCACCGATACTACTTGTTGAGGTTTCGACAGTTGGGGTCCTAGCATTGGTTGTGGTGGTGGATATGGTGCCTGCTTGTATGGCCTCGATGCTCCTGCTGGTATAGGATACAGGTTGTATCTTGGTATTTCTCTGCCTGGCTCCCTAGGAGGGTATCCATATGGTCGATACTGTGGTGGTTGAAAAGGGCGTGCTTGCCTATTGAAGGGACGGTTCTCAGTAGTGTGGTTGGTGTATTATTGTTCTATGTGGCAGTACCAAGAAGTCCCTTGTTGTTGCTGTCCGTGGTATGGATACATAGGTTGTGCACCAGCCCCTCCTTGGACACACAAGTGTGTGGGGTGCTCTCCTCCACATAAGTTACATCTCCGTAGCATAGGCACTCTTTGAGCTGGGTTTTGGTAAGCTCTTTGCCCTTGGACTCCTAGTTTCTTTGCTAATAATTTTGCTAATTCTTCCATGTTACTAGAGTTGGATGTGACGGTGCTCCTTGAATCTTCTGATTTAGTGAGGTCGGATGTACTTTTAAGGTCCTCGGCTAGGTTATCTTCCAAATCAATGCACTCTTGAAGGCACTCACTCAATGTTTGTAGCCTCTTCACATACACTAGTGTTCTTAGAGTTCCGTTAGTGAGTCCATCTAAAAATAATGAGATCATCTTTTGTTGAGTGGGTCTCTCAGCCATTGGGCATCTATCCACATATTGATTGAATCTTCGGGCAGTAGTCTTCACAGTTTCATTAGGGTTTTGTTTAAAGCTATGGATTAAAGACGCAGAATTGTGTTTAATCCCTCTCTTTGTGAATTCCCCAATGAATTCTTGAAAGAACTGTTCCATATTTCCAAATTGATTTGGGTCTAAGGGTTGGAACCAAGTTAGAGCTGTCCCTGTGAGGGTGAGTCCAAAAGACTCATACTGCACAAAGAAGTCATCTACTTGCTCCGCTCTTAGAACTTGTTTAAATTCAGCAATATGATCATAGGGTTCCCCCAATCCATCATAATGGTTTCTCACACATTTAGCCACTTGGATAGGTCTCAGTCTTCTCATTGGTTTAGGCAGTCTAAGCATTACAGGGAAGACTGGGCCAGCTGGTCGTATTGGAGGTATTCCAGGCTGTCCTCCTACCGGTGGTCGTGGTCTGACTGGTGGTCGGTACTGGTTACCTATCCCTGCGTGGGCCTGATTGTGTGTTTGCACTCCTGGAGTTGCAAACTGTACGTGAGTACGGCTGGGCACACTTCGTTGGCTGGTCTGTCCTGATGTGGTATGTTCCGTCTCTTGTTGATTCCCAAAAGGATTTTGTGAGGTAGTTGCCTGATCTCTCTGAGGAAATACAAGCGCACCCATATATCTCAGCCGAGCCCTGTCTAAGGCACTCACAGGCCAATATCTCCTTTGATCCTTATCCAAGTATGTGAGTCTAGTTTCATCATCTAGGTCTTTCAGCTCATAGAATGTCATGGGGCTTTCTTCTCTCCCTGGAGCAGGTAAGTCTGTTTGAAGCAACAAGTCTGATCCGTGGATCATATAGACCTCCAACAAGTAGTCGTCTTGAGGTATCAAATCTCCTCTCAAGACCCGTGATACTTGAGACCTGCCACTAGGGGTAGTCACAAACTCTTTAGGGTGTGTTCTTTCGGAGTTGTCTGGGTCTGCAAACTCTCCCCTTTTGTTGATCCTCTCAGGAAATTCAGTCGCAATGTAGATATGACCAATTTTGTCTACATATGCTCCTCCCTCGTACTTGACAGCAGGTCGGGGTATAACTGTGGCATTAATGGAAGTTACCATCCTAGCCACAGATCTATTTAAGCCATCCAGGTAGATGGGGATCTCCTGGGCATTAGTGGACACATACTGTAAGGAGGTACGGTAATCTCCCTCAATAGTAGACATGAAATTCCTATTTGGTGCTGGACCTGCATGTCTTCCGAAGCCATGGGTATTTCCTCCTCTGAATCACTAGAAGTCTCTGAGTAGATGGAGTGATGACTAACCTGGGCAGCACTTCCCACAGAAGATATGACACTTCTTCAGCTACTTAGCACTCTTCCTGACCTCAAGTTCATTCACCCCCCCCAATCTCACTATAAGTCCCAGAGATTCTCCTTGAGTGGCTCTCCCCAAGCCTCAAATTGCCTAACAAAATACTAGTGTCAATCTGGACGATACCACTTCCAGGCGATACTGCCTTGGCCGCGATACAATACCAGAAGACAATGCGATACGATACTGTCTGCAGTAGACGATACGATACTGGACAACTGATATGATACGATACCAAGTATCTTCCCGATACGATACGACTTTGATATCGCGATACGATCCCCGATAGGGAGGCGATACGATACCACTTCCTCACACGATATGATATGATGTCAACTTAGTATCGCAATATGCCCCTTGCCAATGAGACGATACGATACTTACAGGGTTCGACGATACGATACTAAAAGAAGGGACGATACGATATCCCGTTCCTCACGATACAATACTGGAGAACCAAGGCGATACGATTCTGATGATGGTATCGCGATAATATCCAGACAAGCGGACGATACGATACCGAAGTGGTATCGCGATACAAGTTGGCAAGTGGGCAATACGATACTAGATGTGTCAACGATACGATACCAACAGTAGGTAGTCGATACGATACCACTGTAGTAAAGTGCGATCGTGATACCACTCTGATGACACGATACCAAAATGGTATCGCGATACCAGGGCTGATACCGACGATACGACACTACGGCGAGTATCTCGATACAAGGGAGTTTTGGTATCGCGATACCAAATCTCAACCGATCGCGATACTCAAGCCAAAAAGCATAAGATCTCACAACTTTTTGCACCCCCTTGCTCTCCTTACTCTCCTCTTCACTCCTAGGTCACTGTACCTCACAAAGAAATTATAATGACACTAGTTTCCCCCCCCGCGATACTGCGCGTACCCTTAATCACGTGTTTATGCATGTTTAATGAGTTTTTAGCAGATATTCTTTGTAGAACCTCACCTTGGTGTAGTCTTGATTGCACCTTGGGCACACAAGTTAACTTTGAAGGCCTGCTCCGCACGATACACTGCGCACAATACCAATCGTAGCTCTCGGACGATACCTGAACTCTGTGATGTGTCAAATGAGCCAATTTTTTGGTTTTTATACTTTTTTTGACAGAATTTGAATCTTGTTCATTTGGCCTAATCCTACTTCACCTCTCTCCACTTCTCCTTTCCTTCTAACCTAACCCTAACTCCTTCTTCTCTCCCTTCCTCCTAACCCTAAACCTAAAACTTATCACACACACCTTTGAGATGTGAAATAACAAGTGCTGAAGTGATTGACTACTTGCCACCGGACAAATTCACCTCTACAAGTACGATTCTATCACACTCGATCTATAACCATCACGAAGGCACCTCGGCAGAGTGTTCCCTGGCAACGACGCCAAAAACGTGTGTACTTGTGTCATGAAGACTCAAGGACTTGTGCCAATGAGACTCTACCTCAATTGCCACACAAGTGCATATAGTGGGAAATTAACACACATTTAAATGTCAATCCGATTGAACGACCTAACCAAGTGTATGAAGACGTGTGCACACGTGATGGAAAATGAAGTGGCAAAGCTTGCATGCATGAGAAAAGACTAATCCACCTCTCACACTCACTGAAATGCTGAAAGTGTCTGCCGCGATACCTCTTACAGCAGTTTTTAGAAAATTAAGGATTTCTCCCAGCTCCAAACTCCCAATATAGGCAATAGGGTACTCGCTTCGAAGCTCTCGATGAGACGCATCTATTAGAAGTGGTCTCACTTGATTCTGATAACTTTGCTTTAAGTTATGGCCAAAATGGTGAATGGCGGGAAGTGCCCACACTCACGCCACAACTCCTACTAGTTCGCACACACACTACAATAGCTCAAAATCAATGGGGAGGGATAGACAACAGTCCTACACACACATCTCAAGCAATACACACACATACAAGATCAAAAAGAGGATCAAAATCTGCAAGGAAGAGGCAAATTCGAAATTTCAGAAGAGCTTCTTCTTCACAATGGCAAAAAGTCTCTACAAAGAGTCACAAAGTGACTTATATACATGTGCCCTAAGTTTGGTCCTTTTACACAAGAGACCGGCACTTTATTCCAAAAAAGTAAATTTCCTACCACTTTACAAAGGGTATTTTACAACAAGTTGGGGTTATGCAACTAGAGGACTCCTCTAGTGCATTTACATGGTTTTCAGGGAATTCTTTGAGACCTTGAAGAAGAAAAATTGTGCCCGTTAATTTAAAAATTTTGGGGCACTTCACATATGCTCCTTTGCTCTGCAACAACCGTCAAGGACTAAAACGAAGGAGTTCCCTAGGCAACACTCTAGACATACCATTTCTATTTGGGTCCCTAAGCGGTCAATGAAGGCTATCCCCAAGGCTAGACAAATATGGGTGCCCAAGGCCTGCTTGCAAGCTCAACTAGCTTCACCTCTAGTCACTAGAATGAATCAACACTCACAAGCACTCTTGGCAAACAGCTCAGGGAAGATACCTACACCTCACACTATTACACCTTCGGTAAAACCTAGAAATGTCTGGAATTGGGTACCCAAAAGGTCCCAAATCCAACACAATCTAGTTTATAAACCTGTACCTGTCACCCGCTCTAAGAGCTACGAATCCTCAATCAAAGTTTGGAGACTTAAACCCTGTATCAAACCCCCCGACCCAATTTTGTAAATCCATCCACTCTGATGTAGGTGCAATCTGAGTACATTGCATATCCAAAGTATGCATCTAGGATGACACCAACCACTAACCAACATTCACACCTATTACAAACACTTCACCTCTAACCACTAACCACCTGGAATGTCATGTTAGTATTGTGGAGGGAACACCATTACATTCTGTTTCTTTTGCAACACTAATGTGACTTTCTTCTTCTAGCAGATAAGCATCAGAAGTCTCATGGCAGCAACAGCATGCACGAGCTCCCAGACAGGCACTAGTACTCAAATGGATTGGGATACCATGCCTGTAGAGGTTCCACTAACAGCTAGACCTGAGGAGTTTCTGAATATGAGATGTATTCATCTCAAATCCACCAAGTGGCCTAACAGAAAGAGTGAAAGGACATTCTCATTGGTTCAATGAGATGCCAGGAGATTTGGGGGATGCGGACCACATCTGGGGGTCCAAGTTGGAATTCGGAGGAGTCTGGTGAACATTTCAATTCTTCTCAAGAGAGTTTGAAGCACTACAAAATGTAGCACCTCTTCAAGATATTTGGCAGAAAGCGGGATTGCATGATTATTTTAGTGCATCTCTGCCTAAACCAAATTTCCTTAGATGCTACTACTTGATTGCAACTCTTAAAGCGACAGGAGATAAAGATCAGTCAGGCACATTCCTGGTGCCCTCTCTATGAAGCCAGGAGGAAATGAAAAAGTTTGAGCTGAACATAACTTTAATCAGGGAAGCCCTTCAGATGTACGGCACCCATGTACCCTTCGATCGAGATCCTTTGATACCGGAGTCTATGAAGAACAGTAAACTCAAGAAGTTGAAAGAGATGTGTGCTCTCACCCCAAACATCGCCATACCACTGCGAATGTGCCTTCAGCACTTTGCATTTCCAACTCAAGACCGATTCACACAGCCTCACAAAAAGATTTGGTATGGGTTATACCTAGCGCAGATCGGGAAGTTACCTATTAAAATGCCAGTGTGGATCCTCGACCAACTATATGAAGCAGGCAAACGAGGAGTAAGGAAGCCTACTCTGAATGGTTGTTGTGCCATCACAAGAATGATCTACATATGCCTCGCTTATGATGTGCCGATTGCACGGGCACTTAAATACTCACAGCTACAGTTCTTCCAGGGATGAAAACTAGAGGTTCAACCAACTAAAAGAATGCGCGGATCACTTTCATATGTTCTAATTCCTCGTGAGTCCACCACAGAAATCCCCCTTAGAGAAGAAGAACAAGTAGCCCCATTCACGATCCATCTCCAATGACCACAATCAGAGGGCGTGGTACAACCCACTCCATCAGCCCCCCTCCACTATCGACAGATGCTGAGTTTGCCTCCATGGCTACATTGGCAGAAGATACATCCTTTGACTTCAAGAGCTTCTTGCAAACAACACAGTTATCTGAGGGTGAGTTCTTCTCAGACACTGACGGTCCTGGATCATCATCCCAGAGAGGACGGCCACACAGTGATGCACGAAGAGTACATTGGGAATATGAGGCACAACACACTCACGTTGAAGGCATCCAGGAACAAGAGGAGGCACAGGTGTTGATATATTTAGGTAGTGATGTGTGTGAACACTCTAGGACCGCCGAGGCACTTTTTTCCCTCTTTAGGAGGATTTTTTCCCCCGGCTTGTATATACGCCTATTGCCCTAATGGGCTACTTATCTTTGTACATTCTCTAGTAATACATTCAGTCTTGTGTGTTGTGCTCCAAGCTTCTTCCTCTTCCTTGTGCTGTTCGCGTGCTTCCGCAGACGTCTAACTCCAACAATTGGTATCAGAGCAGGTCGTTGCTTCTTCTAGGGCGCCGTCGACACTCCTCCGTTTGCAGTCTCAGATTCGCACAAAATTTGGTGAGCATACTCAGGGTGTTTCCGAGATCAAAACATCTTCGCTCTGTGGTGCCGAAATCGCGATCTGAGCTCGTTTCGGCCTCCGAACGCACTATTGCAGTGCTTGTGCAGGCTATTTCGTCCTTTTGTGCCAAAGGTATATACCAGTTTCTGTTCGTCAGTTTAAGCGTCTCGAAGTCTGCTACAGGTCTAGCAGAACTCGTCTAGGCAGTTCTGTTCAACTTTTTGAGATACAGTCAATTTTCTGCATCAAGGTATTTTAGTCACCGGCCATGGCTGAAAGCAGTGATGTATTCCGTATGTTGGCTGTTGAGGATAAGTTGGATGGTACCAACTATCCATTATGGGCTTATATGATGCGACATGTACTGGTTGCAAAAGGATTGTGGAACATTGTGCAGGGTGTTGAAAGACGTCCTGTTACACCTGTAACGACAGGTACTGCAAATACAGGTGTTGGAGCTGATGAAGATGGTGTCGAAGATGATATTCCGCAGATTCCTGTTCGTGCTGCTGTTTCTGTTGCACCTACTGTAGAGCAGATTCGTTGGGATGGCAGAGATGCCCAGGCACATGCATTGATAGCTTTGTCTGTCAAACGTGCCATTATTCCTCACATTCGCTCTTGCAGAACAACAAAGGATGCTTGGGATACACTTACCACTTTGTACCAGGCTAGGAATGAGGCTCGTGTTGCTTACCTCCGAAAACAGTTGGAGAGTGAGCACATGAATGAAGGTGATTCGATGGACAGTTTTCTTACAAAGATCAAAGACCTGAAGGAACAATTGATTTCTGCTGATGAGGTTATACCAGATAGCTCACTTGTGTAGACCGTTCTGAATGGCCTTCCTGATTCATATCAGAGTTTTGCCTCTACTCTTCGATTGATGATGAAAGGCAATCCGAATGCCTTGTCATTTGAGGAATTAGTCTTTGTTCTGTTGCAGGAAGATCAGTCCAGGCAGAACAGGTCCATTATGCGTGTTGCAGATCAAGCTTTCCTGGCTAGTCAGAAGGGCAAAGGAAAATGGAGCTCTTCTACTAGTAAGCAGAAATCTGCAAATGCTGCACAATCGAAGAACCAGGATAAAGATGAGAAGAAATCAGAAAAGCAGAAATTGTTCTGCAAGTACTGTAAAGGAAATGATCATATTATAAAGAACTATCCAAAACTGGCTGCTAAAGAGGCAAAGAAGAAAGAGGCTGGAATGGTTGTTGTAGAGGCCTCTACACCAAAAACAGAGTCTGCAAATCTTGTGCAGGAAGAAGAATGGGCGTTTACTACTGTCTGCAGTTTTGACCCATCTTCTCATGATCAGTGCATGTCTGCAGTAGACTCAGATGTTTGGTACTTTGACAGTGGGGCAACCAAACATATTACCTCGCAGCGCAGTTTCTTCTCTTCACTCGAGCCTGCCCCTACAGGGAATACTGTCACATGCGCCAATAACTCCTCTTATCCTGTTAAGGGAGTTGGTAAGATCATTCTGACTACTGCTGATGGTAGTTCTTTCACTTTGTCAGATGCTTTATTTGTGCCAGGGATAAAAAAGAAGCTGTTATCAGTTTCTGCATTAGCCAAGATTGGCTTGGTTGTGAAATTCGTTGATGACAGGTGTACAGTCCATGATCTCTCAAATGGCGATGTGATTATTGCTTCTGGCATTTTATGTCGTGGGCTGTATAAGCTCATACACCATGAAAAATCTGTGAATGATTCGGCATGTGCAGTTCATGATTCTCAGGCTATGTCAGATGCAAAGCTTTGGCATGCACGCTTTGGTCATCTGAATTTTGCTAGTTTGTTACGCCTGCAGAAATCTGAAATGGTGTCCTCTTTGCCCAAACTTGAGGCACCTGGAAAACATGTTTGTGAAGGCTGTATTTTGGGCAAAATGCAGCGTTCTTCCTTTCCAAAAGATGGTTCAGTTCGGGCTATGCAGAAATTGCAGCTTGTACATAGTGATGTCTGTGGTCCTATGCAGATACCCTCTTTTGGAAATTACCTTTACTTCGTGACTTTCATTGATGATTTTTCCAGGCATGCATGGGTATATCCACTCAAAGCAAAGTCCGAAGTGTTCATGTGCTTCAAACAGTTTTTGGTTTTGGCTGAAAATCTGTCAGCATGTAAAATGGGCACCCTCCGTTCTGATCGAGGGGGGGAATATATGTCTTCAGATTTTAATGCATTTCTGGCTGAACGTGGGATAAAACACCAGTGTACAGTGCCGTATACACCTCAACAGAATGGAGTTGCTGAACGAAAGAACAGGTCACTCATGGAGATGGCGAGGTGCATGGTCAAAAGTCAGGCTTTACCACATAGTTTCTGGCTTGAGGCTGTCATGTGTGCAGCATATGTACTGAACACGTGTCCCACGAAAGCGTTGCAGTCTATCACTCCATATGAGGCTTGGCATGACCGCAAGCCATCTGTTGCTCATCAGCGTGTTTTTGGTTGTTTGGCATATGCATTAGTGCCTGAACAACATCGCAGAAAATTGGATGATAAGGCAGTAAAATGTATTTTTGTTGGGTACAGTTCTGAAAGTAAAGGCTATCGTCTGTATCATCCACAGACTAAACGCATTCTGGTTAGCCGTGATGTTGTCTTTGTGGAAGATGCTATTCAGCCATTGCTTTCATGTACTAAGGAGACATCTGTTAGCTCCAAAGACATGTATGATACTTTGATGCCTCTTTTTACAGGTGGACAGGCTAGCGCTGGTCCTAATGAGGCAACTTCTCAGCCTTTGTAGGTTTCATATGATGATGCAGATCATTCCATTTCTGATGCAGATTTACATGATGCACTTGTTGATGAGAGAGCTGATATTGAACAGGCAAAAACTATGCCAAAATGGCTGGTGCAGACTTTGCGTGACAGCAAATTAGATGCACCTTTGTCATATCGTACTCGTTCAGGCTCTCATAGTACCTCCTTTGCATCAGATTGCTATGCTATGGCTGCATCTAGTCTCTGTGATGAGAATGAGCCTGTTTCTTTTGATGAAGCACAAAATTCAGAAAATTGGATGGCTGCTATGCAATCTGAATATGATGCTATAATGAAGAATGGTACATGGTCTTTATGTGACTTGCCTCCTGGCAAGAAGGCCATTGGCACTAAGTGGGTATACAAGCTGAAGCGTAAACCTGATGGTACAGTTGATAGGTATAAGGCTAGGCTTGTTGCAAAGGGTTATGCGCAGGAAAGAGGCATTGATTTTGATGAGACCTTTGCACCTACATGCCGTATGACTACTGTTTGGAGCATTTGTGCACTTGCAGCCCATCATGGTTGGAATGTACATCAGTTGGACATTAAAACAGCATTTCTGAATGGTGACTTGCATGAAGAAGTGTATGTTTTTCAGCCCCATGGCTTTGTGCAGAAAGGGCATGAAAACCACGTGTGCAGGTTAAAGAAGGCGTTATATGGTTTAAAGCAAGCACCACGTGCTTGGTATGAGAAAATACATGCCTATCTGATTGCACATGGTTTTGAGAACAGTCCAACTGAAAGCACCTTATATGTTAAGCGTGCTAATGATGTGCTTTTGATCATTGTTGTCTATGTAGACGACATGCTGCTCACTGGTCCCCTTGAGAAGCATATTGCTGATTTCAAGGCTGATTTGCATGCCTCATTTGAGATGTCTGATTTGGGGCATTTGCATCACTATTTGGGCATTCAGTTTATGCAAGTTGATGGTGGAATGGCTTTGTGTCAAACGAAATATATTGACACATTATTGTAGCGTTTTGGCCTTGCAGACTGTAAGCCTATTGCCACTCCTATGGAGACAGGTTTACGATTGAGTCTTCATGATGCTGGAGATGCATTTGATGCTGTTCTCTATCAGCAGGCTGTTGGATGCTTGATTTACTTATGCATTACTTGGCCAGATATTCAGTTTGCTGTCTCACAGATGAGCAGGTTTATGCATTGCCCACGAGTCACGCATTGGAAAGCGGTTAAGCACATCTTTCGCTACTTGAGTGGTACTCGGCTACTTGGGTTGTTTTATCCCAAGGGGGGATCACTACCGCCAGATTTGCATGCTTTTTCTGACTCAGATTGGGCTGGTTGCTATGACACTCGTGTGTCCACCAGTGGTTTTTGCTTCATGCTTGGTAGCTCATGTATATCTTGGTTGAGCAAGAAGCAGCCTACTGTGGCCACTTCCAGTTGTGAGGCTGAGTATAGGGCATCTTTCACAGCGACTGTTGAGTGTGTGTGGCTCAGACGCCTTATGGCTGATTTGGGTGTTGGCCAGTCTTCTGCCACCACCGTCTTCACTGACAGTCAGAGCGCATTGGCAGTTGCGAGGAACCCTGTGTTCCATGCTCGCACTAAGCACATTGAGGTGCATTATCACTATGTCAGGGAGAGGTTCTCTGCTGGGGACATCAGCTTGGCATATGTGCCCACGCAGGAGAACATTGCAGACCTTTTCACGAAGGCTCTGCCTAGGGAGAAGTTTGAAGCTTTCCGCAAAGCTTTGGGCTTACTTCCTTTTGTGGAGTGATTTCCACATAGCTCGGCACTTCCTTATACATGAGTGCCAGCTCCTTGTTCACCGCATCACTCCCAGGGGGGATTTGTTGATATATTTAGGTAGTGATGTGTGTGAACACTCTAGGACCGCCGGGGCACTTTTTTCCCTCTTTAGGAGGTTTTTTTCCCCCGGCTTGTATATACGCCTATTGCCCTAATGGGCTACTTATCTTTGTACATTCTCTAGTAATACATTCAGTCTTGTGTGTTGTGCTCCAAGCTTCTTCCTCTTCCTTGTGCTGTTCGCGTGCTTCCGCAGACATCTAACTCCAACAACAGAGGCATGAATCAGAGGAGAGTGAGGAGGAAGCCCCTACCTACACTGCACAACTCAAACGGCTCTACAAACGATCAACCAAGTACAAAAAAGGCATAAGTTATCAGAAGAGGAAAATAGAGCACTAGTGCACCAAATGTTGTAGGCAGAGAATGTAGACCCTCATTTTACAGAATCATTGAATCTTTTGGCAGATACCTGTGGAATGGTGGAAGCCATGCGGACCATGGTATATTGTACCACCCCTCAATACAACCAACAAAGGATCGATACGCGACCGCGAAGGGGAAAAATGATTCAGATGGAAGTCTCTACGTCACTCCCTACCATAGCTTAGGAAGATGTGCACATGACCAGCCCCACTAACACTGATGCATGCGACGACAGCACACAGATACCATCTCCCCCATCACCTCCCACCCAACCCACTGAACCCCTCGCCAGTAGCATCACTGAACAACCCACAGCCATTCTTACTGAACCTATACCGCACACCACCATTTTGCCATCCTTACCTATCCCTATCTCTATCATTGCTTGCCCGTTTTTCGAACCTCATATAGGTCATCCCGTCACCCATCAAACCATATTAGGCCACCCATCTTATCAACCAGCTCTTGGACATCCACATGTTGCTACCCAAACATTAACACACCCATTTCCCTTCACTAATACATTTCCTCTTTCCCAACCCCTACCCACTGTACCCCTTTTAACCCCCTCAGAACCAACACAAACCACCCTATCTCCATTCTTGGCAAACCTTGTAAATATGATTCAACAAATTGAGAATCATAAGAGAAAATCCCTTTCCCAACCCACCTCCCCCAGATTCACGGCCACCACTAACACACCACCCACCATTCTAGTATTCACGATTCACACCTCACACACAATCATGTCCGATCCCATGGACATTTCACCCTCCACAGGACCACTCACCACCACTTTTGTCTCAACATCACCACTTGTAACTTCACACACATCACCACATACATCCACTGTCAGCACCACATCCACCTTTCCCCTCCCCATTTCCCAACCCCTTGCATCTTTCACCTCCACCTCTGCATCCACCTCATTTAGTCATGCACTAGACACCATGCTTGAAGTTGCCGCCCAGCTTAAACAAGAATACAGGTTATTGGAAGAAAACAATAAGGAGCTTTGTACTCTGTCATCCCACCTCCAAGCACGTGTCAACGCCTTGGAGTTGAGTAATACAGCATTACAACATGAGGTTACCGCCCTCCAAGAATCTCATTCGGAGCTCAAAGCCAAATATACAGAGACGGGTAAGGCAACTGAAGAACAACTCAGAGATCAACTGGCCCGTAATGCTAGACTACAAAGAAACATGGCCTTACTCCGCCGCCACTTAGCAGCTGCTCAAGAAGAGAATAGAAGACTACAACAATAGAATCAAGAGAATTTAGAAGCAGCTATCGAAAACACCCTAGGGGCACCTATAGATCCTGCCAAATTCCAAGCTATTCCCTCAAGACACATTCAGCATGTATTGGAAGATTATGCGACCCTCTTGGAAGCACACGACCAATTGGCAGACCAGGTAAAGAAACTACAATGATCCCAAGTGCCCCCGCCACACCCAACATAACCTAGAGATGGTGAATGCTGCTACTTCACCAGAGCCCGAATCTTCAATGGCCAATGAGGTACTTGAGCTACGCCAACAAGTTGCAAAATTAAGGATTAAGTTGTTACAATATGAATGACCTCCCTCTCCACCCGATCAACCGTCGAAGAAGAAGCAGTAACCATTCTTATGGAAGAGACCTTTGAAGATAACTATGAGCCTCAACCCCTTCCAAGAGGCAGAATCACTGACGAGGGACCAGACACATACGAGGAACCCCCTCCTCCATGGATGAAGCAGGTAGAAGAGATGGGCCACATTCATGAAGAGCGCATAGCAACTCGGATGCTGGCCATGAAAACCATTGAGGAGACCATACTCCAATTCGAATATTTCAAGAACTTGGCTACTAGGCACTTAATAACCAGTTCAGAGTTAGAGTATCAGCCCTACTTTGTGCTATTGGCAGACTACAACGCTGAAATCAAAAGAGTCACCAATAGGTATCCTTCCTTTGCAACACACTTCCAACCAGAGGAGATCCTGGAAGAAGCTAGAAAAGGTGCCATATTCCAACCCATCTGGAGGCAAAAATTACTTGAGACCTATCTGGAGATGCTATGAACATGGGATCACGCTCCCATGCATTTGAAGTATAACCCTTGCTTTGGACCAGTGCAACGAAGAAGAGCATGGAAGGCATTTGCCATAAAAGTTAAGAACAATACCTATTGCAAACAATGGCTCAATTACCCCTCCATTGCACCCCCAACAAGCACACCAACTGTTGCCTACATGATGGCCACTATTAGACACTGGATGCCACGCCTCCATCCCATGCCTGATGTCGCCGCGCAGATGATGCTCAAAATCTTGGACATGATGCAAGTAGTGTTAAAGACTTTCCGCAATGTACGCAACATCCATCCTCCAATTTCGGGCTTCATAAATGGTAATTATGACTTACTTTATGATATGAGCACGACGCTGAGTATTCGAGTTGCTTATGCGTGGCATGCAAGAATCAGATATCTCCCTGCTTGCTATAAGCAAACCTTTGATGACATGTTCACCACGGGGTTTTGGGAATCTCACTCGGAATTTTTTGCACCACAACCAACCCATCTACTACAACTATTCGCGTGCGAACAGACAATGCACTCAGAGCTCTACACCATGCCACAACCTGACATGCGTGGCGCAGTTAATTGGGATGCCCTTCAAAGAGATCTGGTCAGGGGACTACGGATCAGAGAACAAGAATTGGCAACCGACATACTACAACACTACATTGATCAACCCGTGGAGCAAAGGTATGTCAGAGATGATAGACCATGGGGGGGAAGAGTGTTGGCATCATACGAGAAGAAGCAGGTACGGGCATACACGCAGATCTAGCACTGAGGCAACCCATTAAATTTTTTCAATCTTTACACTACTATAAAAGTGATTCTCATCACTGACAACCATTGTAAATACCATTTCACAATTTTGTAGCTCCATTTTGTGCAAGCCGAGGAGTTCTCGAGCTTGAGGAGCTTTAGAAGTAATTGCCTACCAATTTTCATATTTTTTAGACCTCGTTTGAGCCCTCAAATAAGCCCTGGAACCTAATTTTTAACTAGGCCGGACACTAGGTCTGGACAGGGCCAAAGCTAGTAAAAAACTATAAATAGAGCTAGAGAGCTCATTTTTGGGGCTAGCTTCTAGTAGTTTTGAACTTGTATGAGAACTTGGTTGCAATAGAAGTGATTCCATTGTCTTACTCTCTTTGTTCTTGCCGTGTGTGCACGTGTGTGTGTATGTGTGTGCATGTTGGTGTGCTTCTCACTCACACATTTGTGCCTTCACTTGCTCGAGGTCTTCATACCATCCTCATGTCTTCCCGGATTGACATTAAAGGAGGTGCTACTCATCACTGAGCTACATACATCATTAGCACGATTGACATATAAGGTGCTTTCACTTGGTCTGGTCTCAAAACCATGTGCAATCAGATAGGCATGTATCTTTTCATACCAAGCATGTGGTGCTTGCTTTAAACCATATAATGCCTTCTTTAACCTACACACCTGGTTTTCATGCCCTTTCTACACAAAACCATGGGGCTGAAAAACATACACTTCTTCATGCAAGTCACCATCCATAAATGCTGTTTTAATGTCCAACTGATGTACATTCCAACCATGATGAGCTGGAGTGCACAGATGCTACGAACAGTAGTCATTCCGCAAGTAGGAGCAAAGGTTTCATCAAAATCAATGCCTCTTTCCTGTACATAACCCTTTACAACATGCCTAGCCTTATACCTGTCATCTATACCATCAAGTTTATGCTTCAAGTTGTATATCCACTTAGTACCAATGGCTTTCTTACTAGGAGGCAAGTCACAAAAAGACAAAGTACCATTCTTCATTATAGCATCATATTCACATTGCATAGCAGCCTTGCAATTTTTTAAATTTTGTGCTTTATCAAACGAAATAGGCTCAGTCTCATCACAGAGACTAGATGCAGCCATAGCATAGCAATTTGATGCAAAAGAGGCACTATGAGAGCCTCATTGAGTACGATATGAAAGAGGTGCACCTAATTTGCTATCAAGCAAAGTCTGCACCAACCATTTTAGCATAGTTTTTGCCTCCTCAATATCAGCTCTCTCATCAACAAGTGCATCATGTAAATCTGCATCAGAAATGGGATGATCTGCATCATCACATGAAACCTACAAAGGTTGAGAAGTTGCCTCATTAGGACCAGCACTAGACTGTCCACCTGTAAAAAGAGGAAGCAAAGTATCATACATGTCTTTGGAGATAACAAATGTCTCCTTAGTACATGAAAACAATGGCTGAATAACATCTTCCACAAAAACAATATCATGGCTAACCAGAATGCGTTTAGTCTGTGGATGATAGAGATGATAGCCTTTACTTTTAGAACTATACCCAACAAAAATACATTTTAGTGCTTTATCATACAATTTTCTACAATGTTGTTTATGCAGTAATGCATATGCCAAACAACCAAAAACATGCATATGAGCAACAGATGGCTTGCCATCATGCCAAGCCTCATATGGAGTGATAGACTGCAGTGCTTCAGTGGGACACCTATTAAGTACAAAAACTATTTGAAGCACATGAACACTCTAGACTTTTCCTTCAATGGATATACCCATGCATGCCTGGAAAAATCATCGATGAAAGTCACGAAGTAAAGATAATTTCCAAAAGAAGGTGTCTGCATAGGACCATAGACATCACTATGTTCAAGCTACAATTTCTGAGTTGCCCGAACTAAACCATCTTTTCGAAAGAAGGAACGCTGCATTTTTCCCAAAATACATCCTTCACAAACATGTTTTCTAGGTGCCTAAAGTTTGGGCAAAGAGGACACCATTTCAGATTTCTACAGGCGTAGCAAACTAGCAAAATTCAAATGACCAAAGCGTGCATGCCAAATCTTTGCATCTGACATAGCTTGAGAATCATGTACTGCACATGCCGAATCATTTACAAATCTTTCATGTCTATGAGCTTATACAACCCACGACATAAAATGCCAGAAACAATAATCATGTCGCCATTTGATAGTAATGAACTGTACATCTATCATCAACAAATTTCACAACCAAGCCAATCTTGGCTGATGCAGAAACTGATAACATATTTTTCTTGATCCCTGGCACAAACAAAGCATCTAAAAAAGTGAAAGAACTACCATCAACTCTAGTCAAAATGATCTTACCAACTCCCATAACAAGATAAGAGGAGTTGTTGGCATATGTAACTGTATTCCCTCTAGGGGCAGGCTCAAGTGAAGAGAAGAAACTGCACTGCGAGGTAATATGTTTGGTTGCCCCACTGTCAAAGTACCAAACATCTGATTCTACTATAGACATGCAGTGCTCATGAGTAGATGGGTCAAAACCACAAACAGTAGTAAACGCCCACTCTTCTTCGTGCACAAGATTAGCAGACTCTGTTTTTGGTGTAGAGGCCTCTGCAACAACTATTCCAGCCTCTTTCTTGTTTGCCTCTTTAGCAGCCAGTTTTGGATAGTTCTTTATGATATGATCATTTCCTTTACAATACTTGCAAAACAAATTTTGCTTTTTTGATTTCTCTCATCTTTGTCTTCCCTCTTCGATTGTGTAGAATTAGCAAATTTTTGCTTATTAATTGAAGAGCTCCATTTTCCTTTGCCCTTATGAGTAGCTAGGAAAGCTTGATCTGTAACATGCATAATGGAGCTGTTCTACCTGGACTGATCTTCTTGCAACAGAACAGAGACTAACGCCTCAAATGACAAGGCATTTGGATTGCCTTTCATCATCAACCAAAGAGTAGAAGCAAAACTCTGATATGAATCAGGAAGACCATTCATAACGGTCTGCACAAGTGAGCTATTTGGTATAACGTCATCAACACAAATCAACTGTTCCTTCAAGTCTTTGATCTTTGTTAGAAAAATGTCCATAGAATCACCTTCTTTCATGTGCTCACTCTCCAATTGTTTTCGGAGGTGAGCAACACAAGCCTCATTCCTAGGTTGGTACAATGTGCTAAGTGTATCCCAAGCATCCTTAGCTATTATGCAAGAGCGAATGTGAGGAATAATGGCATGTTTGACAGACAAAGCTATCAATGCATGTGCGTGGGCATCTCTACCATCCCAACAAGTTTTCTCTACAATAGGTGGAGCAGAAACAGCAACACGAATAGGAATATGCTAAATATCATCATCTTTGACACCTTCTGGATTAACTTCAGTGCTTGCAGTTGTAACAATTACAGGTGTGATAGGACATTTTTCAACAGCCTGCACAATGTTCCATAGTCCTTTTGCAACCAATACATGTCGCATCATATAAGCGCACAACGGGTAGTTAGTACCATCCAACTTATCCTCAATAGCCAACATACGAAATACATCACTGATTTCAGCCATGGTCGGTGACTAAAATACCTTGATGCAAAAAATTGATTGTATCTCAAAAGGTTGAATAGAACTGCAGAGATGAATTTTGCTAAACTTGTAGCAGACTTTGAGATGCTTATATTGGCGAACCGAAATTGGTATATACCTTTGGCACAAAAAGACAAAATAGTCTGCACAAGCACTTTGATAGTGGGTTCGGAGGTCGAAACGAGCTCAAATCGCGATTTCGGTACCACAAAGCAAAGCAGTTCTGATCTCAAAAACACGCTGAGTATGCTCAACAAAATTCATGCAATTCTGAGATTGCAACCAGAGAGGTGTCAACGACACCCTAGATGAAGCGGTGACCTGCTCTGATACCAATTGTTGGAGTTAGACGTCTGTGGAAACATGAACAACACACGGAAGAAGAAGAAGCTTGGAGCACAATACACAATACTGAATGTATTACCACTAGAATGTACAAAGATAAGTAGCCAGTTAGGGAAATAGGCGTATATACAAGCCAGGGGGAAAAACCTCTTAAAGAGGGAAAAAAGTGCCCCAACGGTCCTAGAGTGTTCACACACATCACTACCTAAATATATCAACAGTGATCATATGGCAAATGTGTGTCCCAATGTAACACAACCTCAAGCCAACCCTAGTGGCCAATATTGTACAATTGAGAGACTGTACACGAACCACGCAACAGAAGATTGCCCATAAACAAGTAGTCCGACAGAACTACCCACAAGCATAACCCCAAGTAGATAGGTATCAAGATCAATACAATGCTCAACCTCAATACTATAGGCCTCCATAGAACTATACTTATTAGGCTCAACAGAGACCACAACTCGTTTTAGCTCAGCAGTCCCCACCATGAGCTAATGTAATCTTAGTCAAGTATGCTAGAATAGAAGAGAACCTGAGTAGGGCTTTAATCCTTTCCTCACCCCTGGTCACCGATAGTGATCCTAATTCTAATAGTTTTGACTCTATCCATGTAGATGGTCCACTTGCTTATTACACGGAGTCTCCAGAACACATGGAAACATATCAATATGATAGTTCACCCCCGAAAGCCAATTGGGAGCCCGACTATGCCAATGTCATGTATACGAACCCTAACCCACGGTCCGAGTTAAGATAGCCAAGACCACAAGGCCCTAGAGGACCATGTTTTAGGTGCCAAGGAGATCATTTCATAAGGATTGCCCACATCCTCCAATAACATGACAGTCACAATACTATAACATACAAGGTTTTTGTGCCGAATGTGGTAAAGAGCATGTCATAAGAGATTGCCCGAAGAACCCTTCTTATGCCTCAAAAGTGACACCCATTAATGTGATAGGTATTGTGCATAACTGAGATGGATCCAACCTGACATACCTGCCTATTCAAGCTATAACAAGAGCCTAGGCACTGTTACAAAATCAACAACGGATCCGGAAAAAGCAAGCGGAAATAGCGAAGTTGGAGAGTCTAGTAGTAGAAAGACTAAAACTTGGAAGGATTCCCGAGAAAGAAGTAAGAGAAAGTGGAGTAAGGAAATAAGCAAACTAGAAGGAAGTCTAAATGAATCTAGAACCAAAATCCTCAAATTGACTTCACAAGAATCTAATCCGGAGAACCTAGCTCAGAGATCAGGATCAATTCTAGCTGAACCCATACCTGAAAATCTAGACATGATGTTTCGAGAATACCAAGTGAGATTAAAAGAAGGACCCTAGGTAGCTGAATTAAGTAAGAACTATCCAAGAGCAAACTTAGAAATTGAGAGAACTAAACTTTGCATGAAGATAGTAGAATTAGCACAAGCTATGTTCGAAGCCTCTCATTACATTAATTGGAAGAACATGGCAAAACCTGAATTACACTTTCAAGGACTAATGGAGAGGTTAGAATACTTGATTACTAGCAACGAGAAGAAGAATCTGCAGAAGGACCCTATTGTCCCTGAGACACAAGAAAGTAATGCACCATCCCTATCTCAAGTGCCAAATACCGAGGCGGAAGACAACCTGTCTTCCATACACAAGTATTCACAAGGCTTTCTGAGAGAAATCCAAGAAGAGAAGTGGAGACGAGAGCAAGAAACCCTTCCTCCTATTCAAGAGATAGACGACTTTCACGAACAATTTCCCCAATACATACCCTCTATCTATGACGATGTAGAGGAAGAGCAATTCAGTGAACAAATGGATTTTGAATCTAATTCTTTGCAAGATTTACCTCAATTCATAGGACCTTGGGAAGCCAAGTCTATCGGCATGAGAGCACCCATTATAATAGTGAGGAACGAAGAATCCGTAATCCCTAGAAACATGAAAGTGATAAAGAACACCAAGGTACATTGTCATGTAACTCCAGGAGAATTGTTAAAGATTAAACCAGAATTTTGGAAGCACGTAGCAAACCAATTCCCTGAGATCGCTACTGCTTCCTCCCAAATAGGATCACACAAGAAGTTGCCAGAAATACCAATGGAAAGAATTGGAGATGTGAGCGAGGGAGAGGAAAGCAATACTTATCTTCCAATAACCCACAAGGGCTACACCACCAAAGCCATCTTAGATTCAAGATCCGGAGTAGCCATCACTACCACTGCTTTATGGAAATGTTGGGGTAAACCAACACTAAGACCCACCAAGATGAAGCTACAAATGGCTGATGGACATATAGAAAATACATTAGGCTTACTAGAAGGCATATCTCTCACCACTTGTGGTGTAGAGTTTGAACATAATTTTGCCATTTGTGATTTTGGGACAAATCACGCTTGTGAGATGATTTTAGGATGACCATTTATGCATCAGCTGCAAATCATACAAGATTGGGGAACTAATTCTTTGTACTTGCAACATTTAGGAGTAACCACCAAAGTCAATCTTAAAGATGATTCCCATCGTGATGTACCCCCAATACAATGGAATACCATCCAAAAGACATGAGAAGAAATAGAGTCAGTGCATTCATTAGAATCAGACCCCTCATGGTTGCACAAGGAGACTCATCTATGGATGTGTAAAGTAGCCAAAAAAGAGGAAGAACTATTAGAAGCTAGGACCTTAGGTTCAGAACGACATCCTCGAACCCTTCAAGACCCTGCCTATGCACCTATAGTCTTTCCAGATGAGGAATTTGAACCTCACGGTTGGGCAGAGATTTTAGCTACGATGGATATAGCTCTAAACAAAGAACAATGGAATCCTCATTGTGATGAGGACGGTTATGACATTTCCATTTTTGTTGATAGAGCCCTTAGAGGAAGAACCCATCCTAGAAGACTAGAAGAATGCATGTAAGTGATCCAAGAAACGGACAAGAGTGGTGATGATGATTTAGAATCCATTATCATTGAACCCTTCTATTCGACAGAAGAGGAATATCTTTATTTTGTAGAAGCCAAAACCCCTAAAACGGACAAGGAAAGTCAACGTGAACAACCTAACTCACTCACAAAATGTACAAAAAATAAGCCAAAAAAAAGAAAGAAGCCACTTACGACAAAAGAAGAAGAACCTTTCATGGAAGTATCTGAGAACTTCAAGAAGTATGAAATGGAAGATAGAAGAATTATGGTAACAATGCCCAAGAGAGAAGTCAGCATCAGAGAAGTGTATGATAATCACAAGAAAACCAAAAAGATCATAGTTACCATTGAAGAAGGAGAAGAAAAATGTATATACATAGGGCATGATTTGATCGATGAAGGAGAAGAAGAGTTAATTGCCCTATTGTGAGAATACAAAGATGTGTTCGCTTGGAGTTACAAAGATTTGAAAGGAGTAGACCCAGATATATGCTCCCATAGAATCTCTATGATTCCAGAGGCTAGACCATCCAAGCAAAAACTATACACGTATAAGGATAACTATGCCGCTAAGATCAAAGAAGAAATTGATTGCCTGATAGAAGCAGGATTCATTGACAAAATTGAGCATATCGAATGGGTATCCCCCTGTTGGCAGTAGCCAGAGGCATAGAAGACGCGGAAGCATGTAAAGACAGAGCAGTGAGTCAGTCGAATCATTTTTCTCAAAGACTTACATTTTATAAATACTTTTCAAAACCTCCAATAGTGATTTTCATCACTTTTGTACCATATGTACTATAGAAAAACCATTTTTGTAATTTATAGCTCCATTTTGTGCAAGCCGAGGAGTCCTCGCACTTGAGGAGCTTAGGTAGAATGAGTGTACCAATTTTGGTTATTTTTAGACACCGTTTACCCTTTCAAATAGCATCTAGGACCTATTTTTTAACTATGCCGGTCACTAGATGTGAAACCGGTCAAAACTAGTCTAGAATCTATAAAAAGAGCTAGAGGGCTCATTTTTGAGGTTAGCTTGTTTGAATAGAGAAGAGCTTAGAGCTATTTTGAGCATGTAAGAGTGTTCTTGAGTAATAGAGTTGATTTCCTACCTTCCATTGTGTCTTGCTTGTCTCTTCGTTGTGTGTGTGTATGTGTGTGTGCATCTCCATGCTTCTCACCATCACTCTCACTTCATCTCATATTCACGATCTTCATATCACTCCTATCTCTTCCGCGAGTTGACATTAAGGAGGTGGAGCTTCTTAACGCGGTTCTCACCATTGTGCTAGAGCAACACCAAATTTGGTGCCATTGTCGGGGATCGAGTCTAGGATGAATGTGTGATGGTAAGAGTATAGCAAGAAGTGGTGTTGGAAGGTAAAAATTTCAGTTTTTGTTGTTGTTTTTAGTTAGTTTTTAGTGTTTTTCACCTCCCCCACACTCCATCTTCATCACCACATCATCATCTTCCACTCCAAAAAAATCAAAAAATTCACCATATCCACCCATTCTCCTCATTTCCCCTCATTTGTGCATGCGAGAGAGAGAAAGAGAGCCTTTGTGCTTGCATGTGCTACTGTGTTTTTTAGTTTTCTTGTAGGTACAGTGCTCTAGAGCATCAGGAAAGCTGCAAAAAGGTAAGAAAATCACTTTCTGTCAGAAAATGCCGACTGTGTTAGACCATCACCATGGTCTGCCAAGTTCGGAATTTGAGGTAAGCGAGTTCACCACACTGTAGAGCATCCTTGCACCTATAGGAATCCATTGTTGCATTTGCAAAATTTGCATTTTGGTGGACCATCACGATTGGCTCAACAGATGATAGGAATCCATTGTTGCATTTGCAAAATTTGCATTTTGGTGGACCATTGCGATTGGCTCAATAGCATCTTCCACAAAAACAACATCACAGCTAACGAGAATGCATTTAATCTTTGGACGATACAGATGATAGCCTTTACTTTCAGAACTGTACCCAACAAAAATACATTTTACAACTTTATCATCCAATTTTCTACAATGTTGTTCAGGCACTAATGCATATGCCAAACAACCAAAAACATGCAGATGAGCAACAGATGGCTTGCGATCATCCCAAGCCTCATATGAAGTGATATATTGCACTGCTTTAGTGGGACACCTGTTAAGTACATATGTTGCACATCACGACAACCTCAAGCCAAAAACTATGTGGTAAAGTTTGACTCTTGACCATACACCTCGCCATCTCCATGAGTGACCTGTTCTTTTGTTCAACAACTCCATTCTATTGAGGTGTATACAGCACTGTACATTGGTATTTTATCCCAAGTTTGCCAAAAATGCATTAAAATCAGAAGACATATATTACCCCCTCGATCAGAATGGAGGGTGCCCATTTTACATGCTGACAGATTTTCAGCCGAAACCAAAAACTGTTTGAAGCACATGAACACTTCGGACTTTGCCTTCAGTGGATATACCCATGCATGCCTAGAAAAATCATCGATGATAGTCACGAAGTAAAGATAATTTCCAAAAGAAGGTGTCTGCATAGGACCATAGACATCACTATGTACAAGCTATAATTTTTTAGTAGCCCAACTTGAACCATTTTTTTGAAAGAAGGAACATTGCGTTTTGCCCAAAATACAGCCTTCACAAACATGTTTTCGAGGTGCCTCAAGTTTGGGCAAAGAGGACACCATTTCATATTTCTGTAGGCGTAGCAAACTAGCAAAATTTTGATGACCAAAGCGTGCATGCCAAAGCTTTGCATCTTACATAGCCTGAGAATCATGTACTGCACATGCCGAATCATTTACAAATCTTTCATGTCTATGAGCTTATACAACCCACAACATCAAATGTCAAAAGCAATAATCATGTCGCCTTTTGATAGATCATGAACTGTACATCTGCCATCAACAAATTTCACAACCAAGCCAATCTTGGCTTATACAGAAACTGATAACAAATTTTTCTTGATCCCTGGCACAAACAAAGCATCTGAAAAAGTGAAAGAACTACCATCAACAGTAGTCAAAATGATCTTATCAACTCCCATAACAGGATAAGAGTAGTTGTTGGTGCATGTATCAGTATTCCCTGTAGGGGCAGGCTCGAGTGAAGAGAAGAAACTATGCTGTGAGGTAATATGTTTGGTCGCCCCACTGTCAAAGTACCAAACATTTGAGTGTACTGCAGACATGCACTGCTCATGAGAAGATGGGTCAAAACTGCAAACAATAGTAAACGCCCATTCTTCTTCGTGCACAAGATTAACAGACTCTGTTTTTCATGTAGAGGCCTCTACAACAACCATTCCAGCCTCTTTCTTCTTTGCCTCTTTAGCAGCTAGTTTTGGACAGTTCTTTATGATATGATCATTTCTTTTACAGTACTTGCAAAACAATTTCTCCTTTTTTGATTTCTTTTCATCTTTGTCTTCCCTCTTCGATTGTGCAGAATTAGCAAATTTTTTCTTATTAGTTAAAGAGATCCATTTTCCTTTGCCCTTCTGATTAGCCAGGAAAGCTTGATCTGCAACATGCATAATGGAGTTGTTCTACCTGGACTCACCTTCCTGCAACAAAACAGAGACTAACTCCTCAAATGATAGGGCATTTGGATTGCCTTTCATCATCAACCGAAGAGTAGAAGCAAAACTCTGATATGAATCAGGAAGACCATTCAGAATGGTCTACAGAAGTGAGTTCTCTTGTATAACGTCATCAATAGAAATCAACTGTTCCTTCAAGTCTTTGATCTTTGACTGTCCATAGAATCACCTTCATTCATGTGCTCACTCTCCAACTGTTTTCAGAGGTAAGCAACATGAGCCTCATTCCTAGCTTGGTACAATGTGATAAGTGCATCCCAAGCATCCTTAGCTGTTCTGCAAGAGCGAATGTGAGGAATAATGGCATGTTTGACAGACAAAGCTATCAATGCATGTGCATGGGCATCTTTTCCCATCGCAAGAAATTTGCTCTATAGTAGGTGCAATAGAAACCACAACACAAAGAGGAATATGCAGAATATCATCATCTTCGACACCTTCTAGATCAACTTCAGTACTTGTAGTTGTAACAGTTGCAGGTGTGATAGGACGTTTTTCAACACCCTGCACAATGTTCCACAGTACTTTTGCAACCAATACATGTCGCATCATATAAGCCCACAACGAGAAGTTGCTACCATCCAACTTATCCTCAACAGCCAACATACAAAATACATCACTGCTTTCAGTCATGGCCGGTGACTAAAATACCTTGATGCAGAAAATTGATTGTATCTCAAAAAGTTGAACAGAACTGCAGAGATGAGTTGAAGCGGTGACTTGCTTTGATACCAATTGTTCGAGTTAGACGTCTGTAGAAGCACATGAACAGCACACAGAAGAAGAAGAAAAAGCTTGTAGCACAATACACAATATTGAATGTATTACCACTAGAATGTACAAAGATAAGTAGCCCATTAGAGCAATAGGCATATATCCAAGCCGGGGGAAAAAACCTCTTAAAGAGGGAAAAACGTGCCCCAGCGGTCCTAGAGTGTTCACACACATCACTACCTAAATATATCAACAATGACCATATGGCGAATGTGTGTCCCAATGTAACACAACCTGAAGCCAACCCTAGTGGCCAATATTGTACAATTGAGTGACTCTACACGAAGCACGCAACACACAATTGCCCATACAACAAACAAGTAGTCCGAAGGAACTACCCACAAGCATACCCCCAAGTAGGTAGGTATCAAGGTCGATACAATGCTCAGCCTCATTACCATAGGCCTCCATAGAACTATCCTTACTAGGCTCAACAGAGACCACAAATCGTTTTAGCTCAGCAGCCGCCACCTCGAGCTAATGTAATCTCAGTCAAGTATGCTACTGCAGAAGAGAACCTGATTAGGGATTTATTCCCTTCTTCACCCCTGATCAACGATAGTGATCCTAATTCTAATAGTTTTGACTCTACCTATGTAGGTAGTCCACTTGTACTTGCTTATTACATGGAGTCTCCAGAACACAGGGAAACATATCAATACGATAGTCCATCCCCGAAAGATAATTGGGAGCCTGACTATGCCAATGTCATGTATACGAGCCCTAACCCATGGCCCCAGTTAAGATAGCCAAGACCATAGGTGCCAAGGAGACCATTTCATAAAGGATTGCACACATCCTCCAATAACATGAGAGTCACAATACTATAACATACAAGGTTTTTGTGCCGAATGTGGTAAAGAGCATGTCATAAGAGATTGCCCGAAGAACCCTTCTTATGCCTCAAAAGTGATGCCCATTAATGTGATAGGTATTGTGCATAACTGAGATGGATCCAACCTGACATACGTGCCTATTCAAGCTATAACAAGAGCCCAAGAACTCTTACAAAATCAACAGTGGAATCCGGAAAAAGCAATTGGAAATAGCGAAGTTAGAAAGTCTAGTAGCAGAAAGACTAAAACTTGGAAGCATTCCCAAGAAAGAATTAAGAGAAAGTGCAGCAAGGAAATAAGCGAACTAGAAGGACGTCTTAAGGAATCTAGAACCGAAGTCCTCGAATTGACTTCACAAGAATCTAATCGAAGAACCTAGCTCAGAGATCAGGATCAATTCTAGCTGAACCCATACCTGAAAATCTAGACATGATGTTTCGAGCATACCAAGTGAGATTAAAAGAAGGATCCTAGGTCGCTGAATTAAGTAAGAACTATCCAAGAGAAATCTTAGAAATTGAGAGATTTAAACTTTGCATGAAGATGGTAGAATTAGCACAAGCTATCATTCGAAGCCTCTCATTACATTAATTGGAAGAACATGGTAGAACTTGAATTAAACTTTCAAGGACTAATGGAGAGTTTAGAATACTTGATTACTAGCAACGAGAAGAAGAATCTACAGAAGGACCCTATTGTCCTTGAGTCACAGGAAGGTAATGCACTATCCCTGTCTCAAGTGCCAAATACCGAGGCAGAAGACAACCTGTCTTCCATACACAAGTATTCACAAGGCCTTCTGAGAGAAATCCAAGAAGAGAAGTGGAGATGAGAGCAAGAGAGCCTTCCTCCTATTCAAGAGATAGACGACTTGCATGAACAATTTCCCCAAGACATACCCTCTATCTATGATGATGTAGAGGAAGAGGAATTGAGTGAACAAATGGATTTTTAATCTAGTTCTTTGCAAGAATTACCTCAATTCATAGGACCTTGGGAAGCCAAGTCTATCAGCATGAGAGCACCCACTATAATAGTGAGGAATGAAGAATCAGTAATCCCTAGAAACACAAAAGTGATAAAGAATACCAAGGTACAATGTCATCTCACTCCAGGAGAATTGTTAAAGATTAAACCAGAATTGTGGAAGCACGTAGCAAACCAATCCCCTTAGATCACTACTACTTCCTCCTAGATAGGATTACACAAGAAAGTGCCAAAAATACCAATGGAAAGAATTGGAGATGTGATCGAGGGAGAGGAAAGCAATACTTATCCTCCAATAACCCACAAGGGCTACACCACCAAAGCCATCGTAGATTCAAGAGCCGGAGTAGCCATCACTACCACTCCTTTATGGAAACGCTGGTGTAAGACAACACTAAGACCCACCAAGATGAAGCTACAAATGGGTGACATACATATAGAAAATCCATTAGGTTTACTAGAAGGCATATCTCTCGCCAATTGTGGTGTAGAGTTTGAACATAATTTTGCCATTTGTGATTTTGGGAAAAATCACGCTTACGAGATCATTTTAGGATGACCATTTATGCATCAGCTGCAAATCGTACAAGATTGGGGAACTAATTCTTTGTACTTGCAACATTTAGGAGTAACCACCAAAGTCAATCTTAAAGATTATGGTCAGACAAGGAAAAATTCTAGGACACATTATGTCAAAGAACGAAATCTCTATGTATGAAGAAAAGGTGAAAGTAATTGCAGACTTACCTAGGCCAAAAAATGTAAAAGAAGTACAAGATTTCATGGGCCATTGTGGATATTATCGACGATTCATACACATGTACACTATCATAGCAAAGCCTGTGTATGCTCTTTTGACCAAGTTCGAATGGACGGATGAATGTGAGAATTCATTCAATGAACTTAAACAAAGCTTGTGTTCAACACTTATATTGACAACACCGGATTTTAGTAAACCATTCCATGTACATGTGGATGCATACAAGTATGCCATAGGATGTGTGTTGGCACAACCTATGAATGAGGGCAATATAGATCTCCCTATAGCTTACACAAGCAGACAGTTGAATGCAGCAGAAATAAATTACACCACTATAGAATGCGAAGGATTAGGAATGATTTACGTGATAAAGAAATTTAGGCATTACTTGTTGGTGAATAAGTTCACGTTCTTCACGGATCATCAAGCATTGTTGTACTTAGTCAATAAGCCTTGTAACACCGAATGCCTGATATGATGGTTTCTATTACTGATGGAGTACGACTTTGAAGTAGTGGTCAGGAAGGGGAAGACCCACCTTAGAGCTGACCATCTCTCAAGGTTAACTATGGGAGAAGCTCCTCAAGGAATAGCAGATGAACTGCGAGACGCATACCTGTTTAACCTCGAAATAGTACCAGAATGGGCTAAGCCTATTGTCCCTATTCTCACATTTGGACCCAAGAATCCTAAGATTAGGATGAGAGAAGGAGAGATTACAAGTCACAAAGATACTAGATAATAGCAAGAAGCATATATAAATACAATAGTCAAAAAATTCTTGCTCGTTGTGTAGACGAATCAGAATACAAGAATTGGTTGCAACTAGAACATGTAGGTGCATCAAAGCAACATCATTCAAAACATCGTACATTGCAAAATCTACATAGACTATGAGTATATTGGCCTTCTATGGAAGTATATGTCTATAAGCTGTGTAAAGAATGTCTTGTCTGTTGTGAAAGACCACTGATAGAACATGACACTTTATATCATATGTCTCTCACACTAGAATGGAGTGAACTGCTAGTGATGTATTTGAGGATGCAAACATTCCCTCAAGGAATGAATTTAGCATGACAATGAAGTCTAGCGCCGGAAGCTCAAGACTAGTCACTTATTTGTGATAACTTGTACAAACGTGGATGTGATGGATACCTAAGACAATGTGTTCATGTGAGTGATTACTTGATTGTATTAGAGACTGCACACCAAGGTGTTGCAAGAGGTCATTTTGGCCCCGATAGGATAATCAAAGCCGTACTATTTGCAAGATTATGGTGGCCCACTTTTCACATGGATGCACATACCTATGTTAAGAGATGTGATGTGTGCCAAAGAACTCAGTTTACTACTCGTAGAGATGAAATGCCGCTAAGACCAATGCTGGGAGGACGTGCATTTTCTAAGTGGGGTATAGACTTTGTAGGACCCATTAACCCCCCTACAAAAGGTACTCATGCAAAATACATCATAGTTGCAACCGATTATCTTACCAAATGGGTAGAGGCCAAGGCCACAAAAAAGAATGATGCCCACATGACTGCAAAATTCTTATTTGAAAATGTCTTTACGAGATATGGATTACCTATAGAACTAGTGAGTGATCAAGGGACTCACTTTCTAAACTAGGTCGTTGAATATTTGCTACAAGATTTTATGGTTATTCACAAGAAATCTGCACCATATCATCCTCAGGTCAATGGCCAAGCAAAAAGTACTAACAAGATCCTTTGTAACGTATTGACAAAACTCGTGAACAACAAACGTTCGGATTGGGACAAATAGTTACACCACACTGTTTGGGCATATCGAGTGGCCTACATAAATGTACTTAATGCAAATCCCTTTCAAATGGTTTTTGGTCAAAATGTAGTGCTTCCTTTGGACTTTTTGATGCCCACCCTTAAGGTTGCACTAGAACATCAGTGGACCGGCCGTGAATTATCATCAAGGATAATGGTCTTGGAACAATTAGCAAAAACCAGATTGAAGGCAACAGCAGGCATATATGTAGCAAAGAAGCAACAAAAAGAAGCACATGTGAAAGACAAAGGCTTAAAAGAAGGTGACTTAGTCCTAGTGTATACGCTGAAACAACATGCACAGAAACTAGAAAAGAGAGGTTATGGAGCTATGATCGTTAATAGAATTTCGACAAGTGGAGGCGTACAATTAGCAGCCCAAGAAGGAGAGATAATGCCCAATTACATTAGTGGTTATAGAGTCAAGCTATATCAAGAAGCTCTTACTGAGGGTATGCTTAGACAACTCACATTGGCAAAGAAGCATAAGGAGGAAGAAAAGAGAATACGCACGAAAGCTTAGGCAGAAGCTCTAGAACGCATTAAGCGCATGACGCTAAGAAGATAAGGATTAGGGAGAGAACATTATAACCATCTAGAAGAAACACCCAGATACCCCATTGCCATGTGTCAAGCAAAATCAATTGCTCATCCTAGCATAGTGGATGGGAGACCATTCATTACAGTCATTTTAAAACAAGGCAACAACCATCAGGAGCTTAGGGCTTTAACTGATTGAGGTGCTGTGACTAGTGCCATTAGATGGTCCCATGATAAGGATTCACGAATAGAAATGCGGCCAATCAAGGCATACCTCATAGGGCTAAGAGGCATGGAAACCCCTTGCATGGGTGAGGTGGACCTTCCTATCCTCATACACAAAGGGGCCATGACAGTGAAGCTCCTAGTGTGCCATGACGATGACCTGATAGAACCCCTAATCCTTGGCCAAGATTGGCTATACGATCACTCTGTGGACCTAAAGCTTTGACATTATTCGACCACTGGGTGCGTGTACTAAGGAGCTATAAAAAAGCTGTGTACCTAAGGCATGAGGTCTTAGGGACTTGTGTCAAAGTGATTGAATCTCATTTGCCCCACAAGTGTGTATAGTGGTGGATTGACACATGCTTAATTATCAATCCGAAGAACCACATGAACCAAGTGTATGAGGACGAGTGCACACATGATGGAAAGTGAAGTGGCTCAGCTATGATGCATGTGAAAAGACTAAACTACTTCTCCAACTCACTTGATCTATGAAAATGTCTGCTGCGATACCACTTACAATAGTAAACAAAAATTCGAATGTTTCTCATAGCTCCAGACTCCAAATATGGCCAATAGTGGGTTCCTTTAGAAGCTCTCAACGAGACACATCTATTGGTGTATTTTTACTCAAATTTTACAACCACTCTTCAAGTTATGAACAAAATAGTGTATGGCAGGAAACTCCTACACTCACTCCACAACTCGTATTGGTTCACACACACACACACACTACAGTAGTTCAAAAGTGATGGGGAGGGGTAGACAACAGTCTTACACACACATTTCAAGCATTAGACATACACAAAAGGTCATAGAGAAGATGAAAATCAACAGCGAAGAAGCAAATTTGAAATTTCAGTTCTCCTTCTTCACAATGGCAAAAAGTTCTTACAAAGAGTCACAAAGTGACGTATATACATGTACCCTAAAAATGGTCCTTTCACACATGAGACCGGCACTTTATTGAATAACCTCTATCTTCCTATTATTTTACAGAAATATATTACAATGATTTGGGCTTATGCATCTAGAGGACTCGTCTAGTGCAATTTCATGGCTTCGAGGGAATTTCCTAGGATTTTGAAGAAGAAATTTATGCCCATTAATTTGAAAATTTTGGGGCTCCTCTTTTGTGTCTCTTCTCTCTGCAACACTCTCCCCCTCTTTGTCTCTGTCGTCCCTTGATAGGCTTTGCTTTTTGTCTGCAGCTTGTTTGTGGCTCCTTAGTACACGCACCTAGTGGTCGAAGAAGCGATAAGGTTTGTCAGACAATTTGTTACTTTGTTCGAGATTAGTTCTTTGCTTCTATAAGACCCTTGGTATTCCTTATATCACAAGTCTGGGTTGTTGTATTAAGTCGGGCTGCCACGCATGCCATCAGTGGCTAAGAATGTGTTATTCTTAGTCACTCTCATCAACTTTTCAGCCTCTGCCTCTTTCTAACTTTTGGTCTTCTGATATGTCTTTGTCTTCACACATCTGACCCTGTTGTGTTGACTGGAGCCTGTTTACTATTGTCCTGTTGCACACCTTACTTTGCTAACCTTTGCTCTCTTCTATGTCAGCATTATGTTTCAAAGGCCCTGTTCTTAAATCTTCTTTGTCATCCTTTGGGACCTGATTCATTTATTTCCATTGCACGCATCCAGTGGACGAGGAGATAGTTAAGACCTTCAAACAATTGGTTATCTTATCCGATGAAGGATCTTTTGTGTACTGTCTCCCTTCCCTGTTTGTTTCTCTTCACCACCTGCACCTAGTGGATGAGGAAGTTGTGTGCAGCCTCGCATGAAATGTCCTGGTTGTTATCTTTCTTTATTTCCAATCCTCACGACCTGGTTCTTTGGTGTTGTCGCCTGATGCGTGCCCCTGTGGGGCTTTGGGAAGAGGTTTGTTCTTTTCTTTGTACTCTTTGTTCTTCAGTGAGCTGTTTTATTCTTTGATCTCCTTCTTCTTCTCTTTTTGCTCGATTCCCCTTCCACACGTCCCTCCTCCTGAACTCTGTCATCTCCGACAGGCTTTTTGTGGTGACGTGAGTACGTTTGTATGACTTTTTGCTCTCTCTGATTAAGCAAATTGGCTTGACATAACCTCAATTCCTTCCATTGAGTTGACTTCACCCCATCATCTGGTGCTTGTCTATGATCTGCAAAGAAACTTAATTCGTAGGCCACCAGTCTTGCATTAAGGTTCGAAGATATTTTTGCCAAAATCTCGGAATCCATTTCAAAAAACCCTGTAAAAAAATGCCTCTTCAAAAGTCTGCATATATGGACTTGGCAAAAACACAAGTCTTGAGTAGATAGCCATGAGTGTTAATCGACTAGGTATAGTTGACAAATAGAAAATGAGGGCATCTGATCCCTGGTTAATGCCGATGAAGTTCAAAAATGTATACTACGCATGTTGAAAGACCTTTATGACAGTAAGTAACATACTCAAAATTTTGTTAGTCATTTTGATTGCTAAATCTAGTACGGTTGCATATCTGGCAATCCAAAATTCGATTGTTTTTATCATGTATTCTTTGGTTGGTAAGTAATTCCATGGCGGACTTGGTAATAAGGGATAGTTTAACCATTGATTATTTATGCTTCCCTGGCAGCCTGCTTCCCAAAACTGCATCCAGGAGTGTCTTCGGGGTATTGGACAAAAAGATGGATTAACTTGAAGTATATATGGTGTTGATTCCCAGTGTACTCGTAGTGTAGGATTCTTCTCCAAAAATTTCCGCCTCCAGATAGGATCTGCTTTATCAAATTCCTCTTGTGTATAGGTAAATGTTTGCATGTTGAAATATAGGTTGCTATCTGGTTCTTTATTGGTTGTGGTCTTTATGTACTGGCATGTTTGTTCCTTGAGTAATCCATACGGTACATTGAAAGGTTTCATCACTTGTTCCAGATTTTTGCTTCTTTCATGACTTTGATTAATTGTTCTTCAAGATCTTCAGTAAGCTGGGACACCAGTAGTGCCCGCTCATGTTGGCCTAGTTCTGCAATAGCCCGAGTATGTCTCTTAGTCTTCATTTCCTCCCTTATCGGTGAATGATGTAGGGGGAGAGAAAGAGGACGTACCTCAGTCTCCTCAGTAGCTGCTGTGGAGTGTGGAACTACTGGTGTCCCTTCATTTACTTGCTGTGCTAATGAGCTTGCAGTGTTGCTATTAATTCATCCTTTGTTTTGATTTCTTCGATGGCCCGCATGATCCTTTCCTTGTTCTTGAGGAGCTCCTCTCCTATGGCAGCAATTTGATTCACATCTTCATTGCATTGTTCAAAGTACTGATTTTCGACCATTTTCGATTTCTTTCTAAGCTCAGCTGTGTCATTCATGTATCTTGTTTCCCAATCTTCTATGACAACTTACTCTTTTTTTAGCTGATCTTCATACTTTCCTATCCGCTCTTTGAGTGCTTTTGTGTTGTTGTCTGTCATCTCAGGAGCTTCTATCAGTTGATTGCATAAAAGGGCTGTCATCAGCTCCTTGTTCCTGTTCCGTAGTTTATCGGCTTCATCCATGTATATCTTGATTTGAGATTCAAGGATTTTACTGCTAGTGTTTATTCGTGCCTTTTCTGCCTCACTAGCCTCATACCTGCTTTGTAGTTCTTTCAGTTGTTCTTGGAGCTTCTGATTTTCCGTTTCTAGTGTGGCACATTGATGCTTGGCCTCGTTGGTTTCTGAATCTTTCTCTAATATTATCTTTTGTGCTTTTAATTTGGCAGATAAATTCTCACCTATTTCTTGGAACTGATTCTTCTCCCGCATTGCCTTGTCGTAATCTACATCAACTTCAAGCATTAGTTGTTGAGTATTCATAGCAGTTTGTATCATTTGTTGTACCATTGGCTTGAGCTAAGCTACATCCACATTCAACCAAGTTTTGGGGATGCTAGGTTCTTCCCCAGTTCGTACGTCTTTCCTTGCTCCATGTGTAGGGTCTCATTATGCGGTTGCCTTATTTGGAGCTGTACTTCTTGTTCTCGTCGCTCCTCTTCCTTATTGATCGATTTGGTGGCACTCCCTTGAAACGTGACATCCATCAGAGAGGGTTCTGCCACTACCCTTATTTGTATGAAGGGTTCCGATTCTTCAACTGTGTTTTCTACCTTTTCTTCCTTGGGATACTTTATCAGGACCTATCGCGCTAGAAGAGTCTCTTTGATTTGGATGTTAGATGCTTCATTCAATTTGATAATATGTACTCCTTGAGATGCTTCCTTCCTTGTCATGTCCTTGATATTATCAATAGGCATTTGATCGACCTTCATGCCTTCCATGTCAAAGTCATCGTTTATTTGATTTAATTCTTCCCATTGACCATCATCCTGTGAATCACTTCCAATATCCACATTCAACACAGACGTTTCTTGTTCTTCTTGTGCGTCTGATGATGAGCTAGAATTCATCAATCCCAATTCTCTATATCTATGAACCTTGCTCAACCTCTTTCTTTGTTCAGAGTCTTGATGGGCTTGTTGGTAGTGATGCCCTTGCACCGATAGGTTTACTTGTCCTTCCATACACTGGTGAGTAGCTTCCGTTGCTTTTGTTAATTCTTCCTTCGTAATAGGTGGATTTTCTTCAAGCCTCATCCTTGGAAGTGTGTGTGCCTTCTTCCTAGTTGGAGCTTCCGCTTCTATTTGCATCATTTCCCATAATCGTTTAGTACCTCTCATTCTTGGCTTGGAGCTCGTTTCAGCTTCTTCAACTATCTTGACTCCTTTCTTATTCCTTAGAACCGTGGCAATCTTTGCATACTTAGCCATTGACTCTGATGACGGCATCTCTTTCAAATGTTCTCTAATGCCCAAAGCATGATAGATCAGTATTGTCAAGGCAATGCTTCCATTTAGGAACTTTTTATGATTCCACTGTTTCTTGGCCTCGAAGATTCACTCTTGAATGTACGGAGTCATGTTGACTTGATTCCCTATTTGCTTGATGGCATGGGACATCATTTGCACAATGATCTTCTGTGGTGTAGTATATCTGTGCATGTTGGGAAAGCAAAAATGCTGATGAATGAGTCTCACTTCCTCTTCTATGTCAATGCGATTGATACCCGTGAACGTTCTGGTATTTGCTCCCTGGCTTTCCTCTTTCAAAATTGTATTCCCATCCTTTTCCCATCCAAAAGCTTCTTTAATTAGGTCGTGGGTGAATTGTATGATGACCCACTCGCCTATTGCATCTAGGACTCTTGCTTCCGGTACCAATGGATCATGCAACACCGGTTGTAAGGTGTTCATGACTTGTGTGCAATGCTCAAAATCTAGTTTGTAGATAGGGAGTTCAAAGTACTTTTGGATACCAGCTTTCTTCATAATATCCACCATTGATGGAAGTTCATGCACTACTTTGAATTCTTGGAACATTACTAGGAACTGATGATCCATGTCCATAATTTTAAGTGTCACCAAGAACAAGTAGTCTCTGCAGGTTGATCTTCTCGAAACTAGTGACTTTTTGCCTTAGTCACGCTTTGTAGAGGGAATTCCAGCATCTCCTCCTGAATGGTTGCTTCAGAGTCCTCAGAAGCCATCTACACTTTTAATAAGGAGCGTATCAACTTTTATAGAAGACATGTCGTTAATGATGTGATTCGTAGTGACATGTGGTTCATTGCACCACTCTGTCCCCCTTGCTTGTGTAAGTAAGATTTCTTACCACTTATCTTTAATTGTTATTTCTGAAAGAAAACAAGAGTTAGTGTAGCCGAAGCATTTATTTATTTACATAGTAGGTCCATTCCTATGGAAGTAGAATCTATGATCTATTCCCAAGTGGGAAATGTGCACCACTAGTTTTGTGACACACATCATGTGCCAAATGCATGACCTCGTAGTGTGGCCTTGTCATGCATACTTTAGGTGAATTCGATTCTTCATGTGCGCAATTGGAATCCTTTTGGTTCTGTTGTTCCAGTACCTGCTGCCTCGTGGGTCTCCATATCCATTTTGTAGTTGAATTGTGAGGCTTTGTCTTCTCTTCGCTTTGCCGTGCTCTAGGTTTTTCCTCTTTCTTTTTTGTAGTCTGATTGGTTGATATCCTATTCCTCTGATACCTTTGGTGAGTCTTGTTTGGTTTTATGGTCCTGCTTTGTTGGTGTAATATGTCTTCTTGCTTGTCCATCTCTTGACTTGCGATATGTTTATCTATTTTGGAATCCATATGTGTTGCCATGTTTTCTGGGCTTCTACAACTTTGGTAGCCATACTCTTAGAAGTCTCTTCGGTCCCGATTGAAATGAAGAGAATTCCTTGTGTCTCCTTATCTCCATAAGTTGTATCGGTGTAGACTTTTTCTGGTTCCCTTATTCGATCCTTGCGAACCCAGTCTAGATTGGCACTTTGTGATCGCGATAATCAGGTAGTGGACTTCCACGTGGATGATTTTCCCTTGTTGTAGGTGACTTTAGGAGCATTGTATTCACCATTTCTCTTGGATTCTCCATTTATGTGGGCTCAATCCACCTCAACAACTGATGCATTGGTAGTGGTAGTCACCACTTTCTTGGGACACTCCTTTGGTACACTTTTGATTGATTATTTACTAATTCCTCTTCTAGGGTTTGTTTTTCACACTTGATAGTTTCATGTATGGGATAGTGTCTTTCTTCTAACAGGCTAAAGATTTCCTTATGCCCTATTTTGGATGAGATGTACCCTTGAGCTAGGTGAATGCTCACTTCATTTTCAATGATCCAATCTTGTCCTAAGGTAAGGTTCTCTATCAAATCCTTGTCTTTACACACCCGAACTCGTTGCTCCATTGTTGAATTTCCTAGGTGGAGGGATATCGTAGCTTCTCCAATACATTCTATGACTTGGCCCCCAACGCCTCTCATGTGTGCTTTAGTAGGTGTTATGATCGTTTGAAGATGCATGATACCGTTCTTCGTATGCAACTGAGTGCAGCTCTCGAGTCTATCAAGGTAGCTATTAGCTGATACTCTGTCGTTCCAATCCCTAGATTTAAATATGGTTGGGATATGCTGTGGTTGTTCGTGTTGGCCTTGTGAACTTGATAGTTGGCCATGGTAATAGGTTCTTCTCCTTGTAAATATCATTCATCCCTTTGTTTTATCCACTCTTTTCGTTTCTTGATACGCTCCACGGCTTCTTGCCTTGCCTCCTCTCTAATCCTCTCTTCCTCTTTTTTTCTATTTTGTGCACCTACAAGTCGTGCTAACATTTGGTCCGTCAATGGCTCCATGTAACTTTTTACTCGACAACCACTTATGTAATTAGGAAGAACATCTCCATCCAGAGTAGCTAGGTTAACAGCTCCACTCGTTGAAATCCTATTGATTATTACAGGTCCATATCTGCATTTTTGTAGCTTCTTGGCATGTTGTTTCAAAGTATACACCAGGACTAAATCTCCTTCTTTTAGTCCTTTATCTTTGATGTGTGCATCAAAATATGCTCTCTGTCTTCTCTTTGCCGCATAAATTCTCGCAACAACTTGTATTCTAGTCTCATGTAGCTTCTCAATTTGGTCTAGTTGCTTGGACAATTCATGCCCCGTCCATTCATGTTGTTGGGCTACTCTCAAAGTAGGCACTAAAAAATCAATCGACAAGATTGCGTTTTATCCATACACTAGGTTAAATGGTGTAGTTCCAATGGCACTCTTGTAAGCCACATGGAATGCCCAAATTGCATGATGCAATTGTTTTTCCCAATCTGACCTTCCACTATTGACTATCTTTGTCAATACAGTACACAACACCTTATTGGAGCTTTTTGCTTGACCGTTGGCTTGAGGATGATAAAGGGCTGATTTCTTATGGATCACTAGGAACTCATTCAGTAAGGACTCTATTACTTCATTAATGAAATGCGTTCCTCGGTCACTCACTATCTCTATAGGTAGTCCAAAGCGAGTAAAGATATGCTCAAGAAGAAACTTAGTGCTGGTATGAGCATCATTTTTTCTAGTTGCTTTTGCTTCTACCCATTTAGTCAGGTAATCAGTTGCTACTATTATGTATTCAGCGTGTGATCCTTTGGCTGGTGGATTAATGGGTCCTATGAAATTGATACCACATTTGGAAAAGGCTCTTGTGCAAATCATGGGTCTTAATGGCATGTCATCTCATCTAATCGGGTATTTAGCTCTTTGGCATGTCTCACAACTTCGTACATAGGTGTTTGCATCCATATGTAGAGTTGGCCACCACAAGCCTGCAAAGAGGATCATTTTTACAGTCCTTTCAGCTGAGAGATGTCCTCCTATGGCACCTGCATGTGCCATTTCTAGTATGGGTACGTACTCTCCTTCGTGCACACATAGTCGTAGTTGGTTATCCTTCCCTCTCTTGAATAACTATCTTCCCATGATGACATAGTCCTTACTCATTTCTTCCAGGGATCGTTTCGTCGCTAAACTGATTCTGTCTTCATGCTCTCGTGTCTTTAAGAATTTCACTAACTTCTTACTCCAGTTGGGTGCTATTGTAGAAGGGTAAAGATGTATGATCGTCTGGAGTGGTTTCGCGACATTCTGTGCAACTACTGACATACTCATGGACATCCTTAGGCATATCAGGCCAATAGACTCTGTTGCAGAGCTAAGAAGAGCAAAGAGACAGAGAAAACGATGGGCCCCAAAAGTTTTTCGATTTGGACACTTTATTCTTGTATTATAGCCATTTTGTAACATATTTTTTGATGTAAATGCATTAGAGGAATCCTCTAGATGCATACCCATAGAGAATTGTATCTTACCCTTGTAAATTAGTAGGAAATTAGCCTTATAGTTAATAAAGTGCCGGTCTCTTGTGTGAAAGGACCATTTTTAGGGCACATGTATATAAGTCAATTTGTGACTCTTTGTAGAGACTTTTTGCCATTGTGAGAATCAAGAGCAGAGAATTTCTAATTTGTGTCTTCTCCTCTCTGTATCTTCTTCTTTGTGAGCTTGTATGCATGTGTGATGTTTGGAAAGAGTGCTTAGAAGTGTTGTCTATCTATGAAAGTGCTTGTTTACTGTTAGTGAGGTGTGTGCGAAGTGTAGGAAGTGCTGAAGTGTAGGAAGGACAATCCTGCGACTCAATATTTTGCTCATAACTTGAAGCAGAAGCATCAGAATTGAGTGAAAAGACCATTGGATGCATCTTCTTGAGAGCTTCAAAACGAACCCGCTATTCACTATATTCGAGTTCGGAGCTGAGAGAAAAGCTCGATTTACTATTGGCTGCTGCTCTAAATGTCACGACACCATAACTGATGCCTGAAACTTGTTTGGAATAGATTTATTCTTGTTTGCACTTTGAGAGAGTTCATTTCCATTGACCATCATTTGAATGCATGTCTTCATACACTCGGCTAGGTTTTGATACTCTTTGGATTGACAATTAAACCGTGAGTCCCCACTATATGCACTTGAGGGGGATCAAGGTATAGTCTCTTTCTTCACAAGTCCCTAAGTTGGTTCTTAGGTACACACGTTTTTGGCACCGTTTCCAGGGAGTGTCGAATCAAACAGAGGCATTCGTGTGATGGGAGTAGCTCTTAGCATTGAAGCGAGTAGAGGAGTTGTGAATTTCTCTTCTTTGGTAAGTCACACTCATCCGCACTTACTACTTCTCACTCTTGGAGTGTGTGTAGTGAGTTGAGAGTTTAGAAAAGTGAGTAGAGATGTGAGTTAGAGTAGGAAGGAGGAGCTAGGTAAGTAGTCTAGGAAGGTAGGGTAGTTGTTAAGTTAGTTCTTTCAGCTTTTTGGAGTCAAACATTTCCCAAAAGTATAAAAATAAAAAAAATTCAAACTTTTCAATTCATTTCTGCTTGTGCAAGTATCGAGAGTGCTAGCAACCGAATATCACGAGTGGAGATCAGAGAGATTGGGCCACGCAGAGCAAGTGAGGGTGTGAAAGAGTTGGAGAATAGCCTTCAAGGTGAGCACATCAAATCTCTATTCTCATCATCCGATTGAATCAAGGCTACATAGTTAAATGACCTACGGCAGATCTCGTGAGGGATTATTAAAGGGGTGAGGAAGTTTTTTTTCGTGATTCAGGCATTTGAGAGGGGGAAGATAAGCTGTGGTATCACCCTCATTAAGTGGAAATCTAAATGCACTTGCTAAAATTAAAAAAAATGCCAAGTATCGTGTTCTCCCGTGGTTGAGTATCGCGACATCTGGATGTCATGATCTCCTTTGATCGAGTATTGCGATACCTAGCCACGTCGAATATTGGGTATCGTTGAGTTTTGCTCGCGACACCTGGCACGTGTCGGGTATCATGGTGTAGCCTCGAGACATCTACGAGATATCGTATATCGTGAGATTCCTCTCGTGACATCGGTGGGATATCGTGTGTCGTGGACTTCTCTTTGTGACATTGGTCAAATATCGTATGTCGTGAACTTTCCTTTGCGACATCTGATTGGGTATCGTGATTTATTCCGCGACACCTGAGGAGTGTCGAGTGTCGTGAACTCAGTCTTGCGACATCTCTCTGATATCGAGTATCGTGAGATTTTTCCTCGTGATATCTGTGGCATATCGAGTATCGTGGGATTACTTTTGTGTCAAGTATCGAGTATCCTGGATTGACTATTGTGACATTTGGTGAATGTCGAATGTCGTGGAGTTCTGAGAACGATATTGGTCCGGTATCGAGTGTTGTGACTTAGCCAGTGTCAAGAGATTTTTGTTTAAAAATACTTCAGTGTGAGTTTCCAAGTCAACCAAATATTTCATACAACTCAAAAATTTAGCAAAGAGCATTGGGAGCTAGGGGTTGGTTAAAACTCGACTAGAGCTTTTAAGTGAATGAACCTAAGATCCGAAAGAACCCTAGGGAGCCGAAGAAGTGTAATCTCTTTTGTGGGAAGTGTAGCCGAACCTAGTGGTCAATCACACTACTCTGAAACCTCGAGTGAGTCTGAGGAGGAAACCCTTATGGCCTCAGAGGACATGCAGAACTCTGTACCAATAATTGGCATGATGTCAATTATTGAGGGTGAATATCGAACATCTTTAGAATATATGGTGTAGCTCAATGATGAGTAACACCTCATTTAATGTCAATCCGGGAAGACGTGAGGATGGTATGATGACCTCGAGCAAGTGAAGGCACAAGTGCGTGAGTGAGAAGCACACTAACATGCACACACATACACACACACGCGCAGACAAGGTAAGATAAAGAGAGAAGCAATGGAGTTCTTTAGATTACTTCAAAAGTGCTCATACAAGTTCAACCCTATTACCAGCTAACCTCAAAAATGAGCTCTCTAGCTCTATTTATAGTTTTTGACTAGCTTTTGGCCCTGTCCAGACCTAGTGTCCGACCTAGTTAAAAATTAGGTTCTAGGGCCTATTTGGGGGCTGAAACGAAGTCTAAAAATTATGAAAATTGGTACGATGCTACTTCTAATACTCCTCAAGCTCGAGGAAACTTGGGCTTGCACAAAATGGAGTTACGAAAAGGTGAAATGGTATTTACAATGATTTAGAGTGACTATATTCACTATTTAGGAAGTATTACTTCATGGAAAATTTTGGACGGCCTACTTGCCAGATCTTCGTTGACTACTTTGTCTGCTGGTGCTTTCCCTTTGCTCTGAATCCCTTCTTTGACTTCCTTGTCTTGTGAGCCCTTGTGTACCTTGACTACTGCCAACACCACCCCTCTCTCGTGTCTATCGTCTCTGACAGACCCTTGTTGAGTGGGTCGTTGGATGTAGTACTCCACAACGTCTGTGGCTAAATGATGTTCTGCTATTCTCAACCCTTTGGCCAAATCAGTGAGTAGGGCATCCCAGTCTACTGGCCCTGGAACTTCTGGATGTGGCATACGTAGCTTTTTTGAATGTAGGTCTTGTTCCACCGCAAATAACTGTAATAGATGAGATGGTCTGGGAATGAATATCTTTGAATGATATTCCCAGAACCCTGTGATGAACATTTCTTCAAACGTCTGTTTGAAGCAGGCAGGTAAATACTTTATAAGAGCATGCCATGCATATACGACCTTAATGGATGGTGTGGTGCTCATATCGTAGACAAGGTCCTGATTCCCTTCATTAAATCCAATAGCCGAAAGATGAGGTTCTTTGATATTCTTAAATGTCCTGAATGTAACCAGCATGAGCTCAAAAATTTTGAGGCACATCTGTGCCATGACATCTGGGACATTCTTGAACCTGACTCCCCAATGCCGAATCATCGAAATCATATATGCTACTGTGGGTTGGCCTTTAGGTGGGGGTAAGTAGACATAATTGAGCCATTTTTCACATCCTTTGACTGTCAGCACTCTTTTTGTGCACTCCAGCCAAGACCTTCTTCGAAAGACAGGGCAGTAGCAGGGATTATACTTGATATATAAAGGCATGTTTTTCCACGTGTGTACCATCTCAGGGTAGGTTTCAAGCAGACGGATCCTCCAGGTAGGTTGAAAGATATTCCCATGCGTGGCACTGGCAGGGATGCCTTCTGGTGCAAACTGTGTCGCCGAGGTTGGTTCCTTCGTTGTGCGCTGCTTGATTTCAGCATTATAATCTGCCATTAAGACACAGAATGGAACATACAAATCATCAGATGTGCCAATCCACCTATGATGGGAGAGGTTTTTGAAGTAATCCGATTTTATGATGACTTCCTCCAATCGTGACATAGATGCTATCTGAACTGCAACTCTCTCGTCATGGGTTGTAGCAACCTCTTCTAACCTCTACATCCATTCAGGGGCTTCGATCTCAATCATGTCCATTCCTTCTTCTGTTTGCTTACCTCCGGGTGCTGGCATAGGAACATATGGGTCTTCAAAAGTCTCTTCCACTTCAATTGGCACTAAGTCTTCAGGTTCCGGTTCCACCAGTGGAGAGGGTTGACGTTCGTATTGAAGAACTTTACTTCGTAGTTCTTCTAGTTCTGCTCTGAGTTCTGCGATTTCTTCAGATGTGTCGGCTGCTGTTGTCACTTTGCTTGGTGACTCCTACTGAGTTTCCAGTTGCTTTAGTAGGTCATCTCTTTCTCTTTCTAATGCTGCGTGGGCTTCCAGGAGGTTGGCATGGGTTTCCAAGACGATTTGTATATTTTCAGATGGGATAGCCTTGAATTTCTCTGGGTCGATTTCCTGCGGTGAACCCTCCATTGCTGCTTCCAGGTTTTCCTCGTTTTGTTTCTATAGTCGTTTGTTTTCTTCAAGTGCTACGGACATGTGCTTCCATAATAAGGCGAGGTTGCGTCGAAGCTTGAGATTGTCCATTATCTGGGCATGTAACATGTCATCAAGTTGTTGTTTTTCTTCAGTATCTGACTTGGGTGGATTGACAACTAATTGATCATGTTGTGCTTGCAATGTAGTATACTACTGTTGTAATAGCCGCTTCCCCTTCTCTAAATCAATGAATCTTGCTTGGAGCCTTTCATGGTCTCTGAAGAGGCTCGTATGCTGTGCGTCTAGGTGCTGGTAATGCTGTTGTAGCTGAGACATACACTGGTACATATTATTAAATACATTATTAACAGGGGTGGATGCAGGAAAAGTGTTGAATGCAGAAGGGAAGGGAAAAGGGAATGGGAGCGTGTATGTTGTGCTTGAAAAGGGTGAAGTTGGTGGTGGGGGAATGGGAGATTGTGGACGTATGGGGGGAGGGAGAGGTGCGGAGGTGGGTGATATGTCCATGAGATCAAAAGTGGATGCAGTCGTGGGAGTGATTGTGAACATGGGAATTGTGGGTGCGGTGATGGTGGTGAAGGTGTAAATCGGTGTGTGTAGTTGTGAATATGAACCGCCGGGAAGTGTAATCGGGGGAACGGGATTTTTCGTTGCTACAGTTAGAATTATAGTGTCAGTGGTAGTGTATACAAGAGAGGTGGTGATCGGTTGTGTAGGTTGTGTGGGTTGACTAACGGTCTGTGCTTCGGTATGGGAAGTGGACCCTGGGGTGGTGACAGTACTGGTTACATTGGTAGTGGGAGGTGAAGGTGGTGGAGTTGGAGGGAGAGGGGGTAAGGGGGGTGACGGGGGTGCACTAGATGTATGGGCTTCCTCAGTGTCAAGAATGGTATGAGTTGTGCCCATGGTCGTGGATGTGGTGCCCTGGGGTTCTGATACTAATACATTCATTTGTTTTCCTGATCGAGGGGGGCGTCTGCCATATCTTCACTCTGATCTTCGTGAGTGTGCAAGGGCGGTATGCACCGTTTCAGGTACTCCCAATGCATCAACAATCATATCAAGGGTTTCCCTGTATTGCTCATCTACGCCTTCGTCTTTGAGGATCTGATTCATCAGGGCCTTTCTTGCTGCCAAGGATAATTTGTGTTGCTCTTGAACTCGATTGATGGTATCATACAGTCTTTTTAATTGCTTTGTATAAGCAGGGGCTCCTTCAAGTTCCTGTACCACTTCTTGCTCATATTCTTGCTCTTCTTCGTGGGACAGTCCTTGTTCATCCTCTTGCTCTTCTTCTGTCGTCTTTTCTTCATCTTGATCGACTTCGACTACGTCTGGTTGGACTGGATGGGGTTGGTCGGTGATTGTCTGTTGCCCACTTGCCTGCTCTGATTCCACTTCTAAACTCGTAGCATTAATTATCATGGCCACCTCCTCATCAGTTAGATCTTCCAATGTAAAGCCACGAGGGAACTCTAATTCGGTGAATATAGGTGGAAATACTAGATTCGGTCCTTCCGCACTATGCCTCGGCAACCTGATAGTGAATGGCTGCACTCGCCTTGGAAGCCGTGGAGTGGTTTCTAGTGTCAGTGTAGCACCTCGGGCCTAGGCACAGGGCATCTGAACTGCTCCTCTCATTTTCTTGGATGGAGGCCCTGCAGTTGATAGTCTGCATTGAAATTCTTGCACCCTGGTCCAGACAAGTTCCCGTTGAATTGGCACGTCATAAGCCAAGCATCGGTAAACAATCCTGGTGAGAGCACAGCATCCATGAAGCACTGACTTTTGCTTCTTGTACCACCGTTGATGCGCTAAGTGTATCTGGTCAATAATCCAATGTGGCATGTTGATTGTCGAATTGAAAGCATCTGCTAAGTATAAACTGAACCAGATCTTCTTGGGTGGCATTGTGAATCTCTCTTGAGCCGGGAACGCAAAATGCTGCATGCACATTCGAAGGTGAATGGCAATAGTAAGCGTCATTGCCACCATGTCCTTTAGTTTCGTCAGATTCCGGTTCTTCATGTTGTCAGGGACCATAGTCTCTTTCTCGGTAGGGATATGCATGCCTTTTATGTCGAGAGCTTCTCTTACCAAATTGTTCGTCAACTTGAAGCGCTTCAGCTCATTACCTCTTGTGAGAGATGGTAAGACAAAGGTGCTATACCCCTTTTTCTCTTTACTAGGAGTGAGGGTGCTAATCAGATATGAGCATCTTAGAAAGTCGGGCTTTGGCAATTGGGCTTTGAAGTAATCGTATAGTCCCGCCTTCTTCCATATCGGTTTCAGCCCTTCATTATTTTGAAGTCTCTCGAATTCCCTGGTGAAGAAGTGATACTTGCCCCAACGCCCATTGAACTCTATCTCTGCCTCCCACAAGTACGTGCCTTCTCCTAGAGGTCCTGCCACATCACTGAACCAATGTGAGTTTTTGCTGACTGGCATTGTGTGCCCGTGTGGAGGATTGTGAACTGGTATGGCATGTAATGCTCTCAATGCCACTGGGTGTTCCTTCAATTCCTCCTCAATGGGAAGACTTTCAATGTCCACAATCTGAGGGTTGGTGCCTGCCTGGGAGCTAGTTCCTGCAACCTCGACCATATTGAAGGGACTGGTCACCGGTTCTGTGAGAATATACAACTGAATGTTAACATTGCAAATGGACACCAAGTGGTCACATGTCCCCATTACAACATTAACATGAGGTTTTAGTGATATGTTAGTTAGTCAGTGAGTGCTCGGTGATTGTGGGTGTGGTTAGTGGATGGATTGTCCTAAGAGCTAAATGGAAAGATGTAGTGTGAGAATGATGCAGTTAGTAGGTGGCGGTGAATTTACAAATGGGGTCAGGGGGTTTGTTACACGCTTTGGGCTGCCAAACAAACAGAATGGCTGTTGGTCTTGATTTTGTGGAGACTCTGGAGGGCTTTATAAGAGTGTCTGCTTGGAAATGAGGCTTTTTAGGGACCCATTTACAAGTGATTCTACTTGTGCCCATGGAAGAATATGTGTTCGTGCGTGATGTATAAGAATGGGTATCAGATGTTCGAGTGAGTGAACCATGTTGTACAGGGTGTGGCCTCGGTGTAGCTATTTGAGCCCGCAAGCAAGCCTTAGGCACCCAAATTTGTCTTGATTGTGGGCTAGCCTTCATCGACTTCTTGGGTACCCAGATAGACTTCGCTTTCATAGAAGGATTTTTGGAGGACCTATTATTAGTGTCGTGTCGTTGATCACTAATAGGAAGTTGAGCCAGTTGTTGTGGCTTGACCGCAATAGGATGCACGCTCTTTCGTACCCACACATGTTTTTGTGGTTGAGACACCGTGCGTCGCATTTTCTTTGTGCCTCTAGCACAAGTTGTCTGCTTCTTCTGCATTTGATACGCCTTTGGCTGCTGAGTTCCGTTGTACCCTTAACTTCTTTGTCAAGATAATCATCCCTCTGCATCACATAGTTTTGGACAAGAATAGTATGGTCAACTTCATGTGTACCCCTGGAGGGACCAGGAGTTTGTGCCTTTCCTAGTTCCTTGAGTGCTTCATTTTCTAGCTCAATTGTAATACGATTCTGATTTACCCAGACCTGAAGAAGTCCACTTCTTAGGTTTAGGTTGACTGCATGATCATAGATCCAGTCTTGACCCAAGACAAGAGTCTCAGTGAGGTCCTCATCTTGACACACTAGCACTTTAACTGTCACTAATTGATCTTGAATGTAGAGGGGGAGTTCCACTTCACCCATGCAAGGGGTTTCCACGCCTCCCAATCCTATGAGGTATGCTTCCACAGGATTGACATTTAAGTTCAGTTCTCGACAGTAAGAGAGTTTAACAACACTAGTGGCTGCACCTGAGTCAATCAAGGCTCTTACAGTCCTTGCACTCGTTCCTTGTCCTAACCCTAAAGTTACAAAAGGACGTCGATCAATTATTCTATGAGAGCTAATGCCCGAAACTTCACACATAGCCACATGATATTCTGAGCACGCGTAGTCATCTGTCCTATGCAGATCTCCACCCTGTCTTCTCAACTTCATCCTTTGTATGCGTTCTAAAGCTTCTGCTTGCGCCTCTTCTCAAATCTGCTTTTCTTCTTCCTTGCGTTTCTTGGCAGAGTTGAGTCGATTTAGCATCTCTTCAGTCAAGGGTTCTTGATATAATTTGACTTTGCATCCGCTAATGTAACTAGGAAGAACATCACCTTCTAGTGTAGCTAATTGAACTGCTCCACTTGTTGAGATCCTATTGATAATCATGGGTCCATAGCCTCTTTTCTCTGATTTCCGTGCATGTTGTTTGAGGGTATACACCAAAACTAAGTCTCCGGCCTTCAAGCCTTTATCCTTAACATGGGCATCAAAGTACGCTTTCTGTCGTTTCTTAGCTGCATATATCCCTACAGCAGCCCTCAGTCTTGTTTCTCCTAATCGTTCAAGGTCAAAGAATCTAGAGGAGAGTTCATGACCCGTCCAATCATGCTCATGTGCTACTCTCAATGTAGGTATCAAGAAGTCTAGTGGTAGCACAACATTTTGGCCAAATACCATATGAAAGGGTGTGGCTTGGAGTACTGTTTTATAGGCAACTCGGTATGCCCAAACAGCATGGTGTAGCTGTTTGTCCCAATCAGAGCATTTATTATTCACTAATTTAGTGAGCACATTGCATAGAATCTTATTTGTGCTTTCTGCTTGCCCATTAGCTTGTGGATGGTAGGGGGCAGACTTCTTGTGTATAACCAAGAACTCTTGGAGAAGATTTTTGATAACTTCATTCAAGAAGTGAGTGCCTCTATCACTAACTAGCTCTATAGGCAATCCATATCTAGTGAACACATTCTCAAATAAGAACTTGGCGGTTGTCTGGGCATCATTCTTAGTCGTAGCTTTCACTTCTACCCACTTGGTTAAATAGTCTGTGGCCACAATGATATATTCAGCATGTGAACCCTTAGCTGGGGGATTAATCGGGCCAACAAAGTCTATTCCCCACTTAGAGAATGCACGTCCACCCATCATAGGTTTCAGTGGCATCTCATCTTTGCATATAGGGTACTGAGTTCGCTGACAAACATCACACCTCTTCACATAGGTATGTGCATCCATGTGAAGGGTCGGCCACCAAAGACCTGCGAATAATATTGCCTTGATCACCCGATCTGGTCCAAAGTGTCCTCTTGCTAAACCTTGGTGAGCAGTTTCCAAGATCTTAAGATATTCACTCTCATGGACACATAATCTGAGATAATCATCTTTACCATGCTTGTATAGATTATCACCAATGAGTGAGTAGTCTAGGGCTTCTTGTTCTAGACTTCTTTGTCCGGCCAATGTCATATCTTGTGGGAATGTTTTCTTCCTCAAGAAGGCTACTAGTGGTTCACTCCAATCTGGCACTAGGGACACTTGATAAAGAGTGGCATGCTCCACAGGTGGTTTAGTGCAATAGATTGGGCATTCCTTGCACAAATTATGGACATCTGCTTCCATAGTTGGCCAATGCACTCTGAATCTCCTTAGTGTCTGTAGGGTTTGTTGCTTTGAGTAGTGTTGCTCTAATGCACCTACACGTGCTATTTGCAACCATTTCGCGTACTCATCCTCTTCCACACAACAAGCTAGGATCCCTTGATTTGTATGCTTGTACATACTTCCTGCCATGATATGGTACTTCTAGGCTTTTACTACCTCCCTATCTTGAGTGTTTATGACTGGATGGTTAGGCCCGTATGTCAATACTGGCACTAATGGCTTAGCCCACTGAGGTACAACTTCCAAATTAAACAAGTAAGCATCAGGAAGGTCATCTGATACTCCTTGTGGGGCTTCTCCAGATGTGAGCCTAGAGAGGTGTCTTCTCTCAAGTGAGTCTTGCCTTTCCTCACCACGACCTCAAAGTCATATTCCATTAGCAAGAGAAACCATCTTACTAATCGGCTTGTATTGCATGGTTTGTTTACCAAGTACAATAATGCCTCGTGATCGGTAAAAAATTTAAACTTATTTGCAAGCAAATAGTGTCTAAACTTTTTAACTGCATATACCATGCCTAATCCCTCTCGTTCGGTGGTGGTATAATTTCGTTCAACTGCATTCAACTGTCTACTAGCATAGGCAATTAGAAGATCCATATTTCCTTCGCCCGTAGGTTGTGTAAGCACACATCCAATAGCATAATTAGATGCATCCACATGAACATGGAAGGGTTTATTCCAGTCTGGTGTGGTCAAGATTGGTGTTGAACACAATCTCCTTTTGAGCTCATTGAAAGATTCCTCACATTCATTAGTCCACTCAAAGTTGGTCAAAAGTCCGTACAGAGGCTTGGCAATGATGGCGTACATGTGTATAAAGCGTCGGTAATAGCCACAATGCCCCATGAAAGATTGTACTTCCTTGACATTCTTTGGCCTAGGTAACTCTGCTATGGCTCTTACTTTCTTCTCATCAGTGGATATGCCATTCTTTGACACTATGTTTCCTAGAATCTTGCCTTGCGTGACCATGAAAACACACTTTTCTGGGTTCAGGCAGACTTGATATTCTCTACATTTGTCAAAGATTTGCTTGAGTTTTGGTATATGTGTCTGTCTAATGTTGGAATGAGCACAGAGATCATCAACATAGACCTCTAAATTCTTCCTCAAGAACTCTTTAAATACATGGCACATCAGTCTCTGAAAGGTTGCGGGAGCATTGGTAAGCCCAAATGGCATTACTCGAAAAGCAAATATGCCCCAATCTGTGGCGAAAGCCGTCTTATGCTGATCTTCTGGTGCAATGGCTACTTAATTGTAGCCCGAAAATCCATCAAGGAAGCTTTACACTTCCTTGCCTGCTACTCTTTCTAGTAGATGCTCCGTGATAGCAAGTGGATAATTATCTCGGATAGTGGCTGCATTAACCTTCTTCAAGTTAATGCACACACGTAGCTTTCCATTCTTCTTGGACACCACTACAATGGGGGATACCCACTCAGTGTGCTGAATCTCATAGATGAATCCAGCTTCTACCAGTCTATCTATCTCCTCTTTAATCTTAGCAGCATAATTATCGTTATATGTATATGGCTTCTGTTTAGAGGGTTTTGCATCTGAGGTCATGGGAATTGTGTGTGAGCATATGTCTGGGTCAACACCCTTCAAGTCCTTGTAACTCCAGGCGAATACATCTCGGTATTCTCTTACCAAGGCAATCAACTCTTGCTCTTCTTCTTCCGTCAGGTCATGCCCTATGTAAGTGCATCTCTCTTCTCCTTCTTCCATGGCTACAACTATTTTCTTGGTGATTTCTTTGTTATCATAGGCCTCTCCTGATTGAGCCTCACATTTTGGCATCCTTACCATGACTCCTCTATCGTCTATCTCATACTTTTTAAAGTTTTCAGGGACCTCAAACAAAGATTCTTCCTCTTCTGGTGTGACTTCTTTCTTCTTCCTCTTCTTGCCTTCACTCTTGGTAGCCACTTGTGTGGTTAATCTCACATCGTTTGTGAGCTCTTCATATCTTTGAGGGTGAAATTCCACTTCATAGAAGTATTCTTCCTCCGATGCAAAAGGTGGGTCCATAATGATTGACTCTAGATCGGAGTCACTTGCATCCTCAAATGCATCAGTGCTAGGTTCGCACTCTTCTAAAATTGCATCTCCCATGATTGGCTCTATGGAGAAGACTGAAATGTCATAGCCATCCTCATCACAGTGGGGTGTCCATTGTTCTTCATTGATGGCTACATCCATTGTTGCTAAAATTTCTGCCCAGCCGTGAGGTTCAAATTCTTCGTCCGGAAATACTACAGGTGCATAGGTTGGGTCTTGAATTGATCTATGTGTTTCCTTCACACCTACCTCTCTAGCTTTTTCTCTCTTCTCTTCTTCTACTGCTACTTTGCACATCCATAAGTGGGTGTCTTCATGCATCCATGAGGATCCTGATCCTATGGAATGCATAGACTCCGTATCATCTTTGGCTCTATGGATGGGGTTCCACTGAATGGGGGGTACATCCCTATGAGAGTAATCTTTGAGATTGACTTTGGTCGTAACACCTAAGTGTTGAAAATACAAGGAATTGGTTCCCCAATCCTGGACCACTTGCAACTGCCGCATAAATGGTCTTCCCAAAATCATCTCATAGGCCTGGTTCTTGCTAAAGTCACAGATAGCAAATGTGTGCTCAAACTCTACACCACAAGTAGTGAGAGTTATTCCTTCTAGCAAGCCTAAGGGTCTTTCTATGTGACCATCAACCATCTGCAATTTCATCCTCGTGGGCCTGAGTGCTGGCTTGCCCCAACGCTTCCATAAGGAGGTGGTAGCAATTGCAACTCCTACACCTGAGTCGAGAATTGCCTTGGTTGTGTACCCCTGATGGGTAATGGGAAGATAGGTGTTTCCTTCTTCTCCTTCGCTCATGTCTCCTATCTTGTCTAGAGGAATTTCTGGCACTGTCCTATGAGAACCTACTTGGGAACGTGGTTTGGCTATCTCTGGTACCTGTTTGGCTACATGTTTCCATAGTTCTGGCCTAACTTTGAGCAGCTCTTCTAAAGTGAGATTGCACTGCACTTTAGTATTCTTTACTACCTCCGTGTTCCTAGGTATGACTGAATCTTCATTTCTTACCATGACCGTGGGTGCTCTCATACATGTGGACTTTTCTTCCCATGGGCCTATGAAATGGGGTAGTTCTTGTATGGAATTAGATTCGAAGTCTAATCTCTCCTGAGATTGAGTACTCTCCTGCTCTTCATAAATGGATGGGATGTCTTGTGGGAATTGGTCGTTTGCATCATCCACAAGTTCAATGGGAGGAGGGACTTCACTTTCTTTAGCCCATTTGTCTTCTTGAATCTCTCGTAGGAATTTTGGTGTGAACCGATTCATACAAGACGATGTGTCTGGCTCTGTAGAGTTAGGCACATAGGCTTCCTGGGCAAGTAGGCTTTCTCTTTCACTTGCCTTGTCCTTATTTTGAGAGACAAGTTCCTTTTCTGATTGTGGTATTAGCCTCTCCAACCTTTCTAGTAGTCCATCAAAGTGCAATTGCGTCTTAGCTGAACTAGAGATGTTAAAGAGGCGACTGGCTTCAAACATGGTTTGAGCCAATTCCACCATTTTGGCACAGATTTTGGTTTGTTCAAGCTCTAGTTCTACTCTAGGGTAACATTTTTCATGATCCGTTACGGTTGGCCCTTCTTGGATTCTGGCCTGATATGCTTTAAGCATCATATTTAGGTCCTCGGGAGTGGGATCTGCTAGTACTGATCCAACTCTAGGGGGTGGTGGGGTCGTATGAGGCAGTTTGGAAGGGGTTGGAACGGATGGAGATGGGAATGGCAGTGGTGGCGTCATGTGAGAGGGAGTCTAAGATGTGAGTTCAACTATCCTGGCTTTTGTTTCTCTTAGGCTTTCCTCGAGTTCACTCATCTTCTTAGCCCATTGCCTCTTCATTCTTTCTCTACTATCTCTCCAGGCTCTAGTCCTCTTCTTGGTTATGCTCTCAGTTTCACTAGCCTCAGCATTTTTTTCCTGGCCTAAACTTTGGTTTTGCTGCAAGGCTTGAGCTCTAGTGACTACCTGTACTAGTGTAGTGGAAGTCACACTTCCTGTAGAGTCTACTACTAATCCAATAACATTGATAGGAGTGATTTTTGGCATATTATTGGGATTCTTTGGGCAATCTCGTAAGAGATGCTCTTTCCTGCAATCTTGACAAAAGCCTTGAATGGTTATCGATTGGGGTTGTGTGGGTGCAGGCATGGGGCAATCATGAATGAGATGATCCCCCTGACATCTGTAGCATGGTCCTCTAGGGAATGGGGGTCTTGCCTGCCTAGGTTGAGGTCTAGAGTTGGGGTTTGCGTACATGACATTTGTGTAATCTGGCTCCCAACTAGGTTCACTGGGTTCCTCACTATAGTAGGACTCACCATGTTCAGAAGACTACATGTAGTATGCCTGGGGACTATCAACATGAGTGGAGTCAAAACTATGGTCACTTGGGTCACTTTCTGAAAGTAGTGGTGTCACTCGCACTAGGGCTCTATTCAGGTTCTCTTTTGCAGCTGCGTACTTTATGGGAATCACATTGGCTGGAGCTGTGGGTTGTTGTGCTAGCACTGGTTGAGGTCTCAACTGGGCCTGATATTGTGGTTGATAGGTTTGTTGAGGTATGGCATACTGTTGTGGTGGGTACTGGTTCTGGTATCTACCCTGTTGTGGATAGGGCTAAGGGTAGGTTTGCCTAACCGCTTGCTTATTGTATGGGCAGTCTTGTGATATGTGATTTGTGTACCTCTGTTCTATGGTGCAATATTGGCTACTAGGGTTCACTTGGGGTTGAGCCATGATGGGACATACGTTCGCCATATGGTCACCACCGCAAGTATAGCACCTCTTTACTAGGGCAAACCTTGGGATTTGTTTGCTAGTGACACCTAGTTTTTGAGCTACTTTCTTTGCGAGTTCCTCAATTGATGTGGATTGCGAGGAAGAGAGGCTAGAGGCACTATCTGAATCTTTGTAGATTTTGGAAAGCTCTAACTCCTCCCCTAGGTTATCCTCGATGTCGATGCACATGCGTACACACTCTTCTATAGTCCTAGGGTCCTTCAAGTACACATATGACCTCAATTTGGTACTTAGCAATCCATCCAAGAATAAAGCCACTTGTTTGGCTGGTGTGGGTAACTCAGGAACAGGGCATCTCTCAAGATATTGCCTAAATCTTCTTCCTACAAGTCTCACGGTCTCTTGAGGGGTCTGCTTGAAGCTATGTATCAATGAGGAAGTATTATGCCTTATGCCACTTTTAGAGAATTCAGTGATGAAAGCCTCTAAGAGTTGGTCTATGCTCTTGAACTGTCTCTCATTCAATGGTTGAAACCATGTAAGGGCTGTGTTCCTAAGGGTTAGACCAAAGGCATTATATTGCGTGAACAGGTCCTCAACTTTGGTTTCTTGGGGCTCTAGGTCTATCGGGTTCTGTCTCCGTTCTCATTCTTTCTCTTCCCAAGGGGTTCACAAAGCTTACTTTTGGCCTATCTCTACTTCTGTCCATGAGCTTGGGATGTTCCAGCTCCGGGGTGACCATAGTGTTGGGAGAGATGGTTGGATGCACTCAAGAGATTGAGTTGAAGCTGCTAGACCTGCTTTGCTTCAGCCCTCCTTTGCTCCAGATATGCTTAGTAGACTCCTTGAGCTTTCAAATGATACCAAAATATGCTATGTGTACTTTGGAAATGATTTGAGTAATGATTGATTCAAAACAGATGAGTTTGCACTTCACTAGACTTGAAAACTTTCTATTTTGGTCTTGATACTTGCTCAGTCTTTCACTCAGTATGACCAGCAAACTTACAATTGATCAAATTCCTTTTGGACATATTAAATTAGCTTAACAAGCTACCATTTGCAAGTGGAATGAGAAGAAATGACAAACTATACTCTGAGAAAGAAGTTTAGCAAAATTATATGTACCCCCGACTTTTTAGGAGCTCTGCAGAAGAATACCAGAGATCACTTCGATCAAGATTTCTCTGCAATGGCTGAATCAATTGACTTCAAAATTTGTAGGCGTGTAGAAGACTTTGAGCTGAATCCAATGTGCTTTCAATCACTTGATTTGGATAAGTAGATCCTGAGATATGATCTGTTGAAGTTGACAGACTTGGAGAAGATCACTCAGAAAAACATAGAGTTGAAAAGTATGAATGTATCTATTGATTGATTGTATATTTACAATCTCATTAGCATGATAAGCATAGCTAAATGAGGTATTGTGGTGTAGGCTAAGATGTAGCACTCACACACACAGAGATACAATGATAGAATGCCTCGGGAGATGAGCTGAAGTGAGAGATATGCCCGCGACTTTTTCCTTCATCTTTTATAGGAATTAAGTGATCATTTGAATTTGAAATTCAAACTAAGGCTCCCTAGAATCTCTCCTCTAAAAGTAGGGAGATATTCTCTCCATTTACACCATCCAAATTCCACGACTAATCAAGTAGGTAAGTGATTACAAGTAAATGCCAAGTCATATAGACTTTTACAATGAGTAAAATGTAATAACACATAGGCAAGTGTTCCTATGGTTCTAACTTCTCATAGTGATATCCTTCAAGGATTCCAAGCCAAAGGTGAAGGCTTGAAATGCACCAACAGCTCCCCCTCAAGCCAAGCACTTTGGCTTAAGTCTTTATCTTTAGTCTTCAATCACATCCTGCAATCCAATCATAGATTTGAATCTGCATAGCTTGTTTCCATCCAATGCTTTAGTGAGTAAATCTGCACATTGCATATTAGTAGACACATAAGTCAATTGAATGTCTTTACTAAGCAACTTCTCTCTCACATAGTGGTAATGAACCTCTATGTGTTTTGTCCTAGCATGATATATTGGATTAGCTGCAAGGTGAAGAGAGCTTGTGTTATCTCCAAAGATGATTGGAGGCCTAGTGTATAGGCCTAGCTCTGTATACAAAAGCTTTAACTAGATAGCTTCTTGAGTGGCATTGGCTAGCCCTCTATACTCTACTTCAGTGGATGACAATGCCACTATAGGTTGCTTCTTAGCTGACCAAGAAATAGGTTTATCACCTGCAAAACATATGTATCCTGATGTGCTCCTCCTATCATCCTTGCATCCTGCCCAATCTGCATCTGAGTATACTTTAATGTCAATATTTGATGTATAAGGAAAGTACAAACCATGGCTTTGAGTTCCTTTGAGGTACTTCAAGATTTTCTTTGCTGCCTCTAGGTGAGGTACCCTTGGTTTGTGCATGAATTGGCTTAGCACACTAACTCCATATGCTATGTCAATTCTTGTCAAGGTAGCATAGTTCAAACTACCTACTATGCTTTGATATCCTGTAATGTCTTGGACTTCATCCCCTTCATGAGAACTTAACTTTAGGTTGACCTCCATTGGAGTAGTTGAGACTTTAGCATCCTGCAAGCCAAACTTCTTGACCATATCCTGTACATACTTCTTTTGAGTGATATATATACCTGAGTTGGTGTAGACTAACTCAAGACCTAAGAAGTACTTCAATAATCCAAGATCATTAATCTTGAATTCTTTCATCATCTGACCTTTGATGTGTCTAATCCCATTGACATCATTACCTGTAATGATGATGTCATCAACATAAACACACAAGTAGATTACCTCTGTATTACTCCTTTTTATGAATAGAGAAGTGTCTGCTTTACTCATCACAAATCCTTGGTCTAGGAGGTAGGTTGTCAACCTGTAATTCCATGCTCTAGGTGCCTGCTTCAAACCATATAGAGCCTTCTTCAGTTTACAAACATAATTTACCTTCTTGGGATCTTCATAGCCAGGTGGTTGTGACATGTAGACTTCTTCAGATATCCATCCATTCAAGAAAGCATTCTTGACATCTAATTGGTACATGTTCCAATTCTTGGATGCAGCTACACTCACCAATATTCTGATAGTTGGCATCTTAGCCACAGGAGAAAATGTCTCCTCATAATCAATGCCTTGGGTTTGTGCAAAACCCTTGGCAACCAACCTAGCTTTGTATCTGTTTATTGTTCCATCTGAATTTCTCTTTAGCTTGTAGATCCATCTGGATCCTATCACCTTCATAGAGTCCTTCTTGGGTACCAAGTCCCAAGTATCACTCTCCTTGAGAGCTTCCATTTCTTCATCCATAGCTCCTTTCCATTCTGGTTTGGTGATTGCTTCTTCATATGTACCTGGTTCTTCATTCAACAAGTCTTTTGCAAGATATACAGAATGTTTAGTTACAAGAGAAGTATCATACCCATATCTGATAGGCTTCTTCTTTTCTCTCTGAGATCTTCTCATTGCTTGAGTTGAGGATTCTGGTGTATCCTCTAGTTTCTTCATCTTCATCTTTCCTTTGGACTTCCATGCCTTGAATTCCTCAAGGTTTATTGTATCATCATCATCTGAGCTTGATTCATCTTTCTGGATTGGTTCCTCCTTGGTGAGCTTTGGGAAATCTTCTTCCATATCATAAGGTAGACTAACCTTCTTGTATTCATTCTCATACCATGAGTCATTCTCATCAAAGATTACATCTCTTCTTACCTTGAAGCCTTTGTTTGTTGGGTTGTAGAATCTGTATCCCTTTTGGTTCAAATCATAACCAATGAAGATACATTTTTCAGCTTTAGGGTCTAGCTTTCCTCTTACCTGTGAGGGAATATGCACATATGCTATACAACCAAAAATTTTGCAATGATCCAGAGAAGGTCTCTTACCATGCCAAGCTTCATATGGTGTCATGCCATCAAGTGATTTGGATGGCAACCTATTTATGAGATAGGTGGTAGTAGATACACTTTCTGCCCAAAGATAATTTGGCAACTTCTTTTCATTAAGCATAGACCTAGCTGTTTCTACTATGAGTCTATTCCTTCTTTCAGCTACTCCATTTTGTTCAGGTGAGTACCTTGTGGTTATCTCTCTCTTGATGCCTCTTTCCTGCAAGAAATCTTCAAACTCATTGGAGAAGTACTCTCCTCCACCATCTGACCTTAGCCTCTTCAAGCTTCTTCCTGTTTGGTTTTCAACAAGTGCAAGATACCTCTTGAAACAATTAAACACTCCATCTTCATGTTTCATAAAGTATAAGATAGTCCACCTGCTATAGTCATCAATGAAGGACACATAATACCTTGAACCTGAAATGGAAGGATCCTTGCTAGGTCCCCAAACATCTGTGTGTACCAAGTCTAGGTAGTCTTCATGCATGAAACCTTTCTTTGAATAGGGCAACCTGTGAGACTTACCAAACTGACATGCACCACACTTGTAAATCATGTGTTGCTTGGATACATTAGGTATCCCAAGCACACATTGATCCCTGCACATCTGCTTTAGGGTTCTTTCACCTATGTGACCTAACCTCTTGTGCCATATTCCTAACTCTGAAAGTGTTTGATCCTTGTAATTATATAAAGCAATGTTCTTGGTGTCTTCTAGCTCAAAAGTAAACAATCTACGTGATTTCTCCCCCTTGGCAATTCTTTTGAAACCATGACTTGGGTCCTCCACATATGCTCCATGTTGAGTGAACCTGACCTGCAAACCTTTCTCCACAATCTGACCAACACTCATTAGATTCTTGGTAATGGTTGGTACATAGAGTACCCTGCTCAATAGATTCTGGTTACCATCACATGTCTTTACATTTCCAATTTTTACAACAGAGTGTTTAGTATCATCACCTGTTTGTACCTGATGTTTGCCCTTGGGTTCTTCCAAATCAGAGAGTAGTGCCACATTGCCAGCTACATGGTTAGAACATCCTGAGTCAATATAAAATAAATGATCATCATTTGTACCTGCCTTGGAGGTCATATTCATGATCAATAGGGAGTCATCTTGCTCCTCTGTGTAGTTGTTGTAGTCTCTTCTATTTCTGAATCCACCTTGGTAATTACCATTGTGGTTGTGGTTGTAATTGTTGTTGTATTGATTGTTGTATCCATTGTAGCCTTGGTGTTGGTTGAACCTGCCTCTCCCTTGAGAGTATCCACCTCTTTGATAGCCTCTTACTCTCTGATTCTTGTAGTTCTTGTAGCATTCATCTGTGGTATGATTGGACAATCCACAAATGTTGCATGGTGATGAGTTGTAGGGTCTCCCCCTACCTGACTTACCTCCTCTGCCTCTTCCTCTTGAAGATCTACCTCTCCCTGCATAATTAGCTTGGGAGGTAGAGCCTTCTTCTTCCTGCTTCTTCCCTTTACCTTTATCCTTAACTTTCTTATCAGTATATAGAGCAGAGGGGTTGTTACCTTTTGATTGATCTCCTGCCTTTGTAAACTTTGCTTCATGTGTGAATAGTTGGCCCATGAGTGTTGTGAGATCTGGGGTATGCATGTCCATGTAGAGGTCCATTGCAGTGGTGAAGCTTTCCCACTTATCATCTGCCTTGAGTCCATTTGTTACTTGCCTGACTATTTGCTCCTCTTCAATCTCCTCTCCAATACTTGCTAATTGGTCTGCCACATCTTTAATCTTGGTCACATACTCTGAGACTGATTGCTGGGGCTGCTTCCTAAGGGTTGTGAATTCAATCCACAGTTGATTCTTCCTGGCCCTTGTGTTGGAAGAGAAATATGTTGACAGAGTTTCCCAAGTCTCTTGGGAAGTCTTACAGTTCCTTACATGAGGTAAAAGGAAATCAGATATAGAGTTAAGAAGATAGGACCTGGCCAAAGCATCTTTTGCACACCATTGGTTGAGTCTCTCTTGTTCATCCTTGGTGGGTAGTCCTCTAGCTTTGAATGAGGGCAATTCCTCATCTCCTGATATGTATCCAAATAAGCTTCTTCCTTGTAGATATGTCTTCATTCTCAATGACCAAGCTTGGTAATTGTTCCTGTCCAATTTGTCAATGAATGAAGGAAAACCATCTCCCATGTTTACCTTATTTGCTCTGATACCACTGTTGGGAGAGATGGTTGGATGCACTCAAGAGATTGAGTTGAAGCTGCTAGACCTGCTTTGCTTCAGCCCTCCTTTGCTCCAGATATGCTTAGTAGACTCCTTGAGCTTTCAAATGATACCAAAATATGCTATGTGTACTTTGGAAATGATTTGAGTAATGATTGATTCAAAACAGATGAGTTTGCACTTCACTAGACTTGAAAACTTTCTATTTTGGTCTTGATACTTGCTCAGTCTTTCACTTAGTATGACCAGCACACTTACAATTGATCAAATTCCTTTTGGACATATTAAATTAGCTTAACAAGCTACCATTTGCAAGTGGAATGAGAAGAAATGACAAACTATACTCTGAGAAAGAAGTTTAGCAAAATTATATGTACCCCCGACTTTTTAGGAGCTCTGCAGAAGAATACCAAAGATCACTTCGATCAAGATTTCTCTGCAATGGCTGAATCAATTGATTTCAAAATTTGTAGGCGTGTAGAAGACTTTGAGCTGAATCCAATGTGCTTTGAATCACTTGATTTGGATAAGTAGATCCTGAGATATGACCTGTTGAAGTTGACAGACTTGGAGAAGATCACTCAGAAAAACATAGAGTTGAAAAGTATGAATGTATCTATTGATTGATTGTATATTTACAATCTCATTAGCATGATAAGCATAGCTAAATGAGGTATTGTGGTGTAGGCTAAGATGTAGCACTCACACACACAGAGATACAATGATAGAATGCCTCGGGAGATGAGCTGAAGTGAGAGATATGCCCGCGACTTTTTCCTTCATCTTTTATAGGAATTAAGTGATCATTTGAATTTGAAATTCAAACTAAGGCTCCCTAGAATCTCTCCTCTAAAAGTAGGGAGATATTCTCTCCATTTACACCATCCAAATTCCACGACTAATCAAGTAGGTAAGTGATTACAAGTAAATGCCAAGTCATATAGACTTTTACAATGAGTAAAATGTTAACACATAGGCAAGTGTTCCTATGGTTCTAACTTCTCATAGTGATATCCTTCAAGGATTCCAAGCCAAAGGTGAAGGCTTGAAATGCACCAACACATAGGACACATTAGATCTTGGTTGGGGGAAAATGAATTCACCTTTCCAAGTGTAAGCATGCCTATCATGTTCTGTAACCACAAAGGTCCTCTCTGAAGCATGATCTAAGTAGGTCACTCTGCCTGGGCTATCAGGATCTTTGAACTCATATATCATGATTGTTCCTACCTCATTTGGATGATCAGATTTATACCTCCAAAAGGCTTCATCAATCTCTCGGTTCAGGAGCAGATCTATGCTCTTGTTGTCTTGGGGAATCCACTCTGGTGTGATAATCCTAGTGAGAACAAATTTGCCTTGAGGGGTTCTAGGTTCTACACTCATGTTTCCTTGCTCTAGGTCACCTAAGTCCGTTTCTCGGATCACGTTTCCAAATTCGTCTGTCCTATTTGGATGACTGGTGACTACATATATGGTTCCTTCCTTGTCTAGGTATGCTCCATTTTCAAACTTGACAGCTGGGTGCTCTAGTCCAATGGATTGGTCAGGGTTTTTAATCTGGACCACCAATCTTCCTAGGCCATCCTCATAGATGCTAGCACCTAATCGATTGGTCCTAAGGTATTCCAGCTGTGTCTTGTAGGGGCCTTCTACCCTATGTAAGTATGGCACACCTGAACTTCCTGTAGGTCTCTCCATACCATGGGACATCTCTGACTCACTAGTTTCAGAGCTAGGGTAGTGTGAATAATGGCTCAACTGCTGGGCCCAAGACCTAGCAGTATGATTGACACTAGCCTCTCAAGATCTAAGACTCTATCTATCTCTTCCTAGGTGTCATCCTGATCTAAGGTTCATATGCCTATTTGAACAATCCCAATTTTTACCCAAGGTTCAACCTCATTGCTGAGTTCTTTTGTATCACGCACATGCATTGATAGCTTTGTCTGTCAAACATGCCATTATTCCTCACATTCACTCTTGGAGAATAGCTAAGGATGCTTGGGATACACTCATCACATTGTACCAAGCTAGGAATGAGGCTCGTGTTGCTTACCTCCGAAAATAGTTGGAGAGTGAGCACATGACTGAAGGTGATTCTATAAACAATTTTTTGACAAAGATCAAGGATTTGAAGGAACATTTGATTTATGATGATGAAGTCCTTCTTGATAGTTCACTTGTGCAAACTGTTCTGAATGGTCTTCCCAAATCATATCAGAGTTTTGCTTCTACTCTTTGTTTCATGATGAAATGCAATCCAAATGCCTTAACATTTGAAGAGTTAGTTTCTGTTTTGTTGTAGGAAGATTAGTCTAGGCAGAATAGGTCTACTATGTGTGTTGCAGATCAAGCTTTCCTGGCTAGTCGGAAGGGCAAAGGTAAATGGAGCTCTTCTATTAGTAAGCAAAAATATGCAAATGCTGCACATTTGAAGAAGCAAGACAAAGATGAGAAGAAATAAAAAAGCAAAAATTGTTTTGCAAATATTTTAAAGCAAATGATCATGTTATTAAAAGCTGTCCAAAACTGGCTACTAAAGAGGCAAAGAAGAAGGAGGTTGGAATGGTTGTTGTAGAGGCCTCCACACCAAAAATAGATTATGCTAATCTAGTGTAGAATGAAGAATGGGCGTTTACTACTGTTTGTAGTTTTGACCCATCTTCTCATGAGCAGTGTATGTCTGCAGTAGGCTCAGATGTTTGGTACTTTGATAGTGGGGCAACCAAACATATTACTTTGCAGCGCAGTTTCTTCACTTCACTCAAGCCTGCCCCTACAGAGAATACTGTCACATGCGCCAACAACTCCTCTTATCCTGTCATGGGAGTTGGTAAGATCATTTTGATTACTGCTGATGGTAGTTCTTTCACTCTGCTTTATTTGTGCTAGGGATCAAGAAGAATCTGTTATCAGTTTTGGCTTTAGCCAAGATTGGCTTGGTCACTTGATTCTTTTTTATGTTGATTATCATGTTTATGATCTTGTCTGATATCACGTCGTCAGGAATACTTGGGTTAATTTCCGCACTTTAATGTTGATCGTCTCACGTTAGGTTCTTTCCCTTTAAAGTTGTCAGTCACACACAAGTTATCTCTTGTCTTGAACTTGATTTCTCATATAGTCTTTGACTTGTCTCGTGCCTATCGTAGCTCTGACTTACTTTTAGCACTACTCGCACTTAGTCTAGGCTAGGAATGGACAGAGGGAGTTGAGAATATTCCAACCTTACTTGCTGATCCCTTGCTCTATGGTGCTCAAGAACCCGGTTCTCAAGCTTGCAAACAGCCCTTGCTTTGGATGCCCTCTAGTGCTCTCAGTGGACCTGTAAAAGCCCCAAAGTTAGCTCGAGACTTAGATTCAAAGGACACAAAAAATCACTTTCATTCATGTAATTCAAAGATCACTGTTCTTTTGGTTTTAGGGCAAACAATCCTGAAGACCCCTTAGCTTTTCTTCCCCCTAGGTATAGTCCACTTAAAAAGACTATGGCTAATAATCTGGATATTAATTTTACCGTAACCAGTGGAAGTTTTGGTTGTACTCCCCGCGAGCTTTCCAAAAAAACAAGAATCACAGCAATCGGATTTCGTATGAGGAAGATATGACAGTTCAAGGATCTAGGGTTAAAACAAGGTAAAACAGGTAATCAAGAAAACAAGATTTTCTCTCAAGTTACAAGTGTTGGAACCTCACAACTCACTATTTGCTTGATAAGTATGCCTAGAATTTTCCCCAAAATCAAGTAATATAAACCCTAGAAAATTGGCCGAAAAAGCCTGTCAATCCCGATCGACAGGTCTGTCAATCGTGATTGACAGAGGTGTCCGTCGGGGCCTGTCGGTCGCGATCGACACCTCAGTCGCAATTGACAGTGTCAGTCGCAATCGACAGAGTCGGTCGTGAGTCATGTCAATCGCGATCGATGGTGTCAATCGCGATCGACACTTTTTTCGAGATTTTCGCCGTGATTTTAGTCGATCGGGGATGTGTCCGTCGCGATGGACATGTGGCAAGGCGAGTTTTGGTATCCCGATTGACTAAATCCTACGTGGTAGTCAGTCAGTTGTGGGGTCTGTCGGTCACGATCGACAGGTCTGTCGATCGCGATTGACAGGGTCTGTCGGTCGCGATTGACAAAGGTTGTCGATCGTGGCTATCGATCGCGATCGATGGTGTCAGTCACGATTGACAGAGAAACACGGAATTTTTTTACTGTGTTTAGTGATTTAGGATGTGCTCATCATATGCATCATTATGGTGTACTTTGTTTTACCAAATATGCAATTTTTCTGTCGATCGCGATCGACAGAGGTCGACGACATAGAGACAGTTTCGAGCTTGTCCGTACTTGCGTAGCTTGCTGGAGATGGTGGGATAGCCAGATCCTGCAAGAAAACTCAAGAAACATGAAAAAAGAGTGCACACAAGTTGCTCTCTCGCTCTCTCTCACAAGTGGAATGAGGGAAATGGAGGGGAGAAGGTGATATGATCAAAAACTGAAATTTTTGCGATGACGAAATGGAGGTGGGAGATGGTGAAGATGGTGATGGTGATGATGTAAAAGAGAGAAAAATAAGAAAAAGTAAAGAAATTACCTACAACGCCATCGTCTCAACTCTACGTCTTACCATCACACGCTCGTCCTCAAAGCTCGATCCCCGACAACGGCGCCAAAATTTGGTGTAGCTCAATGATGAGTAACACCTCCTTTAATGTCAATCCGGGAAGACGTGAGGATGGTATGATGACCTCGAGCAAGTGAAGGCACAAGTGCGTGAGTGAGAAGCACAGTAACATGCACACACATACACACACACACGCACACAAGGTAAGACAAAGAGAGAAGCAATGGAGTTCTTTAGATTACTTTAAAAGTGCTCATACAAGTTCAACCCTATTACCAGCTAACCTCAAAAATGAGCTCTCTAGCTCTATTTATAGTTTTTGACTAGCTTTTGGCCCTGTCCAGACCTAGTATCCGGCCTAGTTAAAAATTAGGTTCTAGGGCCTATTTGGGGGCTCAAACGAAGTCTAAAAATTATGAAAATTGGTACGATGCTACTTCTAATACTCCTCAAGCTCGAGGACTCCTTGGCTTGCACAAAATGGAGTTACAAAAAGGTGAAATGGTATTTACAATGATGTAGAGTGACTAGATTCACTATTTAGGAAGTATTACTTCATGGAAAATTTTGGACGGCCTACTTGCCAGATCTTCGTTGACTACTTTGTTTGCTGGTGCTTTCCCTTTGGTCTAAATCCCTTCTTTGACTTCCTTGTCTTGTGAGCCCTTCTGTACCTTGACTACTGCCAACAATATATGAACAACAATCAACACGGTTTACCCATCTACTTACATGGGCTAAACAGATCACTGGCTAGGCTGAAGAAAGCTACCGAGGCTTATATAGTACCTAGGCCAACTATTAAGTATGCAGGAGGATTCTACATGGACAAAAGGGATATCCTGTATGTAGTGACAGAGCATCCTGAAGACATTAACGAGGAAAGGGAAGAAGGCAATGCCTACAATCTTAATGGAGAGGGACATGAAGAACAGGTATCTACACCTCAAGGGAACTCCATTGTAATTAGGGTTTGGAGAGGAGACCTAATTCCCCAAGACGATTCCCTGATGGATGTTTATTTAATCAATGGGATGGAGCATCTACTTAGAACACACTCTTCATTGTGGGAAGAAGCCATCAACCCAACCACCATCTATGAACTGTAAGATCTTGAAAACCCCACTCACATTACGTATCTGGGCAAGAATTAGAGGAGATACTGGCCCTTAACCGAATTAGAGAGAGCAGGATTGAAATATCAAAACATCCCAGTATTCCCACCTAGGGATCAAGCCACAACTTCGCAAAACCCCCAAGGAACTTATCAGGATGACTCTTATCAGTATTTTGGACAAACACAACAAACGAACATCCCAGTTAGGCCCAATGTGCAGTTTGCTACACCGGGCAATAATCCAAATTATCGACCACCTACACATGTAGAACCGAGGATTAGAATTCCTGTCCAGGAGAGACCACCAGCGGGAAGAGGACCAGGAATACCAATAGGATGACGAGTCTTCCCTGTAATGTCAAGACCACCCGAACCAAGAAGAAGATTAAGACCCATCCAAGTTGCCAAATGCATGAGAAACCACTATGATGGCTCTAGTGAACCATACAACCACATAGCTGAATTCAAGCAAGTAATAAGAGCCGAACAAGTGGAAGACTTCTTGATTCAATATGAATCCTTTGGTCTAACTCTTATAGACACGGCCTTAGCTTGGTTCCAACCATTAGACCCTAATAACTTCCAAAACATGGAACAAGTCTATCAAGAATTGATTGAAGAATTTACCAAGTCTGGAATAAAAAATAACTCTTCATAATTAATCCATAGTTTTAAACAAGCTCCTACGGAATTGGTGAGATTAGCAGCTAGAAGATTTAAGCATGTGGATAGATGCCTTGTTGAAGAAAGACCCACTCAAAACAAAATGGTGTCACTGTTTTTGGAAGGATTAGTGAGTGGATCATTGAGATCATTGGTATATGTGAAAAGAGTCAAAAATTTGCAAGAATGTATGAAAAATTGTATTGACCTAGAGGACAATCTAGCGGAAGATTTGAAAATACCTCAAGGCAGTGTGAAAAGTGAAGATACCACCAACAGCACGTCAAACCCCAGGAACAATGTAGAGGAAATAGCTGACTTAGTAGCAAAGAAACTAAACGTTCAAGAGCATAGGAACTACCCAAAAAATCCCATAAGAGTACCCATGCTTAGAATATGTGTGCACTATGGAGGTGATCATCCTTCTCATTTGTGCAATAGAGGAGTAGTTCACCACTGGCTTATGCCTACAATAGACCACCCGTCCTGGGCCCTATGCATTATTGTAGCATAGAACAAAGGTACACAAATCACAGCACAGAAAACTATCCTTACAATCGGCAGTCAAGAGCAGATTAACCACCCATGAGACCTTCTGGATACCCTCAAAGAGATCAAGGAGGAGAAGCCTTTAGATATCCCACATATCAGCAACAGGCACTAGCACCACGACCTTATGCTTACCAAGGGTACACTCAACCACAACCCATGTTAGGACAACAACCACCACACCCTTAGAATGTTGTCCCAATAAAAATGGCTCAATCGGAAGAGAACCCAGAGAGAGCAATAGTCCCAGCCACGCCATTGGCTAGTAATGAGCCTTATGACCCATCTTATGACCATAGTCAAGGAAATTATTCCGCATATGAGGGCACTATAGTTGAATACGAACAATCTTACAAGCCATATGCTTATGGTATGGAAGGGCCGAATAGCTCTTACAGATATGAGCAGGATTATGTGTCATTAATGTACACAGCTCCCAGAGCACCCTTACCCTCCCGACCAATGAATAGACCACCTGCACCTAGAGTACCATGTTATAGATGCGGAGGAGATCATTTTATCAGAGAATGTACGTTACCCAACCCACCACCACCGCAACGAATTTGGGAAGGATATTGTAGTGATTGTGGTAAAGAACATCTTTTTAGAGATTGTCCCAAGAACCCCAACAAAGTTAACTCGAATGTGCAGATCAATGTGATAGAAGTGATAGAGTCATCAGAGAGTGATAAGGAGTACACGGTACCACTAAAAGCAATAACAAGAGCTAAAGCGAGAGAAACCTCAGAAAGAATCAGAGAAAATGATCATGCCAACAAAGACTTGAATATACCCACACCTCAAGTAGTTGCAGACTCTGAAGAGTCTAGAAAAAGTAATAAAAGTAAATGGACCCAAAGATAAAAAGGATGAAAGAAATGAAACTGCAACAAAGGATGGAGGATGAGAATAATGAACTATGCCAAGAAGAAAAACACAAACTTGATGGAGACTATAAGATAGAAAAGTGTAGAAAACAAGAGGCAGGATCAGTTCTAGCTGACCCTATGTCGGAAGAATTAGCCATGTGGATTGAAGCATACCAGGAACGAATAAGAGCAGGACTAACCATCGAACAACATGAAAAGGAATATCCAAGAGGTGACTTAGAGAAAGAAAGGTTGGAGATATGTAAGAAGTTAATTGAAGTGGCCCAACAGACCCTAGAAAAACCTGTTCAGCGACTACCCAACTCAAGAATTCTCGAAAAAGAATTCCAAGAGTATGTTACCCCTAATGATCCCAAGAAAGGAAAAGAAAACAAGACTTGTAGTGAAAATTACTGCGAGAATAAAAGAGAAGGATCCGTTATCCCCGAAGTCGACGGGGAATGGCCTAAAGACTTGTGGGCAAGAATCCAAGAAGATAGATGGAAGAAAGCGGAAGGAATTGAACCTCCCTTTGAGGAGTTAGATGCAGAAGGTGAATTTGAAGCATCAATACTGGAAGTAAACTCAGAAGGATTGTTACAACTGGATGAGAGCAAAAATGACGAAGACAATGTGAAGGCTTTGCCGAACTACAGGGGAGAATATGAACATAGTTCTGAATTATATTGCATTCCCTCAATGAGAAGAAAAGAGCAGAACCCATCGATTCAAACATCGCACATTATACAACATCTTAAAAAAGTAAAAATCCCTTGTACTCTGACATTGGAAGAACTCTTGAAGGTAAAACCACAATTGAAGGAGAAACTAACTAGTCAATTGGAGGCAAAGTCAGACGAAAATGAGATGCCTGATGGAGCAACCACAATTAAAATCCCAGTCGATAAGGTTGGAGATTTCAGTGAAGGAGATGAAGGAAACACATACAGAGGTTACACCACTAAAAGCCATCTTAGACTCGGGAGTAGGAGTAGGAATTGCGACCAAAGAAATCTGGGAAAAATGGGGAAAACCAGCTTTAAGACCAACACGGATGGAGATTCAAATGGCAGACGGACACACTGAACGACCCCTAGGATTATTGGAGAAAGTAACTTTTTCTACCTGTGGAGTTGAATTCGAGCACACCTTGGCAATTTGTCAATTTGAAAAGGCTAGCAATTATGAGATGATACTTGGAAGACCTTTCATGAGATAGCTTAAGGTAGTGCAAGACTGGGGAAAGGATGCTGTGTACTTGCAGCATGAAGGAACTACGACCAGAATGAATATCCATACATACATGTATCAAGACATTCCCCTCTTACAATGGAATCTGATACATAAGGAGGTGGATGAACAATCAATTCACAATATAGGTTCAAGTGACCAAACATGGATGAACGAAGACACTCATCTATGGATATGCCAGGCAACTAAAAAGGAAGAAGAAAGGATGGCAGTAAAGGTAGGGAGTTGCTAGATCTATACAAGATCCATCTTAAATGCCCCAAATATTCCTAGATGAAGAATTCAAACCTCATGGTTGGATGGAGATTTTAGCTACTCTTGATGTATGTGTAAATGAAGAGGTAATAACCATGAATGAATGCATTGAAAAGGAAGGATATGATGTAAGTTTAAACGTGGTTGTTCTCCAAGAAGCCGAAGGAGGAGAAGTAATTGAAAAGGAACGTAAGGAGGATTATGAGAGCATTGAAATGGAACACAAACAAATTGAGGCAGAAAGCGAAAATCAAAGAGTAAGTGTCATAACTAATGGGTTGAATCAAGGAATGACACAAGGAGAAGAACTTGAACTGGATAAAGAAAACAAAGAAGGAGAAAGTAAGGCTCAAAATCAATTCGAAGTACCTGTCCACTTCAAGAAATATGAAGTAGAAGAGAGGAAGATTGCTATCCAAATGCCGAAACAGGAAGCACAACTGGGAATAGCATATGACAACAAAGAACAGACCAAGAAAATAGTAGTAGCTTTGGAGGAAGGAGAAGAGCGGTGTACTTTTATAGGATAGGATGTCTCAATGGAAAAGAACAAGAGTTAATACGAATCATAAGAGAATATAGGGACGCCTTTGCTTGCACATACAAGGATTTAAAAGGAGTGGATCCCTCTATTTGTGCCCATAGAATCCCTATGACATCAGAAGCCAAACCTTCCAAACAAAGACCATACACATATAATGATGTTTACTCAGCAAAAATTAAGGAGGAGACAGATAAGTTGTTGGACGTAGGCTTCATTTATGAGATCGAACACACGGAATGGGTATCACCTTTAGTAGTCGTGCCGAAGAAGAATGACAAGTTAAGGGTATGCATTAATTTGAGAAACGTAAATGCTGCCACCATACGGGATAGTTACCCATTACCTATCACCGACCATCTTTTGGAAAGGGTTGCAGGAAAGGAATATAGTTTTCTGGACGGCTTTTCAGGGTATAATCAGGTGGCGATTGCTCTTGAGGACCAACATAAGATAGCCTTTGCAAATGAATGGGGAGTGTATGCATTTAGGGTTATGCCTTTTGGTCTAACCAATGCCCCAACCACTTTTCAAAGGTTGATGTGTCACGTGTTCAAGGAATTTTTAAGGAAGAGCATGGAGGTATACGTGGACGACTTATGCACCTATTCAGCTATACGATCGAAACATATTCCTGAACTAAGAAAGATTTTTGCCAAATGTCGACAATATAGATTTTGTCTTAATCCAGAAAAGTGCATCTTCATGGTTCGACAATGAAAGGTATTAGGACACATTACCTCTAAAAATGGGATTTCCACAGATGAAGACAAAATCAAAGTGATTCTGGATTTGCCGAGACCAAAGATTGCTAAAGAGGTGCAAACATTTATGGGACATTGCGGATACTACCGTAGGTTTATCCACATGTATTCCATAATTGCTAGATCCCTTTATGCATTATTGTCTCATTTTATTTGGAGAGAAGAATGTGAAAAGGCCTTCAATGAATTGAAGAGTCGCTTGAGTTCAGTACCAATCCTACGAGTGCCTAATTGGAATAAACCATTTCATATTCATGTGGATGCTTCCTACTTTGCCATTGGATGCATCTTAGTGCAACCAACAAATACGGGAAAATTAGACCACCCTATAGCCTATGCCAGTAGACAATTAAATCAAGCAGAGCACATTTATACCACTACTGAGCGAGAAGGTTTAGGAATGGTGTATGTAGTAAAGAAGTTTCGACACTACTTATTGGCAAACAAATTCAAATTCTTCATCGATCATCAAGCCCTACTCTACTTAGTCAATAAGCCTTGTAATTTAGGATGACTAGTTCGATGGTTTCTATTGCTAATGGAATTTGATTTTGAAGTAGTAGTCAAGAAAGGGAATACGCACATCCGAGGAGATCACCTATCAAGAATGACACATGGAGAACCCCCCACAGGAGTATCAGAGATCTACGAGATACTTATCTTTCAATCTCGAAGTATGTCCCCAATGGGTAGAAAATTTGATCATCCCTATCCTCACATACGGACCTAAACATGGGATCACTGCAAACAAAAGTCAGGAGTTATGGAAGACTAAAAATCTCCACATCATCACGGGAAGCTTATACCACCAAGATCCAAGTGGGTTACTCTTTAGATGCGTGGAGGAAGATGAACAGGAGATGTGGCTTCGAAAAGCACATGTAAATCAATGGAAAACTCATCTAAATGCAAATGGAACATGGCAAACACTGAAGAGATTAGGCATACACTGGCCAACCATGTAGAGGGATACACATAACTATGTATCTACCTGCCCAACTTGTCAAGAACGAAGGCCAAAAGAGAACTCCACTCTATGTTACTCCACTGTAGCACCAAGGTGGAGTGTGCCTCTGGTAAAATTCTTGAAAACCCAAGAGTACCCTGAAGGAGCTGCTTTAGCAAGAAAACGTGCCCTTTTAGAGCAAAGCAAGGACTACGTTCTTATAGGAAAAAAACTTTTCAAGAGAGGAAGAGATAATCATCTACGAATGTGCATTCATGAAGACAAATATCTTTCTATCTTAGAGATGGCGCATACATGAGCTGCAATAGGACATTTTTCTGCAGACAAAACTGCAAAAATGATTCTCTTCGCAGGAATGTGGTGGCCAACTCTACATCAAGATGCAGCCACTTACGTCCAAAGATGCGATACCGGTCAACGAACAAAATATCATATTAGAAGAGATGAAATGCCCATAAAACCTATGATGAGTGCCAGAGCATGTACCAAATGGGGAATAGATTTTGTAGGACCTATTAGTCCACCAGCTAAAGGTTCTCATGCCGAGTACATAATTGTAGCAACGGATTATTTGACCAAATGGGTAGAGGCCAAAGCAACCAAGAAAAATGATGCAAGGACTACAACTAAGTTTCTATTCGAGAACATATTCACTAGGTTTGGATTGCCTATTGAAATTGTGAGTGATAGGGGCATACACTTTGTCAATGAAGTGATAGAAGCCTTAATGAATGAATTTTTAGTGATTCATAAGAAATCAGCCCCTTATCACCCACAAGCCAACGGACAGGCTGAAAGTTCAAACAAAATCTTATGCACAGTCCTCACTAAAATTGTTAATAACAGCTGATCCGACTGGGACAAGCAATTACACCATGCTTTATGCGCATTCCAAGTAGCCTATAAAACAGCCATAGGAACTAGCCCCTTTAACCTAGTGTACGGACAAAATTCCATCTTACCAGTTGACTTCCTGGTGCCTACTCTCAGAGTAGCTGCAAATCACGAATGGACTGGACATGAGTTATCAACTCAATTGGATCAAATAGAAAAGTTACATGAAACAAGATTACAAGCTGTGGTAGGTATCTACACTGCAAAAAGGCAGTAGAAAACATATTTTGATGCTCATATTAAAGATAAAAACCTGATAGAAGGAGATTTGGTCCTGGTCTATACTTTGAAGCCACATGCAAAGAAACTACAAAAAAGAGGATATGGGCCCTTGATAATCAATTGTATATCTACCTGTGGAGCCATCAGCCTAGCAACCCTAGATGGGGAAGTATTGCCAAACTATATAAGTGGTTGCCGAGTAAAAAAATATTTAGAGCCATTGACAGAGGAAATAATGTCACGACTTCTAATGGCTAAAAATAGACGAGAAGAGGACGAAAGAATACGAGAAGAAGCAAGACAGGAATCTTTAGAACGAATCAAGAAACGAAAGGAATGGATGAGAGAGAGAGATGAAAGATATCGACAAGGAGATGAACTCATCCCAATGGCTAACTTTAGAGCCTTTGAAGACCTAAGACATCAAACAAAGCAACCATATTTGAATCTGGGTGTTGGAACAAAAGAGTACCACTTGGTGGATGCTCTCATTGACACAGGAGCAGCTATTAGCTGTATCAAGTCTTCGTTGACTCAGAAACTCAAGGAAGAATTACGCCCCTCTAAGGCAGAGCCGATTGTAATAGGGGGAAAAGTTACTAAATACATAGGCGAGATTACCATGTCACTACATCTCGGAAATAACATGATGCAACAAAAACTCTTAGTGTGTCATGATCAAGACTTATTAGAAGAACTTGTTTTAGGTCAAGATTGGATATATGAATATGAAGTGACTATCCAATTAGCCTTGGGTTACATATCGGCCAAGATAGGGCACCGTGAGGTATTTAGCGTGTTAGAAGAACGACCTGTCAAAGCCAAATGTATAGACCCTAGAGATCACTCACGCATGCATGATGATGAATGTACATTCACCTCCATTATAGAAACCCCACCATCAAGTACCTCATGTGAGAATACAATGAATCTCAATCTCACACACTCTCCTAAACTAGTGAACCTCACTGCTAGTATCGTTTCCAATAAAAGTCCCGATGAGCAATCGAGCACAAGGAGTAGTCAGCAAGATTGTCGCGAACTTTCACACATTAGGATCCATCCCATTTCTCACACTAGACATGCTTGGATCAGAAAAGATCAAGTGACAGCATATCATCAACAACGGAGCTATATCCTACCCAAGAAACAACAAAAGTACGAGGACACAAGTCAAGCTGGACTCCGAGGTCCACAAAGGATTGCTAGAGTATGGATTCCAGAGAAAGTGATAGCTACCCAACCGGCGCGAACACAGATATGGATTCCCAAATCATGTGCCCCAATGAAAATCATTAAAAGCGATGTGTCAATGCACAAGAAGGATTAGTACGACATGAAGGCAAAGCAGCAAGAAACAAACCACTACAAGACATTGCAAGAGCAGAAATACGCAACAAGAACACTTCAAGGATTGGAAAGACTAACCAAGTGGAGGTACAATGTGAGAAGCACAACAATCACCAGGAATGCTTGGAGATACGGCCTGCCGCAAAAGAATAAAGCAGATCTGGATGCCTAAAGGCAGAACAATCTGTATGCATCGGCTAGAGATTTCAATTTGCACACATCTTGAGTTGCAAGAGTCCTGAGCATGCATAATAGGGCCACATTACAAGGCCATGCATTCGACACCTAATTCTTCTTCTACTAGATAGTGAAGCACATTTCCCTCTTAGGGAATAGGAGAGCACTTGTACAATAATCTCAAGGAAAATAACCAATGGCACAATAAAAGCTTCGTCTAGGTACTAACGCTTTTGTTTTTTTTTAAGAAAGAAATAGAAAAAATATATGTCTGAAGAACAATCCCAGGTACTACCTTTCTCACACCCACGGGAAAGGGATGACACAAGTCACTCGGAGAGTTGCCAATTTCATGAAGGATAAATAAAGGATAACTAATGATATCTGTTCTACACTGATTACTCGCATGTATTGAGTGCAGATGGCATCTTCAAATTCGTGGCTACTCAAGAGGAAGAGGTCCTGCTTCTTCCCTTGGGATCAATTTCTAAGGCAAGAGGTCATTGGTTCCTTGAAGACCAACCTGTGTCAGATCTTCTTTTCATGGCCACCATCAAATTCTGGATAGGGATCACTACTTTCCAATCATGTCACAAGATTTCCAAACCATTATACAAGGACTACCACAAATGTTTGGACAAGGGCTGGAATTGATGCATTTTTGCGACTTCCAATAAACTTACCAGATTTTCAGAGATGCACACAAGTTATGAACATGCTCTAGTCCGCAGCAGACAAGCCTTCACTCCCGGAAGCTAAAGTACTCAACAAAACAGGTACATGGAAAACAATTCGATTCACTCATGAAGTCATCAACAAATCTTTTGGTTGGAGTCAGAATGGTCTCACTAATATCAAAGATGAATGTCATGATGCAAAAAAGAAAACATTTCTAGAAATTGACCGGACAAATATAGAAGAATCGGTTAGATTGGTGCATCAACATTTTTGTTTCCCCAGTATGCACATATATATAGCGCCTTAGAAAATTGTAGTTCAACTGCTTTCCCATGCGATGAGGCAAGTTGGAAATCAAATCAATCTTACTCCATATATTCAAGACCGCCTATTCGAAGCTAAGAAGAAATGGAGTCAGAAGAAGTTTTTGAATGGAAGTTCGGCATTAACCTTGCTGATCTATGAGGCTCTTGAGATGAAAGAATGTCTACGTTTGATGCCAAACTCCACCGAAATGGCTAAATATGTAAAGTCGGTGATTGTTCCAAAGAAAAAGAAAACATTTATTTCCAAAGAAGAAGTGGGAACAAGTTCCAAGAAACCAATGAGAGGGGCTAAGCGCGCTAGAGATGAAGCTTCGCAAGAAACTCCACAATCCAAATGAGTACATTTTGATACTCTTTGGATTGACAATTAAAGTGTGAGTCCCCACTATATGCACTTAAGGGGGATTGAGGTATAGTCTCTTTCTCCACAAGTCCCTAAGTTGGTTCTTAAGTACACAGACTCTTAACCGTTTAAATTCTCTTAGAGTTCCATGGGTTCCTTTGTTCATTCTCCACTTGTTTATGTGCATTTGTTCAATCAAGTTCTTTTGTTCATCTTCCTCTACACATCTAGACAATATGCCGTTGGATTCTTTACGATACACACTTCCCGCTACAATGTGTAAGTTACGTGATTGTAGAATTTCCTTTCTACTCTCCTTGTTAATTGAGTGGTGTGGTCCATTCGTGAGTATTGGGATTAGCTTTTCTACCCACTTAGGACACACTTCCAAATTGAATAGGTAAGTGTCTGGCAAATCGTCAGGTACTCCGCTCGATGGTTCTCCATGTGTTAAGCTAGAGAGATGATCTGCTCTCACGTGGGTATTTCCTTTTTTTACAATTACCTCAAAATCAAACTCCTTTAATAATAGAAACCATCTCACCAATCTTCCCGTGTTACAAGGCTTATTGAATAAGTACAATAAGGCTTGATGATCTATGAAGAACTTGAACTTGTTGGCTAACAGGTAATGTTTGAATTTCTTTACAGCGTACACCATCCCTAATCCTTCTCGCTCCGTAGTTGTATAGTTTCTTTTAGCTTGATTCAGTTGCCTGCTTGCATAGACAATTGGATGGTCCAATTTTCCTTCATCTTCTGGTTGAGGTAAAATGCATCCTATTGCGTAATTGGAAGCATCCACATGAATATGAAAAGGCTTGTTCCAATTGGGTGTTTTCAAAATTGGAGCCATGCTAAGTCGCTTTTTTAGCTCATTAAATGATTTCTCACATTCGTCCATCCATGTGAATTGAGTCAACAATCCATACAATGGCTTGGAAATTATGGCATACATGTGGATAAATCGACGATAGTATCCATAGTGACCCATAAATGCTTGCACTTCTTTTGCATTTTATGGTCTTGGAAGTTCTAGAATTACTTTGATCTTGTCTTCATCCGTAGATATTCCATTCCTAGATACGATGTGTCCTAGGATTTTTCCTTGTCTTACCATAATAACACACTTCTCAGGATTTCGACATACTCTATATTGTCGACACTTCTCAAATATTCTTTGCAATTCTGGAATATGTTCCTGTCTCCGATTTGAGTATGTACATAGGTCGTCTATGTATACTTCCATAATCTTCCTTAGGAATTCCTTGAAAACATGACACCAACCTTTGGAAAGTAGCAGGTGCATCAGTGAGTCCAAAAGGCATCACTCTGAAAGCGTAGACCCCCCATTCAATTGCGAATGCAGTCTTGTCTTGGTCCTCAGTAGGGATAGCGACTTGGTTGTATCCAGAGAATCCGTCCAAGAAGCTATAGACTTCTTTGCCAACAACTCTTTCCAATAGGTGATCAGTGATCGGTAATGGGTAGCTATCATGGATTGTGGTTGTGTTTACTTTCTTTAGATTAATGCACACTCTTAGTTTTCCGTTCTTTTTGGGCACAACTACTAATGGTGACACCCATTCGGTATGTTCTATCTTGTAGATGAATCCGGCCGCTAATAATTTGTCTATTTTCTCTTTACTTTTTGCTGCATAGACATCATTATAAGTGTAAGGGTGTTGCTTTGATGGTTTTGCATCAGGTTTCATTGGTATTCGATTGGAACAAATGGAGGGTTCCACACCTTTGAGATCCTTGTAGGTCCATGCAAACACATCTCGATATTCTCGAATTAGTCTTATCAATTCTTCTTCCTCCTCGGGTGACACATCGTTTTCTATGTAGGTGCATCTATCTTCTCCATTTTCTATGGTCACTATGATTTTTTTCGTTTGTTCCTTGTTATCATAAGCTTCTCCTTCTCTAGCCTCTCTCTTACGCATCTGAATGGCTATTTTCCTTTCCTCTACTTCGTATCTTTTGAATTGTTCTGGGACTTCAAATAGGCCCTAGGTTGGTTCGATCTTACTCGTGGTTTCCTCATGGTTCGGTACTATAGGGGCTGCTTCTATTGCTAACGCTTTAGGTGTTCCACACTTGTCTTCTGCTTGAATGGCTTCTAAATAGCGTTCCTCTGAATCAAACTCTAGTTCCATCTCTATGCTCTCATATTCTTCCTTCCGTTCTTTTTCTAACACTTCTCCTGCTTCTATCTCCTGAAGGACCACCATGTAAAAGTCTACATCATAGCCTTCTTCGTCTACACATCCATTCATGGTCAACACTTCTTCATTTACACATACATCCAAGGTGGCTAGGATCCCATCCAACCATGCGGTTCGAACGCTTGATCAGGAAAAATTTGAGGCATGTACATTGGGTCCTCTATGGGTCGGTAATTTTGATGTCCTAAGGGCCATAGCTGAAGTTTTTTATCCTCTCTCTTTGCTTCTTTACACATCCATAATTGAGGATCCTCGTGCATCCATGATTGATCACTTGATCCGGTGCTATGGATAGACAAATCATCTTCTTCCTTCTTTATGGGATTCCATTGTAATGGGGGTACATCCTTGTACGCAAAGGTATGCAAATTTATTTTGGTAGTGTTTCCTTGATGTTGAAGGTATAATGAGTCTCGTCCCCAGTCTTGCACTACCCTGAGTTGCCTCATGAAAGGTCGTCCTAATATCATTTCGTAATTATTTGCCTTTCCAAATTGACATATAGCTAACGTACAATTTAATTTTTTCCAATATTCCGAGGGGTTTCTCGACATGGCCATCTGCTAATTGAAGCTTCATACGACTTGGTTGTCGGGCTGGTTTTCCCCATTTCTCCCAAATCTCTTTGGTAGCGATACCTACTCCTGCTTCTGTGTCTAGTATGGCCTTGGTCATGTATCCATTGTACGTGACGGGTAAACATGTGTTGCCTTCATCTCCTTTGCTAAATTTTGCAACCTTATCCACCGAGATTTGTACTGTAGAAGGGTTTCAGTTTCCTTGCTTTCCTTTTCGTTCGTCTCCTACTCTAACTTCAATTGTCCTACCAATTGTTTCCATAATTGAGGTTTGAAACGAAGTAATTCTTCCACCATCAACTGACATTGTACTTTGGTCTTTTTGAGTTTTGCCAGATTGTATGAGGCCTTGTCTCCAGGCTCCTTTTCTTTTCCTTATACTGTGGGAGCACGGAAGATTAGGGATTCCTTCTCATATTCTCCCATGTAGTTTGGTAGGGTGGAAATGCTCTGTGCTTCTTCCCTATTTCAGTCTTACCTAGAAACTTCTTCATATACTTCCTCCAAATTAGGTGTCGGTTGATAGTCTTCCACATCTAATTCCTCAAAAGGCGGTTTTGCAACTCCATTCTTTTTCCATTGATCTTCTCGAATCCTAGTCCATAGCTCTCTTGGCCAATGAGCCTCTAAATCAGGGACTATGGATGTGGGCTTGTTCTGGGTATTCAACGGTTCTTCCTTCTCATCCCTCTCTGTTGGTTTCTGGTTCTTGGTTTTAAGACAATCATTGTATTGATTATCGGATATTCTCATCTCTGGGAGGACTAGGATATTCTTCTCTAGAGTGGCCCGAGCCACCTCTATGAGTTTTCTACATATCACAAGTCTCTCCTTTTCTAACTCCCCTTGTGGGTAAGATTTCTCATGATGCTCTACGTTTGGTCCATTCACGATTCTAGATTGGTAAGCTTTCAACCACATGTCTAAATCGTCTGCTTTTGGGTCTGCTAGAATTGATCCTATCTTGTCAGATTTCCATGTTTGCGGTGTAATGGGAATTCCATCCTGAATTTTAGGTTCTTTAGGTTTCTTATTGCCTCGCGTATCCTTCGTGTCTTCCTTATTTTTATTTTTCATCCATTTTTCCTTGAGTTTTTCCCTCCTATCCTTCCACTTTTGGCTTTTCGTTGTTGGGGTATTTTCTATTGGGTCCTTCGAGTCTTCCACTACTTGTACTCTGGGTTCTGAGGTTTTACTCTTTTCTTGCTCTGAGTCTACTCCTTTTCTTTCTTGTTCTTTTGTTTGTGCTCGTGTGATTGCCTTCAATGGTACTGTGTATTCCTTGTCACTTCCTATCGCTTCAATTACTTCGATCACATTAATAGGTGCAGTGTCATGAGTCTTATTGGGATTCTTTGGACAATCTCTAAAGAAATGTTCCTTCCCACAATCATTACAATATCCTTCCCACGTCCTAAAGGGTGGTGGGTTGTATGGCCGAGTGCATTCTCTTATAAAGTGATCTCCTCCACATCTATAGCATGGTCCTTTTGGCATGGGTGGTCTGATGGGTGGTCTCAAGTGCGCTGGTGCTTTGGGTGCAATGTACATTAGTGTAGCCAACTCTGGACCATAGACATTGTCATATCCCTCATATCCATAGTATTGTGGGTCATAAGCTTGCTCGTATTCCATCATACTCGTGCCATAGGCATAGTATTCTCCTTGGGTTTGCTCATATCCTGGGTTTGTTGATTTTGTACTAGCTAAGGGTGATGCTGGCACTATGGCTCTCTCTAAATTTTTCTTTGGTTGAGCATATTTAATTGGTATTACATTCGGTGGAAATGGAGGTTACTATCCTAACACTGGCTGAGGTTGTGCGTACTGCCCTTGCTCATATGGCCTAGGTGCTCCTTATGGTCCTGAATAGGGATTATATCTGGGAATCTCCCTTCCTGGCTCTCTAGGTGGGTATCCATATGGCCTATACTGAGGTTGATTTAAAGGTCGTGACTGCCTGTTGAATGGACAATTCTCAGTGGTATGATTGGTGTATTTTTGTTCTATGTTGCGATACAGAGTGGTTCCTTGATGAGGCTTCCTATTGTAAGGGTAAGCTTGAGGCAAGCCTGTTCCTCCTCTTACACACATGTGAGTTGGGTGGTCTCCTTTGCATAAGCTACATCTTCGCAACATGGGTATTCTCATTGGTGGATGCTGGTAGTTCCACTGTCCATGAACTCCTAACTTCTTCGCTACCAGCTCCGCTAACTCCTCTACGTTACTAGAGTTGGATGTTACTCTACTTCTAGTGTCCTATCATTTTATAGGACTTGGTGAACTTTTGATATCATTAGCTAGGTTGTCCTCTAGGTCAATATACTCTTGAAGGCATTCACTCAATGTCTGTAACCGTTTTACATAGACTAGAGTTCTCAACATCCCGTTTGTCAATCCATCTAAAAATAGTGATATCATTTTTTGCTGAGTGGGTCTTTCTATTATTGGGCATCTATCGACATATTGATTGAACCTTCGGGCAGCTGTCTTAACAGTTTCATTTGGGTTTTGTTTGAAGCTATGGATTAAAGATGAAGAGTTGTGTTTAATTCCTCTCCTCGTGAATTCCCAATAAACTCCTGAAAGAATTGCTCAATATCTCAAAATTTATTGGGATCCAATGGTTGCAACTAGGTCAAAGCCGTTCCTGTGAGAGTAAGTCCAAAGGACTCATACTGTACAAAGAAATCATCCACTTGTTCAGCCCGTAGGACTTGTTTAAATTCAGCTATGTGATCGTAAGGTTCTCCCATCCTGTCATAATGATTTCTCATACACTTAGCCACTTGAATCGGTCTTAGTCTTCTTATGGGTTTGGGTGGTATAGGCATTACAGGAATTGTTGGTCTAATTGGAGGCATTCGTGGCTACACTCCTAGTGGTGGTCTTGGCCTTACTGGTGGCCGATGCTGGTTGCCTAATCCTGGGTGAGTTTGATTGTGTGATTGTAGCCATGGCATTGTGAATTGCACATGAGTTCCATTTGGAATGCTTCGCTGGCTTGTCTATCCCGACATTGTATGTTCCAACTCTTGTTGCATCCCAAAGGGATTTTGAGATGTAGTTGCCTGCTCTCGAGGAGGGAATATAGGCAACCCCATATACCTCAATTGAGCCCTATCAATGGCATCTACCGGCCAATACCTTCTTTGGTTCTTGTCTAGGTACGTGACCCTAGACTCTTCTTCAGGGTCTTTTAACTCATAGAAGGTCATTGGACTTTCCTCCTGTCCTCGTGTGGGTGAGTCAGTTTGTAATAATAAATAAGTCCAATCCCTGGATCAAGTAGACCTCCAATAGATAGTCATCTTAAGGTATCAAATCTCCTCTCAAGACTCGAGTTGTTACTGATTTGCCTCGGGATGTAGTTACTAACTCTTCACGGTCCGGTCTTCCCAAGTTTCCTTGTCCTTCTAGCCATCCTCTCTCGTTGATCTGATCCGGGTGTTCTGATACCACGTAGATGTGACCTAACTTGTCCATGTACACTCCTCCCTCATACTTGACCGCAGGTCCGGGCACTATTGCTGAATCATTGGAATTCACCATCTTGGCCACTGATCTATTTAAACCATCCAGGTAGATGGGGATCTCCTGGGAATTAGTGGACACATATTGCAAAGAGGTACCATATTCCCCCTCTACTATGGACATGAAGTTTCCCCTAGGGGCAAAACCTTGCATGTCTTCTCAAGCCATTGGTATCTCTTCCTCTGAGTTACTAGATGTATCTGAATAGATAGAGTGATGACTTGCCTGCGTTGCACTTCCTACCGATGAAATAACACTCCTCCGACTACTTAGCACATCCTTATCTCAAGTTCATTCACTCCCCTGGGGCTATCTTGGTTCCCCACTAGTCCACAAGTGGCTCCTCAATTGCCTCTAAATCTACGCTCAATTGGCTTGAAATGTTCTCGCCGATACCACTCTAGGTGATACTGGTGTTAACACGATACGATACTTGGTCTACTGACGATACGATACCAGAAATCACACGATACGATACCAAGTTAGTGGATCATATGATACCAAAAATTTACACGATACGATACTAGTACAACCCACGATACGATACTAGACTCACACAATATGATACTGGTTCTATGGACGATACGATACCACTTTTTTGCATGATACGATACTAAAATAGGCACAATACGATATCAACAACTCTAGCGATACGATACGAGTGCAAATGGCGATACGATACCAAAATCTTGCACAATACGATACTGGACTTTCGGACGATATGATACTAGAATTCCTCATGATATGATACTATGGAGTTCAAACAATACGATACCAGGTACATGATACGATACCAGTATTGTGCACGATACGATACCGCTTGGTTGACGATACGATACCGTGATCGGGATGATACGATATCAAGTGGACCGCAATATGATACCACTAGCAGATCACGATCACGATACCAGCTTGACAATATGATACCGAAAATGGTATCGCGATACCTCAAGTGGTATGCAACGATAGGATACCAGGTGAGTATTGCGATACTAGGGAATTTTGGTATCGCGATACCAAAACTCGATCGACCGCGATACTATAGCCAAAATCGCTCAAATCACAAACTTTTTTGCACCAATGTGTTTAACTCTCACCCCTCTTCACTCTTGACCCTCCATCTCACTCAAACAACCTTCCAAAACTCTCTGTCCCACCCCACGATACCAAAAACGTCTCTAATCATGTGTTTATGTGTTTTCAAAGTAATTTTTGTTGAAAATCAAGTCTCAATCATGCAAAAGGCTCAACCATTGTTGAAGGATACAACATGTATTTCTCGGATCCACTTCATTTTCATCATCGTTTGTACCTTTTTCTACCTTTCATTTAGTTAATAAAGCACTCTTGTATAGGTGTGTGTGAGTGCCACACTAGAGAATAAGTGGGATTCATTCTCCTTTCAGTTGAGAAATCCCACATAGCATGCTTTCTTGCCATTTTGTATATAAAGAGGTCTCCACCTCTTCTTGAAGGGGGGGGCTCTTGGAGGAGTAATGAGATTATGCTAGTTTGTAGATAGACTCTTGTTCTCTCATCGTCATGATGTGCATGCATGCTTGTTCTCTTCTTGTCGAACGCTTGTGACACGTTGATGTATGATCACGTCGTTATTATACTTGTGATTACGATTAGTTGTATCATTCGTGATGCTTATGTTGTATCTTCTTGTTGATAACGTTGTTAATCATATGTTGACGAAGCGCCATTACGTCTGCTGAGTGCTTCTACGCAAACATTTGGGTCTCATGAGATGCTTCCTGGTTTGACAAGTATGAGTTGTGATGCTACAACATCAACAATTTTTGGCGCCGTTGCCGGGGAGCGTTCTCTTGTCACTTACGTGATGGTTTATGACGTGAAGAGACGTGTATGCAAGCTTTTCATGATGATTTTTTTGTTTTTTTTAGTTCTTCATTTCATTACGCTCTTGTGAGCACTTGCGGCTTGCAAGATTTACAAAAACTTGTTGAGATGAGCCTTTTTTGGTGTGATGAAGATCCCCTTTTTTGGGTGACTAATCCACCATGTGTGGCGATTCTTCAAGACACGAGCAGAATAGGCATAGTTTTAGAAATCTTTTAGTTGTTTCTTCTCTGAACTTTGTCGATTTTTTGTTAGTCATGTGTAAATAATTTTATTGTGGGGTTCTTCTACAAAAATCAATGGAGTTTCGGCTCATCATCTTCATCAACAAACTGGGGAATGGTATTCTCTTCAACCACTTGACAGGACAAGCCGTACATCACACTTTCTGATCGCCCGGCTGCTAGCTATGAAGGGCCTTCTTCCATATGAAGGACACACTGCATGAAGGCTATCAGAGGACGGCTTTGAAGGTCGATGAGGCCACGGAGAGCGCGAAGGACACTCTACAGGATGCATAAGGACAGGAGCTTCGCTCCCGAGATGATGGTGTCTCAGATCTCACTATAAGGCGCAGATCCTAGTGTGGAGAAAGCCATGCTAGATGTCGATCATGCTCGATTCAAACTCACAACAGCACAGGAGGTTGCACGAGCAGTTGCTGTGGCCATGGCAGAAGTGAAAGCAAAAAATGGGTGCTCCCAAGCAGAAATGGACGTCGGCTGAAGTGGCAGCGCTCAGAACCGGAGTAAAGGAACATGGGGTTGGAAGATCCTGCTAGCTACTCGTTCTAATGTGGATCTGAAGGACAGGAGCTTCGCTCCCGAGATGATGGTGTCTCAGATCTCACTATAAGGCGCAGATCCTAGTGTGGAGAAAGCCATGCTAGATGTCGATCATGCTCGATTCAAACTCACAACAGCACAGGAGGTTGCACGAGCAGTTGCTGTGGCCATGGCAGAAGCAGAGGCAGCTGCAGCAGCTGCAGAGAAAGTAGCTAAGAAGGCTCAAGCAAGTGCAGAAGTTGCAGTGGGCTACAATGTGGGGTGCAGACACTGCTATGGATTTATCGACAGGGAAGTACATTCATGAAACACGAGAATGGATTCTGAGGAATTCTGCAGTTCCTGTGGGTACGGTGCCCATCTACCAAGCGTTAGAGAAAGTTGATGGGATTGCTGAAAATCTTAGTTGGGAGGTGTTCAGGGACACACTTATTGAGCAAGCAGAGCAAGGAGTTGATTACTTCACAATTCATGCTGGTGTGTTACTACGCTTCATCCCTCTCACTGCCAAGCGCATGACTGGAATTGTATCACGTGGAGGCTCCATTCATGCTAAGTGGTGTCTTGCTTACCATAAGGAAAATTTCGCATATGAGCACTGGGATGACATTCTAGATATATGCAACAAGGAGAGCTTACACGGAGAGCTTGGGAGAAAGATGTTCAAGTGAAGAATGAAGGGCCAGGACATATACCTCTTCATAAGATACCAGAAAATATGGAGAAGCAGCTGGATTGGTGTAGTGAGGCTCCTTTCTACACTCTTGGCCCTTTAACAACAAATATAGCTCCTGGTTATGACCATATAACCTCTGCTATGGGAGCTGCAAATATTGGAGCACTAGGTGCTGCTCTTCTTTGCTATGTTACTCCAAAGGAGCATCTTGGTCTGCCTAACAGAGATGATGTGAAGGCTGGCGTAATAGCATACAAGATAGCTGCGCATGCCGATGATCTGGCAAAGCAGCATCCCTATGCAAGGAAATGGGATGATGCCTTGAGCAAAGCTAGGTTTGAATTTCGATGGCGTGATCAGTTTGCTCTCTCTCTTGATCCTGTTACTGCTCAGGCTTTTCATGATGAGACTCTGCCATCTGATGGTGCCAAAGTAGCACATTTCTGTTCCATGTGTGGACCAAAGTTTTGTTCTATGAAAATAACTGAGGATGTCCGTAAGTATGCTGCTGAGCATGGCTATGGTGATGCTGAAGATGCCTTGAAACATGGTATGGATGAAATGAGTGAAAAGTTTCTTGCTGCAAAGAAGACTATTAGTGGTGAACAATGGGGAGAGATGGGGGGTGAAATATACTTGCCAGAAACTTATGTCCACAATGGCCATGCTCACTGATCAGAGATTCAGCATTGCTGTGGGCATGAGCAGGCTGAGAGAGTCCCTTTGCACCTGAACAGGGTAATGCCTGCGTAGGGAGTGTGCCATATCTTGTATGTGTGTTTTGTCAGGTTGCGCTTTTGCTGAGTATGAGCGGATATATTTTTTTCTCCTCATTTAAAGTGAGATCATTCATGAGGAGTCTGGCAGTATCCTGAGGGTGCCCTTCCGTCGGGTGCACTTATCTGGTGGCGAGCCTCCATTTGATTTGTATGACACTAGCGGGCCTCAAAACATTGACCCTCGAAAAGGGCTTCCGAAAATACGTCAAGAGTGGATTTCAAGGACGGAGGCAAGAGGTGATACACGATTTACTCAAATGCACTATGCTAAAAGGGGCATTGTGACAGAGGAGATGCTGTACTGAGCTGCTTGGAGAATCAAACTTTTCTTGCGACGTCGCTATGTTTTGCTTAAAATGAGCTATAATTGCGAGCGTTGCTCAGTCTAGCATAGATTGCGCAAGATTTGCCCTTCGATTTTGCCCGATTTGGTGTTCTTGGATGCCTACAGCTGTGTTGGGTATAAACAAGTTGGACGCGCTCCTCATCTCCCGCCCTTGGACTTAGCATCCTCCATTTGTGTGGTGGGGGGGGCCAATAGACCTGTGCGTTGTTGGGTTCAACCGTGTCTACCGTTAGATGCTACTGAAATAAATGTCCTCATTCACCATCTGACAACGCTTATGCTTATGATAGGGTTTGTGTTAAGCGACAGAAGTGAGCTATAGTGTGGAGTGACAGAAGTGGGCCATAATTGGCATGATGATATGTTCTCTGCTGGGTTAGGTGCATACTATCTAAGAGCACTTAGGCTACGATCAGGTTTGCGCTGTATGGTAGGTGTGAGCCATACTTGGAGAGGAGAGGTGGAAAGATGGGTCCGGAATGAACGATATGCACAGATGAAAAAGTAGGTGATAGCAGGACTACTTGGCACTGCACTACAGAGAATGATAGGTTAATAAACACGTCATTACTCGAGAAAGACCGAGAGAGGGACTCAGGGAGAACGAGATAGTGAAAGGAAGAAAGCGAGGGGTTATTGGGCTTTAGTATATCAGCACATACATTGGAAAACGAAGCTACCAAGATTCATGTTAAGACAGTGAGGAGGTTCACTTTCGTTTGGGCATATAAAATCATATCTCTGAAATACAAAGTTAAAAGTAAAGTCACGCGAAGGAACACTTAAAGAAGAGTCATCACTTTTTTCATTCGAAATTCATTATAATGGGGACATATGGAGAATGCATGAAACAACGTCGCACTTGGGGGAATCTTTTAAAGAACATAGTGAAAAGGGGTGCTATTTCTATTCTCACTTACATGAACTTACATACATGAATCTTGTCTTTGAGAATTGAGAAGGTGCAAAGGGTTGTTGAGGTAATTGATGTTTGCTAAGGATAGTTGAAATAATTACTCGAGTGGGTCGATAAAAGTCATAAACTCAATTATTGAGTGGCATATTTTTTTTCAAAATATGGAAGGATATCACACCACCCTAAGTTTTTATGGAATCATTTAATTGTTATTGATTCCACTTTCTTAAGCATGACGTTAAGTAATCTGATCATGATTTGGTAATATGGTTCATAAATGTGGCTTAATGTTCCAAAATTGCTTATGAGATGCCATTCTTTTTTGTGGTTCATGCTTTAAGGTAATTTATGAAGGAAAATGCTACAAATTACTTCATAGGTGAATCACATGTCCCAACCAAAGCTTGAACATACTAATGTAAATAATTTTTGAAACGCCTTATTTTGTTAGAAGAACCCCATTAGAACTTATTTACACATCTTAGAGAACATTCAAAAAACACACACAAAACCTCAAACAAATTCCAAAAAAAAAAAAAAAAAAAAAAAAAAAAAAAAACTCTTAAAATACCAAACAAATATTAAAAACACTCAAAAAACCAAAAATTGTTTCAACAAAACATGGGAAAGAAAAAGGCAAAAGAGAGAAGGAAGGGGGAAAAGGTTGCACAAAATAAGGAAGAAAAAATTGAAATGCATGCAGTAATCACACATGATCAAGGTGAAAATAGAGAAAATTTACGAGGGGTAGAGGAAATTGGTGGGATTTCTAAAGGGGTGGGTTCCATAGTTGCAACTAGGGAACATAGCAACACTTTTGTAAATGTATTCATTGGTCATGACCATAGAAATATGTGTGCTTACGTTAACCCTAATTGTGAGTGGAATTTAATTCATATTGATTTAGTGACTATTATTTTGGACAACATCCAACTAACCACGCATTCCCCTATCCTCATGAATGGTGAAAATTATGATTGCATGGGTCAAGTTGTGTTGCCTATTGTGGTGAATGGTATGGAATTTTTTGAAACATTTTTTGTCATGGAAGGTATAGATGAAGACTTGGTCATAGGCACTCAAAGGTTTTTTGAACATCAAGGGTTTGAAGCGCCTTGTCCATCTATTATGTCCATCCCCACTAGTGAGTCTTTTGGAAATCCTAATGATTATCCTCATTGTGTGGATTGTGGACATAATCATCTATTCAAAGATTGTGCTCTTAATTCACAAAATAGTCTTTCCACTCATGCTTTTTCATCTAACCTTTCTTTGAGTAAGTCACAGGAAACCTTGACGAATGATGATGAGGAGGACTCCAAGTGCTTGGAGGATATGGAAGGGCCCTCCCTTCCTCTAAGTTTGGAATCTTCTCACGAGTTCTATGGAAGATAAAGTAATATCTAGAGATTCTATGTGTAATACAGATAAATGCATCGCTGAATCTCCAGATCAATCTCAAACCACACAACCCTATGATCCATTGGATGAGCATGATGTATGTAAAAAAACTCAACCTTTGTTGAATTTCCCTTGTGAAAATGAGTTATCCCTAAAGACTCACATAGAAGGCCCAAAAGACCCTATTGCCAAAAAAAAGAAATCACCTTCCCTTTGTAATGTAAAGCAAATTTGGGTGGCCAAGAACTTACTTAGAGCCCAACCAAATCGCACTATGATATGGGTACCAAAGAAAGCTCTTATACAAACTCAACCCCCTCATCTACGGTCTAGATTCACCATGCCTTATCATCAACAACGAGCACTTCTCACCAAGGGATCCAAAGAAATCAAGCCAACACTTAGAAAAGATCCAAGGAGAAACCTCAAGGCTAAGACCAACAAAGCGAAGACATATTGGCGACCTAAAACCTCTTCGTGCAGCATCCATGGGTGTCGGACCCAACCTTGCCCAATGCACAGCATATGTTTAAGATGCACACCAAGTATGCACACGAATAGGGCCTCATCCAAAGGCCAAGCATTAGGCACACTTAGTTTAACCCAGGCACAAAGAGGGCACATGTACATAGATTTGAAAAATTTTCTTTTCATTTTTCTTTTTTCAGGTTGGTGGATAAAGGTGGCATCCATTTCAAATGGTTGATAGAAAAGAAGCGGCTCTTGGAGTTGGACATTTGGAGACAGCCTCATCATCGCCTCACCCTTGAGCACTTTGCTCAAGACCCATCCATTTTTGCACCATTTTTTTTGTATGCATCTTTAGAGTATGCATAAGATAGGGTCACATTACAAGACCGTGCATAGACACTTTTTTGTTTTCCGCCCATGCATCCTTAGTCCCCACTCATGCATTTGGACTAAGAAGAGATGAATTAATTTCATCTATTTGTATATATCATCTACATTTTTGTCGTATCATTCTCATGCATCATCCATACATTACCACCAAAAAAAAAAAAAAAAAAAAAAAAAAAAAAAAGAAGAAGAAAAGAAGAAGATAATATATATATATATATATATATATATATATTGCTAGCATATTCATCCATATGAGGCAAAAGAACCAAGTTAAAGCACTCGACTCCAAACAAAAAGCAAGATGAAGAAAAGCAATAACGCAAAGCACTCCAATGGTGCAAGGATCATGCAAATCAAAAGGGACTCCTACACGCTCTTCCACAGAAGCTCCATACTGGCAAAAGCTTTGTCGAGGACGACAAAGTCAAGGAGGGGGGGAGTGTTGAAGGATACAACATGTATTTCTCGGATCCACTTCATTTTCATCATCGTTTGTACCTTTTTCTACCTTTCATTTAGTTAATAAAGCACTCTTGTATAGGTGTGTGTGAGTGCCACACTAGAGAATAAGTGGGATTCATTCTCCTTTCAGTTGAGAAATCCCACATAGCATGCTTTCTTGCCATTTTGTATATAAAGAGGTCTCCACCTCTTCTTGAAGGGGGGGGCTCTTGGAGGAGTAATGAGATTATGCTAGTTTGTAGATAGACTCTTGTTCTCTCATCGTCATGATGTGCATGCATGCTTGTTCTCTTCTTGTCGAACGCTTGTGACACGTTGATGTATGATCACGTCGTTATTATACTTGTGATTACGATTAGTTGTATCATTCGTGATGCTTATGTTGTATCTTCTTGTTGATAACGTTGTTAATCATATGTTGACGAAGCGCCATTACGTCTGCTGAGTGCTTCTACGCAAACATTTGGGTCTCATGAGATGCTCCCTGGTTTGACAAGTATGAGTTGTGATGCTACAACATCAACAACCATGAATTTTGCAAGTGGACCAATAAAAAAGGAGGACTCAAAGTCATGGAATAAAGTTAGAAGCTCCACCAAACTCAATCAAATTCAAATCTCATCAAATCAGCCACCAAAAAGTGCACCTACACTGATTGTTGGGTGGTTAGCTAGATTGTAGGAAAAGTAGAACTCTATATAAGCATCATCCCGCCTTTGTTTCTTGAGTTGTATGCATTCCACAAGTTTGCCACTTAGTTTAGTGAAGTCATAAACTCCAGCAAGCAGCCCCCTTGCTTGCTTACCTCATTTTCTCATGATTTTGCTCCTCTCTATCTAGAAATGTAGTTAGGATTTTCCAAATCTGATTGTACCAGATTGCAGAGCATTGTTTGCTCTCTTGTTGTACTCATTTTCATTGATTTAAAGCTTCATTTGTTCTATCATATTGTGCCCTGAACTTTGCTAAAGTTTCAAGTTATTTGGTTGAGTGAGTTGTGAGAAATTGGCAACTTTGTGAATGTATATCTAATAATCTTAGGAAATCACCAAGTACTAACATAAATGAGTACATTTTGAAGGTTAAGGAGCTTGCAGATGCTTTAGGCTAAATTGGGAGCCCAATCGAAGACGATGATCTTGTTGCGCACACTCTCAATGGCTTGAGAGAGAATGAAAGGTGGAAAGCATTCACCACATCAATTTATGTGAGGGATTACCTACCAGAATTTGATCAATTAGCCACATTGATGGTGACCGATGAGATGAACCAAGGAGGTTCACAATCAAAGGGCAGCCAAGCCCAAATTTTCTATGCAGGTAGAGGCAAAGGCAAAAGAGGTGGACAAAACTCCCAAGGCAGAGGGAGAGGAAGGTCAAGCTCAAGCTCAAGCAACCAAGAAGGCTCCAACCAAAGCTATGGATCAAGAGGAAGACGAGGAAGATCACATGGAAGAGAAGCATCCAATGGAGAATGCTACAATTGTGGAAAATCGGGCCATTATGCAAGAGATTGTTGGTCCAAAGGAGGAGGCAATGAAGGATACAAAAGGAACCAAGGTAATTATGCTAGTACTTCAACAAATTCAGAAAATGAGAACTTGCTTATGATGTATGGTTCAAGTGAAAAAGTCCATTCAGATTTTTCATGGTACATTGATAGTGGTTGTAGCAACCATATGAGTTACAATAAAGATGTTTTCTTTAATTTACATTCACCCATCACTCAAGGACATGTAGAGATAGGGGATGCCACTGAGCACCATCACAAAGAACTTGGTTTCGGTAGGTCAAATGGTTGAAAGAGGTTATGAGGTGAGGTTCAATGAGTAAGGATGTTTTGTTGAAGACCCCATGCGGGACTACAAGCTCATAACAAAAGGAAAGAAGCAAGGAAGATTCTTCACCATGGAGGTAAAGCCATCAGCCCCTCACATTGTCTACTTGTCCATTGGAAATAAACAGATTGCATAAATCGACTTATGGCATAAAAGAATTGGGCACATAAACTTACAAAGGATGAAGGACATGCAAAGGAAGGGCTTGGTGAGTGGTCTACCTGATCTTACATCTCAGAATATGCAACGTTTGTGCCATGCTTGTCAATTAGGAAAACAAAGCAGATTGCCATTCAAGAAGGGAGCACATGTGAGCAATGAAGTGTTGAATCTCATACACACAGATGTATGGGGACCTACAAGGGAGCCATCAATTGGAGGTAATAGACATTTTGTCACATTTATAGATGATCATTCAAGGTTTGCTTGGATGTATTGCATGAAGTCAAAATCAAAGGTGTTTTACCACCTCAAGAGGTTCAAAAACCTAGTGGAGAAGGAAATAGGGAAGTATATAAAGACTCTCAGATCGGATGGAGGGGGAGAATATTTTTCAAATGAATTTTCATATTTGCTGCATGACCATGACATCAAAAGGCAATTCACTTGCAAGTATACACCTCAACAAAATGGAGTGGCAGAAAGGAAGAATAGATACATAGCAGAAGTGGCTAGATCTTTGTTAAATGAAATGAATGCTCCTAACTCTTATTGGGATGATGCAACAAATACAACCATATACATTATGAATAGGTGTCCAACCTCAGGAGTACATGGAGTTACACCTTATGAAGCTTGGTGTGGTAAGAAACCCAACCTTTCACATCTCAAAGTATTTGGTTGTGTGTGTTATGTTCACATACCTCAAGAGTTGAGACACAAGTTAGACCTGAAGGCGATAGGTGTATATTTCTTGGATATTCTTCAGAGAAAAAGGTTTTTAGATGCTATAACCCTTGCACCAAATAGCTTAAGGTATCTAGGGATGTAATATTTGATGAGTGGCTACCTTGCTATGGTAGCAAAATGTGTTACAGGTTGATGATGCATATGAAGCCGAGAAGAAGTTCAAAGAGCAACAACAAAGCATGGAGATAAGTGGTCCAACCACTTCAAGCACACCATCAAAGGAGAGTACTACATCATCTTGGCATGGAAGGAGAAGGAATGAAGCTCATTCAAGTGAAGGAAGTAGCAACTTAAAAGGCAAATGACGAAGACCATCGATGGGTAGACATGGAATCTACAAGTGATGAAGATATGGAAAAATTAGAAACTCAAGGATTTAAAGCATCTAAACCAAGGAGGAGGAGATTCCTACCACCTAATGGTGAGTTAAGGTCATCCAATAGGGTTAAATACCCAAAGTTTAACTTATGATTCATTCATTGCAAGAGGCTATGCTTAGGTATAAAGCAAGGCTGGTTGCCAAAGGTTTTGCTCAAACCTATGGCATAGACTTTGAGGAAACATTCAGTCTAGTAGCTAAGATGTCCACCATCAGAATTTTGATTGCAATTTCAGCCTCAAATGGTTGGAAGATGTACCAGTTGGATGTGAAGAATGCTTTCCTAAATGGAGAGCTTGAAGAGGTAGTCTTCATGGACTAGCCCCATGGCTTTGAAGATGAGAGGTTTCCACATAATGTATGCAGGCTAAAGAAGGCTCTTCATGGAATCAAGCAAGCCCCAAGAGCTTGGAACCAAAGACTTGTGGAATACTTGGTAAAATGTGGATATATGCAGACCCATCACTCTTTGTGAAGAAGGAAGGTAGCAAAATTGTTTTCATTTGTATATATGTTGATGATTTTATCATTACAGGGGATGATGAAGCAAACATCAAGGACATAAAGAGGCAGCTTGGATGTGAGATTAAAATCTCAGATTTAGGTATTTTAAGGTACTTCCTTCGGATTGAAGTACTATATAAAGAGGAAGGTATATACTTGATGCAAAGGAAATACATTCTTGATTTTTTGAAGAAGTTTGGCTTGTGCGATTGCAAGCCCATTTCAAATCCATTGGAAGTAAATGTTAAACTAAGTGCTCATGAAGGTGAAGAAGTGAAGGATGTGACCATGTATAGGTCAATAATTGGTTCTCTCCTGTATGCTACTATGACAAGACCTAATATTGCACATGTAGTTGGAGTGTTATCTCAATTTTTGCAAGCACCAAGAGTGCCTCATCTTGTTGCAGCCAAAAGGGTACTTAGGTACCTCAAAGGATCAGTGAATGAAGGTCTATATTATCCATTTAATGATGGATTAAATGTACAAGCTTATTGTGATGCTGATTGGGCAGGTTCCAAAGATGACAGGAGGAGCACTAGTGGAATGTTATCATGCTAAGAAAGAAGACCATCTCATGGATGTCAAAAAAACAACCAACCGTGGCTCTTTCATCGACCGAAGCTGAGTATAGAGGCTTAGCACAAGTATCATGTGAGATTATGTGGCTCAAGAAGTTGTTTGTTGATCTTGATTTGTAGGTTAAGCATGTACATATTTTTTGTGACAACATAAGTAGCATATGCTTGGCTCAAAATCCGGTGTTCCATGCAAGGTCGAAGCATATAGAAGTGCATTATCACTTTATTTGAGAGACGATCATGTCAAAGGATGTCAAGGTGGAGCATGTCAAAACAAAGGACCAATATGCAGATATGTTTACCAAAGCATTGGATGGAGTAAAGCTACAACACTTCAAGGAATGCATTGGAATGAAGGACCTAGGCATTGAGACTTGAGGGCGAGTGTTGAAAATAAAGTCTCAATCATGCAAAAAGACTCAACCATGAATTTTGCAAGTGGACCAATAAAAAAGGAGGACCCAAAGTCGTGGAATAAAGTTAGAAGCTCCACCAAACTCAATCAAATTCAAATCTCATCAAATCAACCACCAAAAAGTGCACCTACACTGATTGGTGGGTGGTTAGCTAGATTGTAGGAAAAGTAGAACTCTATATAAGCATCATCCCGCCTTTGTTTCTTGAGTTGTATGCATTCCACGAGTTTCCCACTTAGTTTAGTGAAGTCATAAACTTCAGCAAGCAGCCCCCTTACTTGCTTACTTCATTTTCTCATGATTTTGCTCCTCTATCTAGAAGTGTAGTTAGGCTTTTCCAAATCTGATTGTACCAGATCACAGAGCATTTTTTGCTCTCTCATTGTATTCATTTTCATTAATTTCAAGGTGCATTTGGTCTCTCATATTGTGGCTTGAAGTTTTCCAAATTTTCAAGTTATTTGGAGTGAGTTGTGAGAAATTGCCAACTTTGTGAAGGTATATCTCTGCACATAGGCAGAGAGTGTTGCAAACAGGTAGCCAGTTTTGGAGAGGCTAGTTCTCCCAGCTAGAATATCCATTTGGGATGATTTAAAGCTTGTTGGGTATCTCTTATAGGCTTATACAAGTCTGCAAAATTTCATTTTAAGTCTCTGTACTGATGCAGAGAAAAGTTCAGAACAGTGAGCATATATCACTGCTTGTGGACCTAGTGGAGGGCTACCGTCTTCCATTTTTGCATTGGGGTGTTAGAATCATCCCCCATCAATTTTGATATTGAAATCTTGTTGTAGCTTACCTTTAAGGATGTCTTGCTTAAGGTTTGAGCTGACAAAGTAGCTTTTTGGGCTTGAAGGGCGTGATATTGCTCAGGCGATATCGGTCGCTATCTGCACACGATACTAGTTCTAGAGCAAGTATCAAATGAACTAAATTTTTTGGTTTTTATAGTTGGTGATGCCTGAAGCCTATTCTACACTAGTTTGGTAAGTTTTTGGGATTTTATTAGTGATTTCAACTTTCTCCTACTCCATTTCTCTCCTTGACCTAACCTTAACTCTTCCTTCTCTTCTTCACTCCTAACCCTAAACCTAAAAAACTCATCACACACCTTAGGGATGTGAAGTAACAAGAGCTGAAGTGTTTGACTACTTGCCACTGAACGAATTCACTTCTACAAGTACGATTCGTTCACTCCAGAGCTATAACCATCACGAAGGCACCTTGGTTGAGTTTGTTCTCCGGCAATGGTGCCAAAAACATGTGTACCTAAGTCATGAGGTCTTAGGGACTTGTGTCAGAGAGACTAAATCTCATTTGCCCCACAAGTGCATATAGTGGTGGATTGACACATTCTTAATTATCAAGCGGAAGAACCACATGAACCAAGTGTATGAGGACAAGTGCACACATGATGGAAAGTGAAGTGGCTCAGCTATGATGCATGTGAAAAGACTAAACTACCTCTCCAAATCACTTGATCTGTGGAAATGTTTGCCACGATACCACTTACAATAGTAAACATAAATTCGAATGTTTCTCCTGAGCTCCGAACTTGGAATATGGCCAATATCACTTTTTTTCAAAGCTCTTGATGAGATGCATCTATTGTTGGTAGTTTCACTCGAAACTGACAACCGGTCTTCAAGTTATGAACAAAATAGTGAATGGCAGGAAACTTCTACACTCACTCCACAACTCGTATTGGTTCACACAGACACACGCACACACACTATGGTAGTTCAAAAGTGATGAGGAGAGGTAGACAACAGTCCTACACACACATTCCAAGCATTACACACACACAAAAGATCATAGAGAAGATGAAAATCAGAAGGGAAGAAGCAAATTCAAAATTTCAGTTCTCCTTCACAATGGCAAAAAGTTCTTACAAAGAGTCACAAAGTGACTTATATAAATGTTCCCTAAAAATGGTCCTTTCACACATGAGACCGGCACTTTATTGACTCATCTCTAAGTTCCTACTATTTTACAAGAAATATATTACAATGATTTGGGCTTATGCATCTAGAGGACTCATCTAGTGCAATTTCATGGCTTCAAGGGAATTTCCTAGGATTTTGAAGAAGAAATTTATGCCCATTAATTTGAAGCTTTTGGGGCTCCTCTTTTGTGTCTCTTACACTCTCCCCCACTTTGTCTCTATCGTCCCTTGATAGGCTTTGCTTTTTGTCTACAGCTTGTGTTGCAAAGAAAAGAGGCACATAAAAGAAGCTCCAAAATTTTTAAGTTAACGAGCATAAATTTTCTTCTTCAAAATCCTACGAAACTCCCTTGAAGCTATGTAAATGCACTAGAGGAGTCCTCTAGATGCACAAGCCCAAATCTTTGTAACATAACCCTTGTAAAATAGTAGGAAATTAGAGTTAGTCAATAAAGTGCTAGTCTCTTGTGTGAAAGGACCATTTTTAGGGCACATGTATATAAGTCATTTTGTGACTCTTGCAAGAGACTTTTTGCCATTGTGATGAAGTGAAGAAGAATTTCGAATTTGCTTCTTTCCTACTGATTTCCTCCTTCTCCATGATCTTTTGTGTGTGTAATGCTTGGAATGTGTGTGTAGGACTGTTGTCTATCCCTTCCCATCATTTTTGAACTACTGTAATGTGTGTGTGAGCCATTAGGAGTTGTGGAGCAAGTGTTGGTGCATTCCACCATTTACTATTTAGTGCATAACTTGAAGAGCATTTGTCAGATTCAAGTGAAAATACATCAATAGATGCATATCATTGAGAGCTTCAAAACGAATCCACTATTGGCCATATTTCAAGTTCGCAGCTAGGAGAAAAGTTCGAATTTGTGCTTATCGTTGTAAATGGTATCACGGCATGCATTTTCAGAGGATTAGTGAGTAGCAGAGGTAGTTAAGTCTTTTCACATGCATTGTAGCTTAGCCACTTCACTTTCCATCATGTGCGCACACGTCTTCATACACTTGGTTCATATGGTTCCTTGGATTGATAATTAAACGTGTGTCGATCCACCACTATATGCACTTGTGGGGCGATTGAGGTCTAGTCTCATTGACACAAGTCCCTAAGCCTTCACGACTTCCCTAACAACACTCCACCTAAGGTATGTAACCCTAGACCATATGAAATGATTACGAAGGGGGACCGAAAGATCTTTGGTCAAATCGATCGGCTAAGCACGCTCCTTCCAAAGTCAACCCATGAGAGCTTGGCGATGGATAGTTTTCAGTCACGAGATCTTCAAGAGATCTTCCCAGGTCTTCCATCAGTGGACAAATAGGCACCATCACCGGTTAGGTGGGCTACATCAGTGGACAAATGGGGACAATAGACTCCTGTATCCCTTCCTCCACACTTTGCATGGACTGGCCTAGATCTGTTGTATTGAATGCCTCATTTCCTGATGGGTAGGTCACATAAGTGTTGGACCTCCCTTCTTTTCCAAAGCACAGCGTCAACCATACCTCTACCACGACCTCCAAGAAGTCAACCACGACTAAGGAACCCAAACTGATGACCATACAAGATGAGACAAAGATGGAAGCAGTATGAGCATCCTAAAGCCAGCGGCACAAAGTAAATATGGGTGTCGAAAGGCCAAAAAGCACCGATAGTTTTCAATATCGTAGACCAAGACAAGAAGAAAGCCAAGCAAAATCAGAGTCATTATCCACCATCCCTTCGACCTTCTTCTCCATCGATGCGAACTCAACAGATCTAGATTGCCACAAAGTATTTAAGGAATCGACTCACACCCACGCAGATGTGGGTTCCCAAGAATTGTATTATAGCTCAAATCCAAGCCATGTAAAATATACCCCTTTGAAATCACTTCACCCATCGACACCACCAATACTCAATTCACCTTTTGTACCTCAGGAGAAGAATACCACCCACTCATCAACTCTTAGGAAATGGATGCCCAAACATGTCTAGAAGCCTTCACACGACCTTTTATTTGGCATAACACCTACCCCAACTAACCTTCATCCTTGTAATAATTCACTCACAAATAAACCTTGTACAAACTCACCCACACTAACCTAGTGTCACTTGTAATTACATCTCATAATGCAATGTATGCCATATCTAAAGCATGTAGGTGTCTAGTTACCCACATTAGTTTTTGAAAAATCATTCCATAAACCACCTCACAACACTCGGCTATATGGATTAAACACTGGCTATGGAAAGGGATTGCGATCTCACTTAATTGGGATCAAAATTAATTTGCATACTAATGTGTTAATCTTTTGTAGCTGATCATCTACACACTCATTTAGATCATCATGCAGACTAAAGGAACTTCTGAGGCTGGCCCCAACATGCTAGTCATCAACTTTGGTAACCTATTGGCTAAATCTTACCCTACCTCACAACCCCCAGAATTTCAAGGTTTCAGGAGACTGATGCCAATCGTTGACCGTCTGCTGGGACATACTCAAAAAGTTCATAGCAATTCACATTGGTTCCAAGGTTTAACAGGACCCTTAGCATATGAAAATTTTATATATGATGCCATGTTGTGCTTTGATGGAACCAAGTGGGGAAGATATCAATCTTTCTCAAGAGAATTTGAAGAGCTTTAGAATTCAAAAGAGTTAAGGCACATTTGGGCTCGGGCTGGTTTTACTGAATATTTTTGATCCCCTACCAAAACCTAACTTTTATTGGTGCTATTACTTGGTGACTACACTTGAAGCCCCTGTGAACAAGGAATTGCCAGGAACATTTATTCTTCCATCATAGGTGAATGATCCTCCATACAAGAAGTTTTACCTTTTGGAAGATCTCATTTGGATAGTGCTTAAGATCCATGGGACTCACACCCCGACACAACAAGGAAGGCTTATTTTGGAGCCTATGAAATGAGGTGATGTTTTGAAGTGGGCTGATATTTTGGCCATCACACCCAAACTCTCCAAGCCCTTGTGCATTTGCATGCAGCATTTCACATTCCCCGCACAAGATCATTTTACCATTCCTCAAAAACATATGTGGTTTGGCTTAGATCTTGCATGCATAGGGACCCAGACCATAGATCTTGCCAGTAGGATTATCAATCAATTGTATTTAACTCAGCAGAGATGAGAATTGAAACACATCATCCACGGCTGTTGTGCCCTGACACGAATAGTCTATATGTGTTTGGCCTATGATTTGCCCATCGAACATGCTATGACCAGTGAAGAATTAAAAAGATTCAAGGGAACCACCAAAAGGCTAGAAAAGCTAGCAAACAAGGGGCAGACAAGTGCATGAGAGGTTCTATCCCATGCTTGCAGGTTCCAGAGTCATCATCACCACAACAATCTCATCAACAATCTCCAACGAAACCCGTGCACCTCTACCCCCCATATGCATCCACCTCTCACGACCCATTATCACAGAAGACATTACGAGTGCATTGATTCATCCTCTCATGACCCATTATCACAGAAGGCACTACGAGTGCAACTGCTATTAGAACTAGAGAAACTCCCACCACCATTGGTGTGGAAGCTTTTACCTTTCCCATACCAAACCTGGAGGCAGAATCACTTAATTCGACATTCGATTTTGAAATGCATGATGTGTTTTCTAGCGAGTTCCAATTTTCAGAAGGGCAATTTTTGTCTCAAGAATATGATGTCCAAGCTACCCTACTACGCCCCTTGACCAACCACAAGAACAAGTAGTCTCCAGCTCAGGTGAAGATAGGAAAGTGACCAATGATGAAGAAGGCAACGATGAAGCAAGTTAGATTAGTCTAGACTCCCATGCAGATGACCAATAGGAATAACAACAACAACAATTGGAAGATCAAGGTGATACGAGTACCCATGAGGATGACACATTTGAAGCTGTCGCTTATACATTGGCAATCGAGAAATTATATCGAACTATGCAAGCAGTATGGGCATGCACACAACTATCCGAAGTAGAAAGTCAAGAAATTCTTGAGCAACAACTCGCTAGTGGCCGATTTGAAGAATCTTTCATTCAAGGTTTCAAGGAACTCCTTAAGTCTATGGGAACCGTGAAAGCACTCCATTATTTGAAGGGGAACTACTACCAAAGTTTGACCCTCAATGCATCCATTTAATGTCAAAGCCAAGTCAGTACATCTGCGTGCCCACCGAGGCACAATCCTCACATCAAGCAAAAGAGGCTCGACTCATCCCTGAAACCACAAAAGAAACCCATCTAGAAGAAGAGACCATCGTCATCGAATCCCCACCTCACCTTTAGCTGTAATATCTCCAACCAGAGTTGAAATCCCCACAACCTCATATGATCCTCCTTCACCTCCCGTACATCTAGTTTCCCCAGTACACCCCACCCCACCTCACCTCGACCGTCCACATTCATAGCAAGTACCGTTGTAGAAGCCATAGTCGCCTCAACACCCCGAACTCTTCCTAAAACCATTCCACCTAACCTTCCGCTACTACCATTCTAGCCAACCCATTCCTCACTCCATCCTTTCCTTCATTTCCCATTTCTCCAAGGCCTATGTTCCCATTTCCACCCCCAATGACCTTCTCACCCATGTCATCTCCCTACCCAACTATATCCCCTTTATCCTCTCCTCTCCACCAAGCAATCCACGAGACTCAATCTATAATTTATTCATCCACCTTTGTCAATCCTGTGTTCATATCCACTTACACACCCACTATCACACCACTCTTCTTCACTGTCACTGCACTAGAGGCCATGTCTAGTGACATGGACATTTCACCACCCACTGCACCACCACTCACCTCATCTATTTCCCCACCACATCCAGGCATATCACACTTGTCCATGGTTACCACTGCATCCACCTTCCCATCCCCCTTTCCCCTTCCCATTGCATCAACAGCCACACTCACATCATCTTCACTCACTACACCACCCACGATCGACATTGCATTCCAACAAATGTTTTCTTGTATGATCCAAGTTGAAAATGAATTTGCATCTCTCGGAATTAGCTACCAAGCATTGCAACATACCACTACAAATCTACAGGTGCAATTGAATTCTTTAACCATTGAGAACGCTTCCCTCAATGTGTGACATCACGAGTTATGAGAAGCATACGACTCCCTCGAGCTAGAAAGCGAACAAAAGACTAAAGCAACACTCACGGATATCAATAATCTTTTACATGCTCAAAAAATATGAGATTCCATGCTCATATGCAATATGGGACTCTTAAGATGCCATTTTGCAGCTGCTAAAGAGTGTTAGGCCGCCGGATGGGAATAATGTAATTCTATTGTTCATAGTCGCATGCACTGAAAGGGCATAGCGATACGATGTAACTCTTACCCATTAATGAAAGGGCATTACGGTGTTTTTCGGCAGAAGAGACGGGTTTGCCAGAATGTCTGTCTAGGCGACTGTGCGGAGAAGATTGTATGCCGATGTTTCTAAATTACTGAGTACTATATGTTGTTTGTTGAATTGCAGTATTAAACATTAACACAGTAATGTTATATTCACATTAATAAGTCTATGCGACTGTGATTGCTAACTCGCGCGTTAAGCACTGTGTAAGGAATAACCATAATACGAACAGTAATACTGTGTAGAGGAAGTTATTACCTTGAAATCATAATTAAGTGCGTAGTTGAAAGTTACTGGGAAAATCAAATAAAGGGCCTCTGCACTGTCAGACCCCTACCATCCCCAAGAACCCGAAAAGAGATTAAAAGCGACTTGATCGAAGTCCTTTTAAACACTGGTGCCATCTACGGGAAGATGGAAATAGATTGGGAATAAGCAGTAAGGGAAGAGCAGTACGCAAGGCAAGCAGTGCAGAAGTGATATATGCCGGTTACTCGTTCCGATGAGTCCTATCCAAAGTATAGGAGAGATCAGCATCCTTGGGCAATTCCAAATTTAATACGAACACCCTCGGGTGGTAGAAGTGCAGGCCAGTTAAGTCCAGTTGTAGAAGAATCAGAGCTAGTTAGTAGCGATTCTTGTGCTAGTTTGGTGACACATGATGAGATTCCGGTGAATTCCGGTGTGAGTTCGGTGCCTTTTTGAGAAGGTACACTGACATTTGGTTGTACAGAGACGCAGTGCAGAGATAGTCCGACACCATCTAGTCAGAATTCGACCATTTCCAGTGATAAAGTTGTGTTACCAAGTGAGACCCTTTCCGGTGAAAGGGTAACCTGGTTAGGTGAAAGTTTGACAAGCTCCCGTGGAAGTTCGGTACCATTTGGTGGGAATTTGAAATTTTTCGGTGATAGTGCGGTGCTGCCTGGTGGACCCTTATTATGTTCACCACTTTTTGGGGCAAGCCTACCTAATTTTGATACCAAAGCTGAGGACAGGCTATTTGATTTGGAGATAAGTAAGAGATTCAACAACATTTTTGAACCGGAAAGTGAGCAGGCTGATAATATAGATTCTTAAGGACAAGAGACACCCCCTCAACATCTAGATAACAACAATACTAACCACTGATTGGTTCGCAACTGTGGCGGCACATAATGGGTTGTTGGTTGACCTGGTTCCTGTATTATGGCGTTTACGGCTGCTCTACCCTGCACCTTTGCATTATATGCATAGGTTTCCGTTGAGTGTCCTGTTGTATTACAGATGGTGCAATACATCTGGTTAAGGGCACATGTAGAATTGGTGTGACCTAGATTCTTGCATTTGGTGCAATACACATGTTTGGATGGATCACATTATTTGTTTTAACTGTGGATTCAGGCCATTAATGAACCATTGTGTGATGACATCATTTGGCAGGTTAGCATGTGCACGAGGCAGCTGTCGCAAATGGGTTCTGAACAGTGTCGCATACTCCTGGACACTCTGGTGTGGTTTTTGTCGATTGTTCTGCAAATAATCAAAGATTTCAGCAGGGTTCTTCTTCAAACGGAACCTTTGTAAAAGCGCATCTCTCACATCATCATAGTTAGCGAAATGATTAATATCATATTCAATCAACCACCTTGTTGCTTCATTAACCAATGTGGTCTGAAATACAATGGCCTTGTATGCCGGATCCGGTGGATGATTCAACACGACATAACTAATCTCGAATGTGCGAACATGTGCGTCGGGATCATCTCCCGAAAATCCATCGAATTTTGTATATGTCACTCCGGTTGGAATCAGTCGAAGTGGAATGATTGGCTGTGGCTGCTGCTGAAACTACGGTTGCGGCTGTTGGGGTGTTTGCTGCTGTGACTGTACAGGACAAGAGAGAATCGTTGTTGTTCCCATTACAACATTAACATGAGGGTCAGGAGAGATTAATGGGTTAGTAAGTGCTCGGTGCGAGTGTGTGTGTGGTTAGGAGTTCGGTAGACCTAAGAGCTAAGTGGAATGATGTAGTGTGATAGTGATGTGGTTAGTAGGTTGTCATGGATTTACAAATGGGGTCCGGGGGTTTGTTACAAGTCTTAAGTTGCCAAATGCAGTGGATGGGTTTTGCTCTTGGTTTCTAGAGACTCTCGAGAGCTTTATAGGTGTGTCGGCTTGAAAATGAGGCCTTTTAGGGACCCATTTACAAGTGATTCTGTTTGTGCTCATGGGCCTTGGTGTGTTCCTGAGTGTTGAAAACGAGTGGATGCCGGTTGTGCGAGTGAATGGATCATGCTGTATAGGGTGTGGTCTTGGTGTAGCTATTTGAGCCCGCAAACAAGCCTTAGGCACCCAAATTTGTCTTGATTGTGGGCTAGCCTTCATCGACTTCTTGGGCACCCAAATAGACTTCACGTTAGCAGAAGAACTTCTGAAAGACTTCTTATTGGTGTCGTGTTGTTGGTTACTAATAAGAGGCTTTGCCCGTGTGGTTGGCTTGAGTGCAACCGGGTGTTCGCCTTTCCACACCCACACTTGTTTCACTAGCTGAGACATTTTGCTGCGCAGGTACTTTTGATCTCCAACATAGGTAGTACTCTGCTTCTTCTGCCTTTGATCCACCTTTGGTTGCCGCCTCCCTCTGGCCTTTGGAAAAGAAGGGAGTTCCATTGCATCCGTGACTCCTTTTTTGCGAACATCATTCCTCTGCAACACATAGTTTTGGACAAGAACAGCATGGTCATCTTCATGTGTACTCCTGGAAGGACCAGGAGTGTGTGCCTTTCCTAGTTCCTTGAGTGCTCCATTATCTAACTCTACTGTAATTCGACTATGATTGACCCATACCTGAAGAAGTCCACTTCTTAGGTTTAGGTTGACTGCATGATCATAGATCCAATCCTGACCCAAGACGAGAGGCTCCGTGAGGTCTTCGTCTTGGCACACTAGTACCTTAACTGTCATTAACATGTCCTGAATGTAGAGGGGAAGCTCCACCTCGCCCATGCAAGGGGTTTCCACACCTCCTAATCCTATGAGATAAGCTTCTATAGGATTGACCTTTAATTTCAATTCTTGACAGTAAGAGAGTCTCACCGCACTAGTGGCTGCACCTGAGTCAATCAATGCTCGCACGGACTGTGCACTAGTTCCTTGTCCTACCTTTATGGTCACAAAAGGTCGTCGATCAATTATTCTATGGGAACTTGTTCCTGCGACTTCACACATTGCCATATGATATCCTTGATCTGCATAGTCATTTGTTCTAGGCTGATCTCTACCTTGTCTTCGCAACTTCATCCTTCTGATGCGTTCTAAAGCTTCTGCTTGAGCTTCTTCTCGAATCCGCTTTTCTTCTTCCTTGCGTTTCTTGGCGATATTGAGTCGACTTAGCATTTCCTTTGTGAGAGGTTCCTGATATAACTTGACTCTGCATCCGCTTATATAGCTTGGGAGAACGTCACCTTCGAATGTGGCTAGTTGCACTACTCCACTTGTGGAGATCCTATTTATGATCATAGGTCCATAGCCACGCTTCTCTAATTTTCTCGCATGTTGTTTCAAAGTGTATACTAGTAGTAGGTCGCCTGCCTTCAAACCTTTATCCTTAACGTGGGCATCAAAATATGCCTTCTGTCGTTTCTTAGCTGCATATATCCCTGCAGCTGCCCTTAGTCTTGTTTCTCCTAATCGTTCAAGGTCAAAAAGTCTAGAGGAGAGTTCATGACCCGTCCATTCGTGCTCTTGTGCTACCTTCAATGTAGGTATCAAGAAGTCCAATGGTAGCACTGCATTTTGACCAAATACCATCTGAAAGGGGGTGGCTTGGAGTACCGTTTTGTAGGCGACTCGGTATGCCCAAACAGCATGGTGTAGCTGTTTGTCCCAATAGAGCGTTTATTGTTCACTAATTTCGTCAGTACATTGCATAAGATCTTATTGGTGCTCTCAGCCTGGCCATTAGCTTGAGGGTGATAGGGGGCAGACTTCTTATGTACTACCAAAAATTCTTGGAGCAGATTTTCAATAACTTCATTCAAGAAGTGAGTGCCTCTATCGCTAACTAGCTCTATAGGTAGCCCGTATCTTGTGAATACATTCTCAAACAAGAATTTAGCAGTTGTCTGAGCGTCGTTCTTTGTCGTAGCTTTTACCTCTACCCACTTGGTGAGATAATCCGTAGCCACAATGATATATTCAGCATGGGAACCCTTAGCTGGGGGATTAATAGGACCTACGAAGTCTATTCCCCACTTAGAGAATGCACGTCCACCCATCATAGGTTTCAGTGGCATCTCATCTTTGCATATAGGATACTGAGTTCTCTGACAAACATCACACCGTTTCACATAGGTATGTGCATCCATGTGAAGGGTCGGCCACCAGAAACCTGCAAATAATATTGCCTTGATCACCCGATCTGGTCCAAAGTGTCCTCTTGCTACACCTTGGTGAGCAGTTTCCAAAATCTTTAGATATTCACTCTCATGAACACAAAGTCTCAGGTAACCATCCTTACCACGCTTGTAGAGATTATCACCAATGAGTGAGTACTCTAGGGCTTCTTGTTCTAGACTTCTTTTCCTAACCAGAGTCATGTCTGGAGGGAATGTTTTCGTCCTCAGGAAGGATACTAGTGGTTCACTCCAATCTGGCACTATGGACACTTGATAAAGAGTGGCATGTTCCACAGGTGGTTTAGTGCAACAGATTGGGCATTCCTTGCACAACTTTTGGACATCAGCTTCCATAGTTGGCCAATGCACTCCGAGTCTCCTTAGTGTCTGTAGGGTTCGTTGCCTTGAATAGTGTTGCTCTAATGCACCTACATGTGCTAATTGCAACCATTTAGTGTACTCATCTTCTTCCACACAACAGGCCAAGATTCCTTGATCTGTGTGCTTGTACATGCTTCCTGCCATGATGTGGTACTTTTGGGCTTTCACAACCTCTCTATTTTGTGTGTTTACTACTGGATGGTTAGGCCCGTATGTCAATACTGGCACCAGTGGCTTAGCCCATTGTGGCACCACTTCCAAATTAAACAAGTAAGCATCAGGAAGGTCATCCGACACTCCTTGTGGGGCTTCTCCAGATGTGAGTCTAGAGAGATGGTCTGCTCTCAAGTGGGTCCTACCTTTCCTTACCACAACCTCGAAGTCATATTCCATTAGTAAGAGAAACCATCTTACTAATCTACCTGTATTACATGGCTTGTTCACAAGATATAGCAGTGCCTGATGGTCAGTAAAAAATTTAAACTTATGTGCAAGCAAGTAATGTCTAAACTTTTTAACCGCATATACCATGCCTAATCCTTCTCTCTTTGTAGTGGTATAATTTCGTTCAGCTGCATTCAATTGTCTACTAGCATAGGCAATTGGAAGATCCATATTACCTTCACCAGTAGGTTGCGCGAGTACACACCCAATAGCATAATTGGATGCATCCACATGAACATGAAATGGCTTGTTCCAATCTGGTGTGGTCAAGATTGGTGCTGAACATAATCTTCGTTTAAGCTCTTGGAAGGAGTTCTCACATTCATCAGTCCGCTCAAAGTTAGTCAAAAGTCCATACATGGGCTTTGCAATGACGGCATACATGTGAATGAACCGGCGGTAGTAACCACAATGCCCCATGAAGGCCTGTACTTCCTTGACGTTCTTTGGCCTAGGTAACTCTGCTATGGCTCTCACTTTCTCTTCATCAGTGGATATGCCATTCTTTGACACTATGTGTCCTAGAATCTTGCCTTGCCTGACCATAAAGACGCACTTTTCTGGGTTTAGGCAGACTTGATATTCTCTACATTTGTCAAAGATTTATCTGAGTTCAGGAATATGGGTTTGCCTAATGTTGGAATGGGCACAAAGATCATCAACATAGACTTCTAAGTTCTTCCTCAGGAACTCTTTAAATACATGGCACATCAGCCTCTGGAAGGTAGCTGGTGCATTGGTAAGCCCAAATGGCATTACTCTAAAGGCAAATATGCCCCATTCAGTGGCAAATGCTGTCTTATGTTGATCCTCTGGAGCAATGGCTACTTGATTGTAGCCCAAAAATCCATCAAGGAAGCTGTACACTTCCTTGCCTGCTACTCTTTCTAAGAGATGTTCTGTGATAGGAAGCGGATAGTTATCTCGAATTGTGGCGGCATTGACCTTCTTTAAGTTAATGCATACACGCAGCTTTCCATTTTTCTTGGGCACCACTACGATGGGGGATACCCACTCAGTGTGCTCAATTTCGTAGATGAATCCAGCTTCAACCAGTCTATCTATCTCCTCCTTGATCTTAGCAGCATAATTATCGTTATATGTATATGGCTTTTGCTTAGAGGGTTTGGCGTCTGAGGTCATGGGGATAGTGTGTGAACATATGTCAGGGTCCACACCCTTCAAATCCTTGTAACTCCAAGCAAATACATCTCTGTATTCTCTTAGCAAGGCTATTAACGCATGCTCTTCTTCCTCTGTTAGGTCATGGCCTATGTACGTGCATCTCTCCTCTCCTTCTTCTAGGGCCACTACTATTTTCTTGGTGGTTTCTTTGTTATCATAGGCCTCTCCTGACTGTGCCTCTCGTTTAGGCATTCTTATCATGATTCTCCTGTCGTCTATCTCATACTTCTTAAAATTTTCCGGGACCTCAAACAAAGATTCTTCCTCTTCTGGTGTGACTTCTCTCTTCCTTCTTTTCTTTCCTTCTTCCTTCATGGTCACTTGTGTGGCTAGCCTTACGTCACTTGTAAGCTCTCCATACCTCTAGGGTTGAAATTCTACTTCGTAGAAGTATTCTTCATCTGATGCAAAAGGTGGGTCCATAATGATTGACTCTAGATCGGAGTCACGTGCATCCTCAAATGCATCAGGGCTAGGTTCACACTCTTCTAACACTGCCTCTCCCATAATTGGCTCTATGGAGAAAACTGAAATGTCATAGCCATCCTCATCACAATGGGGTGTCCATTGTTCTTCATTGATGGCTACATCCATTGTTGCTAGGATTTCTGCCCAGCCGTGGGGTTCAAATTCCTCGTCAAGAAAGACTACCGGTGCATAGGCTGGGTCTTGAATTGATCTATGTGTTTCTTTTGCACCTACCTCTCTGGCTTTTTCTCTCTTCTCTTCTTCTACTGCTACTTTGCACATCCATAAGTGGGTGTCTTCATGCATCCATGAGGATCCTGACCCTATGGAATGCACCGATTCTGTATCATCTTTGGCTCTATGGATGGGATTCCATTGGATGGGAGGGACATCTCTATGAGAGTAATCTTTGAGATTCACTTTGGTCGTAACACCTAAGTGTTGTAGGTACAAGGAGTTGGTTCCCCAGTCCTGTACCACTTGCAACTGTTGCATAAATGGTCTTCCCAAAATCATCTCATAGGCGTGATTCTTGCTGAAATCACATATGGCAAAAGTATGCTGTAGCTCAATGATGAGTAGCACCTCCTTTAATGTCAATCCGGGAAGACGTGAGGATGGTATGAAGACCTCGAGCAAGTGACGGCACAAGTGCGTGAGTGAGAAGCACACTAGCATGCACACACATACACACACACGCGCACACACGGCAAGACAAAGAGTGAGAATCAATGGAGCTTTTAGATTACTTTCAAAATGCTCTTACAAGTTCGTTTCAATTACAATCTACCTCAAAAATGAGCTCTCTAGCTCCTTTTATAGTTTTTGACTAGCTTTTGGCCCTGTCCAGACCTAGTGTCCGGCCTAGTTAAAAATTAGGTTCCAGGGCTTATTTGGGGGCTCAAACGAGATCTAAAAATTATGAAAATTGGTACGCAACTACTTCTAAGGCTCCTCAAGCTCAAGGACTCCTTGGCTTGCACAAAATGGAGCTACAAAAATGTGAAATGAGATTTACAATGATTATTAGTGATAAAAATCACTGTTGTTGTAGGGATTTCTTCTAGTGATCTGCCATACATATCTTCAAGCTCCCTACTTGCTCTTCTTCCCTGCATGTCCATCTCTCTGATTTGCATTAATGTCTTGAAAAAATATTGGCCTACTTGCCAGATCTTCTTTGACTGCCCTGTTTGCTTGTGCTGTCCCTTCGCTCTGACTCCCTTCTTTGACTTTCACGTCTTGTAAGTCCTGATGTACCAAGGCTACTGCCAACACCCCCCCCACTCTCGCGTCTGTCGCCCCTGACAGACCCTTGTCTAGCTGCTTTTTGGACGTAGTATTGTACAACATCGGCGGCGAGGTGGTGTTCTTCTAACCTGAGTCCCCTTGCTAGATCTGTCAGCAATGCATCCCAATTGACTGGCCCTGGGACATCTGGATGTGGCACCCGTAATTGCTCTGAGTGAATGGTTCGCTCCACAGCAAATAAATGGAGGAGATGTGAGGGTCTGGGTACAAATATTTCTGAGTGGTATTCCCAGAACCCTGTTATGAACATCTCTTCGAATGTTTGTTTAAAGCAGGCTGGGAGGTATTTTATTCTGGCGTGCCAAGCGTATATCACCTCTATGGAAGGAGTGGTGCTCATGTCATAAACTAAATCTTGGTTTCCTGTAAGGAATCCGACACCTGAGAAGTGTGGGTCTTTGATATTCTTGAATGTCCTGAATGTAATAAGCATTAACTCAAAAATTTTCATGCACATCTGGGCCATTACATCAGGGGTATTCCTTAATCGGATGCTCCAATGCCGTATAGTGGAAATCATGTAATTGACGGTGGGAGGCCCTTGAGGGGGTGCTAGATAGACGTAGTTTAACCATTTGGCGCATCCCTTGATATTCTTGACTGCAATGGTAAACTCTGGCCATGTGCGTCTGCGGAGTACAGGAACATAACAAGGGTTATATTTAATAAAAAGAGGCATATTCGTCCAGGTGCGAACCATCTCCGGGTAGGTTTCGAGGAGTCGGATCCTCCAAGTGGGTTGATGAATGGATCCTTTTTTGGCGCTCTCTGGGATATCATCTGGCCCAAATTGTGTAGCAAACGTTGGAGGTTTGCCACATCTATGTTGGATTTCTGCATTGTAGTCCGCCAGGAGTATACAATAGGGCACGTATTGATCATCATTGGTTCCGATCCATCTATGGTGGGACATGCTGCGGAAGTATTCTGATTTAATAATAGTGTCCTCTATCTTTGCCATAGATTGGATTTGAACTGCCACTCGATCTTCATGAGTTGATGCCGTTTTCTCTAGTGTTTGGAGCCACTCAGGTACTTCGATTTCTAGCGTATCCATTCCTTCTGCGGTTTGTTCACCACCTGGCATTGGCATAGGAACGTAAGGTTCCTCATACGTCTCATCTACCTCGATGGGTACCAAATCCTCGGGTTCTGGTTCGACAACTGGAGAGGGTTGCCTTTCATGTGTGAGTAATCTTGCCTGTAATTCGGCCACCTGCTCTTTCAATGCCTTGACTTCCTCTGAAGTCGTGGTCGTTTCTGTGACTTTGGGTGCTGTCTGTTGCTCTTGGAGTTGATTGCGCAGCGCATCACGTTCCCTTTCTAAGTCATCATGAGCTTCTAATAGATCTGCATAGCTGTCCAAGATGGTCTTCATTGTCTCTGAGGGCACAGCTTTAAACTGCTCTGGATCAATTTCGTGTGGAGAGCCTTCCATTGCAGCTTCTAGATTTGCTTCATTTTGCTGCTGCAATCTCTTGTTTTCCTCAAGGGCGGCCGCCATGTGTTTTCTGAGAAGTGCCAGGTTACGCCGGACTTTGAGATTATCGGCTTGGTATACCTCGAGCAAAGCTTCTAGTTGTTTGGCACCTGATTCTGTCGATGGTTGGGGTGCCGCCAATAATGTTTGGTGAGCTTGCTCAAGCGTCGTGTAACGTTGATTCAGTTCTGCATTTTCTGTGTGTAGAATGTGAAACTGTCTTTGTAAGTTTTGATGGTGCGTTTCCAGTTGCTGATATCGGTTGTCCAGAGCTTTGTACTCATGCTGGAGCTGGTATACACATTGGTTTAATGCTAAAAATATGTTATTTACATTAAATAGTGCTGGGAAGGGTGAAGATGCAGGGGGAGTGGGGGCGGGAATGGGAGAGGTGAATGATGTGGATGTAGGCGGAGATGTGGGTGGAGGGGGTATAGGTGAGGAAGGTGTCATGGGGGGAGGAAGTGGTGCTGTGGCAGGTGAGGTTTCCATCGTGTCAACTGTTTGAGTGACGGTGTAGATGGGAATCGTGGGTGGAGTGGATGTGACATCGGTGAACAGGGTGGTGAAGGTGGGCATGGTGACTCCCCCGTAATGGATTCCCGGAGAGAGTGGGATGCCCATGACAATGGTAGTGGTAGTGGATGTGGTGGTGCTAGTGTCCTGTGGTGGAGTGAATTGTGTAGTGTGAGGTGGGGATGGTGGTGACAACGGTGCTTCGTGATATTCTTCTGCTTGCGCTGACTCGCCTGGTGCTGATGTATTGATGTGAATTTGCTTCCCGGACCTCCTGGGACGAACGGGAACTCTTTTTTCAAACCTGTGGATGTAGGCCATTGCCTCATGAATGGCCTCGTCCAGTCCTACAGCGTCGGCATGAAGGTTCATGGACTCAATGAACAACTCGTCCACACCTTCTTCAGCTAGCAAGTCGTTCATGAGTCTTTTGCCCTGTTCTAGAGACATCTGATGCTGTTCCTGAACCAGTCGCATGGTTCGATATAGTCTCTTGATTTGTGCCGAATATGCTGGGGCACTTGCTAACTCGGAGAGTTCGTCATATTCTTGATGTTGTTCTTCGTCGGCTTCTTCTTCGTCTCCTCCTGCCTCTTGTTCATCTACATCGACTTCTACAACTTGGGGTTGGGTGGGGGCCGATGTTGTTTTGGGTTGTGGTTCCTGAGCTCGCGCTGCTTCCGCTTCGAGGTTAGAGTCATAGATTAATCTGGCAATTTCTTCATCCGTGAGGTCCTCAAGAGTAAATCCCTGCGGGAATTCCAAATCAGATGGAATGGGTGGAAACACCAGATTAGGCCCCTCCGTGCTTGGTCTTGGTAGCCGGATTGTGAATGGCCTAACTCGTCGTGTCTGGGGAGGGGTGATTTCTGGTGTAGCGGTAGCTCCCCTGGGTTGGGCACAGGGTAGTTGGACTCCCCCCCTCATCTTCTTTGATGGGGGACCTGCTGCTGATAGTCTTCTTTGGAATTCTTGGACTCGGGACCATACGAGTGCCCGCTGAACAGGCACGTCATAAGCCAAGCATCTATAGATTATTCTAGTCAGAGCACAACACCCGTGGAGCACATTCTTCTGTTTCTTGTTCCACCTTTGATGTGCTAGGTGGATCTGGTCTATGATCCAGTGTGGCACATTGATGGGCAGGCTTTCGGTTTCTGCTAGATATAAACTGAACCATATTTTTTTAGGGGGCATTGTGAATCGTTCTTGGGCGGGAAACGCAAAATGTTGCATGATGGTTCGCAGGTGAAGCGCAATGGTAGGTGTCATCGCCACCATGTCCTTGAGCTTATTAAGATCCTTGTGCTTCATTCGACCTGGAACCATGGTTTCCTTTTCTGTTGGGATGTGCATGCCATACATACCCAACGCTTCTCTTACCAGATTGAGGGTCAACTTGAATCTTTTGAGCTCATTACCCGGCAGCAGTGATGGCAACACAAAGGTGCTGTCGCCGCCCTTGGCTCTGCTTGGCGTGATGGTACTGATCAGATAAGAGCATCGTAAAAAATCCGGCTTTGGTAAGTGAGTCCTGAAATAACTTTCCACACCTGCTTTGACCCAAACTGATCTCATGACTTCGGCATTCTGGTAGCTTTCAAATTCGCGTGTGAAAAAGTGGTATCGACCCCATTTGCCATTGAACTCCAATTCTGCTTCCCAGAAGTAGGTTCCATCGCCCAGTGGTCCAGCAACATCACTGAACCAATGCGCATGCTTACCTACTTGAGAAGTGTGTCCTTGAGGAGGATCCTGGATGGGGAGCACATGCACTTCTTGAAGCTCTTGCGGTCTTGCGGTGAGACGTGGCTCAAGGAGAAGTGTTTCTATGTCCACGATCTGGGGACCAGATCCGGCTTGAGAGCTGGTACCTGCTTCTGCCATGGCCCTGTTTGCTGATTGGTTCTGTGAGAATATAGAACCAAGTGTTAACATCGTAATGGACAAAATAAATCCGTTGTTGTCCCCGTTACAACATTAACATGAGGTAGATGGTGCGTTAGTGGTTAGTAAGTGCATAAAGACAGTGAGTGTAGTTAGGGATTATGTTGTCCTAGGAAACTATTGCAGTTAGTAAGTGGGTATGACTTTACAAATTGGGGTCGGGGGGTTTATTACAGGCCCTAGGCTGCCAAATGCAGTGAATGGGCTTTGCTTTCGGTTTCGGAGAGGCTCTAGAGAGCTTTCTCGGTGTCGTGGTTTGAAAACGAGGCCTTTTTGGGACCCATTTACAATTGATTACAAGCACACTCTTGGGTCTTGGTGTGTTCATGAGCGTTGAGAACGAGTGAAATTTGGCAGTATGCGTCGCTGCGTTATGCTGTTTAGGTTGTGGCCTCAGCGTAGCAACTTGTGCCATCAAGCAAGCCTTAGGCACCCAAATTTGTCTTGATTGTGGGCTTGCCTTCATCGACTTCTTGGGCACCCAAATAGATTTTACTTTAGTAGAAGAATTTCTGAAAAACTTCTTATTAGCGTTGTGTCGTTGGTCACTAATAAGAGGCTTTGCCCCTGTAGTTGACGGTGGTGCAACCGGTCGTTCGCCTTTCCGCACCCATACCTGGTCTATTTTCTGGGCCATTCTACTGCGCAGGTACTTTTGATCTCGGACATAGGTAGTACCCTGCTTCTTCTGCCTTTGATCCATCTTGGGTTGCTGCCTCTTTCTAGCCTTTGGAAAAGAAGGGAGTTCCGTTGCATTCCTGACTCCTTTTTTGCGAATATCATTCCTCTGCAACACATAGTTTTGGACAAGAACAGCATGGTCATCTTCATGTGTACCCCTGGAAGGACCAGGAGTCTGTGCCTTTCCTAGTTCCTTGAGTGCTCGATTGTCTAATTCTACTGTAACTCGACTATGATTGACCCAAACCTGGAGAAGTCCACTTCTTAGGTTTAGATTGACTGCTTGGTCATAAATCCAATCTTGACCCAGGACGAGAGGTTCAGTGAGATCCTCGTCCTGGCACACTAGTACTTTAACTGTCATTGCTTCATCATGAATGTAGAGGGGAAGTTCCACCTCGCCCATACAAGGGGTTTCCACGCCTCCCAATCCTATGAGATATGCCTCCACAGGATTGACAGTTAACTGTAACTCTTGACAGTAAGACATTCTAACAGCACTAGTGGCTGCACCTGAGTCAATCAAGGCTCTTACAGTCCTTGCACTTTTTCCTTGTCCTATATCTAGGGTTACGAAAGGACGTCGATCAGTTATCCTAGGTGAGCTGGTTCCTGCGACTTCACACATTGCCACATGATATCCTTGATATGCATAGTCATTTGTCCTAGGCTGCTCTCTACCTTGCCTACGTAATTTCATCCTTCTAATGCGTTCTAAAGCTTCTACTTGAGCTTCTTCTCGCACTCGCTTTTCTTCCTCTTTGCGTTTCTTAGCAGTATTGAGTCGGCTAAGCATTTCTTCCGTGAGGGGTTCCTGGTACAACTTGACTCTGCAACCGCTAATATAATTTGGGAGAACATCACCCTCTAATGTGGCCAATTGTACCGCTCCGCTTGTGGAGATCCTATTGATGATCATAGGTCCGTAGCCTCTCTTTTCTAGCTTCCTCGCGTGTTGTTTGAGTGTATAGACTAGGACTAGATCTCCTGCTTTCAAGCCTTTATCCTTCACATGGGCATCGAAATATGCCTTCTGCCTCTTCTTGGCAGCATATATGCTTGCAGCGGCTCTCAGTCTCGTTTCTCCTAATCGTTCAAGGTCAAAGATCCTAGAGGAGAGCTCATGACCTGTCCATTCGTGCTCTTGTGCTACTCTCAATGTAGGGATCAGGAAGTCCAAGGGTAACACAGCATTTTGGCCAAATACCATCTGAAAGGGAGTGGCTTGGAGTACCGTTTTGTAGGCCACTCGGTATGCCCAAACAGCATGGTGTAGCTGTTTGTCCCAATCAGAGCGTTTAGTGTTCACTAATTTCGTCAGTACATTGCATAAAATCTTATTAGTGCTCTCAGCTTGTCCATTAGCTTGAGGGTGATAAGGGGCAGACTTCTTGTGTATTACCAAGAATTCTTGGAGTAGATTTTCAATTACTTCATTCAAGAAATGAGTGCCCCTATCACTTACAAGCTCTATAGGTAGCCCATATCTCGTGAATACATTCTCAAACAAGAATTTGGCAGTTGTTTGAGCATCGTTCTTTGTCGTAGCCTTTACCTCTACCCACTTGGTGAGATAATCTGTTGCAACAATGATGTATTCCGCATGAGAACCCTTAGCTGGGGGATTAATAGGACCTACGAAGTCAATTCCCCACTTAGAGAATGCTCGTCCGCCCATCATAGGTTTTAGTGGCATCTCATCTTTGCGTATAGGGTACTGAGTCCTCTGACATACATCGCACCGTTTCACATAGGTATGTGCATCCATGTGAAGGGTCGGCCACTAGAAGCCCGCAAATAGAATTGCCTTGATCACCCGATCTGGTCCAAAGTGTCCTCCTGCTACACCTTGGTGAGCAGTTTCCAAGATCTTAAGATACTCACTTTCATGGACGCATAATCTCAGGTAACCATCCTTACCGCGCTTATATAGATTATTACCGACGAGTGAGTAATCCTGGGCTTCTTGTTCTAAACTCCTTTTCCTCGCTAGAGTCATGTCTGGAGGGAATGTGTTTGTCCTCAAGAATGATACTAGAGGTTCACTCCAATCTGGCACAATGGATATTTGATACAGAGTAGCGTGTTCCACTGGTGGTTTAGTGCAACAGATTGGGCATTCCTTGCACACATTTTGGACATCCGCTTCCATAGTTGGCCAATGCACTCCGAATCTCTTTAGAGTTTGCAACGTTCGTTGCTTCGAATGGTGTTGCTCTAACGCACCTACATGTGCTAATTGCAACCATTTAGCGTACTCATCCTCTTCTACGCAACAAGCCAAGATCCCTTGATCTGTGTGCTTGTACATGCTGCCTGCCATGATATGGTACTTTTGGGCTTTTACGATCTCTCTATTCCGTGTGTTCACCACTGGATGATTAGGCCCGTATGTCAATATTGGTACTATTGGCTTGGCCCACTGCGGCACCACTTCCAAATTAAACAAGTAAGCGTCAGGAAGGTCATCTGGCACTCCTTGTGGGGCTTCTCCCGATGTGAGCCTAGAGAGATGATCTGCTCTCAAATGAGTCCTTCCTTTTCTTACCACAACCTCGAAGTCGTATTCCATTAGTAAGAGAAACCATCTTACTAATCTACCTGTATTGCATGGCTTGTTTACTAGGTACAACAATGTCTGATGATCAGTAAAAAATTTAAACTTATTTGCAAGCAAATAGTGTCTAAATTTCTTGACTGCATATACCATGCCTAATCCTTCACGTTCTGTAGTGGTGTAATTCCGTTCGGCCGCATTCAATTGTCTACTGGCATAGGCAATTGGGAGATCCATATTACCTTCACCCGTAGGTTGCGCAAGCACACATCCAACGGCATAATTGGATGCATCCACATGAACATGGAATGGCTTATTCCAATCTGGTGTGGTCAAGATTGGTGCTGAACACAATCTTCGTTTAAGCTCCTGGAAGGAATTCTCACATTCATCCGTCCACTCAAAGTTTGTCAGAAGTCCGTACATGGGCTTTGCAATGACAGCATACATGTGTATAAATCGTCGATAATAACCACAATGCCCCATGAAAGCTTGTACTTCCTTGACATTCTTTGGCCTAGGTAGCTCTGCTATGGCTCGCACTTTCTCTTCGTCAGTAGATATGCCATTCTTTGACACTATGTGTCCTAGAATCTTGCCTTGCCTGACCATAAAAACGCACTTTTCTGGGTTCAGGCAGACTTGGTACTCTCTACATTTGTCAAAGATTTGCCTGAGTTCCGGAATATGGGTTTGTCTAACATTGGAATGAGCACAAAGGTCATCAACATAGACTTCTAAATTCTTCCTCAGGAACTCCTTAAACACATGGCACATCAGCCTCTGGAAGGTAGCTGGTGCATTGGTAAGCCCAAATGGCATTACTCTAAAAGCAAAAATGCCCCATTCTGTGGCAAAGGCTGTCTTATGCTGATCCTCTGGAGCTATGGCTACTTGATTGTAGCCAGAAAATCCATCAAGGAAGCTGTACACTTCCTTGCCTGCCACTCTTTCTAAGAGATGTTCTGTGATGGGAAGCGGATAGTTATCTCGAATCGTGGCGGCATTAACCTTTTTCAAGTTAATGCACACACGCAGTTTGCCATTCTTTTTGGGCACCACTACAATGGGGGATACCCATTCAGTGTGCTCAATTTCATAGATAAATCCAGCTTCAACCAGTCTATCTATCTCTTCCTTGATCTTAGCAGCATAGTTATCGTTATATGTATAAGGCTTTTGCTTAGAGGGTTTGGCATCTGAGGTCATGGGGATGGTGTGTGAGCATATGTCAGGGTCAACACCTTTCAAATCCTTGTAACTCCAAGCGAATACATCTCTGTATTCTCTTAGCAAGGCAATCAATTCATGCTCTTCTTCTTCTGTCAGGTCATGGCCTATATACGTGCATCTCTCCTCTCCTTCTTCTATGGCCACTACTATTTTCTTTGTGGTTTCTTTGTTATCATAGGCCTCTCCTGATTGTGCCTCTCGTTTAGGCATTCTTATCATGACTCTCCTGTCGTCAATCTCATATTTCTTAAAATTTTACGGGACCTCAAACAAAGATTCTTCCTCCTCTGGTGAGACTTCTTTCTTCTTTCGTTTCTTTCCTTCTTCCTTAGGGGTCATATGCGTTGCTAATCTTACATCATTTGTAACCTCTCCATGCCTCTGGGGTTGAAATTCTACTTCATGGAAGTATTCTTTATCTGATGCAAATGGAGGGTCCATAATGATTGACTCTAGATCGGAGTCACTTGCATCCTCAAATGCATCAGAGCTAGGTTCACATTCTTCTAGAACTGCCTCTCCCATGATTGGCTCTATGGAGAAGACTGAAATATCATAGCCATCCTCATCACAGTGAGGTGTCCATTGTTCTTCATTGATGGCTACGTCCATTGTTGCTAAAATTTCTGCCCAGCCATGGGGTTCAAATTCCTCGTCTGGAAAAACTACAGGTGCATAGGCTGGGTCTTGAATGGGTCTATGGGTTTCGTTTGCACCTATTTCTCTGGCCTTTTCTCTCTTCTCTTCCTCTACTGCTACCTTGCACATCCATAAGTGAGTGTCTTCATGCATCCATGAGGATCCAGACCCTATGGAATGCACCGATTCTGTATCATCTTTGGCTCTATGGATGGGATTCCATTGGATAGGAGGGACATCTCTATGAGAATAATCCTTGAGATTGACTTTGGTTGTAACACCTAAGTGCTGCAGGTACAAAGAATTGGTTCCCCAATCCTGTACCACTTGCAATTGTCGCATAAATGGCCTTCCCAAAATCATCTCATAGGCATGATTTTTACTGAAGTCACATATGGCAAAGGTATGTTCAAACTCGACACCACAAGTGGTGAGAGTTATTCCTTCTAGCAATCCTAGGGGTCTCTCTATGTGGCCATCGGCCATCTGCAATTTCATTCTCGTCGGCCTGAGTGTTGGCTTGCCCCAACGCTTCCATAAGGAGGTGGTGGCAATTGCAACTCCTGCACCTGAGTCCAAAATTGCCTTGGTGGTGTACTCCTGGTAGGTAATGGGAAGATAGGTGTTCCCTTCTTCACCTTCGCACATATCTCCTATCTTATCCAAGGGAATTTCTGGCACTGTCCTATGGGATCCTACCCAGGAATGAGGTTTTGCAACTTCAGTTACTCGACTGGCTGCATATTTCCGCGCGTTTGGTCTATCCTCAGGCAACTCTTCCAAAGTGAGGTCGTGTTGCACCTTGGTGTTCGTTACTACCTCCGTGTTCCTCGGTATGACTGAGTCGTCGTTCCTTACCATGACTGTGGGTGCTCTCATACATGTGGACTTTGCTTCCCATGGGCCTGTGAAGTGGGGTAGCTCCTGTATGGAATTAGACTCAAAGTCCAATCTCTCCTGAGATTGAGCACTCTCATGTTCCCCGTAAATTGATGGGATGTCTTGTGGGAATTGGTCGTGTGCATCGTCCACAAGTTCAAAAGGAGGGGCGACCTCACTTTCGTTATCCCATTTGTCTTCTTGAATCTCTCGTAGGAAGTCTGGTGCAAACCGATTCATAGAAGAAGAAGTGTCTGGCTCCGTAGAATTAGGTACATATGCTACCTGGGAAGGAGGGCTTATTCTATCGTTGGCTCTTTCCTCGTTGTCATAGATAGCTGAAGCACAAGCTTCTTGGGGAGGATTACTTATGCTATTACTTTTCCGAACAGGCTCATACGCTCTCTGGGAAGGAATGTGGGTTACCTGTGGAGGTACATAGGCTTTCGAGGGAGGCTCCTGTGACCTTTGGGGAGGAAGATAGGCTCCTTGAGGAGGCACATGGGCTTCCTGAAGAGGCTGGCTTATCCGTTCTCTTGCCCTTTCCTTTCTTTGAGGGGTAGGCTCCTTTTCTGGCTGTGCAATTAGCCTCTCTAATCTTTCTAAGGAGGGAAAGGAGCCTGGTTTAGTGGAATTAGCCACATACACTTCTGACGGGGAATGCTTCATGTTTCTGCTTGCTTTATCTTTTTCTTGATTTTTTTCTTCCTTGGCAGATCTTGCAATTATTTCCTCTAACTTCTCTAGGAATCCATCCAAGTGTAATTGCGTTTTGGCTGAGCCCGAGTAATTGAAAAGGCGACTGGCTTCAAACATAGTCTGAGCCAATGCGACCATTTTCGCGCACAGTTTGGTTCTTTCTATCTCTAGGTCAGCTCTAGGATAGCACTTGTCATGATCCGTGACGTTTGGCCCTTCTTGGATTCTGGCCTGATATGCTTTAAGCATCATGTTTAGGTCTTCAGGAGTGGGATCTGCTAGGACTGATCCTACCCTAGGAGGTGGTGGAATCGTATGAAGTGGTGGGGAAGGTGGTGGGTCAGATGGAGATGGTAGGGGTGGCGGCGGGGTATTGTGAGAGGGGATTTGAGAGGTGATTTCAGTTATCCTAGCTTTGGTTTCTCTTATGCTTTCCTCAAGTTCACTCATCTTTTTAGCCCATTGTCTTTTCATTCTTTCCCGACTATCTTTCCATGCTCTAGTCCTTTTCTTTGTTATGCTCTCGGTTTCACTAGCCTCTGAGTTCTTATCCTGGTTTGTCTCTTGGTTTTGCTGCAATGCCTGAGCTCTAGTGACTACCTGCACTGGTGCAGTGGAAGTGACGCTTCCTGAGGAATCTACAACCAAACCAATCACATTGATCGGAGTGATTTTTGGCATATTATTGGGGTTCTTTGGGCAATCTCGTAAAAGATGCTCTTTTCCACAATCTTGGCAAAAACCTTGGATAGTCACTGACTGGGGTTGTGTAGGTGGGGGTAAGGGACAATCACGGATGAGATGATCTCCTTGGCATCTTGTAGCTCAGTGATGAGTAGCACCTCCTTTAATGTCAATCCGGGAAGACGTGAGGATGGTATGAAGACCTCGAGCAAGTGGCGGCACAAGTGCGTGAGTGAGAAGCACACTAGCATGCACACACATACACACACACGCGCACGCACGGTAAGACAAAGAGTGAGAATCAATGGAGCTTTTAGATTACTTTCAAAATGCTCTTACAAGTTCGTTTCAATTACAATCTACCCTCAAAAATGAGCTCTCTAGCTCTTTTTATAGTTTTTGACTAGCTTTTGGCCCTGTCCAGACCTAGTGTCCGGCCTAGTTAAAAATTAGGTTCCAGGGCCAATTTGAGGGCTCAAACGGAGTCTAAAAAATACGAAAATTGATATGTAGGTACTTCTAAGGCTCCTCAAGCTCAAGGACTCCTTGGCTTGCACAAAATGGAGCTACAAAAATATGAAATGGTATTTACAATGATTGTTAGTGATAAGAATCACTGTTAAAAGATGTAGATTGGAAAAATTGAAGGGCCTATCTGCCAGATTTGCGTCGACTGCTTTGTCTACTTACTCCTTCACCTTGTTCCGACTCTCTCCGTTGGCTTCCTTGTCTCGTCAATCCTTGGGTTCCCTGGCTTCCTTGTCTAGTCAGTCCTTGGGTGCCCATACTGCTCTCAACACCCCCCCCTCTCTCGCGTCTGTCGTCCCTGACAGACCCTTGTTGCTGGGGGTGTTGGATGTAATATTCCACAACCTGAGTGGCAAGCTGATGTTCTTGTAAGCGTAGTCCCCTGGCCAAATCTGTCATCATACGATCCCAATCGATTGGTCCTGGAACGTCCGGATGTGGCAGACGTAACTGATCTGCATGGATCGCTTGTTCTACTGCGAATAGATGTAGCAAATGTGTGGGTCTGGGAATGAAAATTTCGGAATTGTATTCCCAGAAGCCCGTAGAGAACATTTCCTCAAATGTTTGCTTGAAGCATGCGGGCAAGTACTTGATTCGTGCATGCCAAGCAAAGATAACAGTGACCGAGGGGGTTTGGCTCATGTCGTAGACTAAATCCTTGTTGCCTTGAGCGAATCCAGGAGCGGAGATGTATGGAGCTTGGACATTCCGAAAGGTTTTGAAGACAATGGTCATGAGCTCAAATATCTTCATACACATTTTCGCTGCTATATCAGGTACATTGTTTAGGCGTGCGGACCAGTGCCGAATGGTTGATATCATGTAGGCTACGGTTGGAGGTCCTCGAGGTGGAGCAAAATACGGGTAGTTAACCCAAGCCGAGCACTCTTTATTGTTGCGTACCTTGATTGCAAATGCTTGCCAGGATCTGCGACGTACCACTGGACAATAGCATGGATTATACTTGATATAGAGTGGCATGGTAGCCCAGGTACTCATCATCTCAGGGTAATCGGTGAGTAAACGTGCACGCCAATTAGGTTGGAAAATCGAGCCAGCACGTGCATCGGTCGGTAAATCCCCTATCTCAAATTGAGTAGCGAATGTGGGCTCCTTCCATGTATGTCTTTTGATTTCTGCATTATAATCATGTAGTAAGACAAAATAAGGCATGTATTGCGATTCTGATGTTGTGATTAACCGTTGATGGGATAATTGTTGAAAGTAGGAAGACCGAAGGACCGTTTCTTCCAGATTCGTGAGAGATTGCATTTGCACGGCCACACGATCATCATGTGTCTTACCCACTTTCTCGACCCTTCTGACCCAATCTGGAACTTGAATTTCTAACGTGTCTTGTCCTTCTTCTGTAGTTCGACCACCAGGTGTCGGCATAGGCTCGTATGGCTCTTCGTAGCTGTCCTCGACGGGGATTTCCACTACTGTTTCAGGTTCTGGTTCTTCAATGGGCGAGGGGGGTCGTTCATATGGTAGGAGGCGTGCTTGGAGTTCTGCCACCTGTTTCCGAAGGGTCTCCATTTCTTCTGTAGATTGTTGCAAGATTACCGGCTCCTGTTGAGCAGGATGTACACTGGCTAACTGTTTCTTTAGATCGGCACATTCAGTCTCTAGTTTTTCATATGACTCCAGGAAATTTGCATGCTCCTCAAGTAGGATGCGGATGTCTTCTGATGGAACTGCTCTATATCGGGTAGGGCTAATGGTTGCTCCTACGGTTCCTTCCATAGCCGCTTCAAAGTTGTCTTGATTTTGTTGTTGAAGTCGTTTGTTCTCCTCTAGTGCTGCGGCCATATGCTTCCTTAATAGCCCAATGTTGCGTCAGAGTGTGGCATTAGATATCATTTGCGCTTGAAGCACTGTTTCTAGCTCCTTAACTGCTTGGTCATCTACAGTTGATGCCTTTGATTCCAATTCGGAGTGAGCCTGCTGTAGTGTGGTATGCTCGTCTAGGAGCGTCAGGTAGTCAGCCTCAATAGTGGTGACTCTAGCTTGGAGACGTTGAGATTCTGCCTGTTCTTCTAATTGATGGAAGTCTTGTTGTAGCTGATGTGCACACTGAAGTAATGTGTCGAACGTACTATTTACATTATGAGATGCAAGGGAAATAGTTTGAAATGCAGAGGAGGTGGGATTGGGTAGGGGTGTAGTGAATGCTGTGTGTGCCACTGATGTGAGTGGTGAGGTGGGGGGCAAGGGAGGGGAAGGTGGGGAAATCGTGGGGAGAGGTGCTGTGGTTGGTGAAATGTCCATTGGATCAGACAAGGTGGTGTGTGCAGGGGCTACCATATAGGTGGGTATGGTAGGTGAAGTGAGTGTGGTGTCCGTGTAAATTGATGTCGTTGCGAACATCGGAGGAGGGTGCCTTTGAAACATGGGAGAGCGGAAGAACTGCTCCACAAAGGACGGGTATTGGGGTGGTGAGGTCCGGTTGAAAGAGGTGTAGGGGCCAGCTGGGAAGTGAGGGTTATGGAATGGAGGTACTCGTATTGGGGGATAGGTCGGGAAACACAGGGTTCCTTCCGTGGGCGCTGGGTTTCCAACTACGCTGGTAATTATGGGATGGCCAGTCATGGGTTCAGCGGATAGATGGGACGAAGTGTACAAGGGATTGGTGACGAAGGAGAAGAGGGTGTCTTGTGAGGTGGGTTCTCGAAATGAGAATGATTTGAATGAGGATGGATTATAAGTGGAGGTAGAGGTGATGACTGTCGTTTCCTCCAAGGTGGGAGGTGGTGGTGGGGGCGGAGAAGGTGGTGATGGAGGATGCTGGGGTGAGATGGGTGATGTCTGAACGAAGGTTTCAGCGGAGAGGTCAGTGGTGGTTATGGGGGTGGCTGTGGTCTCAATGGGTACTTCCGGTTCTGTGACGGGTATCCTGATAGTCTTACCTGCTCGTGGTAATGTGTCCACTCTGCGTTTGTCATACCTTACGGACTGGCGGACTGCGGTGTGGACAGCCTCTGGAACTCCTAAGGAGTCTGACACTAATTTGAGGGTGTCAATGAAATGTTGGTCCACTCCTTCATCTGATAGCATTTCTTGCATCAAAGCTTGACCTGATACCAGAGAGAGCTGATGCCTTTCTTGTACTGCTTTGATAGTGTCGTATAGCCTTCGTAGTTGAGATGTATATGCAGGTGCACCTACAAGTTCTGGCACTTCTTGTTGCTCCTCTTGTTGCTCTTGATCATACTCCTCCTCCTCATCCTCCTGTTCTTCATCTCCGTCATCTTCTTCCTCCACTTCAACAGGTGTGACAGGTGCTTGGGAGGTTGTGGCCTGCGTTTGTACATTTTCCGCTTGTTGTGCCTCTTCTGTCTCCAGCTCTACATCTTGTAATAGTTGTTCGAAGTCTTCATTAGTGAGTTCTTCCAAAGCTGCACCACTAGGAAATTCGAGATCCGTTGGGATGGGAGGAAATATCAAAGTGGAACCATCGGTGCTGCGTCTTGGAAGTCGGAGTGTGAATGGTCGGACTCTTCGGGGTGGCGGGGTGACTTCTGGTGTTAGGGTGGCTCCACGTGGCTGAGCACATGGGACTTGGACCGTGCCTCTCATCTTCTTAGAAGGGGGTCCAGTGGATGTCCTGCCTCGAAACTGCTCTACCCGATTCCACATCAGGGCTCGTTGGATTGGGATGTCATAAGCCAAACACCTATAGATGATTCTTGTCAGAGCACAGCAACCATATAAAACCTGTTTCCGCGGCCAGCGTTTGTGAGCTAAGTGTATCTGATCAATTATCCAGTGGGGTAGGTTGATGGTGAGGCTCTGTGTCTCTGCCAGATACAGGCTAAACCAAATCTTTTTGTGCGGCATGGTGAATCTATCCTGCGCCGGGAAAGCAAAGTGTTGCATGCACATGCGAAGGTGTATTGCAATATTAGGCGTCATGGATACCATGTCTTTTAGTTTGGTGAGACTTCGATTCTTCATGTAGTCCGGTACTAGGGTTTCCTTCTCTGTAGGAATATGCATGCCGCGCATATCCAGAGCTTCTCTCACCAAATTGTTTGATAGCCTAAACCTCTTGAGCTCATTCCCCTTTGTCAGAGATGGAATCACAAATGAGCTTGCACCTTTTGGGTTCGGATTTGGAGTCAAGGTGTTGATGAGATAGTAGCATCGCATGAAGTCAGGTTTTGGGAGTCGGGCACTGAAATAGGCACTCAATCCGGCTTTTTCCCATATCGGACGTAGACCTTCCGCATTTTGTAACTTCTCAAATTCTCTTGTAAAGAAATGGTATCTGCCTTGCTTTCCATTGTAGTCCAACTCTGATTCCCATAGATACGTTCCTTCCCCCAAAGGTCCTGCTACTTCGGTAAACCAATGTGAAGTCTTTCCCACGGGCATGGTGTGGCCACGCGGAGGGTCCGCAATAGGTATGATTTTGACGGCCTGCAACTCTTCTGGTCTTTCGACTGTCTCAGGCAAAACGGGTAAACTGTCCAAGTCCACCACTTGCGGGTTTGTTTCTGTGTGAGAGCTAGTTCCTGCGGCCTCCGCCATGTTGAAAATGTCGCAGCTGATTCTGTGAGAATATATGAATAAACGTTAACATTGCAATGGACACAAAAATGACATGGTGTCCCTTGTTACAATATTAACTTAAAGTTCTGGAGTGGTTAGGAGTTAATAAGTGCTCGGTGCTGGTGTGTGTAGTTAGGAGTTAGGTAGACCTAAGAGCTAAGCGAAATGATGTGAATTAAGAGTGAAGCGGTTAGTAGGTGGTCATGGATTTACAATAGGGCCAGGGGGTTTGTTACAAGTCTTGGGCTTCCAAATGCAGTGGATGGGTTTTACTCGTGGTTCCGTAGAGATTCTCGAGAGCTTTATAGGTGTGTCAGCTTTAACCTGAGGCCTTTTAGGGGCCCATTTACAACTGATTCTGTTCGTGTTCATGTGCCTTGGTGTTGAAAATGAGTGGATGTAGGCTGTTCGAGTGAATGGATCAGGCTGTGTAGGGTGTGTTCTCGGTGTAGCTATCTGAGCCCGCAAACAAGCCTTAGGCACCCAAATTTGTCTTGATTGTGGGCGAGCCTTCATCGACTTTTTGGGCACCCAAAGAGATTTCACGTGAGCCGAAGAATTTCCGGAAGACCTCTTATTAGTGACGTGTTGATGGTTATTAATAAGAGGCTTCGCCCGTGCTGTTGGCGTGGGTGCAACCGGGTGTTCGCCTTTTCGCACCCACACTTGGTTCACTTGTTGAGACATTCTGCTGCGCAGGTTCTTTTGATGTCCGGCAGAGGTAGTACTCTGCTTCTTCTGCCTTTGCTCCACCTTTGGTTGTTGCCTCCTTCTGGCCTTTGGAAAAGAAGGGAGTTCCGTTGCATCCCTGACTCCTTTTTTGCAAATATCATTCTTCTGCAACACAGGGTTTTGAACAAGAACAGCATGGTCATCTTCATGTGTACCCCTGGAGGGACCAGGAGTCTGTGCCTTTCCTAGTTCCTTGAGTGCTCCTTTATCCAACTCTATTGTAATTCGACTATGATTGACCCATACCTGAAGAAGTCCACTTCGTAGGTTTAAGTTGACTGCTTGGTCATAGATCCAGTCTTGACCCAAGACAAGAGGTTCAGTGAGATCCTCATCTTGACACACTAGTGCTTTAACTGTCATTGCCACATCATGAATGTAGAGGGGAAGTTCCACCTCGCCCATGCAAGGGGTTTCCACGCCTCCCACTCCTATGAGATATGCTTCCACAGGAGTGACAGTTAACTGTAACTCTTGACAGTAAGACACTCTAACAGCACTAGTGGCTGCACCTGAGTCAATCAAGGCTTTTACAGTCCTTGCACTCTTTTCCTGTCCTATATCTAGGGTTACGAAAGGACGTCGATCAGTTATCCTAGGTGAGCTGGTTCCTGCGACTTCACACATTGCCATATGATATCCTTGATCTGCATAGTCATTTGTCCTAGGCTGCTCTCTACCTTGCCTCCGTAATTTCATCCTTCTGATGCGTTCTAAAGCTTCTGCTTGAGCTTCTTCTCTAATTCGCTTCTCTTCCTCTTTGCGTTTCTTAGCAGTGTTGAGTCGGTTGAGCATTTCCTCCGTGAGGGGTTCCTGATACAACTTGACTCTGCATCCGCTAATATAATTAGGGAGAACATCACCCTCTAACGTGGCTAATTGTACTGCTCCACTCGTGGAGATCCTATTGATAACCATAGGTCCGTAGCCTCTCTTTTCTAGCTTCCTTGCGTGTTGTTTTAGTGTATAGACTAAGACTAGATCTCCTGCTTTCAAGCCTTTATCCTTCACATGGGCATCGAAATATGCTTTCTGTCTCTTCTTGGCTGCATATATTCCTGCGGCGGCTCTCAGTCTTGTTTCTCCTAATCGTTCAAGGTCAAAGATCCTAGAGGAGAGCTCATGACCTGTCCATTCGTGCTCTTGTGCTACTCTCAATGTAGGAATCAGGAAGTCCAAGGGTAGCACAGCGTTTTGGCCGAATACCATCTGAAAGGGGGTGGCTTGGAGTACCGTTTTATAGGCAACTCGGTATGCCCAAACAGCATGGTGTAGCTGTTTGTCCCAATCAGAGCGTTTAGTGTTCACTAATTTTGTCAGTACATTGCATAAGATCTTATTAGTGTTCTCAGCTTGCCCATTAGCTTGAGGGTGATAAGGGGCAGACTTCTTGTGTATTACCAAGAATTCTTGGAGTAGATTTTCAATTACTTCATTTAAGAAATGAGTGCCTCTATCACTTACAAGCTCTATAGGTAGCCCATATCTCGTGAATACATTCTCAAACAAGAATTTGGCAGTTGTTTGAGCATCGTTCTTTGTCGTAGCCTTTACCTCTACCCACTTGGTGAGATAATCTGTCGCAACAATGATGTATTCCGCATGAGAACCCTTGGCTGGGGGATTAATAGGACCTACGAAGTCTATTCCCCACTTAGAGAATGCACGTCCACCCATCATAGGTTTCAGTGGCATCTCATCTTTGCGTATAGGATACTGAGTCCTCTGACAGACATCACACCGTTTCACATAGGTATGTGCATCCATGTGAAGGGTAGGCCACCAAAAGCCCGCAAACAATATTGCCTTGATCACCCGATCTGGTCCAAAGTGTCCTCCTGCTACACCTTGGTGAGCAGTCTCCAAGATTTTGATATATTCACTTTCATGGACACATAACCTCAGGTAACCATCTTTACCGCGCTTATATAGATTATCACCTATAAGTGAGTAATCTTGGGCTTCTTGTTCTAAACTCCTTTTCCTAGCTAGAGCCATATCTGGAGGAAATGTGTTTGTCCTCAAAAATGATACTAGAGGTTCACTCCAATCTGGCACAATGGATACTTGATAGAGAGTGGCATGTTCCACAGGTGGTTTAGTGCAACAGATTGGGCATTCCTTGCACAACTTTTGGACATCCGCTTCCATAGTTGGCCAGTGCACTCCGAATCTCTTTAAGGTCTGTAAAGTTCGTTGTTTTGAATGGTGTTGCTCTAGTGCACCTACATGTGCTAGTTGCAACCATTTAGCGTACTCATCCTCTTCTACGCAGCAAGCCAAGATCCCTTGATCTGTGTGCTTGTACATGCTTCCTGCCATGATGTGATACTTTTGGGCTTTTACGATCTCTCTATTCCGTGTGTTTACCACTGGATGGTTGGGCCCGTATGTCAATACTGGTACCAATGGCTTAGCCCACTGCGGCACCACTTCCAAATTAAACAAGTAAGCATCAGGAAGGTCATCTGACACTCCTTGTGGGGCTTCTCCCGATGTGAGCCTAGAGAGATGATCTGCTCTCAAGTGAGTCCTACCTTTTCTTACCACAACCTCAAAGTCATATTCCATTAGCAAGAGAAACCATCTTACTAATCTTCCTGTATTGCATGGCTTGTTTACGAGATATAACAATGCATGATGATCAGTAAAAAATTTAAACTTATTTGCAAGCAAATAGTGTCTAAATTTCTTGACTGCATATACCATGCCTAATCCTTCTCGCTCTGTAGTGGTGTAATTCCGTTCAGCCGCATTCAATTGTCTACTGGCATAGGCAATTGGAAGATCCATGTTACCTTCACCAGTAGGTTGTGCGAGCACACATCCAATAGCATAATTGGATGCATCCACATGAACATGGAATGGCTTATTCCAATCTGGTGTGGTCAAGATTGGTGCTGAACATAATCTTCGTTTAAGCTCTTGGAAGGAATTCTCACATTCATCCGTCCACTCAAAGTTTGTTAGAAGTCCGTACATGGGCTTTGCAATGACAGCATACATGTGTATAAATCGTCGATAATAACCACAATGCCCCATGAAAGCTTGTACTTCCTTGACATTCCTTGGCCTAGGTAGCTCTGCTATGGCTCTCACTTTCTCTTCGTCAGTAGATATGCCATTCTTTGACACTATGTGTCCTAGAATCTTGCCTTGCCTGACCATAAAAACGCACTTTTCTGGGTTCAGGCAGACTTGGTATTCTCTACATTTGTCAAAGATTTGTCTGAGTTCAGGAATATGGGTTTGTCTAACGTTGGAATGAGCACAAAGATCATCAACATAGACTTCTAAACTCTTCCTTAGGAACTCCTTAAACACATGGCACATCAGCCTCTGGAAGGTAGCTGGTGCGTTGGTAAGCCCAAATGGCATTACTCTAAAAGCAAAAATGCCCCATTCTGTGGCAAAGGCTGTCTTATGCTGATCCTCTGGAGCTATGGCTACTTGATTGTAGCCCGAAAATCCATCAAGGAAGCTGTACACTTCCTTGCCTGCCACTCTTTCTAAGAGATGCTCTGTGATGGGAAGCGGATAGTTATCTCGAATTGTGGCGGCATTAACCTTTTTCAAGTTAATGCACACACGCAGTTTGCCATTCTTCTTGGGCACCACTACGATGGGGGATACCCATTCAGTGTGCTCAATTTCATAGATAAATCCAGCTTCGACCAGTCTATCTATCTCTTCCTTGATCTTAGCAGCGTAATTATCGTTATATGTATAAGGCTTTTGCTTAGAGGGTTTAGCATCTGAGGTCATGGGAATGGTGTGTGAGCATATGTCAGGGTCCACACCTTTCAAATCCTTGTAACTCCAAGCAAATACATCTCTGTATTCTCTTAGCAAGGTAATTAATTTGTATTCTTCTTCTTCTGTCAGGTCATGGCCTATATACGTGCATCTCTCCTCTCCTTCTTCTATGGCCACTACTATTTTCTTGGTGGTTTCTTTGTTATCATAGGCCTCTCCTGATTGTGCCTCTCGTTTAGGCATTCTTATCATGACTCTCCTGTCATCTATCTCGTACTTCTTAAAATTTTCTGGGACCTCAAACAAAGATTCTTCCTCTTCTGATAAGGCTTCTCTCTTCTTTTGTTTCTTTCCTTCTTCCTTAGGGGTCACATGTGTTGCTAATCTTACGTCATTTGTCAGCTCTCCATGCCTCTGGGTTTGAAATTCTACCTCATGGAAGTATTCTTCATCTGATGCAAATGGTGGGTCCATAATGATTGACTCTAGATCGGAGTCACTTGCATCCTCATATGCATCAGGGCTAGGTTCGCATTCTTCTAGAACTGCCTCTCCCATGATTGGCTCTATGGAGAAGACTGAAATATCATAGCCATCCTCATCACAGTGAGGTGTCCATTGTTCCTCGTTGATGGCTACGTCCATTGTTGCTAAGATTTCTGCCCAGCCGTGAGGCTCAAATTCTTCGTCTGGAAAAACTACAGGTGCATAGGCTGGGTCTTGGATTGATCTATGGGTTTCTTTCGCACCTACCTCTCTGGCTTTCTCTCTCTTCTCTTCTTCAACTGCTACCTTGCACATCCATAAGTGAGTATCTTCATGCATCCATGAGGATCCAGATCCTATGGAATGCACCGATTCTGTGTCATCTTTGGCTCTATGGATGGGATTCCATTGGATAGGAGGGACGTCTCTGTGAGAAAAATCCTTGAGATTGACTTTGGTTGTAACACCCAAGTGTTGCAGATACAAGGAGTTGGTTCCCCAATCCTGTACCACTTGCAACTGTCGCATAAATGGTCTTCCCAAAATCATCTCATAGGCATGATTTTTGCTGAAGTCACATATAGCAAAACTATGCTCAAACTCGACACCACAAGTGGTGAGAGTTATTCCTTCTAGCAATCCTAGGGGTCTCTCTATGTGACCATCTGCCATTTGCAATTTCATTCTCGTTGGCCTGAGTGCTGGCTTGCCCCAACGCTTCCATAAGGAGGTAGTGGCAATTGCAACTCCTGCACCTGAGTCCAAAATTGCCTTTGTGGTGTAGTCCTGGTAGGTAATGGGAAGATAGGTGTTCCCTTCTTCACCTTCGCACATATCTCCTATCTTATCCAAGGGAATTTCTGGCACTGTCCTATGGGATCCTACCCGGGAATGAGGTTTTGCAACTTCAGTTACTCGACTGGCTGCACATTTCTGCGCGTTTAGTCTATCCTCATGCAGTTCTTCCAAAGTGCGATCGCGTTGCACCTGGGTGTTCGTTATTACCTCCGTGTTCCTTGGTATGACTGAGTCGTCGTTCCTTACCATGACTGTGGGTGCTCTCATACATGTGGACTTTGCTTCCCATGGGCCTGTGAAGTGGGGTAGCTCCTGTATGGAATTAGACTCAAAGTCCAATTTCTCATTAGACTGAGTACTCTCATGTTCCCCGTAAATGGATGGGATGTCTTGTGGGAATTGGTCGTGTGCATCATCCACAAGTTCAAATGGAGGGGCGACCTCACTTTCGTTATCCCATTTATCTTCTTGAATCTCTCGTAGGAAGTCTGGTGCAAACCGATTCATAGAAGAAGAAGTGTCTGGCTCCGTAGAATTAGGCACATAAGCAACCTGGGAAGGAGGGCTTATTCTATCGTTGGCTCCCTCCTCGTTCCCACAAATGGCTGGAGCACAAGCTTCTTGTAGAGGATTACTTATTCTATTACTCTTCCGAGCAGGCTCATACGCTCTCTGAGAAGGAATGTAGGTCACCTGTGGAGGTACGTAAGCTTTCGGGGTAGGCTCATCTGCCTTTTGGGGAGGAAGATAGGCGTCTTGAGGAGGCGCGTGGGCTTCCTGAAGAGGCTGGCTTATCCGTTCTCTTGCCCTTTCCTTTCTTTGAGGGGCAGGTTCCTTCTCGGATTGTGCAATCAGCTTCTCTATTCTTTCCAGCAGTCCATCAAAGTGTAACTGCGTCTTAGCTGAACTAGAAATGTTGAATAGGCGGCTGGCCTCAAACATTGTCTGAGCCAATTCTACCATTTTGGCACAAATCTTAGTTCGTTCAAGCTCTAGCTCGGCTCTAGGATAGCATTTTTCATGATCGGTTATGGTTGGCCCTTCTTGGATTCTGGCCTGATATGCTTTAAGCATCATGTTTAGGTCTTCAGGAGTGGGATCTGCTAGGACTGATCCTACTCTAGGGGTTGGTGGGATTTGATGAGGTGGTGGGGAAGGTGGTGGGTCGGATGGAGATGGGAGTGGTGGAGGCGGGGTAATGTGAGAGGGAGTTTGAGCTGTGAGTTTAGTTATCCTCGCTTTGGTTTCTCTTATGCTTTCCTCAAGCTCACTCATCTTTTTGGCCCATTGTCTTTTCATTCTTTCTCGACTATCTTTCCACGCTCTAGTCCTTTTCTTTGTCACGCTCTCGGTTTCACTAGCCTCTGGGCCCTTTTCCTGGCTTGCCTCTTGGTTTTGCTGCAATGCCTGAGCTCTAGTAACCACCTGCACTGGTGCAGTGGAAGTGACACTTCCTGAGGCATCCACAACCAACCCAATCACATTGATAGGAGTGATTTTTGGCATGTTATTGGGGTTCTTTGGGCAATCTCGTAAGAGATGCTCTTTTCCACAATCTTGGCAAAAGCCTTGGATCGTCACGGACTGATTTTGTGTAGGTGCAGGTAAGGGACAATCGCGAATGAAGTGATCCCCCTGACATCGGTAGCATGGTCCTCTAGGAAAGGGTGGTCGTACCTGCCTAGGTTGAGGCCTAGGGTTGGGGTTTGCATACATGACGTTCGTGTAATCCGACTCCCAACTAGGTTCACTTGGTTCTTCACTATAGTAGGACTCACCATGTTCTGGAGACTGCATGTAGTAAGCTTGGGGACTATCGACATGTGTAGAATCAAAGCTATGGTCACTCGGGTCACTTTCTGAGATCAATGGGGTTACTGGTACTATGGCCCTATTCAGGTTTTCTTCTGCCACTGCATACTTTACTGGAATCACATTAGCGGGGTTTGGAGGCTGTTGAGCTAGCACCGGTTGGGGTCTCTGTTGGGCCTGATATGGTTGCTGATAGGTTTGTTGGGGTCTAGCATATTGTGGTGGTGGATTTTGGTTCTGGTATCGGCCTTGTTGGTAGGGCTGCGGATAGGGTTGCCTAACTGCCTGCTTGTTGTATGGGCAATCTTGTGCGGTGTGATTGGTGTATCTCCGTTCTATGGTGCAGTACTGGCTACTAGGGTTTACTTGGGGTTGAGCCATAATAGGGCAGACATTCGCCATGTGGTCGCCACCACAAGTATAGCATCTTTTCACAGGGGCAAACCTAGGAATTTGTTTGCTAGAGACGCCTAGTTTTTGTGCCACTTTCTCTGCGAGTTCCTCAATTGATGTGGATTGCGTGGAAGAGTGACTAGAAGCACTATCTGAATCTTTGTAGATTTTGGAAAGCTATAGTTCCTCCCCTAGGTTATCTTCAATGTCAATGCACATGCGTACACACTCTTCTATAGTCCTAGGGTCCTTCAGATACACATAGGATCTCAATTTCGTACTCAGCAATCCATCAAGGAATAAGGCTACTTGTTTAGCAGATGTGGGTAGCTCCGAAATAGGGCACCTTTCCAGGTATTGTCTAAATCTTCTTCCTGCAAGTCTCACGGTCTCTTGAGGGGTTTGCTTGAAGCTGTGAATCAATGATGAGGTATTGTGTCTTATGCCACTCTTAGAGAACTCTACAATGAAAGCCTCTAGGAGTTGGTCTATGCTCCTGAACTGACGCTCATCCAATGGTTGAAACCATGTAAGTGCTGTGTTCCTAAGGGTTAGACCGAAGGCATTGTACTGCGTGAATAGATCCTCAACCTGTTCAGCTCTCAAGACTTGCTTGAACTCCGCCACATGATCATAGGGATCTCCTGTGCCGTCAAAGTAATTCTTCATGGACTTAACTAGCTGGGTGGGTCTCAAAGTTCTTGCGTGCTCTCTAGGCCTCGGCAGAGGGAATCCATCTACATTTCTTTGGTTCCTGTGGGCTCTATGCATCTCAGGAGGTTCTACCCTATTCGTCTCCGTTCTCGTTCTTTCTCTGCCCACTGGGTTGGCAAAACTTACTTCTGGTCTATCTCTACTTCTGTCTCTTTGCGTACCATGAGCTTGGGAAGTTCCAGCCCCAGGGTGACCATAGGATACATTTGATCTTGGTTGAGGGAAAATAAATTCACCCTTCCAAGTGTAAGCATGCCTATCATTTTCTGTCACCACAAAGATCCGTTCTGAAGCATGATCTAAATAGGTCGCTCTGCCTGGGCTATCCGGATCCTTAAACTCATAGATCATGATATTTCCTATGTCTGTCGGCTGATTAGACTTATACCTCCAAAAGGCTTCATCAGTTTCTCGATTGAGGAGCAACTCTATGCTCTTGTTGTCTTGGGGGACCCATTCAGGCGTGATAATCCTAGTGAGAACTGATTTACCTCGAGGGGTTCTAGGTTCCGCACCCATGTTCCCTTGTTCCAGGTCACCTAAGTCCGCTTCTGAGATTACATTCCCAAAGTCATTGGTCCTATCAGGGTGACTAGTGACTACATATATAGTTCCTTCTTTGTCCAGGTATGCACCATTTTCAAACTTCACAGCTGGGTGCTCTAGTCCTATGGATTGGTCAGGGTTTTTAATCTGGACCACCGATCTTCCTAGGCCGTCCTCATAGATGCTAGCACCTAGTCGGTTGGTCCTAAGGTACTCCAGCTGCGTTTTGTAAGGGCCTTCTACCCTGTACAGGTAAGGCACTCCTGAACTTCCTGTAGGTCTGTCCATGCCTTGAGACATTTCTGACTCACTGGTCTCAGAGCTAGGGTAGTATGAGTGGTGGCTCAACTGCTGGGCCCAAGACCTGGCAGTGTGATTGACACTAGCCTCTGAAGACCTAAGGCTTTGTCTTTCCCTTGCTAAATGTCGTCCTGATCTAAGGTTCATATGCCTAACTGATTAGCCCAATTTTTTTTTGGAGTACAACCTCGTTGCCGATTAATTGGTACCAGTCACTTGATTCTTTTTAGTTATTTTATCACGTTTGAGTTCTTGTCTGATATCACGTCGTCAGGAATGTTTGAATGTTGTTTCGCACTTGCAATTGATCGTTCCACGTTAGGTTCTTTTCCTTTATGTTATCGGCAGTACAGAGATGAAATTTTTAACTTGAACTTGAGTTTTTAGGTAGTCTTCAACTTGATAACTGCCTATCGTCGCTCTGACTTACTCCTACTTCTCGTCGTTCTTAGCCTAAGCTATGAATTGACAGAGGGGGTTAAAAGTGTCCAACCTTTTGTTTCCTGCTCGGTTGCCCTTGAGTGCCCAGGAAATGTGTTCCCAAGCTCGCACTTACACTTGCTTAGAACGCCTCTCGATGCTCTGTAGGAGTTTCAAAGTTAGCTTTGAAATTTACATTCCAAAGACAGAACCAATTATTTTCATTCATGTAGCACAAACACAAACTTGCATAGTGATTTTCAAGAAAACAATCCTAAGGACCCCTGACTTTGATCCCCCTGGGTATGGTCAACTTCAAAATACCCTACCTAAAAATCAATGTATTATCTTTATAAAAAACAGTTGAGGGCGTGTAGTATATGCTACGAGCTTTCCAACAAGCCCTAGAGCTCAAAAAATGGATCTCGTATGAAAAAGTTGTGACCGTTCAGGGTTCTAGGGTTAAGACAGGGTTCAAACAGGATCACTGTGCAACAGGTTTTCCCCAAGTTGTTTTCCTAAGGCTTCCCCATGTGCTCAAGAGCATAATATTTGTGCCCAAAATTAGCCCAACTTTTCAATTAACAAACCCTAAAAAATTTGGCTAAAATTGGCAGTCAATCGCGATGGACAGGGACTTCAGTCAATCGCGATGGACAGGCAGTCAATCGCGATGGACAGGGACTTCAGTCAATCGCGATGGACAGGCAGTCAATCGCGATGGACAGGCAGTCAATCGCGATGGACAGGGACTTCAGTCAATCGCGATGGACAGGGACTTCAGTCAATCGCGATGGACAGACAGTCGGTCGCGATGGACAAGGGGTTCAGTCAATCGCGATGGACAGACAGTCGGTCGCGATGGACAAGGGGTTCAGTCAATCGCGATGGACAGGCAGTCGGTCGCGATGGACTGGCAGTCAATCGCGATGGACAGAGCTGTCAATCGCGATGGACAGGGCTGTCAATCGCGATGGACTGAAATTTTGCAAGATTTTCAAAAATTTTAGTGGGAATGTGGTGTGCAGGGTCTCTAGTCCACTGTGGTGCACTCAGATTTACCAACAAATGAAAATTTCTGTCAATCGCGATGGACAGAAGGCGGCGACTGCGAGACAGTTTCGTCGAGTTCCGTACCTGCGCGGAAGGCTGGAGATGGTGATGTGACCTGTACCTGCAATATAGCTCAAGAAACATGCAAAAATCGCACATGCAATTTCGCTCTCTCGCTCTCTCTCACAAGTGAAATGAGGGAAATGAGGTGGAGGTGGGGATATACTCAAAAAACTGAAATTTTTGCGATGATGGAGATGGACGTGGGAGATGGTGATGATGATGATGGTGATGGAGATGGTGAAGAAAGTAAAAGAAAATCTATGAGAGTGAAGAAAATACCTACAACTCCAACGCGTCAACTCTACGTCTTACCATCACACGCTCGTCCTCAAAGCTCGATCCCCGGCAACGGCGCCAAAATTTGGTGTAGCTCAGTGATGAGTAGCACCTCCTTTAATGTCAATCCGGGAAGACGTGAGGATGGTATGAAGACCTCGAGCAAGTGGCGGCACAAGTGCGTGAGTGAGAAGCACACTAGCATGCACACACATACACACACACGCGCACGCACGGTAAGACAAAGAGTGAGAATCAATGGAGCTTTTAGATTACTTTCAAAATGCTCTTACAAGTTCGTTTCAATTACAATCTACCCTCAAAAATGAGCTCTCTAGCTCTTTTTATAGTTTTTGACTAGCTTTTGGCCCTGTCCAGACCTAGTGTCCGGCCTAGTTAAAAATTAGGTTCCAGGGCCAATTTGAGGGCTCAAACGGAGTCTAAAAAATACGAAAATTGATATGTAGGTACTTCTAAGGCTCCTCAAGCTCAAGGACTCCTTGGCTTGCACAAAATGGAGCTACAAAAATATGAAATGGTATTTACAATGATTGTTAGTGATAAGAATCACTGTTAAAAGATGTAGATTGGAAAAATTGAAGGGCCTATCTGCCAGATTTGCGTCGACTGCTTTGTCTACTTACTCCTTCACCTTGTTCCGACTCTCTCCGTTGGCTTCCTTGTCTCGTCAATCCTTGGGTTCCCTGGCTTCCTTGTCTAGTCAGTCCTTGGGTGCCCATACTGCTCTCAACACATCTGTAGCACGGTCCTCTTGGGAATGGAGGTCTTACTTGCCTAGGTTGAGGCCTGGGGTTGGGGTTTGCATACATGACGTTCGTGTAATCTGACTCCCAACTAGGTTCACTTGGTTCCTCACTGTAGTAAGACTCACCATGTTCTGGAGACTGCATGTAGTAAGCCTGGTGACTATCGACATGTGTAGAATCAAAGCTATGGTCATTTGGGTCGCTATCCGAGATCAATGGGGTTACTGGTACTATGGCCCTATTCAGGTTTTCTTCTGCAACAGCATACTTTACTGGAATCACGTTAGCGGGGTTTGGGGGCTGTTGAGCTAGTACCGGTTGGGGTCTCTGTTGGGCCTGATATTGTGGTTGGTAGGTTTGTTGGGGTCTAGCATATTGTGGTGGTGGATTTTGGTTTTGGTATCTGCCTTGTTGGTAGGGCTGAGGGTAGGGTTGCCTAACCGCCTGCTTGTTGTATGGGCAATCTTGTGCGGTGTGGTTGGTGTATCTCCGTTCTATGGTGCAGTACTGGCTACTAGGGTTTACTTGGGGTTGAGCCATAATAGGGCAGACATTCGCCATATGGTCACCACCGCATGTATAGCATCTTTTCACAGGGGCAAACCTTGGGATTTGTTTGCTCGATACACCTAATTTCTGAGCTACCTTTTCGGCAAGTTCCTCAATTGATGTGGACTGCGTGGAAGAGTGACTCGATGCACTATCTGAATCTTTGTAGATTTTGGAAAGCTCTAGTTCTTCCCCTAGGTTATCTTCAATGTCAATGCACATGCGTACACACTCTTCTATAGTCCTAGGGTCCTTCAGATACACATAGGATCTCAATTTCGTACTCAGCAATCCATCAAGGAATAAGGCTACGTGTCGATCGCGATTGACAGGTCTGTCCGTCGTGGTTTGTCGGTCGCGATTGACAGAGCGATTGCGATTGATAGAAATCTGTGGAATTTCAAAAAACTAAACACATTTTTGGGAAGCTCTTGGCTTGTAGGTCATGGATATGCACTTTGTTTAGCAATTAGAGCAAGTTTTCAGTCGGTCGCGATTGACAGAGCTCGGCGACACACAGACAGTTACTCAGATTTCCGTACCTGCGCAGGGTGCTGGGGATGATGATGCGGCCTGTACCTGCAGAATGCTCACAAAACATGCAAAAAACAGCACATGCAAATTCGCTCTCTCGCTCTCTCTCACAAGTGAAATGAGGTGGAGATGGGGATATAGTCAAAAACTGAAATTTTTGCGATGATGGAGATGGACGTGGGAGATGGTGATGATGATGATGGTGATGAAGATGGTGAAGAAAGTAAAAGAAAATCGATGAGCGTGAAGAAAATACCTACAACTCCAACGCGTCAACTCTACGTCTTACCATCACACGCTCGTCCTCAAAGCTCGATCCCCGGCAACGGCGCCAAAATTTGGTGTAGCTCAATGATGAGTAGCACCTCCTTTAATGTCAATCCGGGAAGACGTGAGGATGGTATGAAGACCTCGAGCAAGTGACGGCACAAGTGCGTTAGTGAGAAGCACACTAGCATGCACACACATACACACACACGCGCACACACGGCAAGACAAAGAGTGAGAATCAATGGAGCTTTTAGATTACTTTCAAAATGCTCTTACAAGTTCGTTTCAATTACAATCTACCTCAAAAATGAGCTCTCTAGCTCCTTTTATAGTTTTTGACTAGCTTTTGGCCCTGTCCAGACCTAGTGTCCGGCCTAGTTAAAAATTAGGTTCCAGGGCTTATTTGGGGGCTCAAACGAGATCTAAAAATTATGAAAATTGGTACGCAACTACTTCTAAGGCTCCTCAAGCTCAAGGACTCCTTGGCTTGCACAAAATGGAGCTACAAAAATGTGAAATGAGATTTACAATGATTATTAGTGATAAAAATCACTGTTGTTGTAGGGATTTCTTCTAGTGATCTGCCATACATATCTTCAAGCTCCCTACTTGCTCTTCTTCCCTGCATGTCCATCTCTCTGATTTGCATTAATGTCTTGAAAAAATATTGGCCTACTTGCCAGATCTTCTTTGACTGCCCTGTTTGCTTGTGCTGTCCCTTCGCTCTGACTCCCTTCTTTGACTTTCACGTCTTGTAAGTCCTGATGTACCAAGGCTACTGCCAACATATGCTCAAACTCAACACCACATGTAGTGAGAGTTATTCCTTCTAACAACCCTAGGGGTCTCTCTATGTGACCATCGGCCATCTGCAATTTCATCCTCGTGGGCCTGAGTGCTGGCTTGCCCCAACGCTTCCATAGGGAAGTGGTAGCAATTGCAACTCCTGCACCAGAGTCGAGAATTGCCTTGGTGGTGTATCCTTGATGGGTGATAGGAAGATATGTGTTTCCCTCTTCGCCCTCACTCATGTCTCCTATCTTGTCCAAGGGTATTTCTAGCGCTGTTCTCTGGGATCCTACCTGGGAACGAGGTTTTGCTATCTCTGGTACTTGTTTGGCTACTTGTTTCCATAGCTTTGGCCTTACTTTGAGTAGCTCTTCTAAAGTGAGATTGCACTGTACTTTAGTGTTTTTCACTACCTCTGTGTTCCTAGGTATGACTGAGTCCTCATTTTGTACCATTACCGTGGGTGCTCTCAAACAAGTAGACTTAGCTTCCCATGGACCCGTGAAGTGGGGTAATTCTTGTAGAGAGTTAGACTCAAAGTCTAATCTTTCCTGAGATTGGGTGCTCTCCTGCTCCTCATAAATGGATGGGATATCTTGTGGGAATTGTTCATGTGCATCATCCACAAGTCCAATAGGAGGAGGGACTTCACTCTCTTTAGCCCATTTGTCTTCTTGAATCTCTCGTAGGAATTCTGGTGTGAATCGATTCATAGAAGATGATGTGTCTGGCTCCGTAGAGTTAGGCACATAGGCTTCAGGCACATAGGCTGCTTGGGCAGGAATGCTTACTCTTTCACTTGCCCTGTCCTTATGTTGAGAGGCGGGTTCCTTTTCTGATTGTGCAATCAGCTTCTCTATTCTTTCTAGCAATCCATCAAAGTGTAGCTGTGTCTTGGCTGAACTAGAGATGTTAAAGAGGCGACTGGCTTCAAACATGGTCTGAGCCAATTCCACCATCTTAGCACAAATCTTGGTTCGTTCTAGCTCTAGTTCTGCTCTAGGATAGCATTTTGCATGATCAGTCACGTTTGGCCCTTCTTGGATTCTGGCCTGATATGCCTTAAGCATCATATGAAGGTCCTCGGGAGTGGGATCTGCTAGGACTGATCCTACTCTAGGGGGTGGTGGAATCGTATGAGGTGGGTTGGAAGGTGACGGTTTGGATGGATTTGGGAATGGTGGAGGTGGGGTAGTGTGAGAGGGAGTTTGAGATGTGAGCTCAATTATCCTGGCCTTTGTTTCTCTGAGGCTTTCCTCGAGTTCACTCATCTTTTTTGCCCATTGTCTTTTCATTCTTTCACGACTATCTCTCCAAGCTCTAGTCCTCTTCTTTGTCGTGCTCTCTGTTTCACTAACTTCTGGGCTTTTTTCCTGACCTACACCCTGGTTTTGCTGCAGTGCTTGGGCTCTAGTGATTACTTGTACTGGTGCAGTGGAAGTCACGCTCCCTGTGGAGTCTACCACTAACCCAACAACGTTGATAAGAGTGATTTTTGGCATATTATTGGGGTTCTTTGGGCAATCTCGTAAGAGATGCTCCTTTCCACATTCTTGGCAAAAGCCCTGGATCGTCACTGACTGGGGTTGTGTAGGTGGAGGTAAGGGACAATCACGAATGAGGTGATCTCCCTGACATCTGTAGCATGGTCCTCTAGGGAATGGGGGTCTTACCTGCCTAGGTTGAGGTCTAGGATTGGGGTTTGCGTACATGATGTTTGTGTAATCTGACTCCCAACTAGGTTCATTTGGCTCTTCACTATAGTAGGACTCCCCATGTTCCGGAGATTGCATGTAGTAGGCCTGGGGACTATCGATATGTGTAGAATCAAAGCTATGGTCACTCGGGTCACTTTCAGAAAGCAATGGTGTTACAGGGACTATAGCTCTATTCAGGTTCTCTTCTGCAGCTGCATATTTTACTGGGATCACGTTGGATGGAGCTGGAGGTTGTTGGGCTAACACAAGCTGAGGCCTTTGTTGGTTTTGGTATTGTGGTTGGTAGGTTTGTTGAGGCCTAGCATATTGCTGTGGTGGGTACTGATTCTGGTATCTTCCCTGCTGAGGGTAGGGTTGCCTAACCGCCTGCTTGTTGTATGGGCAATCTTGCGCGGTGTGATTGGGGTACCTTCGTTCTATGGTGCAGTACTGGCTACTAGGATTCACTTGGGGTTGAGCCATGATGGGACACACATTCGCCATATGGTCACCCCCACAAGTATAGCATCTTTTCACAGGGACAAACCTTGGGATTTGTTTGCTAGAGACACCTAATTTCTGAGCCACTTTCTCTGCAAGTTCCTCAATTGATGTGGATTGCGTGGAAGAGAGGCTAGAGGCACTATCTGAATCTTTGTATATCTTAGAAAGCTCTAACTCCTCCCCTAGGTTATCCTCGATGTCAATGCACATGCGTACACACTCTTCTATGGTCCTAGGGTCCTTCAAGTGCACATAGGATCTCAAATTGGTACTTAGCAATCCATCCAGGAATAAAGCCACTTGCTTAGCTGGCGTGGGTAACTCAGGGGTAGGGCATCTCTCTAAGTATTGCCTGAATCTTCTTCCTGCAAGTCTCACGGTCTCTTGAGGGGTTTGCTTGAAGCTGTGAATCAATGAGGAGGTATTATGCCTTATGCCACTCTTAGAGAATTCAATAATGAAAGCCTCTAGGAGTTGGTCTATGCTCCTGAATTGTCTCTCATTCAATGGTTGAAACCAGGTAAGGGCTGTGTTCCTAAGGGCTAGACCAAAGGCATTATACTGCGTGAATAAATCCTCCACTTGTTCAGCTCTCAAGACTTGCCTAAACTCAGCCACATGATCGTATGGATCTCCCGTGCCATCGAAGTAGTTCTTCATGGACTTAACTAGCTGGGTTGGTCTCAAAGTCCTTGTGTGCTCTCTAGGTCGTGGTAGAGGGAACTCATCGGCATTTCTTCGATGTCCTGGGGCTCTAAGTACCTCAGGCTCTACTCTATTTGTTTCCGTCCTCGTTCTTTCTCTGCCCCCTGAGTTGGCAAAGCTTACCTCAGGTCTATCTCTATGTCTGTCTCTTTGGGCTCCATGAGCTTGGGATGTTCCAGCACCAGGGTGACCATAGGAAACATTCGATCTTGGTTGGGGGAAAATAAATTCACCCTTCCAAGTGTAAGCGTGCCTATCATTTTCTGTAACCACAAAGATCCTTTCCGAAGAACGATCTAAGTAGGTCACTCTACCTGGGCTATCTGGATCTTTAAACTCATAGATCATGATTGTCCCTATATCAATTGGCTTGTCTGATTTATACCTCCAAAAGGCTTCATCGGTTTCTCGGTTTAGCAGCAGATCTATACTCTTATTGTCCTGTGGGATCCACTCGGGAGTGATGATCCTTGTTAGCACTGACTTTCCACGAGGGGTCCTAGGTTCTACACCCATGTTTCCTTGCTCCAAGTCACCTAAATCCGCTTCTGAGATCACATTTCCGAATTCGTCTGTCCTATCTGGGTGACTGGTGACTACGTATATAGTTCCTTCTTTGTCCAAGTATGCTCCATTTTCAAACTTGACAGTTGGGTGCTCTAGTCCAGTGGACTGATCAGGATTTTTAATCTGGACCACGGATCTTCCTAGACCATCCTCATAGATGCTAGCACCTAATCGGTTGGTCCTAAGGTATTCCAACTGTGTTTTGTATGGGCCTTCTACTCTATGCAAGTATGGCACTCCTGAACTTCTTGTAGGTCTGTCAATGCCTTGAGACATCTCTGATTCACTAGTCTCAGAGCTAGGGTGGTATGAGTGGTGGCTCAACTGCTGGGCCCAAGACCAAGCAGTGTGGTTGACACTAGCCTCTGAAGACCTAAGGCTTTGTCTATCCCTTACTAGATGTCGTCCTGATCTAAGGTTCATATGCCTAGTTAAGTAGCCCGATTTTTGCCCAGAGTACAACCTCGTTGCCGATCAATTAGTATCAGTCACTTGATTCGTTTTTAGTGTGTTATCATGTTTATGATCTTGTCTGATATTGCGTCGTCAGGAATACTTGAGTATTTTTCGTACTTTAAGTTGATCGTTCCACGTTAAATTCCTTTCCTTTAGGATTCTCATTCGTACAAAGATTATGTAGTTATCTTGAACTTGAGTGCATAGGTAGTCTTAAACTTGATTGATTCCTATCGCCGTCTTGGCCTACTCCTATCACTAGTCGTTCTTAGCCTAAGCTAGGAATTGACGAAGGGGAGTTGAGAATATGCCGACCTTTTGTTTCCTTCTTGGTTGCCCTTGAGTGCCCAAGAAGCGTGTTCCCAAGCTTGCACTTACTCTTGCTTAGAATGCCCTTCGATGCTCTCAATAGATCTGTAAGAGTTCCAAAGTTAGCTCAAGACCAATTTGCACTGTGATTTTTTGGAAAACAATTCTAGAGATCCCTAAATTTTGTTCCCCCTGGGTATGGTCAACTTCAAAATACCCTATCTAATAATCCCCACGAGCTTTCCAACAAAACAAGAATCACAGCAAACGGATTTCGTATGAGAGAGTTATGTCAGTTCAGGGTTCTGGTGCTAAAACAGTGTTCAAACAGGCTAACAGATCACAGGGTTTTTCTCAAAAGCACATGTGTAGGGACCTCACAACTCACTAATTGCTAGACCAATATGCCCAAAAACTATCCCCAAAGCTTAGAATAAAAAACCCTAATTTTTTGGCCGAAAAGCCTGTCAATCGCGATCGACAGGTCTGTCAATCGCGATTGACAGAGGTGTCCGTCGGGGCCTGTCGGTCGCGATCGACATGTCAGTCACGATTGACAGTGTCAATCGCGATCGACAGAGTCGGTCGTGAGTCCTGTCAATCGCGATTGATGGTGTCAATCGCGATCGGCACTTTTTCCGGGTTTTTCGCCGTGATTTCAGTCAATCGGGGATGTGTCCGTCGCGATGGACATGTGGCTACGCGTAAAAGTCAATCAATCATGGAAATTCTGTCGGTCGCGATCGACGGTGTCAATTGCGATTGACAGACTCTGTCGGTCGCGATTGACAGGGTCTGTCGGTCGCGATTGACAGGGTCTGTCGGTCGCGATTGACAGGGTCTGTCGGTCGCGATTGACAGGGTCTGTCGGTCGCGATTGACAGGGTCTGTCGGTCGCGATTGACAGGGTCTGTCGGTCGCGATTGACAGGGTCTGTCGGTCGTGGCTGTCAATCGCGATTGATGGTGTCGATCGCGATTGACAGAGAAACACGGAATTTTCCAACTGTTTTTAGTGATTTAGAATGTGCTCATCATGCTTGTGCTTGTGGTGAACTTTGTTTTACCAAATGATCGAATTTTCTGTCGATCGCGATCGACAGAGGCTGGCAACTGTGAGACAGATTCTGAGTATTCCGTACCTGCGCAACGTGCTGGGGATGATGATTCAGCAAGAACCTGCAAAATGCTCAAGAAACATGCAAAAACAGTGCAAGCAATATCTCTCTCTCGCTCTCTCTCACAAGTAGAATGAAGAAAATGAGGTGGAGATGGTGATATGATCAAAACTGAAAATTTTCGTGATGATGGAGATGGAGGTGGGAGATGGTGATGATGATGATGGTGATGAAGATGGTGAAGAAAAAACAAGAAAATAGATGAATATGAAGAAAATACCTACAACTCCAACGTGTCAACTCTACGACTTACCATCACACGCTCGTCCTCAAAGCTCAATCCCCGGCAACGGCGCCAAAATTTGGTGTAGCTCAGTGATGAGTAGCACCTCCTTTATTGTCAATCCGGGAAGACGTGAGGATGGTATGAAGACCTCGAGCAAGTGAAGGCACAAGTGCGTGAGTGAGAAGCACACTAACATGCACACACATACACACACACGCGCACACACGGCAAGACAAAGAGTGAGAAGCAATGGAGTTCTTTAGATTACTTTCAAAAAGCTCTTACAAGTTCATTTAAATTACAATCTACCCTCAAAAATGAGCTCTCTAGCTCTATTTATAGTTTTTGACTAGGTTTTGGCCCTGTCCAGACCTAGTGTCCGGCCTAGTTAAAAATTAGGTTCCAGGGCTTATTTGAGGGCTCAAACGAGATCTAAAAAATACGAAAATTGGTAAGCAACTACTTCTAAGGCTCCTCAAGCTCGAGGACTCCTCGGCTTGCACAAAATGGAGCTACAAAAGGTGAACATGGTATTTACAGGGGTTGTTAGTGATGAGAATCACTTTTAATTGGTGTAAGGGTTTTGAAAAATTAAAGGGTTGCCTTAGTGCTAGATCTGCGTGAATGCTCGTACTTGCTTCTTCATGAAGAAAATTATTGGCCTACTTGCCAGATCGTCGTTGACTCCCTTGTCTGCTTGTGCCTTCTCTCCCCTCTGACTCTCTTCTCTGACTGCCATGCCTTGTCAGTCCTTCAGTTCCTTGTCTGTTGCTAACAGCGATGTTCTCCCAAGCTACATAAGCGGATGCAGAGTCAAGTTATATCAGGAACCTCTCACAGAGGAAATGCTAAGTCGACTCAATACTGCTAAGAAACGCAAAGAGGAAGAAAAGCGAATTCGAGAAGAAGCTCAAGCAGAAGCTTTAGAGAGCAGAGAGCAACCTAGGCCAGATGCATATGCAAATCAAGGATATCACGTGGCTATGTGTGAAGTTTCAGATATTAGATCTCATAGGATAATCGATCGACGTCCTTTTATAACCTTAGAGATAGGACAAGGAAAGGGTGCAAGGACTGTAAGAGCCCTGATTGACTCAGGTGCAGCCACTAGTGCTGTTAAATTGTCTTACTGTCAAGAGTTGAAATTAATTGTCAATCCTATAGAAGCATATCTCATAGGATTGGGAGCTGTGGAAACCCCTTGCATGGGCGAGGTGGAACTTCCCCTCTATATTCAAGAGGAAGCAATGACAGTCAAAGTGTTAGTGTGTCAAGATGAGGACCTCACTAAGCCTCTTGTCTTGGGTCAGGACTGGATCTATGATCATGCAGTCAACCTAAACCTAAGAAGTGGACTTCTTCAGGTATGGGTAGATCATAGCCGAATTACAGTTGAATTGGAAAATGAGACACTCAAGGAACTAGGCAAAGCACAAACTCCTGGTCCTTCCAGGGGTGCACATGAAGTTGACAATGCTATTCTTGTCCAAAACTGTATGATGCAGAAAGAGGCTTGTCTCAACAACGAAGTCAGGGAGAGGACGAAACTCCCTTCTTTCCCAAAAACCAGAAGGTTGCTGCAACCAAAGGCAGATCGAATACAGAAGAAGCAGAACACTACCTATATTGGAGGCCAAAAAGAGGAGCAAAGCAGATTGTTTCAGCCGTTGAAACAAGTATGGAGGCGAAAAGGCGAACACTCTGCTCCGAGCAGGCCAACCCCACGGCCAAAACCTCTTGTTAGTAGTCAACAACACGACACTAATAAGAAGTCCTTCATTAATTCTTCTGCGAAAGTGACGTCTATTTGGGTACCCAAGAAGTCCATGAAGGCCAGCCCACAATCACGACAAATCTGGTTGCCTAAGGCTTGCTTGCGGGCTCAAATAGCTACACCAAGGCCACAACCAGTACAACATGTTTCACTCACTCGAACATCTGAAGCCCAATCTTACACATCACGCACGGACACATATCCTTCCATGAGCACAAGTAGAATCACTTGTAAATGGGTCCCTAAAAAGCCCCATTTTCAAGTAGATACCCCTATCACACTGTCCAGAGTCTCCACAAAATCAATATCAAAACCCATCCACTGCATTTGGCAACCTAAAACTTGTCATAAACCCCCGGACCCCAGTTGTAAATCCTTGTCCACCTACTAACTACGTCACTCTCACACTACATCGTTCCGCGTAGTTCTTAGGCCTACCCAATACCTAACTACACACACAAGCACCGAGCACTTACTAACCCCCCTAATCTCTCCCGAACCTCATGTTAATGTTGTAATGGGGACAAAACGGTTCTCTCTTGTCCTTTACAATGTTAACACATATTTCTATATTCTCACAGAGTCAAGAGGCAAGAAGTAACATGGCAGATACAGCAGGAACTAGCTCTCAGGCAGGCACCAGCCCCCAAGTCGTGGACATTGAAAGTCTCCCAGTTGAAGAGGAATTGAAGGAACGCCCTGTGGCATTAAGGGCATTACATGCCATACCGGTTCAGAACCCTCCACAAGGGCACACTATGCCAATCAGTAAAAACTCTCATTGGTTCAGTGATGTGGCAGGAACCCTAGGTGAAGGCACTTATATGTGGGAGGCCGAGATAGAATTCAATGGGCGCTGGGGCAGATATCACTTTTTCACTAGGGAATTTGAGAGACTGCAGAATAATGAAGGACTGAAACCTATATGGAAGAAGAGCAGGAATATGATCAGGAAGCTCTGCAGGTACTTGACGGTGCCCCAACTTATACGAAGGCATTGAAGAAGCTCTATGATACCATGAACAGAGTGCAAGAGCAACATAGGCTGTCCCTAGCAGCAGGCAAGGCCCTCATGAATCAAATCCTTGAGGAGGAAGGCGTAGACGAGCAATACCGTGCCACTCTTGACATGATTTCTGAGGCTTTGGGAGTACCTGAGACGGTGCATACCGCCCTTGCACAAGCACAAAGAATGGAGCGAAGATACGGCAGACGTCCCCCTTGATCAGGAAAGCAGATGAATGTATTAGTATCAGAACCACAAGGCACATCCACAACCACGGGTACCGCACACACTGTCCATGATACTGAGGAAACCCATTATCACTCTAGCACAATGGTGAGTACCAACGTGAGGAGATACACCTCATAAATGTCAATCCGTGGAGATGAGAGGACCGGTATGAAGACCGTGAGCAAGTGATGGCACAAGTACGTGAGTGAAAACACACAAGCATGCACACACATACACAAACACGCGCACAAGGTAAGAGCAAAGAGTGGAACAATGGAAGATCTTCGATTGCAAATGAACTCTCTTACAAAGCTGAAATCTACAACAAGCTAACCTCAAAAATGAGCTCGCCAGCCCTTTTTATAGTTTTTTGAGTGGTTTTGGCCCTGTCCAGACGTAGTGTCCGACCTAGTTAAAAAATAGGTTCCAGGGCTTATTTGAGGGCTCAAACGGAGTCTAAAAATTATGAAAATTGGTAGGATGGTAGTTCTAATACTCCTCAAGCTCGAGGACTCCTCGGCTTGAACAAAATGGAGTTACAAAAATGGAAAATGGTATTTGCAATGATTTTTAGTGATGAAAATCACTATTTTTATAGGGATTTCTTCTGAAAATTTGACAGGTGCTTCTTGGAGCTCCCTACTTGCTCCTTGTTCTTGTGTGTCCACTTCCTTGATGCACTTCCATGCTTTGTCCTTGACCTTGAGCTTCAACACTCCCCCCCTCTTGAGTCTGTCGTCCCTGACAGACCCTTGTTGTGGTGTTTGTCCCATGTAGTACATTGAGAGGTAGTGTCGTTCGTGTATCAACAGGAGCGGTCCCTCTTTCCAATGTAGCCTAGATGTTTGTCTAGTTCTTCGCTTTGCCATTGCTAGCTCTTGTAGGTTGTAGTCCCTTTGTATGTACGTCTTCCGTGTATTCCATCTTGATGGTGCATTTGTGAGCTTTCCAAAACTGCTAGCTGCTCAAAGGAGGTGGTCAATGTTGATTGTGAGCAACTCTCGGTGGTGGATGGCTTCCTTGCTCTTGTTGTTGTCATCTTGATGTCGTCTGGTTCTTCCAAAGATGGCTTTCATAGTTTTCATGCCAAGTACTTGTAACCCATAATGAATGGTGGGTAAGTGCATTAGTGCATGGGTTGAACAAAATATGTGCCTTGTGCATGGCCTTGTAATGTGGCCCTACGTATGCGTACTTGGAAAATGCATGGCAAGAAGTATGGTGCAAGAGATTGGGTCTTGAGCTAAGTGCTCAAGGGTATGCTGACAAAGAGGTTTCCTAATTTATCATGGTTATAGTGTTGTTGAAGCATACACGTCTTACCATGGTGAAGGGTCCGTTGATCTTCATCTCTTCGTGTTGTAGTTCCATCATGGTGTTTGACCATCAGCTTGTCCTTTTTGTTGATGGATGTCCTTGCTCAAAGTTCGCTGATGAGCATTTTCAAGCACATAGTCCTCTTCTTTGCTTTTCTTTTCTTTTCCTTTTTTTTTTTTTTTGTTGTTGCACACGATGGCATCAAACAAGAAGAAAGAGGTTAGTATCAATAACATATTTTACATGTGAAAATTGTGTTTCATGTGCCTGGGATTTCTCAATTGTGTCTATGCACGGCCGTATAATGTGGCCCTATGTTGATGCATACTTTGGAAGTGCATGAACTCAATGGTGCAAAAGACAAGGTTATGCCAAAGGCACATGGTTGCTGCACGTTGAGGCTTTTGATGTTACTCGCATAGTTGATGCATTCTTTGTTTGGAGGTGTCGATTGGATCTCGAAATGATGTAATCCTCCTAATGGGAACCCATTTCCGAATAGTATTTGGCCCTATAGAGATCACCTCAGGTTACTTCTTCTTTGGATGCTGTCCAAACTTTGGTATCCAGTGTGGTTGGCTCTTTGGTTTTGTGGATGCGGCGGTTGCTTTCGGCTTCCAAACCCATATCCGTGATGATTGCCTGCTTACTTTTGCAGAAGGGTTGATTTTATCTTCGTTTGGTCTTTGTGCTCTATTCTTACCTTTTTCTTTCCTTGGCTTCTTTGTTGATACCTTTTGTATGGTGGGGAGCATAGGTTGTTGCGTATGTAAGAGCTTCTTAGGTACCCACATCTGTAATCGTCCTTGTTGAGCTCCAGCTAATTTTTTAGGCACCCAAATTTGTACCTTATTGTGGTCGGCCTTCATCGATTGCTTCGGTACCCAAAGTTGTTGGATTCTTCGTGCTTGAGCATGTCGTAGGTTCTTGGTTCTTGTCTTCCAATGGTTGACTTGCCTGGGTGGGAATTGTGTTGGCAAGGCTGGTGGTTGCTCGTCTTTTCGTACCCAGATCTTCTTCATGTCCGGAACTACTTTCCTCTCGAAGTATCTTCGCCTATTGGATATAGCAGTTGTCATGTAGCCTCGTGCTTGCCTCTTTGATTGAGTTGTGGTGACAACATTAGTCTTTGCACAAGAGGAGGAGTTTGCTTGTCTTTGATCCTGTTCTTCCATGATTGAGTGCTTTTGAAACATCGAGCCCTTGACACATAAAACATCTTTTTTGCTAAGATTAGTCCTTGAAGAACTATGAGGAGGTGCTTCATCTGGATTTGTGAGCATGCAATTTTCTAACTCTAATGTAATGCATTGTTCATGTACCCAAACTTGAAGAAGTTGACTTCTTAGGTTCAAGTTGACAGCATGGTCGTAAATCCAATCTTGACCCAAGACAAGTGGCTCTGTGAGGTCCTCATCATGACACACTAGCATTTTGACTTTTATTGGAACATCTTGAAGGTAGATGGGAAGTTCCACCTCGCCCAAACAGGGGGTTTCCACGCCTCCTAAACCTATGAGATAGGCTTCTATGGGCTTGATGTTCGATTGCAGGTCTTGGCAGTATGAAAGTCTAACTGCACTAGTTGCTGCTCCTGAGTCAACCAATGCTCTCACAGTCCTTACGCTCTTTCCTTTTCCTACTTCTATGGTCACAAAGGGACGTCGGTCAATTATTCGATAAGTAGATTGGCACATGTCCATGTGATATTTGGGAGCTTTTGTGTTGATATCTAGGCCTAGTCGTCGTAACTTATTTCTTTTGATGCGCTCTCTAGCCTCTGCTTGTGCTTCTTCTCTAACCCTTATCTCCTCGTCTTTTCGCTTCTTAGCAGTGTTGAGTCTCATTAGCATTTCCTCTGTAAGAGGTTCTTGATATAGCTTGACTCGGCATCCACTAATATAGTCTGGTAGGATATCACCTTCTAAAGTGGCCAATTGAACCGCACCGCTAGTGGAAATTCGATTAATAATCATGGGTCCGTATCCTCGTTTTTCCAACTTACGGGCATGTTGCTTTAGCGTGTAAACCAGCACTAGATCTCCTTCTTTCAATCTCTTATCCTTTATATGGGCGTCAAAGTATGCCTTTTGTCGTTTCTTTGCAGCATAAATGCCTGCTGTTGCTCGTAGCCTCATCTCACCTAAGCGTTCTAGATCGAAGATCCTAGAAGACAACTCATGTCCATTCCACTCATGCTCTTGTGCTACTCTTAAAGCTGGGATTAGGAAATCTAATGGTAGCACAGCATTCTGTCCAAAGACCATCTGAAATGGGGTGGCATTGAGTACCGTTTTGTAGGCAACTCGGTATGCCCAAACAGCATGATGAAGCTGTTTGTCCCAATCAGAGCGTTTATTATTCACCAGTTTTGTCAAGACATTACATAGGATCTTATTCGTGCTCTCAGCCTGTCCGTTGGCTTGTGGGTGATAAGGGGCAGGCTTCTTGTGTATCACCATGAATTCTTGAAGGAGATTTTCAATGACCTCATTCAAGAAGTGCGTACCTCTATCACTAACCAACTCTATTGGTAACCCATATCTAGTGAACACATTTTCGAATAAGAACTTAGCCGTCGTTTGAGAATCATTCTTTGTTGTGGCTTTTACTTCCACCCACTTTGTAAGGTAATCTGTGGCTACAATAATGTATTCTGCATGGGAGTTTCTAGCTGGGGGGTTGATGGGACCTACAAAGTCTATACCCCACTTTGAAAATGCACGTCCTCCCATCATTGGCCTTAAAGGCATCTTGTCTTTTCGTATCGGATATTGTGCACGTTGGCATGTGTCACATTTCTTCACATAGGTATGTGCATCCATATGAAGAGTGGGCCACCAAAGTCCTGAGAATAGAATGGTCTTAATTACTCTGTCAGGCCCAAAGTGTCCACCTGCAACACCGCTGTGTGCAGTTTCTAAGATTTTCAAATAGTCTGATTCATGAACGCACATTCTTAGGTAACCATCCTTGCCTCTTCGATAAAGGTTGTCTCCTACTAAGGCATATTCCTGAGCCACTTGCTCCATGCTTCGACTTCTTGCTAGACTAGCCTCGCTGGGTAGTGTTCCCGATCTCATAAATTCCACCAATGGCGCACTCCAATCTGGAAGTAATGACATGTGATAAAGAGTGGCATGCTCCACTGGAGGTCTCTTTTGGCATGTTGGACAATTCTTGATCCATTCCTGTATTTCTCTATCCATGCTAGGCCAATACACTCCTAAATGTTTTAGATTCTGCAATGTTCGTTGTTTAGAGTAGTGATTACCTAGCAGTCCCTCATGGGCGTGTTGCAACCAACTAGTATGTTCGTCGTCCTCAGCACAACAAGCTAGTACACCCTCTGTATCTTGTTTGTACATGCTTTCGGCCAATATTTGATACTTTTGTGATCTTACAATTTCTTCTTTGCTTGTTTCACATTTTTATTTGCAGGTCCGAAGGTTAGGACTGGTACCAACTTATTTGCCCATTTAGGAACAACTTCTAAATTGAACATATAAGCATCGGGCAATTCATCAGAGACTCCTTGCGGTGGCTCTCCTGAAGTGACGCGAGAAAGATGGTCCGCCCTAAGGTGGGTCCTGCCTTTCCTGACAACAACTTCAAAGTCGTATTCCATTAGTAAAAGGAACCACCTTACCAAGCGGCCTGTATTGCAAGGTTTATTGACCAAATATAGTAAAGCTTGATGATCAGTGAAAAACTTGAACTTATTGGCCAATAGATAGTGTCTAAACTTTTTCACAGCATATACCATGCCTAATCCTTCTCTCTCCGTTGTGGTATAATTTCGTTCAGCTGCATTTAATTGCCTACTAGCATATGCTATCGGCAAATCTAGGTTTCCTTCACCCGTGGGTTGTGCTAGCACACATCCGATGGCATGATTGGATGCATCCACATGGACATGGAATGGTTTACTCCAATCAGGAGTGGTCAGTATTGGTGCTGAGCACAAGCATCTTTTTAGCTCATTGAAGGATTTTTCACATTCATCGTTCCACTCAAAACTTGTCAACGATCCATAAAGAGGTTTGGCTATGATGGCATACATGTGGATAAACCTACGGTAATATCCACAATGACCCATAAAGGCTTGTACCTCTTTAACATTCCTTGGCCTGGGCAGCTCTGCTATTGCTCTTACTTTGTCCTCATCTGTTGAAATTCCATTCTTAGAAACAATGTGACCTAAGATTTTACCTTGTCGTACCATGAACACACACTTCTCTGGGTTCAGACACACTCGATAATCTCTACACTTGTTGAAGATTTGTCTGAGCTCAGGGATGTGGTATCTTCTTTGTTGGGAATGAGCACATAAGTCATCCACATATACTTCTAAGTTCTTTCACAAGAACTCTTTGAAGACATGACACATGAGCCCAAATGGCATCACGCGGAATGCAAAGATTCCCCACTCGGTGGCAAAAGCCATTTTGTGTTGATCTTCAGGAGCAATGGCCACTTGGTTGTAACCTGAAAATCCATCAAGGAAGCTATAAACTTCCTTGCCTGCAACACGCTCCAATAAATGTTCAGTGATTGGAAGTGGATAGCTATCTCTGATCGTAGCGGCATTAACTTTTTTAAGGTTAATACACACTCGCAACTTTCCGTTCTTCTTGGGCACCACTACAATGGGGGACACCCATTCCGTATGCTCAATCTCGTAGATGAACCCAACTTCAATCAGCCTATCAATTTCTTCTTTTATTTTAGCTGCATAAGTGTCATTATATGTGTAGGGCTTTTGTTTGGTGGGCTTGGCATCAGCCGTCATGGGTATAGTATGAGAGCAAATTTTTGGGTCTACTCCCTTCAAGTCTCTATAGTGCCACGCAAACACGTCCCTATATTCCCTTAATAGAGCTACAAGCTCTGCTTCTTCTTTTGCACTTAGGTCGTCTCCTATGTACGTACATCGCTCTTCGTTCCCTTCAATGGTCACTACAATTTTTTTGGTCTTTTCTTTATTGTCATATGCTTCTCCTATAATGGCCTCTCTCTTAGGCATTCGTACCAAAATTTTTCGGTCTTCCACTTCATATTTCTTGAAATTTTCTGGTACTTCAAACAATGATTCTTCCTCTTCTTGTTTCACTGCTTTTCTTTTCTTTTTCTTTTGACCTCCTTCACCTCCTTCCTTTGAATTTATCATTTTAATACTCGTGAGGGGTTCTTCTTCTTTTTGGGTTAACACTCCTATGTCTTCTAAATAGTGTTCCTCTGAGTCAAAGTAAGTATCCATCACAATGGATTCTAGATCATCGTCATTCTCTTCTTCTTCTATGAACTCACTAGGATCACACTCTTCCAACAGGGGCTGACACATGAACACTGAAATATCATAACCCTCCTCATCACAATGAGGTGTCCATTGTTCTTCATTGACAACAATGTCCATGGTAGCTAAGATTTCTGCCCAACCATGAGGCTCAAATTCCTCATCTGGAAATATCATCGGTGTATAGGCTGGGTCTTTTATTGGTCTATCTCCTGGGGGAGTTCCTTCTTCTCTCGCTTTTAGGCGCTTTTCCTCTTCCTCTGCGACCTTGCACATCCACAAGTGAGTATCTTCATGCAGCCATGATGGATCAGGTGAACTTCCAGAATGCACGGAGATAGAATCTTCTTTCGCTTTGTGGATAGGATTCCACTGTAGGGGTGAGATGTTGTAAGTGTTGTAAGTACAAGGAGTTGGTTCCCCAATCCTGTACTATTTGCAATTGTTGTAGGAAGGGTCTTCCTAGGATCATCTCGTAGACATTATTTTTCTCAAAGTCACATATAGCAAATGTATGTTCAAACTCTACACCACAAGTGGTTAGAGTTATCCCTTCAAGCAATCCTAGAGGTCTTTCAAAATGACCATCTGCCATTTGAAGTTTCATTCTCGTTGGTCTTAATGTGGGTTTGCCCCATCGCTTCCACAAGGAGGTGGTCGCAATAGCAACACCAGCACCTGAATCTACGATTGCTTTGGTTGTGTAACCTTGATAGGTGATTGGAAGATAAGTATTACCTTCTTCACCTTCACTCATGTCCCCTATTTTGTCTAGAGGTATCTCTGGTACTTTCTGCTTAGGGCCTACTTTTGGCATATTGGAATCAAGTTCTGGAACTTGATCCTTCACATGATTCCATAGCTCCGGTTTTGCCTTGAGCAGCTCCTCTACAGTGAGATGACACTGAACCTTAGTGTTCTTCACAACATCAGTGTTTCTTGGAATCACTGAGTCTTCCTTTCTTACCAATATTGTGGGAGCTCTGATCTGGAGAGATTCAGATTCCCATGGGCCTGTGAAATGAGGCAACTCTTGTAAAGAATTAGATTCAAAATCTAATCTCTCATCCTCTTGTTGCTCTGTTTGATCTCCATAGATAGACGGAATGTCTTGGGGAAATTGATCATGAAGATCATCAATCTCAGGAATAGGAGGGGAATCACCCTTCTCCTTGGCCCATTTCTCTTCTTGTATTTCCCGCAAGAACTCTTGAGAGTACTGTTGAATTGAAGGAGGTATTCCAGCATCCGTGGAATTAGGAACATAAGCTCCCATTGGTGGTGAGCTTCCTCTTTCAATAACTGGTTGAGCCTGTGGAGGTAAAGAAACTTGTGGTTTGTTTACCAATTGCTCTAATCTTTCTAGTAAGCCTTGGAAATGCAAATCCGGTTTGACAAAGTTTGTCTGATTGAACTTTTGACTAGTCTCAAGTATAGCTTGAGCTTGTTCTACCATTTTCATGCACATTTTCATCCGTTCAATCTTTAAATCTGCTCTAGGGTAACTCTTGTCTAGGTTTGCAGTTGTTGGCCCTTCTTGAAGTCGAGCCTGGTAGGCTTTGAACATCATGTCCAAGCTTTCTGGGGTTGGATCTGCAAGAACAGACCCTGGTTGTGGGTTATTTACAATGGGTGGTGGGGTGGGATGAAGCGAAGTGGATGGAGCTTCAGCATGCGAGGGGCTTTGAGATGCAATGTCTTCTATTTTTGTTTTGGCATCTTTTAGACTTTCTTCTATTTTAGATATCTTTTTGTTCCACTTGCGATTAGCCTTCTCTCTGGTATCCTTCCGTGTTCTTGGTTTCCTCTTACTAGGTTCTCCTGCCTCACTTGACTCCGATTTCTCAGATGGTTTTGCTTGTTGTGCAACCTGTGCCCTAGTAACTGCCTGTACAGGAGCCACATTACTGCTACTTGAACTTGAATCTGCCACTAAGCCTACCACGTTGATGGGTGTGACCTTGGGTGCACTAGAGGGATTCCTGGGACACTCTCTAGGAAGATGTTCCTTGCCGCACTCAGGACAAAAGCCTTGTATTGTGATGCTTTGTCCTAGTCCCAGAGCTGGTTGGTGGGGACATTCACGAATGAAATGATCGCCCTGACATCTAAGGCATGGTCCTCTAGGGGCTTGTGGTCTTACTTGTCTCACTTGGGGCCTAGTATTTGGATTCGTATACATGACATTGGAGTATTCTGGCTCCCAATTTTGTTCCATAGGTGGTGCCTCATATTGATAGTGAGAAGTCTCACTTTGCTCAGGTGACTCTATGTAATAAGCATGTGGACTATCTTCATGGAAGTAGTTTGAACCATGAGCGTGAGAGTCATTTTCTGGTATCAATGGGGTTAGCGGTACCAATGCTCTATTAGGGTTCTCCTCCGCCATTGTATACTTAACTGGGATCACATTGGCAGGAGCTGGTGGTTGGTTTCCTAGGACTGGCTGTGGCCTATATGGTGCCTGATCTTGCTGCTGGTATTGAGGTTGATATTGTTGTGGCCTATAATATGGCTGTTGAATCTGATACCTACCCTGCTGGTAAGGTTGCTGATAATTTTGTCTAACAGCCTGCCTATTGTAAGGACAATCTTGAGTCGTATGATTTGTGTATTTTCTCTCAATGGTGCAATACAGAGCATTAGGGCTCCCTTGGGGTTGAGTCGTCAACGGGCAAACATTAGCCATGTGATCTCCTCCGCATGTATAACATCGCTTCAATGAAGTGACCCTTGGCATTTGTCTATTTTGAAATCCTAGCTTTTTGGCCACCTGCTCAGCTATTTCATCTATCTCAGTGGAGGTTCTAAAGGTATGACTAGTAGAACTGTCAGAGTCCTTATAGAGTTTGGACAGTCCCAACTCCTCACCCAAGTTGTCTTCTATGTCAATACATATCCGCACACACTCTTCTATGGATCCAGGCTCTTTCAAGTACACATATGATCTCAACTTTGTGCTCAATAGGCCATCTAAAAACAGTGCCACTTGTTTGGCTGATGTGGGTAATTCTGGTACAGGGCATCTTTCCAAGTACTGTCTAAACCTTCTTCATGCAAGTCGCACTGTTTCTTGGGGTGTCTGCTTGAAGCTGTGGATCAAGGATGATGTGTTATGCCTGATACCGCTTTTGGAAAATTCCACAATGAATTCTTCTAGCAGCTGACCTATCGCTCTATAGTTGCGACTGTTTAGAGGTTGAAACCAAGCTAAGGCAGTACCCTTAAGAGTCAAACCAAATGCCTCGAACTGGGTGAATAAGTCTTCAACCTGTTCAGCTCTTAGCACTTGTTTGAACTCCGCCACATGATCATAAGGATCTCCAAATCCATCAAAGTAGTTCTTCATTGTCTTAACCACTTGAGAGGGTCTAAGGGTTCTTGAGTGCTCTCGTGGTCTAGGCAATGGAAAATCATGTTCATCTCTTTGGTGCCTATGAGCTCTATGTCTCTCCCTTTCAGGTCTTTCCATTCCATATCCTGATCTGTCTCTGCCCACAGTGTCTGCAAAACTTACCTCCGGTCTCTCTCTAGTTCTTTCCTTCTGGGTTTCATGAGCCTTAGATGATCCGGCTCCATGGAGGCCTTGGGAAACATTAGATCTTGGTGGAGGGAAAATTGATTCACCTTGCCAAGTGTAAGCATGTCTGTCATGATCTGATACCAAGAATAATTTCTGAGATGTGTGATCTAGATAGACAACTTTTTCCTTGAATTCATAGATGGTGACTACTGGGCTGGGTTGATCTAGCCTAAATCTCCAAAAGGCTTCCTCCGTTTCTCTATTCACGAATAGTTCTATGCTTTTATTATCTTGAGGAATCCATTCTGGAGTGAGCACTCTGGTTAAGACTGACTTACCTCTAGGGGTCTTGGGTTCTCCTCCTAGGTCTCCTTGCTCTAGGTATCCTATCTCATTCTCAGGAATGATATTTCCAAACTCATCTGTCCTATCTGGTAAGTTGGTAACCACATACATGGTTCCTTCCTTATCAATGTAAGCACCCTCTTCAAACTTGACCACTGGGTGTTCAAGTCCAAAGGGTTGGTCAGGATTCTTGAGTTGAACCACTGATCGCTTAGACCATCCTCATAGATGCGAGCACCTAATTGGTTGGTCCTGATATACTCCAATTGGGTCTTATAGGGACCTTCTGGTGTCTGTAAATAGGCAATGCCTGAGCTACGTGTGGGTCTTTCCATGCTAAAAGACATTTATGAGTCAATGGTTTCTGAACTTCGTGTGTAAGGATAACCACTAAGCTGCTGAGCCCAAGACTTGGCTGTATGGTTGACACTAGCCTCAGATGACCTAATGCTTTGTCTATCCTTGCCTAAGTGTCTGCCAGATCTCAGGTTCATAAGCCTTGGCTTCTAGTCCCAAAGTTCTCTTATATTGCTCAAAATCCTTTGGAACTCCTTGGTTTTCTAGTTTCCTTGAGGGTCAACTTCAAAATACCCTATCTAATAATCCTGGTATTAATTTTACCGTAACCAGTCGATGTTTTTGTTGTACTCCCCACGAGCTTTCCAACAAAACCAAAATCATAGCAAACGGATTTCGTATGAGAAAGTTATGCCAGTTCAGGGTTCTGGGGGTTAAAATAGGGAAACAAGATCTCTCTAGGAACTCAGGACAGGCGAGACGATACCAAATTTTTGCGATACGATACCTTTGTCTTACACGATACCACTTGAGACGATACCACCTTGGACGATACGATACCACCTTGGCGATACCAACTTCCACGATACGATACTGCTCTTTTAAACGATACGATACTGAAAGTGGTCACGATACGATATCTCTAATTTGCACGATACGATACCAACCTCACGATACGATATCTCTAATTTGCACGATACGATACCAGAATCTCAGGCGATACGATACCACTTGGTCAACGATACGATACTGTGATCGTCGCGATACGAGACCACTAAGGCAACTGCGATCGCGTACCACACTTGACGATACGATACCAAAATGGTATCGCGATACCTCAAGTGGGCGTGCACGATACGATACCTCGACAAGTATCGCGATACTCGGGAATTCTGATATCGCGATACCAAAACTCAACCGGACACGATACTTGGAGATTTTTAAGCCCAAATTCAAAATTTTTTGCAAATATGTGTACCTTATTTCCTCCTTGTCACTTCTATCAGCGTGTAGATGCAAAATCTAGCTCCAAAGTCACACTACCACCGTCACGATACCAAACGCAGGTCGCTTCAGCCCGCGCGATACTGAATCAAATTTTTGGAGTTTTGAGAGGTTTTCCAAGAATGTTTTTTCAGCGTTTCTGCTCTGAACAGCCTCCGCACTTGTTCCTCATAGCCACAAGTGAAAAACGAGGTGAAGATATAGGCGAAAATGGAGAAAATCAGAGAATATGAAGAGGGAAGAAGATGATGATGAAGGTGAAGATGAAGAAGAAGAAAAAACTCAGAAACTAAATTGAAAATGGTGATTTTTTACCTTCCAACGTCTTACCGTCACACGCTCGTCCTCCAAGCTCTCTCCCCGGCAACGGCGCCAAAATTTGGTGTCAATCTAGCACAATGGTGAGTACCAACGTGAGGAGATACACCTCATAAATGTCAATCCGTGGAGACGAGAGGATCGGTATGAAGACCGTGAGCAAGTGATGGCACAAGTACGTGAGTGAAAGCACACAAGCATGCACACACATACACACACACGCGCACAAGGTAAGAGCAAAGAGTGGAACAATGGAAGATCTTCGATTGCAAATGAACTCTCTTACAAAGCTGAAATCTACAACAAGCTAACCTCAAAAATGAGCTCTCCAGCCCTTTTTATAGTTTTTTGAGTGGTTTTGGCCCTGTCCAGACTTAGTGTCCGGCCTAGTTAAAAAATAGGTTCCAAGGCTTATTTGAGGGCTCAAACGGAGTCTAAAAATTATGAAAATTGGTAGGATGGTAGTTCTAATACTCCTCAAGCTCGAGGACTCCTCGGCTTGAACAAAATGGAGTTACAAAAATGGAAAATGGTATTTGCAATGATTTTTAGTGATGAAAATCACTATTTTTATAGGGATTTCTTCTGAAAATTTGACAAGTGCTTCTTGGAGCTCCCTACTTGCTCCTTGTTCTTGTGTGTCCACTTCCTTGATGCACTTCCATGCTTTGTCCTTGACCTTGAGCTTCAACACCCATGTATCAAGTGCACCTCCGTCACCCCCTTTGCCACCCCTGCCTCCAACTCCACCACATTCACCTCCCACTACTAGTGTAACCACTAATGTCACCGCCTCCGAGTCCACTACCCATACCGAAGCACAGACCGTCAGTCAACCCACACACCCTATCTCCACCTCTTTTGTCTATACGGCCACTGAAACAGTAATTCTAACCACAGCCACAGAAAATCTCATTCCCCCAATCACACTTCCAGGCAGTTCGTATTCACAATTGCACACACCACTATACACTTTCACCACTATCACCGCACCCACAATCCTAATATTCACAATCACTCCCACTACTGCATCCACCATTGATCTTATGGACATATCACCCACCTCCGCACCTCTCCCTCCCCCCATACACCCACCATCTCCCATTCCCCCACCTCCCACTTCACCATTTTCCAGCACCGCATCCACACTTCCATTCCCCTTCCCCTTTCCCTTCCCTTCTGCATTCAACACCCTTCCCGCATCCACCCCTATTAATAATGTATTTAATAATATGTATCAGTGTATGTCGCAACTACAACAGCACTACCAGCATCTCGATGACCAACATACGCGATTCTTTCGAAGTCATGAGGAACTTCAACTACGCTTCATTGATCTTGAAAGGGAAAAGCGGCTACTACAACAACAGCATGTCACCTTACAGGAACAACACGAACAATTAGTAGCCAATCCACCCCAGTCAGATGCAGAGGAAAGACAACATATGGATGAATTGCTACACTCCCAGATAACGGAGAATCTCAAACTTAGATGCAACCTGGCCCTCCTACGAAAACACATGTCTACCGCTCTCGAAGAGAATAAACGGCTGCAGAAACAGAATGAAGAGAACTTGGAGGCAGCCATGGAGGGTTCCCCGCAGGAAATCGACAGAAAAATTCAAGGCCATTCCCTCAGAGAATATGAAAACTGTGTTAGAAACCCATGCCAACCTCCTGGAGGCCCATGCAGCATTAGAACGAGAAAGGGATGATCTACGTAAGCAACTGGCAACTCAACACGAGTCACCAAGCAAAGCCACAGCCACAGACGACACATCCGAAGAAGTCACAAAACTCAGAGCAGAACTCGAAGAATTACGCAGCAAAGTCATGCAATACGAACGTCAGCCCTCTCCCCATGTCGAGCCCGAGCCTGAAGATCTAGTGCCAATCGAGATAGAGGAAACTTTTGAGGACCCGTATGTTCCCATGCCTGCACCAGGGGGCAAGCAAACAGACGAGGGCATGGACACCATTGAAATAGAGGCTCCTGAATGGATGCAGAAGTTGGAAAAAGTGGCCACAACCCATGATGATAGGGTGGCACTCCAGATAGCATCTATGTCACGCTTGGAAGAGGTAGTCATAAAATCGGACTATTTTAGGAACCTCTCTCATCATAGGTGGATCGGCACATCCGACGATTTGTATGTTCCCTTCTGTGTCTTAATGGCGGACTACAATGCCGAAATAAAGCAACATACCTCAAATGAACCAACCTCCGCCACACAATTCGCACCGGAAGACATCCCAGCGAGTGCCAAGCAGGGCAATATTCATCAATCGATGTGGAGGATTCTTCTACTGGAAACCTACCCAGAAATGGTCAGAACATGGAATAACATGCCTTTGTACATCAAATACAACCCATGCTACTGCCCTGTGTTTCGAAGAAGGTCATGGCCGGAATACACAAAAACGGTGCTGACAAACAAAGGATGTGAGAAATGGCTCAATTATGTTTACTTAGCACCACCCATAGGCCAACCTACCATAGGATACATGATCTCGACGATTCGGCATTGGGGGGTCAGGTTTAAAAATGTGCCAGACGTCATGGCCCAAATGTGCTTGAAAATTTTTGAGCTCATGTTGGTCACATTCCAGACTTTCAAGAATGTCAAGGAACCTCATCTGTCAGCCCTTGGATTTAATGAAGGAAATCAGGACCTCGTCTACGACATGAGCGCAACCCCATCTATTAATGTTGTATATGCATGGCACGCGCGTATCAAGTATCTACCAGCCTGCTTCAAACAGACGTTTGAAGAAATGTTTGTCATGGGATTCTGGGAATATCACTCAGAGATATTCATTCCCAGACCATCACATTTATTGCAGTTGTTTGCAGTGGAACAAGCTCTCCATTCAGAAAAGTTACGTATACCACATCCAGAGGTTCCCGGGCGGGTAGATTGGGATGCTCTACTCACGGACTTGGCCAAAGGGTTGCGCATTGCAGAACACCACTTAGCACAAGACGTCGTCGAGTACTACATCCAACAAACCACCCAACAAGGGTCTGTCAGGGACGACACACGCGAGAGAGGGGGGGTGTTGGAACTGAAGGACTCACCAGGCAAGGAAGCTCACGAAGGGAGTCAGAGAGAAGGGAAAGTACAAGCAGACAAGGCAGTCAACGATGATCCGGCAAGTAGGCCAATATTTTTTCAAGACACTGACGCATATAAGAGAGGTGGACACACAAGGAGAAGGATCATGTAGGGAGCTCCAGGAAATGTATGTCAAAATGCTAGAAGAAATCCCTACAAAAATAGTGATTTTCATCACTAAAAACCCTTGTAAATACCATTTCACATTTTTGTAGCTCCATTTTGTGCAAGCCAAGGAGTCCTTGAGCTTGAGGAGCTTTAGAAGTATCCACTTGTCAGTTTTCACATTTTTTAGACTTCGTTCGAACCTCCAAATAGGGTAGAGAACCTAATTTTTAACTTGGCCGGACACTAGGTCTGGACAAGGCCAAAACCTAGTCAAAAACTATAAATAGAGCTAGAGAGCTCATTTTTGGGGTTAGCTTGTAATTGATATGAACTTGTAAGAGCTTTTTGAAAGTAATCTAAGAACTCCATTGCTTCTCACTCTTTGTCTTACTGTGTGTGCGCGCGTGTGTGTATGTGTGTGCATGTTAGTGTGCTTCTCACTCACGCACTTGTGCCTTCACTTGCTCAAGGTCTTCATACCATCCTCACGTCTTTCCGGATTGACATTAAAGGAGGTGCTACTCATCATTGGGCTACACCATAAGGCATCAATCACACTCCCTTTAGGATAGTTGCTCGCCTTAGTTCCAGGAGTAGGACAACAATTCCAATAGCAGGTTAGTTCCATACCTTCATGTACTCCGGCAGCTGCGACCATACAGCCAGAGATGGATTCTACGGTGGATCATTCAGTCCCATTAATCACTGTCTGGTATAAACCAAAAGATTATCCAAGTTTTAATTGATGGCGGGTCTGGTGTAAATATAGCAACAGCCGCGCTCTGCAAGAAATTGGGTTGGACCCAAATTGAACCCATACAATTTTTTGTGCGAATGGAAGACCAATCCCGAGTCCATCCGGTGGGACTAGTACGTAATATTCCTATTACCTTGCAGGGAACCACATTTAAAATGACTTTTGTAGTCCTAGACTTACCAGAATCTAGCCTCGACTACAACTTACTCTTCGGTAGACCATGGCTAAAGCAAGCCAAAGTTGTACAGGATTGGTCAGCTCAAGAGTTAATTTTCAAAGATAATCACCGGAAGTATGTAGTTGAATTGGATGCTATGCAACCTTGTAATCTTCATGCACGCCCATATGTAGCAGAGCCAGTACATATGTTGGATGGGCTATCTCATGATGAGGAGGAGGCTTTCCTTAAAACCAATAAGGACCTTATCCCATTAGGTACTGTAGATTTACAGGCGATAGCAGATAACTGGAGTCCGGCAGCTTGTACGATCGTCCCAATGACCGGAGCAGTAGAAGCAGATGCTGATATACCTATGGATGAAGCGACTTTATAACAATTGTTGCAGCCCGCTGATGATTTGGTACAACCTCGACAATTTTATGTACCAGAAGATCAGTTAATAACGTACAATTTGGGTGACACGATCAACCCGCGACTAGTTAAGATTAAGGCAGGATTAGCAGAGACATTCCAAGATGATTTGGTACAACTCCTACGTGAATTCTCCGATGTTTTGGCTTGGGATTATAGAGACATGAAAGGCCTTGACCCACGGATTTATCAACATCGGGTAGTGCTCAAACTGGATACGAGGCCAATCAAACAACCAAGCTATAGAATGAATCCTAATTATGTGGCATAGGTTAAGGCTGACCTTGATTGTTTATAGTGTCCTCATGCAACAAATTGACAAATGGTTTCGGCCCGTGTACTATGCCAGCCGCTGATTAGCTCCTGCGGAGAAAAATTACTCTCTAACCGAACGTGAATGCCTTGGATTGATGTACTCTGTTAAGAAATTTGGCATTAATTGTTGGGTCGAAAAATTTACTTTCCATGTGGATCATGCTGCACTGGTGTACTTGGTTTGGTAGTAGCATTTAGGTGGTAGATTGGCTAGATGGATTTTACTATTACAGGAGTTCAATTATGAAGTTACTCATCGACCCGGCACAGCACATGCCTTGACGGATTTTCTATCCCGACTAGATTTCGGTGAGTCTCTAGTAGGGGTTGATGACACTACACCGGCAATTTACGTTACCGAGACAACTACTGAAGACTCTGCTGAACCTCCTGTTGTTTCTTCATATTATGATACATTACTAACTTTCCTCACCAAGGGCTGTCTTCCTCCTCATACTCCCACTGCTCTGCGGCAGAAAATTGCGGTCTACAGTCGACGATTTCGGTTGATTGTGGGTCAACTGTATTACTTAGATCATACTGGTGTTTTCCTTAGATGCATTCCTCCACATGAAGCGGAATCAGTTATTGTTATGGCTCATTCATTAACCTCTAGAGGACACTTTGCAGCTGATCTTACTCACCGGAAAATTCTGCAAAGTGGGCTATGGTGGCCTACAATGTACAAAGATGTGGTTAAATTTGTGCAGCAGTGTGATGTCTGTCAACGGACTGGACAGCCCTTGCAGCGACACTTCTTTCCCCTTCAATGAGTTCTACCTTTGGAACCCTTTCAGAAGTGGGGTCTAGATTTTATTGGTCCAATAACACCACCAGCGACCCTCACCAACCATCGATATATATTGACTTGTACAGATTATGCCACTAAGTGGGCGGAAGCTTGGGCTTTACGGTCTGCCACAGCTGTTTCGGTGGCAAAATGTTTGATGAAGGATGTCTTCCCACGTTATGGATTACCTCTGGAGCTCAGGATGGACCAAGGAACACATTTTGCCAACAACTTTTCAGATTTATGCATAAATTCAGCTCAATGTACTATCCATGTGCTAATGGTCTGGCTGAAAGTACCAATAAGACTCTGTTGAATATGCTCTGCAAATTGATTTTGGAATGTCCAAAACGTTGGGATCAACTCTTACCTGCAGTATTATGGGCATACCGGACCACGTACAAAGTAGCCACCGGAACAACCCCGTTTAAACTTGCTTACGGTATAGAAGCTATTGCGCCGATGGAAGTAGTGATACCGAGTCTATGTGTTGCTTTATCTCAGAAACTATTACCGGATACGCTTACATCATTGGATGAACACTGCTGGGAAAGCTTCGTGACTCTCCAAGAAGTTCAGCTTCGTCAAGCCCGTACTCATGACTGCTTCCTAAAAACCCTTGTCTTTACGGTTGATCAATTTGTTTTATAATGCCAAAGCCAATCGCGCTGCCGAAAAATTTAAATTACGGTGGTTCGGTCCATACCGGATTGCTGAACAAGTGGGACCAGCAACTTTTCGATTGGCGACCACAATAGGTGTTCTCTTGCCAAAAGTGATTAATGGTTCTAAAATTCACCCATATCACCAGCCGTTTGATAACCGCTGACGTGTACTTAGTCTTTTTCATATTTCGGTTGACCACTCATCGTAATTTCCTCGTTTTGGTATCTAACTATGATTAATCGCCGCCCGATGTTACTGTTTCTAATCATGCATGCATGCCATAATCATGAAGGATATCTCGCCAATACTATGCGATGATTAGGGTTCTTGCCACCTAATGTTGTCCGTGCTCGTACTTAATCGTGTTTTTGCCACTGATAATCGCTATTGTGTTTGTGTGATTGTGTGCTCTGTGTATTTTGTGTTCTCTTGTTTACTTGTGCGCGCCATGGAAGCTCTCGTGAATGTGGCCACCTTCCGTGCAAGACTCACTCCCGATGTGCGTGATTATTTGTGCACTCGTGGATTGTTGGCCTTCGCTGAATTGCCTTGGCATTCAGTGGAGTGTCATCCATTCCACGCGCAGATCATTTCTGCTATTGCCACCACACTTGCTACAGAGCAGTGTTGGCCCATTACCTGTCTTAACCCTCGTGTAGTCATCACTTTAGCTACAGTTGCTGAAGGCTTTCGCCTCCCTATGGAAGGATTGGATCATGGTCCCCTCCTTCCCGTCACCACCATGACCGAGTTGCTTCCCCGACACACATCTAATGAGTACGCCATTCTGTGTAGACCTGAACCAGAGTGTACAACTCTGCAATTTTTGGTCGCTACCCTGAATCTAGAGAAATGCACATATGGCATATCACACCCATTTTATTCGATGATCGATACTGCATCTCTAGAGCTGGTGAATTTCATATCCTTTTATTTTCGGTGCCCAATCAGACATCTCAAATGAGGCATGCAAATCAGCCTTAAAATCAGCAATATGCATGTCATGAGGACCAGTGAGTAGCATGTCATCAACATATACCACAATGATCAGAAGCATATCATAAGGATGCTTAACATATAAGGTGCTTTCAGTTGGGCTGTTCTCAAAAGCATGTGCAATCAGATAGGGAGTTATCTTTTCATACCAAGCAGGTGGTGCTTGCTTTAAACCATATAATGCATTCTTTAAACTGCACACCTAGTTTTCATGCCCTTTCTACACAAAGCCACAGGGATGAAAAACATACACTTCTTCATGCAAGTCACCATTCAAAAATGTTGTTTTAATGTCCAAGTGATGTACATTCCAACCATGATGAACTGCAAGTGCACATATGCTACGAACAGTAGTCATTCGACAAGTAGGAGCAAAGGTTTCATCAAAATCAATGCCTCTTTCTTGTGCATAACCCTTTGCAACAAGCCTAGCCTTATACCTATCAACTGTTCCATCAGGTTTATGCTTCAGCTTGTATACCCACTTTGTGTAAATGGTTTTTTTTCTAGGAGGCAAGTCACATAAAGACCAGGTACCATTCTTCATTATAGCAGCATATTCAGATTGCATAGCAGCCATCCATTTTTTTGAATTTTGTGCTTCTTCAAATGAAACAGGCTCATTCTCATCAAAGAGACTAGACGCAGCCATAACATAGTAATTTGATGCAAAAGAGGTGCTATGAGAACCTAATCGAGTACAATATGACAGAGATGCATCTAATTTGCTGTCACGTAAAGTTTGCACCAACCATTTTGGCATAGTTTTTGCTTGCTCAATATCAGCTCTCTCATCAACAAGTGCATTATGTAAATCTGCATAAGGAATGGAATGATCTGCATCATCACATGAAACCTGCAAAGGTTGAAAAGTTGCCTCATAGGACCAGCACTAGACTGCCCACTTGTGAAAAGAGGCAGCAAAGTATCATACATGTCTTTGGAGCTAACAGATGTCTCCTTAGTACATGAAAGTAAGGGCTGAATAGAATCTTCCACAAAAACAAAATCATGGCTAACTAGAATGTGTTTAGTTTGTGGATGATATAGACGATAGCCTTTGCTTTCATAACTATAACAAACAAAAATACATTTTATTGCTTTATCATTCAGTTTTATGCGATGTTGTTCAGGCACTAATGCATATGCCAAACAACCGAAAACACACAGATGAGCAACAAATGGCTTGCAACCATGCCAAGCCTCATATGGAGTGATAGACTACAGTGCTTTAGTGGGACACCTATGAAGTACATATGCTGCACACATGACAACCTCAAGCCAGAAACTATGTGGTAAAGCCTGAGTCTTGACCATACACCTCGTCATCTCCATGAGTGACCTATTCTTTCGTTCAGCAACCCCATTCTATTGAGGTGTATATGGCATTGTACCCTGATGTTTTATCCCACATTCGGCCATAAATGCATTAAAGTCACTTGAGTCTGACAATCGCTCTTCAAGTTACGGCCAAAATAGTGAATGGCGAGAAACACATTCACTCCCTCCACAACTCGTATTTGCTCACACACACACACTAGAGTAGCTCGAAAGTGATGGGGAGGGGTAGACAATAGTCCTACACACACATTCAAGCTTCACACACACACACAAAAGATCATAGAGCAGATGAAAATATGCAGGAAAGAAGCAAATTCGAAATTTTAGCTCTCCTTCTTAACAATGGAAAAAAGTCTTTACAGAAGAGTCACAAAGTGACTTATATACATGTCTCCCTAAAAAAGGTCTTTTCTCACAAGTGACCCACACTTTATTGGCTAATCTCTAATTTCCTACTATTTTACAAGAAGTATATTACAATGAGTTGGGCTTATGCATCTAGAGGACTCCTCTAGTGCATTTACATAGCTTTGAGGGAATTTCCTAGGATTTTGAAGAAGAAAATTATGCTCATTATTTTGAAAATTTTGGGGCTCCTCTTTTGTGCCTCTTTCCTCTACACCACTCTCCCCCTCTTTGTCTCTGTCATCCCTTGACAGGCTTTGCTTCTCGTTTGCAGCTTGTCTATGGCTCCTGAATACACACACCCAATGGTTGAAGAAGCAATAAGGACTGTCAGAGAATTTGTTACTTTATCCGAGGTCTGTCTTTTGCTTTTGTTTGCCCCTTGGTATTCCTTATATCACAAGTCTAGGTTGTTGTATTGAGTCAGGCTGCCACGCACGCCATCAGTGGCTAAGAATGTGATGTTCTTAGTCACCCTTTCCAACTTCTCAGCCTCTCCCCTTTCTAACTTTTGGTCTTCTAATTTATCTTTGTCTTCACTCATATGACCCTGTTGTACTACTTGGAGCCTGTTTACTTCCTTCCTGTTGCACACCTTACTTTGCTGACCTTTACTCTTTTTTAAGTCAGCGTTACATTTTGAAGGTCCTGTTCTTGAATCTTCTTTGTCATCCTCTGGGACCTAACTCATTTCTTTCCACCGCATGCATCCAGTGGACGAGGAGGCATCTAGGACCTTCAGACAATTGGTTATCTTATAGGATGAAGTCCTTCGTGTGCTGTCTCTCTTCCCTGCTTGTTTCACTTCACTGCCTACTCCTGGTGGATGAGGAAGCTGTGTGCAACCTCCCATGAAATGTCCTGGTTGTTATCTTTCTTTGTTTCCAATCCTCAGGACCTGGTTCTTTGGTGTTGTCGCCTGATGCGTGCCCCTGCGGGGATTTGGGCAGAGAATTGTTCTTTTCCTTTATAAGCTTTGTTCTTTACTGAGCTGTTTTGTTCTTTGATCGTCTTCTTCTTCTTTTTTTGCTTGATTCCCCTTCCACATGTCCCTCCTCCTGAACTCTGTCGTCCTCGACAGGCTTTTTGTGGCGACATGAGTACATTTGTATGACTTTGTGCTCTCTCTGATTAACCAAATCGGCATGACATAGCATTAATTCTTTCCGTTGGCTCGACTTTACCCCATCATCTAGTGCCTATCTATGATCTACAAAGAATCTTAATTCGTAGGCCACCAGTCTTGCATTAAGGTTTGAAGACATTTTTGCAAAAAATTCTGAATCTATTTCAAAAAAGCGTGTGAAAAATGCCTCTTCAAACGTCTGCATGTAAGTACTTGTCAAAAACATTAGCCTTGAGTATATGGCCATGAGTGTTAATCGGCTAGGTATAGTTGATGGATAAAAAATGAGGGCGTCTAATCCCTGATTAATGTCGATGAAGTTCAAAAATGTGTATTGTGCATGCTGAAACACCTTTATGACAGTAAGTAACATACTCAAAATCTTATTAGTCATCTTGACTGCTAAATCTGCGACAATTGAATATCGAGCAATCCAAAATTCTATGGTTTTAACCATGTATTCTTCAGTTAGTAGATAATTACGAGGTGGACTTGGTAGTAACGGATAGATAAGCCACTGATTATTTATGCTTCCCTGGCGCTGTCCTTCCCAAAATTGCATCCAGGAGCATCTTCTGGGTAGTGGGCAAAAAGATGGATTTACTTGAAATACATATGGTGATGATTCCCATTGTACCCATAGCGTAGGATTCTTATCTAAAAATCTCCTTCTCCATATAGGATCTGCTTTGTGAAATTCCTCTTGTGTGTAGGTAAATGTTTGCATATTGAACTGGAGGTTGCTATCTGGCTCTTTATTTGTTGTGGCCTTTATGTATTGTCGAGTTTGCTCTTTAAGTAATCCATATGGCACATTGAAGGGTTTCATTACCTGTTCCAGATTTTTGCTTTCAATTTTTGCTTCCCTCATGACTTTGATTACTTGGTCTTCAAAATCTTCAGTGAGTTGGGACACCAGTAGTGCCCACTCATGTCGGCTTAGTTCTGCAATATTCTGAGTATGTCATTCAATGTTGGTCTCGATTTCCTCCCTTATCGATGAATGATGTAGGGGGGGAGAAAGAGGATGTAGCTCAGTCTCATCAGTAGCCGCTGTGGAGTGTGGAACTACTGGTGTTTCCTCTATCACCTTCTGTGCTAATTGATCCTGCAATCGCTTTATTAATTCATCCTTTTCTTTAATTTCTTCTATGGCTTTCATAATCATTGCCTTGTTTTTGAGTAGCTCTTCTCCTATGATAGAGAGTTGACTTGCATCTTCCTTGCATTGTTCAAAGTATTGATTTTTGGCTATCTTCCACTTCTTCCTGAGTGCATTAGTGTCGTCCATATACTTTTTCTCCCATTCGGCTATGATAGCCTGCTCTTTCTTCAGCCGATCTTCATATTCTGCTATCCTTTTCTCCAATGCTCGTGTGTCTTTTTCTGTCACTTCAGGAGCTTCTATCAGTTGATTGCATAAAAGTGCTATCATCAGCTCCTCGTTCTTGTTTCGTAGGTTATCTGCTTCATCCATGTATACCTTGATTTGTGATCCAAGAATCTTGCTTCGAGCCTGCATTCATGCCTTGTCTGCTTCGCTAGCCTCATATTTGCATTGCAATTCTTTTAATTGTTTTTTTAGCTTCTGATTTTCCATTTCTGTGTGTGGCATTGATGCTTGGCCTCTTGGGCTTCTGTCTCTTTCTCTACTATTACCTTTCATGCTTGAATTAATTTGGTAGATTAGATTCTCACCTATCTCTTGAAACTGATTCTTTTCCCTCATTGCCTTGTCGTAATCCGCATCAGCCTCAAGCATTAGCTATTGAGTGTCCATGGCAGTTTGTATCATCTGTTGTACTACTGGCTTGAGCTGAGCGACATCCACATTTAACCATGTTTTTGGGATGTTTAGGGCTTCCCCGGTGCGTACGGTCTTTTCCCTCATCCACATGTATGGTCTCGTTATGTGGTTGCCTTATTTGGAGCTGTACCTCTGGGTCTCTTTTTACTTCTTCCGTATTGATAGACTTTGTGGCACTCCCTTGAAATATTACGTCCATCGGAGATGGTTCTGCCACTACCCTTATGGGTGTGAAGGGTTCTGATTCTTCAACTGTATTATCAACTTTTTCTTCCTTGGGGTTCTTGAACAAGGCCTCTCCCGCTAGCAGAGTCTCTTTGATTTGCATATTAGACGCTTCATTCAATTTAATAATATGTACCTCTTCTTGAGACGCTTCCTTCCTTGTCGTGTCCTTGATGGAGTCAATTGGTGTTTGATCTACCTTTGTCCCGTCCATGTCCAAGTCCTCGTTTACTTGATTTAATTCCTCCCATTGTCCATCATCCTTGGAATCACTTCTAATATCCACATTTAACATTGAGTTTTTTGGTTCTTCTTGTGCCTCTAATGATGAGCTTGAGTTCATCAATCCCAATTCTCTATATCTGTGGACCTTGGTCAGCCTCTTTCTTTGTTCCGAGTCTTGATGGGCTTGTTGATAGTGATGCCTTTGTACTGAGAGGTTTACCTATCCTTCCACGTATTGGTGAGTAGCTTCCATTTCTTTTGTCAATTCTTCTTCCGTAATCGGTGGATTTTCTTCAAGCCTAGTCCTTGGAAGTACATGAGCTTTCTTTGTAGTTGGAGTTTCAGCTTCCGCCTACATCATTTCTCGTAGCCTTTTGGTACCTCTCATTCTTGGTTAGGAGCTTGTTTCCGCTTCTTCTACGATCTTTACTCCTTTCTTCTTTCTAGGAATTGTAGCAATCTTTGCATACTTGGCTATTGCTTCTGATGACGGCATCTCTTTCAGATGTTCTCTAATGCCCAAGGCATGATATATCAATATGGTTAAGGCAACGCTTCCATTTAGGAACTTCTTATGATTCCACTGCTTCTTAGCCTCAAATAGTCGTTCTTGAATGTATGGAGTCATATTGACTTGATTCCCAATTTGTATGATTGCATGAGACAACATTTGCACTATGATTTTTTGTGAAGCAGTGTATCTGTGCATGTTGGGAAAGCAAAAGTGATGATGGATGAGTCGCACTTCCTCTTCAATATCAATGTGATTGATATCTGTAAATGTTCTAGTCTTCGCTCCCCGACTTTCCTCTTTCAAAATGGTAGTTCCATCTTTTTCCCATCCGAAAGCTTCTTTAATCAGGTCATGGGTGAATTGTATAATGACCCACTCCCCTACTGCATCTAAGACTCTAGCCTCTGGTACCAATGGATCATGCAATGCTGGCTGCAAGGTGTTCATGACTTGCATACATCGTTGGAAGTCAGGTTTGTATATCGATAATTCAAAGTACTTGTGAATGCCCGCTTTCTTCATAATGTCCATTGTTGATGGAAGTTCATGCACTACATTAAAGTCTTGGGACATTATGGGGAACTGATGGTCAGTGTCCATAATTTTGATTGGCACTAGGAACAAATAATCCCCTGTTGGTTGATCTTCCCTAAACTAGTGACCTTTTGCCTTAATCACGCTTTGTAGAGGGAATTCCAACACCTCTGATGGAGAGTGTTAATCTCCAAAAGAACAAGCTACTCTTGAATTTAGAGCACCTCTATATCAAGAGTAACTTAAAACTTTCACTAATATGGAGAATTAATGATCAATTATAAAGATTTTGGATAAGCTGTGAGCAAGATGATTTTACAGAAAATCTGTTGCACATATCTCTCTCAATGACTTACCAAATGTGTAAAGTTTTTTATAAAACTTTGCACAAGGTGTCATCTATACTTTGCGCACCTCCTCCAAGTTAAATCATTTCAAAAGACTTAGTAGATCTTGAGAAATGAAGTTGATTCACCAAATGTCTAAAACTATTCTTCTGAGAAGTTGATTCAGACACCTGTAAATTCTAACACTTGGTTCTCTCAATCTAGAACCCATTTATGCAAATGCATTTAGCAATACGTAGCTTACCTTCCAACTTAAAGATTGAGTGCTTGCTTGCTCAAAACTTTACACTGTGGAAGGAGAGCTGACCAAAACATTAACATCGAATTTTGCACCTGTTTCAGAGAACAGTGAACACTTCTTCACATATGAATGTTCCTACTCATAGACTCATTAACTATGGAGTTAGACATCTACAAAAGGATTCTTGAAATGATCAAGCATAGAAGGAGAATACACAGAAACATCGGGCACAATTCTTCTTCATTACTAGAGAACTTTTACATCTGGATGAGAGAGCTAATCTTCACACTTCTCAAGAGTCTAATCACTTCTAATTCTACTGAATTCTTGTATTCTACACTCTCTCATATTTGCCCCGACATTTTTCCTTGTATATATAGGCAAATATTTACAAGCTCCTGACTATACAAAAGTATAAGTGAACTATCTCTGAATAAATGTACATATGTGTACACATCTTCATCTTCTGGATATGCACTTCCTTCAGGCTTCATAACTTGATCTTTTCTTCAGTCCTTAGCTTCAATTCTTCATCAAAACATCAATTGTTGATTGCCCTGCACCAACAACTCTGTAGCTCAGTGATGAGTAGCACCTCCTTTAATGTCAATCCGAGAAGACGTGAGGATGGTATGGAGACCTCGAACAAGTGATGGCACAAGTGTGTGAGTGAGAAGCACACTAACATGCACACACATACACACACACTCACACACATGGCAAGACAAAGAGAAAGACAATGAGTTCTTTTAGATTACTTCCAAAATGCTCATACAAGTTCAAATCTATTACAAGCTAACCTCAAAAATGAGCTCTCTAGCTCTATTTATAGTTTTTGACTAACTTGACCCTGTCCATACCTAGTGTCCGACCTAGTTAAAAATTAGGTTCTAAGGCCTATTTGGGGGCTCAAACAAAGTCTAAAAATTATGAAAATTGGTACGATGCTACTTCTAATACTCCATAAGCTCGAGGACTCCTCGGCTTGCACAAAATGGAGTTACAAAAAGGTGAAATGGTATTTACAATGATGTAGAGTGACTAAATTCACTATTTAGGAAGTATTACTTCATGGAAAAATTTGGATGGCTTACTTGATAAATCTTTGTTGACTACTTTGTCTGCTGGTGCTTTCTCTTCACTCTGAATCCCTTCTTTGACTTCCTTGTCTTGTGAGTCCTTGGGTACCTTGACTACTGCCAACACCCCCCCTCTCTCGCGTCTGTCATCTCTAACAGACCCTTGTTGAGTAGATCGTTGGATATAGTAATTCATGACATCGGTTGCCAAGTGATGTTCTGATAATCTCAGTCCTTTTGCCAAGTCGGTGAGCAGTGCATCCTAGTCTACTGGGCCAGGAACTTCTGGATGTGGCATACGTAACTTTTCTGAATGTAGAGCCTGTTCCACAGCAAACAACTGTAACAAATGAGATGGTCTGGGAATGAATATCTTTGAATGATATTCCCTGAACCCAGTGATAAACATTTCCTCAAATGTTTGCTTGAAGCAGGCTGGTAGATACTTGATACGAGCATGCCATGCATAGACGACATTGATAGACGGTGTGGTGCTCATATCATAAACAAGGTCTTGATTTCCTTCATTAAATTTGAGAGCCGAAAGATGAGATTGCTTGACATTCTTAAAGGTCCTGAATGTCACTAGCATTAGCTCAAAGATTTTGAGGCACATCTGTGCCATGACATCTGGTATATTCTTGAATTTGACTGCCTAGTGTCGGATGGTTGAAATCATGTACTTGACTGTGGGTTGGCCATGAGGGGGTGCTAGGTACACATAATTTAGCCACTTTTCACATCCTTTAACTGTCAAAACTGTTTTGATGTACTCTGGCCAAGACCTTCTTCGAAAGACAGGGTAGTAGCATGGATTATACTTGATGTATAATGGCATGTTATTCCAAGTGCGTACCATCTCAGGGTATGTTTCAAGCAGACCGATCCTCCAGGTAGGTTGAAATATATTCCCATGCGTGGCACTTGCAGGGATGTCTTCTGGTGCAAACTATGTCGCCGAGGTTGGTTCTTTTGTTGTGTGCCGCTTGATTTCAGCATTATAATCTGCCATTAAGACACAGAATGGAACATACAAATCATCGGACGTGCCAATCCACCTATGATGGGAGAGGTTTCTGAAGTAATCGGATTTGATGACGATTTCTTCCAATCGGGACATCGACTGGATCTGTACTGCCACCCTCTCATCGTGGGTTGTAGCCACCTTCTCTAACCTCTGCATCCATTCAAGAGCTTCGATCTCAATTGTGTCCATTCCTTCTTCTGTTTGCTTACCCCCTGGTGCAGGCATCAGTACGTATGGGTCTTCAAACATCTCCTCAACTGCAATTGGAAATAAGTCTTCAGGTTCCGGTTCTACGAGGGGAGAGGGTTGACGCTCATATTGAAGAAATTTATTTTGTACTTCTGCCAGTTGTGCTCTAAGTTTTGCGACTTCTTCAGATGTGTCTGCTGTGGCTGTAACTTCTTTTGGTGAATCTTCCTGGGTTTCCAGTTGCTTTAATAGGTCATCCCGCTCTCTTTCTAAGGCGGCATGTGCTTCCAAGAGATCGGCATGTGTTTCCAATACGATTTGCATATTTGCCGATGGGATGGCCTTGAAATTCTCTGGGTTGATTTCTTGCGGTGAACCCTCCATTGCTCCTTCCAGGTTCTCTTCGTTTTGTTTATGTAGTCATTTATTTTCTTCGAGTGCGGCAGACATGTGCTTGCGTAGTAAGGCGAGGTTACGTCGAAGCTTGAGATTGTCCGTTATCTGAGCGTGTAATAGATCATCAAGTTGTTGTTTTTCTTCAGTATCCATCTAGGGTGGATTGGCGATTAACTGATCATGTTGTGCTTGCAATGTACTATACTGCTGTTGTAGCTGCCTCTTCTCCTTCTCTAAATTAATGAATCTCTCCTGTAGTGTTTCATGATTTCTGAACAAGCTCGTATGCTGGGCATCTAGATGCTGGTAATGTTGTTGTAGTTGAGTCATACATTGGTACATATTATTAAACACATTATTAATAGGAGTGGGTGCAGGAATGGTGTTGAATGCAGGGGGGTAGGGAAAAGGGAATGGGAGTGTGTATGTTGTGCTTGAAAAGGGTGAAGTGGGTGGTGGGGGAATGGGAGATCCCGGAAATATGGGGGGAGGGAGGGGTGTGGAAGTGGGTGATATGTCCATGACATCAAATGTGGATGCAGTCGTGGGAGTGATTGTGAACATGGGAATTGTTGGTGTAGTGATGGTTGTGAAGGTGTAAAGTGGTGTGTGTAGTTGTGAATATGGACCGCCAGGGAGTGTGATTGGGGGAGTGGGAATTTCAGCGTCCACAATTAGAATTACCGTGTCAGTGGTAGTATTTACAATAGGTGTGGTGATAGATTGTGTGGATTGTGAGGGTTGACTCTCAGTTTGTGCTTCGGTATGGGAAGTGGACTCTGAGGCGGTGACAGTGGTGGTGACATTGGTAGTGGGAGGTGAAGGTGGTGGAGTCGGAGGTAGGGGTGGTAAAGGGGGAGACGGGGGTGCACTTGAGGTATGGGCTTTGTCAATATCATGAATGGTTTGAGCCGTGCTCGTGGTCGTGGATGTGGTGCCCTGTGGTTCTGATACCAATACATTCATTTGTTTCCCTGATCGAGGGGGGCGTCTGCCGTATCTTCTCTCTGATCTTCGCGAGTGCGCAAGAGCGGTATGCACCATCTCAGGTACCCCTAATGCGTGAGCGATCATGTCAAGAGTTGCTCTGTAGTGCTCATCCATCCCTTCTTCTTCAAGGATTTGGTTCATGAGGGCTTTTCCTACTGCCAGGGACAGCTTCGTATAAGCCAGGGCTCCTTCAAGTTCCTGTACGACTTATTGCTCATATTCATGCTCTTCTTCGTCGGACAGTCCTTCTTGTTCATCGTCTTGGTCATCTTGTGTAGTCTCCTCTTCATCATCATCCACTTCGACTACTTTTGGTTGGACTGGATGGGGTTGGTCTGTGACTATCTGTTGTCCGCCTGCTTGCTCTGCCTCAACCTCCAAACTAGTAGCATTAATTATTCTAGCTACTTCCTCATCAGTTAGATCTTCTAGTCTAAAGCCATGAGGGAACTCTAAGTCGGTGGGTATGGGTGTAAACATGAGGTTTGGGCCTTCTGCGCTATGCCTCGGTAATCTGATAGTGAATGGTTGCACTCGTCTTGGAAGCCGTGGAGTGGTGTCTTGTGTCAGTATAGCACCTCGGGCCTGTGCACAAGGCATTTGAACTGCTCCTCTCATTTTCTTGGATGGAGGCCCTGCGGTTGATAGTCTGCGTTGAAATTCTTGCACCCTGGTCCAAACAAGTGTCGTTGAATTGGCACATCATATGCCAAGCAGCGGTAAACAATCCGTGTGAGAGCACAACATCCATAAAGCACTGACTTTTGCTTCTTATACCACCGTTGATGTGCCAAGTGTATCTGGTCGATAATCCAATGCGGCATGTTTATTGTCAAATCAAAGGCGTCTGCTAGGTACACACTAAACCATATCTTCTTGGGTGGCATTGTGAACCTCTCTTGAGCAAGGAACGTGAAATGCTGCATGCACATTCGAAGATGAATGGCAAAAGTTGGTGTCATTGCCACCATGTCCTTGAGTTTGGTCAGGTTCCTGTTCTTCATATTGTCTGGGACCATTGACTCTTTCTCTGTGGGGATGTGCATACCCTTCATATCTAGAGCCTCCCTTACCAAATTGTTCATCAATTTGAAATGCTTCAGTTCATTACCTCATGTAAGAGACGGTAGTACGAAGGTGATGTAGCCCTTTTTCTCTTTACTGGGAGTGAGGGTGCTAATCAAGTATGAGCATCGTAGAAATTCTGGCTTGGGTAACTCTGCTTTGAAGTAATCATATAGGCCAGCTTTCTTTCATATTGGTTTCAACCCTTCATTATTTTGAAGCCTCTCAAACTCCCTGGTGAAGAAGTGATACCGACCCCAACGCCCGTTGAACTCTATCTGTGCCTCCCACAGGTAAGTGCCTTCTCCCAAAGGTCCTGCCACATCACTTAACCAATGAGAGTTTTTGCTGACTGGCATGGTGTGCCCCTGTGGAGGATTTTGAATTGGTATGGCATGTAATGCTCTCAATGCCACTGGGCGTTCCTTCAATTCTTCCTCAATGGGAAGACTTTCAATGTGCACGATCTGAGGGCTGGTTCCTGCGTGGGAGCTCGTTCCTGCAGCCTCGGCCATCTTGAAGGGACTTGGTCACCAGTTCTGTGAGAAATACAAATGAATGTTAACATTGCAAATGGACACCAAGTGTTGATGTGTCCCAATTACAACATATGAGGTTTTAGTGATATGTTAGTTAGTTAGTGAGTGCTCGGTGGTTGTGGGTGTAGTTAGTGGATGGATTGTCCTAAAAGCTAAATGGAACGATGCGGAGTGAGAATGATGCTGTTAGTAGGTGGAGGTGAGTTTACCAGTGGGGTCGGGGGGTTTGTTACAAGCTCTGGGCAGCCAAACACAGTGGATGGCTTTCGGTTTTGGTTTGGTGGACTCTTGAGGGATTTGTGAGAGTATCTGCTTGGAAATGAGGCCTTTTTAGGAACCCATTTACAAGTGATTCTACTCATGCTCATGGATGAATATGTGTTCGTGCGTGACATATAAGAGTGGATATCAACTGTTCGAGTGTGAGAACCATGTTGTATAGGGTGTGGTCTCTGTGTAGCTATTTGAGCCCGCATACAAGCCTTGGGCACCCAAATTTGTCTTGATTGTGGGTCAACCTTCATCGACTTCTTGGGTACCCAGATAGACCTCACCTTCACAGAAGAACTTTTGGAAGACTTCTTATTAGTGTCGTGTTGTTGATCACTAATAGGGAGTTGGTCTAGTTGTTGTAGCTTGACCGCCATAGGATGCTCGCCTTTCCGCACCCACATTTGTTTTGGAGGTTGAGACACTTTGCTCAGTATTTTCTTTTGGCTTCGAGCATAAGTCGTCTGCTTCTTCTACGTCTGATCCACCTTTGGTTGCTGCATCCCGGTGGCTTTTGGAAAAGAAGGGAGTTCCATCATATCCTTGACTTTTGTGTCGAGATAATCATCCCTCTGCATCACATAGTTTTGGACAAGAATAGCATGGTCATCTTCATGTACTCCTGGAAGGACCAGGAGTTTGTGCCTTTCCTAGTTCCTTGAGTGCTCCATTATCTAACTCAACTGTAATCCGACTCTGATTTACCCATACCTGAAGAAGTCCACTTCTTAGGTTTAGGTTGACTGCATGATCATAGATCCAGTCTTGACCCAAGACAAGAGGTTCGGTGAGATCCTCATCTTAGCACACTAGTACTTTAACTGTCAGTAAAACATCATGAATATAGAGGGGAAGTTCCACCTCGCCCATGCAAGGGGTTTCCACACCTCCCAACCCTATGAGGTATGCTTCTATAGGATTGACACTTAATTTCAACTTCTGACAGTAAGAAAATTTAACAGCACTAGTGGCTGCACCTGAGTCAATCAATGCCCTTACAGTCCTTGCACTCTTTCCTTGTCCTATCTCTAAAGTTACAAAAGGACGTCTATCAATTATTCGATGAGAACTATTACTTGAAACTTCGCACATACCCATATGATACCCTAGATCTGTATACGCCTCTGTCCTAAGCTGATCTCGTCCTTGTCTTCTCAACTTCATCCTTCGAATGCGTTCCAATGCTTCTGCCTGTGCCTCTTCTCGAATTCGTTTTTCCTCTTCTTTACGTTTCTTTGCAGTGTTGAGTCGACTTAACATTTCCTCAGTAAGGCATTCCTGATACAACTTGACTATGCATCCGCTAATGTAACTAGGGAGAACATCACCTTCTAGAGTAGCTAATTGAACTCCTCCACTAGTTGAGATCCTATTAATGATCATAGGTCCATAGCCTCTCTTCTCTAACTTCCGTGGATGTTGCTTTAAAGTGTAGACTAAGACTAGGTCTCCTGTTTTCAAGCCTTTGTTCTTCACATGTGCATCGAAATATGCTTTTTGCCTCTTCTTAGCTGCATATATTCCTGCTACCACTCTCAATCGTGTTTCACCCAATCGTTCAAGATCAAGGATTCTAGAGGAGAGCTCATGCCCTGTCCACTCATGCTCTTGTGCTACTTTCAATGTAGGTATCAAGAAGTCCAATGGTAGCACTGCATTTTGATCGAACACCATCTGAAAGGGTGTGGCTTGGAGTACCGTTTAATAGGCAACTCATTATGCCCAAACAGCATGGTGTAGCTGTTTGTCCCAATCAGAGCGTTTATTATTCACCAATTTAGTGACCAACACATTGCATAGAATCTTATTTGTGCTTTCGGATTGCCCATTAGCTTGTGGGTGATAGGGGGCAGACTTCTTATGTATTACCGAGAACTCTTGGAGCATATTTTCAATAACTTCATTCAAGAAGTGAGTCCCTCTATTGCTAACTAGCTCTATAGGTAGCCCGTATCTAGTGAACACATTCTCAAATAAGAACTTAGCGATCGTCTGAGCATCATTCTTTGTCGTAGCTTTTACCTCTACCCACTTGGTTAGATAGTCTCTCGCCACAATGATATATTCAGCATGTGAACCCTTAGCTGGGGGATTAATCGGACCAACAAAGTCTATTCCCCACTTAGAGAATGCACGTCCACCCATCATAGGTTTCAAAGGCATCTCATCTTTGCGTATAGGATACTGAGTTCGCTGACAGATATCACACCGCTTCACATAGGAATGTGCATCCATGTGAAGGGTCGGCCACCAAAGACCTACAAATAGTATAGCCTTGATCACCGGATCTGGACCAAAATGTCCTCTTGCCACACCCTAGTGAGCCGTTTCCAGGATCTTAAGGTATTCACCCTCATGGACACACAATCTTAGGTAACCATCTTTACCACGCTTGTAAAAATTATCACCAATAAGTGAGTAGTCTAGGGCTTCTTGTTCCAAACTTCTATGTCTGGCCAATGTCATATGTTGAGGGAATGTTCTCGTCCTCAAGAAGGCTACTAATGGTTCACTCCAATTTGGCACTATGGACACTTGATAAAGAGTGGCATGTTCCACGGGTGGTTTAGTGTAACAGATTGGGCATTCTTTGCACATCTTATGTACATCCGCTTCCATAGTAGGCCAATGCACTCCGAATCTCCTAAGTGTCTGTAAAGTCCTTTGCCTTGAGTAGTGTTGCTCTAATGCACCTACATGTGCTAATTGCAACCATTTTGCGTACTCGTCCTCTTCCACACAACAAGCCAATATACCTTGATCTGTCTGTTTGTACATGCTTCCTGCCATGATATGATACTTCTGGGCTTTTACTACCTCCCTATCTTGAGTGTTTATGACTGGGTGGTTGGGCCCGTATGTCAATACTGGCACTAATGGCTTAGCCCACTGAGGTACAACTTCCAAATTAAACAAGTAAGCATCAGGAAGGTCATCTGATACTCCTTGCAGGGCTTCTCTAGATGTGAGTCTTGAGAGGTGGTCCGCTCTCAAATGAGTTTTCCCTTTCCTCACCACAACTTCAAAGTCGTATTCCATTAGTAAGAGAAACCATCTTACTAATCTACCTGTATTGCATGGCTTGTTTACCAAGTATAACAGTGCTTGATGGTCAGTAAAAAATTTAAACTTATTTGCAAGCAAATAGTGTCTAAACTTTTTAACTGCATACACCATGCCTAATCCTTCTCGTTCAGTGGTGGTATAATTTTGTTCAGTTGCATTCAAATTTCTACTAGCATAGGCAATTGGAAGATCCATATTACCTTCGCCTGTAGGTTGTGCGAGTACACATCCAATAGCATAATTGGATGCATCCATGTGAACATGAAATGGCTTATTCCAATCTGGTGTGGTCAAGTTTAGTGCTGAACATAATCTCCGTTTCAGATCATTGAAGGAATTCTCACATTCATCAGTCAACTCAAAGTTAGTCAAAAGTCCATACAGAGGCTTGGCAATGATGGCATACATGTGTATAACACGTCGGTAATAACCACAATGCCCCATGAAAGCTTGTACCTCCTTGACATTCTTTGGCCTAGGTAGCTCTGCGATGGCTCTTACTTTCTCTTCATCAGTGGATATGCCATTTTTTGACACTATGTGTCCTAGAATCTTGCCTTGCCTGACCATGAAAACACACTTTTCTAGGTTCAGGAAGACTTGATATTCTCTACATTTGTCAAAGATTTGTCTGAGTTCAGGTATATGTGTCTGTCTAATGTTGGAATGAGCACAGAGGTCATCAACATAGACTTCCAAATTCTTCTTCAAGAACTCTTTAAACACGTGGCACATCAATCTTTGGAAGGTTGCAGGAGCATTGGTAAGCCCTAATGGCATTACCCGAAAAGCAAATATGCCCCACTCTGTGGCAAAAGCTGTCTTATGCTGATCTTCTGGGGCTATGGCTACCTGATTGTAGCCCGAAAATCCATCAAGGAAGTTGTACACTTCCTTTCCTGCTACTCTTTCTAGTAGATGCTCAGTGATAGGAAGCGGATAGTTGTCTCAAATAGTGGCAGCATTAACCTTCTTCAAGTTTATGCACACACGTAGCTTTCTGTTCTTCTTGGGCAGCACTACAATGGGGGATACCCACTAAGTGTGCTCAATTTCATAGATGAATCCAGCTTCGACCAAGCGATCTATCTCCTCCTTGATCTTAGCAACGTAATTATCGTTATAAGTGTATGGCTTCTGCTTGGATGGTTTGGCATCGGCGGTCATGGGAATGGTGTGTGAGCATATGTCAGGGTCTACACCTTTCAGGTCCTTGTAGCTCTAGGCAAATACATCTCTGTATTCTCTTAGCAAGGCAATCAACTCTTGCTCTTCTTCTTCCGTCAGGTCGTGTCCTATGTAAGTACATCTCTCTTCTCCTTCTTCTAGGGCTACCACTATTTTCTTGGTGGTTTCTTTGTTATCGTAAGCCTCCCCTGATTGAGCTTCACGTTTAGGCATTCTTACCATGAATCTTCTATCGTCTATTTCATACTTCTTAAAATTTTCAGGGACCTCAAACAAGGATTCTTCCTCCTCGGGTGCGACTTCTCTCTTCTTTATTTTCTTTCCTTCATCCTTAGGGGTCACTTGTGTGGTTAAGCTTACGGCATTTGTGAGCTCTCCATGTCTCTCAGGGTGAGCTTCCACTTCATAGAAGTATTCCTCATCTGATGCAAATGGTGGGTCCATAATGATTGACTCTAGATCGGAGTCACTTGCATCCTCAAATGCATCAAGGCTAGGTTCAGATTCTTCTAGAACCGAATCTCCCATGATTGGCTCTATTGAGAAGACTAATAAGTCATAGCCATCCTCATCACAGTGGGGTGTCCATTGTTCTTCATTGATGGCTACATCCATTGATGCTAAAACTTCTTCCCAACTGTGAGGCTCAAATTCTTCGTCAGGAAATACTACAGGTGCATAGGCTGGGTCTTGTATTGATCTATGTGTTTCCTTCGCACCTACCTCTCTGGCTTTTTCTCTCTTCTCCTCTTCTACTGCAACTTTACACATCCACAAGTGAGTGTCTTCAAGCATCCATGAGGATCCTGATCCTATGGAGTGCACAGACTCCGTGTCATCCTTGGCTCTATGAATGGGGTTCCATTGAATAGGCGGTACATCTCTATGAGAGTAATCCTTGAGATTAACTTTAGTTGTAACACCTAGGTGTTGCAAATACAAAGAATTGGTTCCCCAATCTTGTACCACTTGCAACTGTCGCATGATTGGTCTTCCTAGAATCATCTCATAGGCATGATTCTTGCTAAAGTCACATATAGCAAAAGTATGCTCGAACTCAACACCACATGTAGTGAGAGTGTTAGAAGATGTATTTTTTGAAGCATTTTGGATGAAAAATAATTGTAAAATGCCAAAAACGTGTAAAAATATTTATGCAACTGATGTAAAAATAAGGAAGAGTCTTCCTTATGTAGAATAGAATTTTATGCAATTTTTCTAGAATTTTTGGAAACTCCTAAATAGCATATTTTTAGAATAATAGAGGAAAGGACCAAAATTCAAGTGTGAAAAGGGACACTTGAAAATGTATATAAGACAATTTCCTCTATTAGGAGGGGTTGGTTGATTATTTGTTTACATGCTATCCAAGTGAATAGAGAGAGTTTCCTGCTGAAAATTGTATTTTCTCCTCTTTGTGTGGTTTCATTGAATTGTTGAGTCTATTCTTTGTGTATCCATGGAGATTTGTGAGCTTCTATTGTGTAATTTTGTTGAATGTGTATGAAGAGAGATGAATATTGATGTGTTGAGTGAGAAATTGATGAAGAATGGTGCTGGAGATGAAAATCATCTATTTTCACAGAATCGCGATTGTCTCATCTGTATGGTACAGGTAATATTTTTGAGTTTTGACTTCATAATTGTGTTCTGCTGAGAAAATAGCATGTATTAGACACCAATGGAACACACTCTACTTTGAACAAATAAGTGTCTGGCAGGTCGTCATCTAAAGGTGAACTGGGTTCTTTAGACTGAATTCTAGATAAATGATATGCTCTCAAGTGTGTTTTCCCTTGTCTGACCACCACTTCAAACTCAAATTCCATCAGTAAAAGAAACCATCTGACTATTCTACCAGTGTGACAAGGTTTATTTACCAAATATAGTAAAGCTTGATGGTCTACAAAGAACTTAAACTTGTTGGCCAAAAGGTAATGTCTATATTTCTTTACAGCAAATATCATGCCCAATCCTTCTCTCTCAGTGGTTGTGTAATTTTTTTCTGCTAGATTCAATTGCCTACTAGCATAAGCCACTAGAAAATCTAACTTGCTTCCTTCTATTGGTTGTGCTAACACACATCCTAAAGCATAATTTGAAGCATCCACATGGACATGAAAAATTTTATCCCATTGAGGTGTTTTCAGAATTGGGGCTGTTACCAAACAAGTTTTTAAAGTTTCAAAGGCTTGGTCACACTCATTGGTCCACTCAAACTTTGTAATTAGGGCATATAAGGGTTTGGCTATGTCAGCAAATTTGTGTACAAATTTCCTATAGTACCCACAATGTCCCATGAAAGTTTGAAGTTCCTTTACATTTGTTGGTCTTGGAAGTTCTATAATGGCCTTTATTTTCTTCTCATCAGTTGAAATTCCATTTTTAGAGACTATGTGACCTAACATTCTTCCTTGTCTTACAAAGAATACACACTTTTCTGGATTTAAACATACTCTGTAGGTTCTACATTTCCTGAATATATTTTCTAAATCCTGCAAGTGATCTTGTCTTTTTAGTGAGAAAGTACAAAGATCATCTACATAAATTTCCATTACATTCCTCAGGAACTCTTTGAAGATATGACACATCAACCTCTGAAAAGTTGCTGGAGCATTGGTTAACCCAAAGGGCATAACCCTAAAAGAATAAATTCCCCATTCTGTGGAAAAGGCAGTTTTATGTTGGTCTTCCAATGCTATAGGTACCTGATTGTATCCTGAAAAACCATCTAAAAAACTATAAACCTCCTTCCCTGCAACTCTTTCTAGAAGATGATCTGTTATAGGCAGTGGGTAATTATCTCTTATAGTTGCTGCATTTACCTTTTTCAAGTTAATGCATACCCTAAGTTTCCCATTCTTTTTTGGTACCACAACTATAGGAGATATCCATTCTGTATACTCAATCTCATAGATGAAATTGGTAGCTAAAAGCTTGTCAATTTCTTCCTTTATTTTAGCAGAGTATTTATCATTGAATGTGTAATGTCTTTGTTTGCTAGGTTTTGCCTCAGATGTAATAGGAATCTTATGCTCACAGATTTTAGGATCAATTCCTTTCAAATCCTTGTAGCTATAAGCAAACACATCCCTATAGTTCTTGGCCAAACTTCTTAGTGCTTCCTCTTCTTGGTTTGTCATATCATCAGCTATTACAATATGTCTTTCTTCTCCATCTTCCTGAGTGATCACAACCTTCTTGGTTTGTTCTTCATTGTCATAAGCCTCCCCTTTCTTCTTTTCCCTCTTTGGTTTCATCTTGAGAAGTCGTCTGTTTTCTACTTCATAAGTCTTGAAATTTGCTGGTACATCAAACTGTTGATCTTTGTTTATTTCCCTTTTCTTCTTCTCATCCTCCTGATTTTCTTCTATTTCTTTGTGTTTGTTTTTCTTATACTTGCCTGAGATTTTATCTTTAATAGCATTTTCAGCTTTTACTTCTTCCAAAAATTGTGTTTTCCCTTTTTCTAATATCATTTCTTCTTCTTTGTCCTCTTCTATTCTGGATACCTTTATCATTTGTATTCCAATGTGAAAGACATCATATCCTTCTTCATTTTGAAATTCCGCTCCTACATACTCATCACTGGCTAGATCCATGGTAGCCAAAATTTGATTCCACCCATAGGGCTCAAACTCCTCATCTTTTAATTGTTGTGGTACATAGTTCTCATCTTGTAACTTCCTTCCTTCCACACAATCTTCTCTTCTCAATCTACTCTTTCTATTGGTAAGATTTCTTATCATATTGCACTTCCATATTGATGATTCAGTTTCATCCTGGTCTTCCATTTCTGATTCTTCACTTAAATCTTGATTTTGATGTATTTTATACCATTCTTGAGGAGATATGTCACAGTAGTGCCCATTTCTTAGATTTACTTTGGTTATTCTTCCTTTGCTCTGAAGGTATAAGCAATCATTACCCCAATCTTGCACAATTTGCATTTGTCTCATAAATGGTCTTCTTAGGATAATTTCATATGAAGTGGATTATGGAAATTCAACTATAGCAAAGGTATGTTCTATCTCTATTCCACATATGTCCACAATCACTTTTTCCCATATTCCTAGGGGTTTTTCTATGTGTCCATCTACAAGTTGCAATCTCATTTTGGTGGGTAATAATTTATTTTTTCCCCATTTTTCCCAAGTTTGTTTAGTCATGATGGCCACTCCTGATCCACTATCCAGAATAGCTTTGGCCTGGTTTTTTCCAAATTGTATTTTTAGGGTTGAGTTTCCCTCTTCTCCTTCACAATATCCTCCTATCTTATCAATGGGAATATACCATAATTCCTCCATTTCCTGTAGTTGTGGGTGAACATTTTCTGGTGTTGTTTCCCATTTTTTCATTTTGTTTTGTAAGTGAGGATTTTGTTTCATTAAATCTTCCAATGTGGTGTGATATAGAATTGTGCATTGTTTATCTACATTCACCTAAAATGTTACTTGTGGGTTTTCTTCCTTGTTACTATTTCCTCTTGTTTTTGTTGTCTCAGATTCTTCAACTATTTTTTGAGAATTGTCTACTTCCCCCATTTTGAGTTGTACTTCCCGTATGATTTGTTTACACTTCTGCATCCTTTCATGTTCTAAGTCTGGCATAGGATAAGCCATTGTATGATCAGTAGGGCTTGGTCCCTCTTGAATTCTTCCCTTGTATGCTTTTATTAGAGTGTCTAGACTTTGTGAATTTCCTATCTCCGACTGGGTTTGTGTCTTCTGAGGAGGAGTACTGTTTGATTGTTCCCTATTTTCTTCTTCCAAATTTTTACCCATTCTTTGTTTCCTTTCCCATTTCCCTTTTTGTCTATTTTTCTTCACCTTTGAGATTGAACCTTCATTTTGTTCCTTAGTTGTTCTTTGTTGTTTAGTTTGTGACCTTGTTATAGCATTTACATTCACTTGGTCAATGTCACTCAATTCTTCTTGTTCCATGATGTTGACTGCTTTTAGTGGTATGTTATTAGGTGTATTTTGTTGTTTTTGAGGATTTTTTGGACAATCCTTTATCAAATGTTCCGTGCCACAATCCTCGCAATAAGCTCCCTCTATTCTTAACGTAGGAGGTTGTGGACAGTCTCTAATGAAATGTTCTCCCCCACACCTATAACAAGTTATCTTTGGTCCCCCTTTGAATTGAGGTTTTTGATTGGACATATAATTATTGGTTATATACATGAAAGTGGCAGTATCCATCTCAATTCTCCCATTTCCCAAGTCTAGGGCTTGTAATTCTGATTCTCTTAATTCATAACCTTCCCATTCTTCTTGATATCCTTCATTCCATTGATAATCTTCCTTGTAGGGTGACTTTGTTCTTGAGTTTCCCTCCTCTATTAGTGTGTATTTAATTGGTACCACATTTGTTGGTATAGGAGGTTGTTGCCCAAGCACAGGTCTTGGTTGCTCAATATACCCTGATTCTCTTTGGCTCCCATAATCTCTCTCCTTTATGGGTTGTTTATTATAGAAGCATTCCTCTCTGGTATGATTTGTCCATTTCCTCTCTAGTGTACAATATTTGAGTGTTTTCCTATCTTGCAAATGTGGTGGCTTTCGATATGGGCATTGTTGTACAAAATGACTTTCTCCACAATTGTAGCATTTTTTATTTATGTTCATCCTAGAGTTTATCAAATTAGTTTTGGTGCTTACTTCTAGGGCTTTAGCAATGGCTTGAGCCAATTCTTCTGCTGGTGGGATTTTATCTTCATTTGATCTAGGTTGATCAAATGCTAACAGGTATTGGCCTCTATTATCTTCCAAATCTATTGCTTCTTTTACACAAGCTCCTAGGTCAGGGCATCTTCTGTAGTACACTAGGGTTCTTAATTGAGCACTTCTTAATCCTTCTATGAATAAGGATACTTGTCTTGCCATGGAAGGTACTTCTTCTCTGGGACATCTGTCAATGTATTGCTTAAATCTCCTGGCTGCCTCTCTGACATTTTCATCTTTTTGTTGTTTAAAGCTATGTATCAGAGTGGCTGTGCTATGTTTTATTCCAGTCTTTGAGAATTCCCCAATGAAGGCTTCTAGGAAGGATTCAATATCTGGGTACATTTCCTTTCTCAGAGGGATGAACCATGATAATGCAGGTCCTGTTAGGGTTAGACCAAATGCTTCAAATTGGACTTTGTAATCTTCTACCTCCTCAGCTCTAATTAATTGCCTAAACTCTGCAATATGAGCATGAGGATCAGAATATCCTTCATATTGTTTTTTCATGCATTTGGCTACTTGATATGGTCTAAGCATTCTACCCTGATGTTGCCAATGATGTCTTCTGCTTAGTGAAAATTCATTAAATCCTTCTGGTTCCTTTTCAAAAGGATTTGGGGAAGCATGTGTTCTCCTCCCTTGTTGTTGCTTAGTACTAGTGTAGTTTTCATGTGGTCTTGGTAAGTCTGATTGTCCTAGGTTATGTTCCCAAGGTCCTTTGTCAGCACATTGCCCTAAGTCATTTGAATTTTCTGGGTCTTGGGAGAAGATGTATACACATCCTTGCCTATCCTCATACCTACCATCTTTGAATTGAGCTACTGATGTTATGTTCAGGGGAACTTCTAAGTTTCTCAATCTAATGAGAAACTTATGCATTCCATCCTGATATACATAGGTTCCAAACCTATTTGTATACATGTATTTGAGGATATTTCTGTAATCCCCAGTTTCAATGGGCTCATTTGTTTCATTTAAATTTTCCATGTTGTTTTCTTGCCCTAAATTTCTTTTTTGCACTTCCCCTTCCACTGGCTCTATTTCCTTTCTTCCTAAGTCTTGCTTAGTATGTGTGTTTAATTTGTTCCCAGACCTAAGGATCATTCAATTAATTTTCACGATTCTGTGATCAAAATCATGTTTTCCACGATTTTGTGGCTAAAATTGTATTTTTCACAATTCTGTGGATAAAATCGTATTTGTCACGATTTTGTAGCTAAAAATCGTGTATTCCACGATTTTCTAGTCAAAATCGTGTTTTTCACGATTTTCTAATCAAAATCGTGTTTTTCACGATTTTTTGGTCAAAATCATGTTTTTCACGATTTTCTAATCAAAATCGTGTTTTTCACGATTTTGTGTTCAAAATCGTGTTTTTCACGATTTTCTAATCAAAATCGTGTATTCCACGATTTTCTGGTCAAAATCGTGTTTTCCACGATTTTCTAATCAAAATCGTGTTTTTCACGATTTTCTGGTCAAAATCGTGTTTTTCACGATTTTCTAATTAGAATCGTGTATTCCACGATTTTCTGGTCAAAATCGTGTTTTTCACGATTTTGTAATCAAAATCGTGTTTTTCACGATTTTCTGGTCAAAATCGTGTTTTTCACGATTTTCTTGATCAAAATCGTGTTTAACACGATTTTGTGTCCAAAATCGTGTTTTCCACAATTTCCTTGTCAAAATCGTGTTTATCACGATTTTGTGTCCAAAATCGTGTTTTCCATGATTTTGTGCTCAAAATCGTGTTTTTCACGATTTTGTTCCCAGATAATCGTGATTGCTCACAATTGTAAATAACACGATTTTCTCATGAAAATCGTGTTCTGGAAATCGCGATTTTGTTCTTAGTTTAGAGAATGGTGATTTTGTGTCTGACTATAGAATCGCGATTCTGTTAATAATTTTTTTTTGAAAATTTTTCAAGTGTTGATTTTCAAATTTTTATTTCTTCTATAGAATCACCTTAACTATTTTTTGACATGCAATAAAAGGGTTTTGTAAAGTCTATCAACTTTTCTTAGAAAATTCAGAAATCAAAAAAATCGTGATTCCGTGTTTTTGGTGTTTTTGCTTGTTTTTGTGCTTATTTGTGCTTAATGACCATGTGAATGTAAAGAAAAAACAAAGAAATTCAGGTCATGGCTCCTTACCTTGCTTGCTTTGTCCTAGAAATCTCAAAAAACTTTGCTCAAGATCGCGATTTTGATCCTGCTCTCACTCTCTCTCTTACTAAAAAAATGACTTTTCTCTGAAATTCCAAACTTTTATAGTGTTCACAAAATCGCGATTTTGTGCAGTTTCCACTAATTTTCACTTTGTCACTTGTCCAATTTCATTTTTCAACAACTTTATGGTTTTAATCCTCAATTGTTCATTCTTTCATGATTAGTCACTCTCATTAGCTCTTGGTGAAAGTCGCGATTTTGTATTTTTCCACCTCTCTCACTTAATACTCAATCTTCACTGAGTCTTTGGAATTTAACTTTCTTACTTTCTCAATGTAAATGAAATCTCTTACAATTACCTTTCTCCAAAAAACCCAATTATACTCAAATTTCCCCAAAAATTCTTCTCTTACAGAAAATCACGATTTTGCGCAGAGAATCGTGATTCTTCTGTATTTCCTATTTTTTGCAATTTTGAGTATTCTTTTCTCTTGTCTCCTTTTAATCCCCTTTACCAATTCTAGTTCAACTGTCAATGAAAATTTTACATCAAAATCACAAAATTAACCAGAAAATCGCGATCCTGTGGAGAGAATCGTGTTTTTTCTGATTTTCTAGTTTTTGGCAAATTTTTTGCTTTCTTACCACCAGGTCTCTTCCACACTTGTCAACAAAACTTCAGTCCATCTTCCCAAGGAGAAAAGAAATTTATTTGATTATTTTAGTGAATTTTATGAAATTTTTTTAGTATTTTGCCCTAAGGTAAGGTAAACACTTCACTTAGAGTTTCTTGTTTGGTGATCTATTGATCCTGTGTTCCTTGATTGGTTATACTATCTTATGCTTTTGGCTATCAAAACAGTTCATGAGAAAACTTCCCAAAGAAAAATGTGCTAGGAAATGCAAGTATCAATTTTTGCAAAGATAAACTCAAACATTTTTTCTAAAAGATGCAAATCAATTTTTTTCAAGATTAATGCTTTGACTTGGTAAACAAATGGATCTTATCTACTTGCATCTAGCTACTTTACTTGACTTTTCCTTAATGCAACCATGTTATCTTCCCAAGATCAACAATTTTGCCTAGTACTTAGTCAAAAAGCACTCTAAAAATACAAGAATAGACACATGTTACCTTATCTTCAGCTTTCTTGATTCAAAATTTTCACACACCTGCACTTTACTTCAAAAAATGAGATGAGCAACTATCAATTTACAAAAATTTCAGCACTTCCAATTCTCAAAAGATTATCTATTGCTTTCTTTTCCCAAAAGACAAACATAGACATCTACCTTTTCATGTTCACATTTCTTGATTAAAGAGTATTACCTTTTCCATGTGTTCATTACCATCAACAATAGAGGATCCAGCAAGGTCCAACTTCAATGAACTTTTTGATATACTCCCCGGCAACGGCACCAAAAAATGTTTGTTATTGATCTTTGGAGTTGTCCTCTCCAATCATTTAGCATAAAGAATTAACAATACATCTTTATTTTGTCAATCCTGGAAGTATTCAAGAGACCACAGCCCCTTCTAAATGATAGAATCCAAGAAATAAGAGAATAATGGCTGGATTTCTGAGAATGGTGAAAATGAAGAGGAATTTCTAGGATTTGGATTATCTTGAGCAAATCTCCACCATTTTCCACAATCTGGTGGGCCATGACTTTAGTACCATTCTTAACCATGGGACCTTGCCGAACAGTTGGGAACAATGCACACTTAGTATTACAAAGCAGGAACTTTATGTTACTAGCTGGGCATTTGTATCATCTCAACCACACATGCATATTGGAATATTGTACTCCTGAAGAAGAGCAACAAGAATATCTGAAGAGAGCTCATTGTTGGAACCCTTGCACTCATGCTTCTAGGGTAGTCACCCTAAGTAATCTCAATAGGATGGGGGTACATTGGCCTAATAAGATTCAAGATGTAACAAAATACATTGCTAATTGCAGGAAGTGCCAATTATTGCAAGATTCAGAATTCATAACTCTATATTGGTTCCAAAAAAATCCAGATTGGAGTGAAAATATCATTGAGGAATTGAAAAGGAAGAAGAAAGGAAAACAAGTGATAGCTGGTGCAGATTCCAAAAAACTACAAGTAGTCTCTGAAGAATATCAATTGATAGGAGAACAGTTGTATAAGAGAGGAATGGATGGATACTTAAGAATTTGTGTTCTTGAGAATAAATATCTGGAAATGTTGGAACTGGCACATTCTGGAGTAGCAGGAGGACACTTCTCAAGTGACAGAACTGCTAAACTCATTTTATATTCTGGCTTTTGGTGGTCAACCCTATTTCCTGATGCAAGAACCTATGTAAAAAGATGTGATGTCTGTCAGAGGGTGAGTCAACCAAATAAAAGAGATAATATGCCATTAGTTCCATTAATTTCAGCAAGAGCCTTTAGTAAATGGGGGTTGGATTTCATTGGACCTATACATCCTCCAGCAAAACAATCCCATGTTGAATACATCATGGTGGCTATAGACTACCTGACAAAGTGGGCTGAGGCCAAAGCCACAAGAAGGAATGATGCTCATACTACTGCCAGATTCCTGTATGAAAATATTATCACCAGATTTGGACTTCCAATTGAATTGGTAAGTGATAGGGGGACCCATTTTGTAAACCAAATCATAGAAAACATCACTGAATATTTCCTGATCAGTCATAGAAAGTCAGCCCTATATCACCCACAAGCCAATGGGTTAGCAGAAAGTACTAATAAAGTACTTTGTACTGTACTGTCAAAATTAGTAAACACAAACAGGAATGATTGAGATTTACAACTTAATCATGTCCTATGGGCTTATAGAGTGGCTTATAAAACTGCAATCGGAAACACACCATTCAATCTAGTATATGAACAAAATGTAGTTCTACCTATGGAATTCCGTATTCCAACATTAAAAGTAGGTAGTCACTACAGTTGGACTGAACATGAACTATCAGAGAGAGTAATAGAATTGGAAATTTTTTGGGAGCATCTAGACTCCAAGCCATTATGAGTATATATCTGGACAAGAAAAGGCAAAAAGCTTATCATGATGTTCACATAAAAGAAAAAGATCTACAGGAAGGAGATCTAGTTTTGGCTTACACAGTCAAAGAACATCAGAAAAAGTTCCAGAAAAAAGGACATGGACCATATATTATACATCAGATAAGCAACAGTGGAGCCATTCAACTAGCTAACATAGACGGAGAAATCATGCCAAACTTCATAAGTGGATGTAGAGTCAAGAGGTATGACTGCCCATTAACTGTTGATGAATGGAGAAGGTTGCAACGAGCTCAAAATAGGAAAAAAGAAGAGGAAGACATTAGAAAAGAGGCTCAACAGGAAGCAAAGGAAAGGATAAGAAAAACCAAAGATCTTAGGGAAGTCTGTTTGTGTGAAACTCCTCTAAAACTAAAAGAACATTACCCCATTTCACAGGCCCTTGGGAAGCCAAGTCGACCTGTATGAGAGCCCCCACAGTCATGGTAAGAAACGAAGACTCATTCATACCTAGGAATACGGAGGTAGTGAAAAACACTAAAGTGAAGTGCAACCTCACTTTAGAAGAGCTACTCAAAGTTAGGCCAGAGTTATGGAAACATGTAGCCAAACAAGTACCAGATATAGCAAAACCTCGTTCCCAGGTGGGTTCTCAGAGGACAGTGCCAGAAATTCCTCTAGACAAGATAGGAGATATGAGTGAAGGTGAAGAAGGAAACACCTATCTTCCCATTACCGATCAGGGGTACACAACCAAGGCAATTCTAGACTCAGGTGCAGGAGTTGCTATTGCTACCACTTCCCTATGGAAGCGGTGGGGCAAGCCAGCACTCAGGCCCACGAGGATGAAATTGCAAATGGCTGATGGTCACATAGAGAGGCCTTTAGGACTACTGGAAGGAATAAATCTCACTACATGTGGTGTAGAGTTTGAGCACACGTTTGCTATTTGTGATTTTAGCAAGAACCATGCCTATGAGATGATTTTGGGAAGACCATTTATGCGACAGTTGCAAGTGCTCCAGGATTGGGGAACCAATTCCTTGTATTTGCAACACTTAGGTGTTACGATCAAAGTCAATCTCAAGGATTAATCTCATAGAGATGTCCCGCCTATCCAATGGAATCCTATTCATAGAGCCAAAGATGATACAGAGTCAGTGCACTCCATAGGATCAGGATCCTCATGGATGCATGAAGACTCTCACTTATGGATGTGTAAAGTGGCAGTGGAAGAGGAGAAAAGAGAAAAAGCCAGAGAGGTAGATGTGAAGGAAACACATAGATCAGTTCAAGACCCAGCCTATGCACCTGTAGTATTTCCGGACGAAGAATTTGAACCTCACGACTGGGCAGAAATTCTAGCAACTATGGATGTAGCCATCAATGAAGAGCAATGGACACCCCACTGTGATGAGGATGGCTATGACATTTCTGTCTTCTCCATAGAGCCAATCATGGGAGATGCAGTTTTAGAAGAATGCGAACCTAGCCCTGATGCATTTGAAGATGCAAGTGACTCCGATCTCGAGTCAATCATCATGGACCCACCCTTTGCATCAGACGAAGAATATTTCTATGAAGTAGAAGTTTACCCTTAGAGACATGAAGAGCTCACTAATGATGTGAGATTAACCACATGAGTGACCACTAAGAGTGAAGGAAAGAAAAGGAAGAAGAGAGAAGCCGCATCAGACAAGGAAGAATCCCTGTTTGAGGTCCCTGAAAATTTCAAGAAGTATGCAATAGAAGATAGGAGAGTCATGGTAAGAATGCCAAAACGCGATGCACAAGCAAGAGAGGCCTATGATAACAAAGAAACCACCAAGAAGGTAGTGGTAGCCATAGAAGAAGGAGAAGAGAGGTGCACTTACATAGGACATGACCTCACTGAGGAAGAGGAGCATGAGCTGATAGCTTTGCTAAGAGAGTACAGAGATGTATTTGCTTGGAGCTACAAAGATTTGAAAGGTGTAGACCCTGACATATGCACCCATACGATTCCCATGACCACAGAGGCCAGACCTTCTAAACAAAAGCCATACACATACAATGACAACTATGTTGCCAAGATCAAAGAAGAGATAGACCGCTTGGTTGAAGCTGGATTTATCTATGAAATCGAGCACACTGAATGGGTGTCCCCCATTGTAGTGGTGCCCAAAAAGAATGGTAAATTACGCGTATGCATTAACTTGAAGAAGGTTAACGCAGCTACTATCAGAGATAGTTATCCGCTTCCTATCACTAAGCATCTATTAGAAAGGGTAGCAGGCAAGGAAGTGTACAGCTTCCTAGATGGGTTTTTGGGCTACAATCAAGTAGCCATTGCTCCAGAGGATCAGCATAAGATAGCTTTTGCCACAGAGTGGGGCATATTTGCCTTTCGGGTAATGCCATTCCGGCTGACCAACGCCCTTGCAACCTTCCAAAGATTGATGTGTCACATGTTTAAAGAATTCCTGAGGAAGAATTTAGAGGTCTATGTTGATGATCTCTGTGCTCATTCCAACATTAGACAGACACATGTACCAGAACTTAGGCAAATCTTTGACAAATGTAGAGAGTATCAAGTCTGCTTGAACCCAGAAAAATGTGTTTTCATGGTCAGGCAAGGCAAGATTCTAGGACACATAGTGTCAAAGAATGGCATATGATGAAGAGAAAGCAAGAGCCATAGCCGAGTTACCTAGGCCAAAGAATGTCAAGGAAGTACAAGCTTTCATGGGGCATTGTGGTTATTACCGACGGTTTATACACATGTATGCCATCATAGCAAAGCCTCTGTATGGACTTTTGACTAACTTCGAGTGGACTGATGAATGTGAAAACTCCTTCAATGAGCTCAAAAGAAGATTGTGTTCAGCACCAATCTTGACCACACTAGATTGGAATAAGCCCTTCCATGTTCATGTGGATGCATCCAATTATGCTATTGGATGTGTACTTGCACAACCTACAGGCGAGGGCAATATGGATCTTCCAATTGCCTATGCTAGTAGACAATTGAATGCGGCTGAACGAAATTATACCACTACGGAGAGAGAAGGATTAGGCATGGTATATGCAGTTAAAAAGTTTAGACATTATTTGCTTGCAAATAAGTTTAAATTTTTTACTGATCATCAAGCACTGTTATACTTGGTAAACAAGCCATGCAATACAGGTAGATTAGTAAGATGGTTTCTCTTACTAATGGAATACAACTTCGAGGTTGTGGTAAGGAAAGGGAAGACTCACTTGAGAGCAGACCACCTCTCTAGGCTCACATCGGGAGAAGCCCCACAAGGAGTATCAGATGACCTTCCTGATGCTTACTTGTTTAATTTGGAAGTTGTACCTCAGTGGGCTAAGCCATTAGTGCCAGTATTGACATACGGGCCTAATCACCCAATCATAAACACTCAAGACAGAGAGGTAGTAAAAGCCCAGAAGTACCATATCATGGCAGGAAGTATGTACAAACAGACAGATCAAGGGATATTGGCTTGTTGTGTGGAAGAGAATGAGTACGCTAAATGGTTGCAGTTGGCACATGTAGGTGCATTAGAGCAACACTACTCAAAACAACGAACCCTACAGAAAATAAGGAGACTCGGAGTGCATTGGCCTACTATGGAAGCTGATGTACATAAGATGTGTAAAGAATGCCCAATCTGTTGCACTAAACCACCTGTGGAACATGCCACTCTTTATCAAGTGTCCATAGTGCCAGATTGGAGTGAACCATTAGTAGCCCTCTTGAGGACGAAAACATTCCCTCTAGATATGACCCTGACGAGACAAAGAAGTCTAGAACAAGAAGCCCAAGATTACTCACTCATTGGTGATAATCTATACAAGTGTGGTAAAGATGGTTACTTGAGACTATGTGTCCATGAGAGTGAATATCTCAAGATCTTGGAAACTGCTCACCAAGGTGTAGCAGGAGGACACTTTGGACCAGATCGGGTGATCAAGGCAATACTATTTGCGGGCTTCTGGTGGCACATATTTCGATGCACACGTGAAGGATAAGGGCTTGAAAGCAGGAGACCTAGTCCTAGTCTACACCTTGAAGCAACATGCACGGAAGTTAGAAAAGAGAGGTTATGGGCCAATGATTATCAATAGGATCTCCACAAGTGGAGCAGTTCAACTAGCCACTCTAGAGGGTGATATTCTACCAAGTTACATAAGTGGATGCAGAGTCAAGTTATATCAAGAACCCCTGACTGGAGAGATGCTAAATCGACTCAACACTGCCAAGAAACGTAAAGAAGAAGAGAAACGAATTCGAGAAGAAGCACAGGCAGAAGCTTTAGAACGCATCCGACGAATAAAATTGAGGAGACAAGGCAGAGACCAGCCTATGCCTGACACTCAAGAATCTCTAGGCTATCCCATGGCCATGTGCGAGGCTTTAGGTGGACATTCCCATAGAGTAATTGACCGACGGCCTTTTGTAACCCTAGAAGTAGGACAAGGAGAGAGTGTAAGAACAGTGAGAGCTTTGATTGACTCAGGGGAAGCCACTAGTGCAGTTCGACTTTCTTACTGCCAAGAGCTGCAATTGCAAATCAATCCTATAGAGGCATATCTCATAGGATTGGGAGGTGTGGAAACCCCTTGCATTGGTGAGGTGGAACTTCCCCTCTACATTCAAGAGGTGCTAATGGCAGTCAAAGTGCTAGTGTGTGAAGACGAGGATCTTACCGAACCTCTTGTCCTGGGCCAAGACTGGATCTATGATCATCCAGTCAGCCTCAACCTAAGAAGTGGACTTCTTCAGGCATGGGTAGGCCGAAACCACATAACGATTGAATTAGAAAATCAAGCACATAGGCCGCGAGAAGAGGCACCGAATCCTAGTCCTTCCAGGAGTCCACCTAAAATGAACCATGCTACTCTTGACCAAAGTTCTATGGTGCAAAAGATTGCCACTCATGACGAAGGTACAGAAGTCAACGAGGAGTTCCCTTCTTTTCCAAAGAGAATTCGAGGAAAGCAAGCCGAAAAATACACGATATAGAGGAGCCCGAGGACCAAGAAGAAGGAACACCAACCGGTACAATACAGAATACCCCATGGCATGAAGCAGATCTGAATACGCAAAGGTGAACAACACTCGGCTTTGGAGACACGATTCCAAAGAAGCATCAAGCAAGCTACAGTGTCGAGGACTACAGCGAAGGAGTACCCTAGGCATCAATCTAGACAAGCCATTTCTATTTGGGTTCCAAAGCAGTCAATGAAGGCTATCCCAAAGGCTAGACAAATATGGGTGCCCAAGACCTACTTACTAGCTCAAATAACTTCACCTCCAATCACTAGATCAAACCAACACTCACGAGTCCTATTGGCTCCCATCCACAGGCAAACATCTACACTCCACACCACCACATTCTCGGTCACGCCTCAGAATGTTTGGAAATGGGTACCCAAAAGGTCCCAAACCCAACACACTCTAGTACACAAACCTTCACACATCATCGCCAATAAAAGCAACGATTCCAGCATCAAAACCTCTGTAAATCCTTCCCCTCTGATGTAGGTGCATTCTGAGAACATTGCATAACCAAAGTATGCATCTAGAGTGAACCCTAACCTACTAACCCACATGTACACACATCACGAACACTTCACCCACTAACCTCTAACCACTCGAAATGTCATGTTGGTATTGTGGAGGGAACACCATAACATCCTGTTTCCAATGCAATGCTAATGTGCCTCTCTCTTCTTCTAGCAGATAAGCATTAGCAACTACAAGCACTCTCATGGCAGAAGCAACAGGTCCCAACTCACAGGCAGGAATAAGTACTGTAGGAATTGATGTGGATAGTCTACCTGTTGATGTGCCACCAATTGAACGACCTGTGGAGCTGCAACACCTTCAGCAGATCCCGGTACCGGATCCACCCACAGGGATCACAGAGAGAGTCCATGCCAATTCTCATTGGTTCAATGGCATGCCAGGTCCATTAGGAGAGGCCAAGTATATATGGGAGTCTAAGTGCGAGTATGACAGATCATGGGTCCGATTCCAATTTTTCTCCAAGGAGTTTGAAACTCTACAGAACACGAAGATCTCCAAACCATATGGCAACGTGCAGGGCTAGCCGAATACTTTGAAGCACCACTACCTAAACCAGATCTCCTCCGATGCTATTATTTGGTCTCCACATTACAAGCTAACGAAGAAAAGGACAAACCAGGAACATTCGTACTTCCTTCTTTGCTAGGCAACAACGAGTTGAAAAGGTTTGAACTTACACTCGAATTGGTGAGCGCTGCTTTGAATATGCATGGTACACATGTACCTTCTGAGAAGGATGCTCTTGTTCCTACTAACATGAAGGATAGGAAACTACTGAAGCTTAAAGATATGGCAGCACTCACACCAAACGTGTCCATCCCTCTCCGTATGTGCATGCAACATTTTGCTTTCCCCAGTCAAGACCGCTTCACACAACCGCACAAAAGAATTTGGTTCGCTCTTTACTTAGTGGAGACAGGTGCGTTACCAATTAAGCTTCCTGTATGGATTATGGAGCAGTTGTATGAAGCAAATAAAAGAGCACATAGGAAGCTAGTGGTGAATGGGTGTTGTGCAATCACGTGCATCATCTACAAGTGCTTAGCATATGATGTACCTGTTGAACGTGCTTTAACGTGGGCACAACTACAAATGTTCAAGAGACTCAAGGCCGCCACACATCAATCCAAGCGCATGAGGGGTTCGATCCCTTGTGTCCAGACACGTGAAGTTCTGACTACTCCAGAAGTCTCGCCATGAGGGGAGGCCACTGTACCTCCCTTTACCATTAGAATACCCAAGTCTAGATCTGAAACTACCACACAAGCTGCCCCTTTGGCTCCTGCTGTTCCATCCGAATTTGAATTTGCTACGACTGGAGATACTGAAGGGATGGGTCCCCTTGACTTCAAAGCATTCTTACAAAGTACACAACTCTCTGATGTAGAGTTTTATTCAGATACAGAAGAACAGGGCACATCTTCACAAAGAAGGAGAAAATCCACAGAAGGTCGCCATGTACATTGGGGTGACGATCAGCAAGGTCAATAACAAGGACACCTAGAAGAAGAAGGAGCAGACGAAGAGGAGACCACTAAAGCCCTCGCTTATACAACAGAAATCCGAAGGTTGTACCAAATCATGGAATGAGTGCGATCACAACAACTGCTCACCGAACAAAGCAGTAGGGTACTCATGATTCAACTTTTGAAAGAAGCAGGAGTTGACTCAGAATACAGTGAAGGTCTCTTATTGATGGCAGAAACCTATGGGGTAGTAGAAGCAGTTTGAACCGCAATTCGGAGGTCTCCAGTTCAATATGATCCATGAAGATTCCAAACACGACCGCGATCAGGCAAAAACATCCAGATCCCCGTTACGAGAGCAGAAGGGCCTATTATTACATCAGAACCCATTAAGACAACCTCCCAAGCAACTGTAACTTCTGGCCAAGAGCACTTAGTCACCCATGATGAATCAACCGAGCCACTACCACCCACACCCCCACCATCGCCTCCTAGAACAGAAGCCTTGGAGATCACCTCGACCACTCAACCCACCGAACAAACCTTCATCTTCCGTACTCCCACCTCTAGTTCAACCCGATTCCCCACCAGTGAAAACCCAATCTATGAAGCTACCACCATCACTACACAATCCACCGAATCGCTCATAGAACCTGCCTTAGGACATCCATCCCCCATGCCCTCAGCCATAGGCCATCCCGATTCTAGATCCATATTCTTGGGATTCCCTACTACCACGCCACCTTTTATGGCCCCCCTGCCTTCAAAATCTCACCTCCCAAACCCCATCCCTCCAATTCTCCAACCCCTCCACGCCTTTCTTTCAAAAACATTTCAACCCTGGTCTCACTCATTTCCTCTATTTTCAGTTCCCCCACCCTCTTCTCACTTATTCACCACTTTCACACACACACCACCTACCATTCCAATGTATATGGTAGATACCACACTCGCATCCACTCCTGAAAGCATGGACATTTCACCACCCACGGCACCTCCCCCTCCCCCCATGCTTCCACCTCCTCCCATTCCCCCTCCACCAATTTCACCCACACACACGTCTTCAATAGACACATCATTCACTCTTCCCCTCCCCCAATTCCCTTCCCATGCATCTTCCATTGTACACACCACGCCCTCATCTATAGGCAATGCATTGGACACCATGCTAGCTTGTATATCAAAATTAAGGACAGAGTACAATCAGCTCCAGCAACAGAATGAACACCTACAAGAGCACTCGGAGATACTACAACACCGCCTTGCTGCACTTGAAGAGGAAAATGCTCGCCTCCATACAAAAACTCTACAAGAGGCTCATAGCATATTGGAGGTACAGTTACAAAACACAGATCAGGAAGCAATACAAGTGGTAGAAGGTCATCTACGGACACAGCTGGAACGCAATTCAAAGCTTCAGCCAAATATGGCCCTACTCAAGCGACATCTTGCTGCCGCTTATGAAGAGAATCGACGTCTACGATTACAAAATCAGGAAAACCTAGAAGCAACTATCGAAAGCACACCTACGGCACCCATCAGTCCGTCAAAATTTCAAGCTGTGACCCCCGATAATATCAAGATAATCTTGGAAGAATATGCCACCCTACTTGAAGCCCATGACCAGTTGTCAGAGGAACTGGGTCAACTGAAGTAGAAACACCAAAAAGAAACAACAGCTGCCTCTCAAACCACCTCCTCCACGGCTTCACTTCTCATAGACTCAGAGGCCTTAAAAGATCTTCAGAAACAGGTCACTGAATTGCAAGCACGTCTACTACAATATGAGAGACCACCTTCCCTACCTGAGGCTCCCACCGATGAGGAAACAGTACAAATTCCGATGGAACAAACGTTTGAAGAAGAATATGACCCACAACCATTCCCAGGAGGTCAACAAACAGAAGAAGGTCAGGATACGTTCGAAGCACCACGACCCCCTTGGCTACGACAAGTGGAGGAAATTGGGAATTCACATGAAGAGCGAACAGTCGTGCAAAATCAGGCCATGAGGGTCATAGAAGACACTGTATTAAAATCCAATTACTTCAAGCACTTGTCATCTAGACGCCTTATCCTCTCATCAGAACTTCAATATAGACCTTACTATGTCATTTTAGCCGACTACAACGCAGAGATACAGAGAGTCACGGGTAAGATTCCTACCTTCGCTACTCAGTTTCAACCCGAAGACCTTCCTCCCGAAGTACAAAAAGGCAAAATTCGTCAACCAACATGGCGGCAGAAACTTTTTGAGACATATCCTGAAATGCTGCGGACATGGAACAATGCACCTTTACATCTCCTATACAATCCATGCTACAGTCCAGTTCCACGGCGCAGGTCTTGGAAAGCATTCAACATTAAAGTTCAGAACAATGCACAATGCAAGGAATGGCTAAACTACCTGTACATAGTGCCACCGTAGGGACCACCATCGATAGCGTACATGATGGCCACAATTCGACATTGGATGCCTCGATTGTAGCCCATGCCAGATGTGGCAGCTCAAATGATGCTTAAGATTTTAGATATGATGCAGGTAGTACTGAAAACATTTAGAAATGCAGCAGCACCATAGGTACGTCTATCGGGGTTTACGAATGGAAATTACGATTTGGTGTATGACATGAGCACCACCCCCAGTATTCGTGTGGCTTATGCCTGGCATGCACGCATCAAATACCTCGCTGCATGTTACAAACAGACATTCGAAGAAATGTTCAGATCAGGTTTCTGGGAGTATCACTCGGAGGTCTTCGCACCGAAGCCAACACACCTGCTCCATCTCTTTGCTTGTGAACAAGCCATGTACTCCGAGTACTACACCACACCGCAACCAGAGGTCCCTGGTGCAATAAACTGGGATGCATTGGAAGCAGACCTAGCAAGAGGCTTAAGGATAGGAGAGCATGAATTAGCCACCAATGTCATCCAATACTATATCGACCACCCTATAGAGCAGAGGTCTGTCAGGGGCGACAAACACTAGGAAGGGGCAAGTGTTGGCATACAAGTCAGATGAAGAGCATACCAGCACAACAGAGCGGTCATGCACAATACGGCAACAAGGCCTAATCATTTTTTCCATGGACCATTCACAACTCAAGTGATTTTAATCACTACACAAACATTGTAAATTCCATTTTTGGTAGAATAGACTCCATTTTGTTCAAGCCAAGGAGTCCTCGAGCTTGAGGAGTATTAGAATTAGCTACATACCAATTTTCATAATTTTTAGGCTCCGTTTGAGCCCTCAAATAGGCTCTAGAACCTAATTTTTAACTAGGCCGGACACTAGGTCTGGACAAGGCCAAAGCTAGTGAGAAAACTATAAAAAGATCTAGAAAGCTCATTTTTGGGTTAGATTGTTTGTGAATTGAGCTTATGTAAGAGACTTTTTGACTAATGCAAAGAACTCCATTGTTCCTCTCCTTGTTCCTGCCTTGTGTGCGCATGTGTGTGTATGTGTGTGCATGCTTGTGTGCTTCTCACTCACACACTTGTGCCTTCACTTGCTCATAGTCTTCATACTAGTCCTCACGTCTCCACGGATTGACAATTTTGAGGTGAATCTTCTCACGTTGGTACTCACCATTGTGCTAGAGTGACAGAAGTCTCAGGAGAAGCAGGTTCAAGAAGAGGCAGTTAAGCAAATCAGTCCTGAAGAAGAAAGAAGGATGATGAAAGGTAAAGCAGTAATGACAGAAGAGGAAAGTAAAGTAAGAGAGGAATTCAGTTGTGGGCTGGTACCTACAGGAATAAAATCAATATGGACAAAACCCTCACAAACTTATTTTAAATTAGATGAGAGCATAGCAGAAATAGTAAAAGAAGTACAGAAAAGCAGTCCAGCTATAAAACAGAAAGGTCCAGATCAAGTTCAGGAAGCAGAGGAAATAGAAGTGAAAAAGAATGTTCAAGAAGTTACAGAAGGAGTGGTAGAAAAGGAAATTATCCAAAGTATAAAAGATGTACTTCATGACTTGAAGAGTAATGAAGAATTTACAACCAACAAAAATCAAGGACAAGAAGAAGAAATGGATCTTATGGACATTGATGAGCAGGAAGAAGGGCAGAAACAACAGACAAGCCATGATCAGATAAAATTCAGTGAGAAAACTGAGTCAATTTTAATTCAGGAAACCCAGGTAAAAGAAGCACAGTTTCCTGCAAAAGAACAACCAGAATTGGAGAATAACAAAGTAGAAGAAGTAAAGGCAGATGAAGATAGATCAAGACAAGAGAACCAGGATAATCAGACATTGGAACATGAAGAAGATGTGGCAGATCAAGAAACACTGGAAATTCATCAAAGCAATAAAGGACACCAGGCTAAGGTTATAGAATATGAAGAAGAAGAGGAAGAGGAGAATGAGTGCAAAGAAGACAAAAAAAATAGAAGCTAAACAAATGGAAATGGAAGTGGGGTTGGAAAGAATACCCAAGAATATAAGATCTGCTTGCCAGATTATTATGAGCAACATTGAGCAGTTTAGACCTTCAAGCAGGAATATGATCATTTCAGGAATGGTAGCAGAGTCTGAATTTGAGAAAGGCAGTATGATCATTAAGGAGCACAAAAGGGAAAAGGAACAAATGTCGGAACAATTGAGGAAGGTGCAAGAGAAAAATGAGGAATTTATAAACAGAATAATTGCTTTGGAGGAGTTAGAAGTACAGAAACAAAATAGAATTCAATATCTAGAAGAAAAGAGTGTGAAACTAACAGAGCAGAATAATAAACTGGAAATGGAGCTGAGAAAAATTGAAGGAAGATATAGAACTTTGCAGACTTCTTATCAAATTTTGACTAAAGCAAATGAGGAAATAAACAGTCTATTATTGGAAGAAGGTCAGCTAAAGGATGAAAGCAAGACTGCTCAGATGACAGAGGAAGAAAAGGAAGAATTGCACAAGGAGATTAGGAGATTACAAATAGAATTGAAAGAAGCCAAGGAACTAGAGAAGTAGGCTAGTACACATGCTGCTACATCAATGAGAGGATATAATAAGTTGCACATGGATATGGAAAAAGAAAGGAGTGATTGGCAGTCAAGGATGGAAAATGAATGGATAAAAGAAAGAGAGTTATGGGCAATACAGAACGGAAGTCTGATGGTGACAATAGAAGAATTACAGAAAAAGCTGGAAAAGCCACAAGTTCAGGAAGAAACACATATAGAGACTACATATACAGAAGAATATGAGGTAGGAAATGATGATGGAATACAACATGGCAGTGAACCAGTAAATAAAAGACCAGAGGAAGAATATTCAGAAGAATTTGTCAAAAAATTGTTGACAAACAGAGAATCTAGAATGGATTTTATCAGAAAAATGCATGATGAATATGAAGATCAAATTGTCACATTTGCTTTGAATAAGGGGATTAATCCAGACCAGCATCATTGGGCTGCAGATGGACCGGGCATACCTTTATGTATGATCATGGAGAGTATCAAGAACTATCAAATAGCAAGAGTTGGATTACCTCCAAATAAATATCTAGAATGTGGAGAAGATATTAATGTGACCAAAGAATTATTTGATAAAGCCAATCCAAAGTGGAGGAATAGATGGTTGGATGCAAATAAAGAATGCAGGAAAATTTGGAAGGAATCACCTCTTCAATTGAAAATTAATCCAGCTTACTGCCCAGTAGCAAGAAGAAGAGAATGGACATATTTTTGGGAAAGACGGAGAGAAGGACAAATCCCACCTAAATGGTTGAATTTCCCAAAAATAGTCGGTCCAAAGGCAAGAACATGGCCTACAAAAAACTACATGGTGGATATAGCTGAGTCTGTTATAGCTACATACAAAGATGTGAACGACCCTGCATGCATTTTACTGATCAGAGTAATGAGATTAATTCTGGCATGTATAGAGACATACACAGATACAGATGTCAGAATATTAAATTACATTGGCTTCAATTCTCCAACTGATGCATTATTGTTTGATCTTAGTGAAACACCCGATAGAATCTGTTTAATGGCATACTACAACAGAATAATATTTTTGGGCTGTCACTATTTACAAATTTTTGAAGATGCATTCGATTATGGGTTTTTTGAGAGAGAGTCAAAAATATTCGGAAACTTGTCAATAGTCACCAAGTCTCGTCTTACTGCATATGAAGCTGCTTACACAGAATATTCGAAGAAGGATGTAATTGATAAACCAGAAGCCGCAGTACAATGGAGGAAAGCATTGTTTGAAATGGTAAATAACCTGAACATTACAGAAAGGAAAATTCATGACTTACTGTCACAAGTCTATCAAAGAAAGAAAAAGTGAAGAAAGCAATCAGGACATAAGAGCAGGAAAGTCTTTTGTCAGGAGCCAAAAGGTTTAGGAGGGGAAGGATGTTAGAAGATGTATTTTTTGAAGCATTTTGGATGAAAAATAATTGTAAAATGCCAAAAACTTGTAAAAATATTTATGCAACTGATGTAAAAATAAGGAAGAGTCTTCCTTATGTAGAATAGAATTTTATGTAATTTTTCTAGAATTTTTGGAAACTCCTAGATAGCATATTTTTAGAATAATAGAGGAAAGGACCAAAATTCAAGTGTGAAAAGGGACACTTGAAAATGTATATAAGACAATTTCCTCTATTATGAGGGGGTTGGTTGATTATTTGTTTACATGCTATCCAAGTGAATAGAGAGAGTTTCCTGCTGAAAATTGTATTTTCTCCTCTTTGTGTGGTTTCATTGAATTGTTGAGTCTATTCTTTGTGTATCCATGGAGATTTGTGAGCTTCTATTGTGTAATTCTGTTGAATGTGTATGAAGAGAGCTGAATATTGATGTGTTGAGTGAGAAATTGATGAAGAATGGTGCTGGAGATGAAAATCATCTATTTTCACAGAATTGCGATTGTCTCATCTGTATGGTACAGGTAATATTTTTGAGTTTTGACTTCATAATTGTGTTCTGCTGAGAAAATAGCATGTATTAGACACCAAGATTGTGGAAAATGCTGGAGATTTGCTCAAGATAATCCAAACCCTAGAAATTCCTCTTCATTTTCACCATTCTCAGAAATCTAGCCATTATTCTCTTATTTCTTGGATTCTATCATCTAGAAGGGGCTGTGGTCTCTTGAATACTTCCAGGATTGACAAAATAAAGATGTATTGTTAATTCTTTATGCTAAATGATTGGAGAGGACAACTCCAAAGATCAATAACAAACAGAGAGTTATTCCTTCTAGCAAGCCTAAGGGTCTTTCTATGTGACCATCAGCCATCTGCAATTTCATCCTCGTGGGCCTGAGTGCTGGCTTGCCCCAATGCTTCCATAGGGAAGTGGTAGCAATTGCAACTCCTGCGCCTGAGTCGAGAATTGCCTTGGTTGTGTATCCTTGATGTGTGATAGGAAGATAGGTGTTTCCCTCTTCACCTTCACTCATATCTCCTATCTTGTCTAGAGGTATCTCTGGCACAGTTCTATGAGATCCTACCTGGGAACGCGGTTTCACTACTTCTGGCACTTGATTGGCTACATGTTTCCATAAGTCTGGCCTAACCTTGAGGAGCTCTTCTAAAGTGAGGTTGCACTGCACTTTAGTATTCTTTACTACTTCCGTATTCCTAGGTATGATTGAGTCTTCATTTCTTACCATGATTGTGGGCGTTCTCATACAAGTAGACTTTGCTTCCCAGGGGCCTGTGAAGTGTGGTAATTCCTGTAAAGAATTAGACTCAAAGTCTAATCTCTCTTGAGATGGTGCACACTCTTGCTCCTCATAAATGGAAGGAATGTCTTGTGGGAATTGATCGTGCACGTTATCCACAAGTTCAATGGGAGGAGGGACTTCACTCTCTTTAGCCCATTTTTCTTCTTGAATCTCTCGTAGGAATTCTGGTGTGTACCGATTCATAGAAGAAGATGTATCTGGCTCTGTGGAGTTAGGCACATAAGCTTCCTGGGTAGGAAGGCTTACTCTTTCACTTGCCTTGCAGGGGTGGGTTCCTTTTCTGATTGTGCAATTAGCCTCTCCAATCTTTCCAGTAGTCCATCAAAGTGCAACTGCATCTTAGCTGAACTAGAGATGTTAAAGAGGCGACTGGCTTCAAACATGGTTTGAGCCAATTCCACCATCTTAGCACAAATTTTGGTTCGTTCAAGCTCTAGTTCTACTCTAGGGTAACACTTTTCATGATCGTTTACGTTTGGCCCTTCTTGGATTCTGGCCTGATATGCCTTAAGCATCATGTTAAGGTCCTCGGGAGTGGGATCTGCTAGGACTGTTCCTACTCTAGGGGGTGGTGGGGTAGCATGAGAGGGAGGTTGAGATGTAAGTTCAATTATCTTGGCTATCGTTTCTCTTAGGCTTTCATCAAGTTCACTCATCTTCTTTGCCCATTGTCTTTTCATTCTTTCTCAGGCTTTGGTTCTGCTGTGCATCTTCAGCTCTACTGACCACTTGCACTGGTGCAGTGGAAGTTACACTTCCTGTAGCATCTACTACTAACCCAATAACATTGATAGGAGTGATTTTTGGCATATTATTGGGATTTTTTTGGGCAATCTCGTAAGAGATGCTCTTTGTTGCAATCTTGACAAAAGCCTTGTATTGTTATTGACTAGGGTTGTGTAGGTGCAGGCATTGGACAATCACGAATGAGATGATCTCCCTGACATCGATAGCATGGTCCTCTAGGAAATGGGGGTCTCACTTGCCTAGGTTGAGGTCTAGAGTTGGGGTTTGTGTACATTACATTTGCATACTCTGGCTCCCAACTAGGTTCACTCGGCTCTTCACTATAGTAGGATTCACCATGTTCAGGAGACTACACGTAGTACGCCTCGGGGCTATCAATATGTGTGGAATCAAAGCTATGGTCGCTAGGGTCACTTTCAAAAAGCAGTGGTGTTACTGGGACTATAGCTCTATTCAGGTTCTCTTTTGCAGCTGCATATTTTACTGGGATCACATTGACAGGAGCAGGGGGTTGTTGTGCTAGCACTGGTTGAGGTCTCTGCGGGGCCTGATATTGTGGTTGATAGCTTTTTTGAGGCCTGGCATACTGTTGTGGTGCGTACTGGTTTTGATATCTTCCCTGTTGTGGATAGGGCTGAGGGTAGGTTTGCCTAACTGGTTGCTTATTGTATGGGAAGTCTTGTGCTGTGTGGTTTGTGTATCTCCATTCTATGGTGCAGTACTGGCTACTAGGATTCACTTGGGGTTGAGCCATAATGGGACACACATTTTCCATATGGTCACCTCCACAAGTATAGCATCTTTTCACTGGGGCAAATCTTGGAATTTGTTTACTTGAGACTCCTAATTTCTGAGCTACTTTCTCGGCAAGTTCCTCAATAGATGTGGATTGAGTGGAAGAGAGGCTAGTAGAACTATTTGAATCTTTGTAGATTTTTGAAAGCTCTAATTCCTCCCCTAGATTGTCTTCAATGTCTATGCACATGCGTACACACTCTTTTATCGTTCTAGGGTCCTTCAAGTACACATATGATCTCAACTTTGTACTTAGCAATCCATCCAAAAATAAAGCCACTTGTTTGGCTGGAGTGGGTAGCTCTGGAATTGGACATCTCTCTAGATATTGTCTAAACCTTCTTCCTGTAAGTCTAACCGTCTCTTGAGGATTTTGCTTGAAGCTGTGAATCAATGAGGAAGTATTATGCCTTATGCCACTCTTAGAGAATTCAATAATGAATGTCTCCAAGAGTTGGTCTATGTTCCTGAACTGTCTCTCATTTAGTAGTTGAAACCACGTCAGGGCTGTGTTCCTAAGGGTTAGACCAAAGGCATTGTATTGCATGAATAAATCCTCCACTTGTTCAGCTCTCAAGACTTGCCTAAACTCGGCCACATGATCGTATGGATCTCGTGTGCCATCGAAGTAGTTCTTCATAGACTTAACCAGTTGTGTAGGTCTCAAGGTTCTGGTGTGTTCCCTAGGCCTTGGCAAAGGAAAATCATCAGCGTTTCTTAGGTTTCTTGGAACTCTAGTTCTCTCGTTTTCTTCTCTATCCGCCTCTGTTCGCATTCGTTCTCTTCCTATTGGGTTGGCAAAGCTTACCTCAGGTCTATCTCTACTTCTGTCCGTTTGCACTCCATGAGCTTGAGATGTTCCCGCTCCTTGGTGGCCAAAAGAGACATTAGATCTTGGTTGGGGAAAAATAAATTCTCCCTTCCAAGTGTAGGCATGCCTACCGTGCTCTGTGACCACAAATATTCTTTCCAAAGTGTTGTCTAAATAGGTCACTTTGCCTGGGTTATCAGGATCTTTGAATTCATAGATCGTGATCGTTCCTATCTCGTTAAGCTGAACAGGCTTATACCTCCAAAAGGCTTCATCGGTCTCTCGGTTCAAGAGCAGGTCTATGCTCTTGTTGTCCTGGGGGATCCATTCTGGCGTGAGGATTCTCGTGAGAACTGATTTGCCTCGAGGAGTTTTAGGTTCTACACCCATGTTCCCTTGCTCTAGGTCACCTAAGTCCGTTTCTGGGATCACATTTCCGAATTCATCTGTCCTGTCGGGGTGACTGGTGACCACATATATGGTTCCTTCTTTGTCCAAGTATGCTCCATTTTCAAATTTGACTACTGGACGCTCGAGTCCAATGGGTTGGTCAAGATTTTTAATTTGGACCACCGACCTTCCTAGGCCGTCCTCATAGATGCTAGCACCTAATCGGTTGGTCCTAAGGTATTCCAGCTGCGTCTTGTAGGGGCCTTCTACCCTATGTAAGTATGGCACACCTGAACTTCCTGTGGGTCTCTCCATTCCTTGAGACATCTCTGACTCACTAGTCTTAGAGCTAGGGTAGTACGAATGATGGTTCAACTGCTGGGCCCATGACCTAGCAGTATGATTGACACTAGCCTCTGAAGATCTAAGACTTTGTCTATCTCTCCCTAGGTGTCGTCCTGATCTAAGGTTCATAAGCCTAGCTGAGCAATCCCAATTTTTACCCAAGGTACAGCCTCGTTGTTGAGTTCTTTTGTATCAGTCACTTGATTCTTTTTTATGTTGATTATCGTGTTTATGATCTTGTCTGATATCACGTCGTCAGGAATACTTGAGTTAATTTCCGCACTTTAAGTTGATCGTTCCACGTTAGGCTCTTTTCCTTTAAAGTTTTCGGTCACACACAGGTTATCTCTTGACTTGAACTTGATTTCTTAGATAGTCTTTGACTTGCCTTATGCCTCTCGTTGCCCTGACTTACTTCTAGCACTATTCACGTGTAGCCTAAGCTTGGAATCGACAAAGGGAGTTGAGAGTATTCCAACCTCACTTGCAGATCCCTTGCTCTTTGGTGCTCAAGAACCCAATTCTCAAGCTTGCAGATTACCCTTGCTTTGGATGCCTTCTAGTGCTCTCAGTGGACCTGTAAAAGTCCCAAAGTTAGCTCAAGACTTAGATTCAAAAGGACACAAAAAATCACTTTCATTCATGTAATTCAAAGATCAAATGTTCTTTTGGCTTTATGGAAAACAACCCTGAAGACCCCTTAGCTTTTCTTCCCCTTGGGTATAGTTACTTCAAAAAGGACTTCGTATGAGAAAGTTATGACTGTTCAAGGATCTAGGGTTAAAACAGGGTAAAACAGGTTATCATGAAAACAAGATTTTCTCTCAAGTTACAAGTCCGTTATAGCAAACGGACTTCGTATGAGAAAGTTATGACTGTTCAGGGATCTAGGGTTAAAACAGGGTAAAACAGGTTATCATGAAAACAAGATTTTCTCTCAAGTTACAAGTGTTGGGACCTCACAAATCACTATATTCTTGATAAGTATGCCTAGAATTTACCCCAAAAACATTTAATGAAAACCCTAGAAATTTGGCCAAAAATGCCTGTCAATCGCGATCGACAGGTCTGTCAATCGCGATCGACAGGTCTGTCAATCGCGATTGACACAGGTGTCTGTCGGGGCCTGTCAGTCGCGATCGACAGTGTCAATCGCAATCAACAGAGTCGATCGTGAGTCCTGTCAATCGCGATCAATGGTGTCAATCACGATCCACACTTTTTCCAAGATTTTCGCCGTGATTTCAGTCGATCGGGGATGTGTCCGTCGCAATGGACACGTGGCAACGCGAGTTTTGGTGTCAATCGTCAAATTTCAGTCAGTCGCAATCGACAGTGTCAATCCCGATTGATTGAATCCTACATGGCAGCCGGTCGGTCGTGGGGTCTGTCGGTCGTGATCGACAGGTCTGTCGATCACGATTGACAGGGTCCGTCGGTCGCGATTGACAGAGGTTGTTGATCGTGGCTGTCGATCGCGATCGATGGTGTCGGTCGCGATTGACAGAGAAATACGGATTTTATTAATTTCAAGTGATGATTCGGAATGTGCTCCTCATGTGTGTCATTGTGGTGTGCTTTGTTTTACCAAAAGATGAAATTTTCTGTCGATCGCGATCGACAGAGGTCTGCGACACAGAGACAGTTCCGAGCTTGTCCATACCTGCACAGCCTGCTAGACATAATGATACTGCAAAAACCTGCAAGGAAGCTCAAAAAACATGCAAAAGCAACGCACACAAATCACTCTCTCGCTCTCTCTCACAAGTGGAATGAGGGAAATGGAGGGAAGAAGGTGATATGATCAAAAACTAAAATTTTCACGATGATGGAGATGGAGATCAGATATGATGAGGATGATGATGGTGATGATGATGATGAAGTAAGAAAGAGGAAAATAAGGAAAAGTAAAGAAATTACCTACAACGCCAACGTCACAACTCTACGTCTTACCATCACACGCTCGTCCTCAAAGCTCGATCCCCGACAACGGCACCAAAATTTGGTGTAGCTCAGTGATGAGTAGCACCTCCTTTAATGTCAATCCGGGAAGACGTGAGGATGGTATGGAGACCTCGAACAAGTGATGGCACAAGTGTGTGAGTGAGAAGCACACTAACATGCACACACGTACACACACACGCGCACACACGACAAGACAAAGAGAAAGACAATGGAGTTCTTTTAGATTACTTCCAAAATGCTCATACAAGTTCAAATTTTTTTATACAAACTAACCTCAAAAATGAGCTCTCTAGCTCTATTTATAGTTTTTGACTAACTTTGACCCTGTCCAGACCTAGTGTCCGGCCTAGTTAAAAATTAGGTACTAGGGCCTATTTGGGGGCTCAAACGAAGTCTAAAAATTATGAAAATTGGTACGATGCTACTTCTAATACTCCTCAGGCTTGAGGACTCCTCGGCTTGCACAAATTGGAGTTACAAAAAGGTGAAATGGTATTTACAATGATGTAGAGTGACTAAATTCACTATTTAGGAAGTATTACTTCATGGAAAAATTTGGACGGCCTACTTGCCAGATCTTCATTGACTACTTTGTCTGCTAGTGCTTTCTCTTCGCTCTGAATCCCTTCTTTGACTTCCTTGTCTTGTGAGTCCTTTGGTACCTTGACTACTGCCAACAAGCTCCCCCTCAATCATCAATTGAGGTTTTCTCTATCTTACCCCACGATGCCTCAACATGGTAATCTATTGACCAAATATGTGGCTGTATTTACAGCCTCAGCCCACAAGTAATTTGGGCAATTTTTCTCCTTCATCATGGATCTTGCAAACTCAACAAGAATTCTATTCCTCCTTTCTGCTACACCATTCTATTGAGGAGAGTACCTGCAAGTAATTTCCCTTTTTATACCTGCATTCCACAAGTAATCACTGAACTCATTAGAGAAATACTCTCCTCCTCCATCTGACCTTAGTCTCTTCAACTTATGACATGTAATTCTCTCTGCATACACATGATAATGTTTGAATGTATTGAATACCTCTGATTTATCTTTGATCACATATATAGTGATCCATCTGGTAGCATCATCAACATAAATCACATAATACCTTGATCCATTGATACTGAAATCCTTTGATGGTCCCCACACATCTGTGTGTACCAACTCAAGCTTCTCTGAATACATAAAACCATGCCTGGAATAAGATTGCTTATGAGCCTTACCTAATTGACATGCCTCACATCTGCATGTCATATGTTGACCTGCAACATTAGGCAATCCAAGCACTGAACCATTGTTAACCATATCTTTAATACCTCTTTCATTAAAATGTCCAAGCCTTTTGTGCCAAAGATCTAACTCAGAGATCTTATGTCCTCCATAAGTGAACAAGGCATGAACAACATTACCTTGTATCTTCAATGTGAACAATCTTCCTTCTTTCTTCCTTGAAACAATGTGTTTATACCCATTGCTAGGGTCTTCCACAAACACTCCTTCATTAGTGAACCTAACTTCATAACATTTTTCAACAGTTTGTCCTACACTTATCAGATTCTTAGGAATTGTAGGAACATACAAAACCTTACTCAAGAGAGTACTTGCATCTGTAGCCTTCACTGATCCAATTGACTTCACATTGTGCTTTGTATTGTCACATGTTTGAACTACATGATTAGTTACCTTATTCTCCAAATCAGTCATCAAAGCTATGTTGCCACTCAGGTGATTGCTACACACTGAGTCAATGTAGAAGACTCTTTGGTCTTCACTTTGCCTTTCACAAGTTGCATTCATTATCAATGTTAAATCCTCCTTCTGATCTGAAGCATAATTGTAATAGGTATTGTTGTATTGTTGACTTTGGAATCCTCTTCCTGCATTTCTTCCAAAATAACCTCTACCTCTGAAATTACCTCTTTGATTTCTGCCACCTCTTTCTCTTGAATTAAAATTCTGATTATATCCACCATTATTCTGAGTATTATGCCAACAATCATTAGCTAAGTGATTTATCTTACCACAAATCTAGCAAGCCTTGACTCCATATTTATTACTCTTGCGTCTTCCTCTACCTTTGCCACCTCCTGTTCCTCCTAGGAAGTTAGCTTGGCTAGTTGTACCTTTATCTTCATTTGCTTGTTGCTTCCCTTTGATATTCTTCTTCTTATCCTTTCGATACATTGCATGACCTGTACTTTTATCACCTTCACCTTTGATATCCTCCTCAAAGGTTAACATATTTCCTAGCAACTGATTTAAGTCAGGAGTAGAATGATCAAGTGATAATTCAGTAGACAAAATGAATGGCTTCCATTTGTCATCACCTCTCAAACCTGTGAGGATTTGCCTTACCAATTTATCCTCCTCAATATCTTCATCAACTGCTCCTAATGCATCTGCAATGTCCTTCATCCTTGTTACATAGTCTGAGATGGATTGAGAGGCCTTCTTCTTGAATGTGGTAAATTTTTTCCACAAGGATGCCTTCCTTGATTTTGTGGTGTTTTGGAAATGCTACTCCAAAGCATTCCATATATCACTTGCACTTTCAAGACCTCTAATGTGAGGTAGCAAGTAATCATTGACTGCCATGTAGATAATGCTCCTAGCTTGAGCATCTTTTTTCATCCAAGTCTTCAAATCTGATAATTCCTCCCTAGTTGGAACACTAGGATCTCTGAACTGAGGCTTTTCTTCTTCACCTGTGATATAACTTATCAAGTCTTTGCTCATAAGATGAGCTTCCATCCTCACTGACCATGCTGGATAGTTCTCTCTATCCAATTTCTCTATCTGAAGAGAATCTCCCATCCTTTCTTCACATGTGTATTGAATTCTTCAAACTTTATGAGTAATAGATGTAACTTTAGTTCGAATGATACTCCTTTTGTCTTCCTTGATGTTGTAAGGCCTCCTTCTCAAGCTTTGCCCTCAAGGTTTCACCTTTTAAACCTTCAAGTGTTGAATTCTTTACAGTTGCAGCAATCGGGGTCCTCCTTTCTTCAATTTTGATACTTCCTGCTCTGATACCACTGATGGAGAGTGTTAATCTCCAAAAGAACAAGCTAATCTTGAATTTAGAGCACCTCTATATCAAGAGTAACGTAAAACTTTCACTAATTTGGAGGATTAATGATCAATTATAAAGATTTTGGATAAACTGTGAAGAAGATGATTTTACAGAAAATCTGCTGCACATATCTCTCTCAATGACTTATCAAATGTGTAAAGTTTTTTATAAAACTTTGCACAAGGTGTCATCTACAGTTTATGCACCTCCTCCAATTTAAATCCTTTCAAAAGACTCACTAGATCTTGAGAAATGAACTTAACAAGTGACCTATGTTTAAAACTGTTCTTCTGAGAAGTCGATTCAGACACCTGTAACTTCTAACACTTGGTTCTATCAATCTAGAACCCCTTTATGCAAATGCTTTTAGCCATAGGTAGCTTACCTTCCAACTTAAAGATCGAGTGCTTGCCTGCTCAAAAATTTACACTGTGGAAGGAGAACTGACCAAAACATTAACATTGAATTTTGTGCCCGTTTCAGAGAATAGTGAACACTTCTTCACATATGAATGTTCCTACTCATAATTCTCACAGCCTGTTTACAATTAGGCTCTCAAACTTTAACCATAGACTCATTAACTATGGAATTAGACATCTACAAAAGTATTCTTGAAATGATCAAGCACAGAAGGAGAATACACAGAAACATCGGGCGCAATTCTTCTTCATTACTAGAGAACTTTTACATCTGGATGAGAGAGCTAATCTTCACACTTCTCAAGAGTCTAATCACTTCTAATTCTACTGAATTCTTGTATTCTACACTCTCTCATATTTTCCCCGACATTTTTCCTTGTATATATAGGCAAATATTTACAAGCTCCTCACTATACAAAAGTATAAGTGAACTATCTCTAAATTAATGTGCATATGTGTACACATCTTCATCTTCTGGATATGCACTTCCTTCAGGCTTCATAACTTGATCTTTTCTTCAGTCCTTGGCTTCAATTCTTCATCAAAACATCAATTGTTGATTGCCCTGCACCAACAACCTCCTCTTGAATGGTAGCTTTAGAATCCTCGGAAGCCATATGCACTCGTAATGAAAGGAGCATTAGCTTCCATTAAAAGACATGTCTGTGGTGAGGTGTGTTGTAGTGACATTTTGTTCGTTGCGTCACTCAATTCCCCTTGTTCACATAAGGAAGATCTCTTACCACATATTTTTTCATTTTTATTCCTGAAAAAAAAAATTAGTGTAGCCAAAGCACTTATTTATTTACATAGTAGGTCCATTCCTATGGAAGTAGAATCCATGACCTATTCCCAAGTGGGAAATGTGCACCACTACTTTTGTTACACACATCATGTGCTGAATGCATGGCCTCGTGATGTGGCCCTGTCATGCATACTTTAGGCTCATTTGATGCTTCATGAGTGCAAACGGAATCCTTTTGGTTCTGTTGTTCTGATCCTTGCTGCTTCTTGGGTCCCCATATCCATTTTGTAGTTGAAATGTAAGACTTCATCTTCTCTTGGTTTTTTTGTGCTCTTGGTTTAGTGTCTTTCTCTTGTGAAGGGTAATTAGTTGGGGTCCTACTTTTCCGGTACCTTTGGTTAGTCTTGTTTAGCTTAATGGTCTCGTTTTGTCGACATAATGTTTCTTCCTACTTGTCTATCTCTTTACTTGCCATCTGTCTGAACTTCTTTGGAATCCACATGTGTTGCCTTATTTTCTGGGCTTCGACTAATGACTTTGGAAGCCATACTCTCAGAAGTCTTTTTGGTCCCGCTTGTAATGAAGAGGATCCTTTGTTATTCCTTGTCGCCACCGGCTTAGTGTCCTACATCGGTATAGACTTCTGTATTTCCCTCAGTCGATCCTTGTGAACCCATTGTAGATTGGCACCTTCTGATTGCGAGAATCAGATAGTTGAATTCCATGTCAATGATTTTCCTTTGTTGTAGGTGACTTTAAGAGCATTGTCTTCATCGATTCCCTTGGATTCACCATTCGTGTGGGATGAATTCACCTCAATGACTGATGCATTGGTGTTGGTAGTCACTTCTTTCTTCGAAAATTCCTCTAATAGCTTGTTGATTGCTAATTCCTCTTCTAGGATCTCTTTCTCATGCTTGATGATGTCCTGCCTATGAGAGGGTCTTTCTTCTAATAGACTAAAGATTTCTTTGTGCCCTACTTTGGCTGAGATGTATCCTTGGGCTAAGTGAATGCTTACTTCATTCTCAATGCTCCAGTCTTGTCCTAGGATCATGTTCTCTATCAAATCCTCGTCTTTACACACTAGAACTCGCTATTCCATAGTGGAATTTCCTAGGTGGAGGGATATTGTAGCTTCTCCAATGCATTCAATGACTTGACCTCCAATACCCATTATGTGTGCTTTAGTAGGTGATATGGTCGTTTGAAGCTGCATGATGACTGTATTGCAAATGCAACTGAGTGTTGCTCCTGAATCTATCAAGGCGTCTATTAGCTGGTATTTTATTGTTCCAATCCCTAGGTTCAAGTATGGTTGGGACTTGCCAACATGGTTCATGTTGGTCTGGTGAACTTGATAGTTGGCCATGGGAATAGGCTCGTCCCCTCATAGATACTATTCATCCCTTTGACTTATCCATTCTTTTCGTTTCTTGATATGCTCTAGGGCTTCTTGTCTCGCCTCCTCCCTAATCCTCTCTTCCTCTCTTTTTCTATTTCGTGCACCTACAAGTCGTGCTAACATTTGGTCTGTCAATGGATCTATGTAACGTTTTACTCGACAACTACTTATGTAATTAGGAAGTATATCTCCATCCAAAGTAGCTAGGTTAACAACTCCACTAGTGGAAATCCTATTGAATATTAGTGGTCCATATCCTCGTTTCTGTAGTTTCTTTGTGTGTTGCTTTAAGGTATATACCAAAACTAAATCTCCTTCTTTTAGTCCTTTATCCTTAATATGTGTATCATAATATGCCTTCTGTCTTCTCTTGGCCTCATAAGTTCCTGCCACAGCTTGTATTCTTGTTTCATGTAGCTTCTCAATTTGGTCTAGTTGCTTGGACAATTCATGCCCCGTCCATTCATATTGTTGGGCTACTCTCAAAGTTGGCACTAAAAAGTCGATTGGTAAGATTGCGTTTTGTCCATACACTAGGTTAAATGGTGTAGTTCTAATGGTTGTCTTGTAAGTGACACGAAAGGCCCAAATTGCACGATGCAATTATTTGTCCCAATCTGACCTTCCACTATTGACTATCTTTGTCAACACATTTGTTGGAACTGAAGGACTCACTAGGCAAGGAAGCTTAAGAAGGGAGTCAGAGAGAAGAGAAGGCACAAGCAGACAAGGGAGTCAACGACGATCTGGCAAGTAGGCCAATAATTTTCTTCATGAACAAGCAAGTACGAGCATTCACGCAGATCTAGCACTAAGGCAACCTTTAATTTTTCAAAACCCTTACACCAATTAAAAGTGATTCTCATCACTAACAACCCCTAAAAATACCATGTTCACCTTTTTGTGGCTCCATTTTGTGCAAGCTGAGGAGTCCTTGAGCTTGAGGAGCCTTAGAAGTAGTTGCTTACCAATTTTCGTATTTTTTAGATCTCATTTGAGCCCTCAAATAAGCCGTGGAACCTAATTTTTAACTAGGCCGGACACTAGGTCTGGACAGGACCAAAGCTAGTCAAAAACTATAAAAGGAGCTAGAGAGCTCATTTTTGGGGTAGATTGTAACTGAAATGAAATTGTAAGAGTTTTTTGAAAGTAATCTAAGAACTCCATTGCTTCTCACTCTTTGTCTTGCCGTGTGTGCGCGTGTGTGTGTATGTGTGTGCATGTTTGTGTGCTTCTCACTCACGCACTTGTGCCTCCACTTGCTCGAGGTCTTCATACCATCCTCACGTCTTCCCGGATTGACATTAAAGGAGGTGCTACTCATCACTGAGCTACACCAAATTTTGGCGCCATTGCCGGGGATCGAGCTTTGAGGACGAGCGTGTGATGGTAAGACGTAGAGTTGACGCGTTGGAGTTGTAGGTATTTTCTTCACTTTCATCTATTTTCTTGTTTTTTCTTCACCATCTTCATCACCATCATCATCATCACCATCTCCCACCTCCATCTCCATCATCACGAAAATTTTCAGTTTTGATCATATCACCATCTCCACCTCATTTCCTTCATTCTACTTGTGAGAGAGAGCGAGAGAGCGATATTGCTTGCACTGTTTTTGCATGTTTCTTGAGCATTTTGCAGGTTCTTGCTGAATCATCATCCCTAGCACGTTGCGCAGGTACGGAATACTCAGAATCTGTCTCGCAGTCGCCAGCCTCTGTCGATCGCGATCGACAGAAAACTCCCCCCTTTGGTAAAATAAAGCACACCACTGTGACAAGCACAAAGAGCACATCCTAAAACACTAAAAACAGTAGAAAAAATCCGTGGTTCTCTGTCAATCGCGACCGACAGACCCTGTCAATCGCGACCGACAAACCCTGTCAATCGCGACCGACAGACCCCACGACCGATTGACTGCCACGTAGGACCCTGTCAATCGCGATCGACAGCCACGACCGACACCTCTGTCAGTCACGATTGACACCGTCGATCGCGACCGACTGAATTTCAACGATTGATTGACTTTTTCGCGTAGCCACGTGTCCATCACGACGGACACAGCCCCGATCGACTGAATTCACGGCGAAAAACCCAGAAAAAGTGTCGATCGCGATTGACACCATCGATCGCGATTGACAGAACTCACGACCGACTCTGTCGATCGCGATTGACACTGTCAATCGCGAATGACGTGTCGATCACGACCGAAAGGCCCCGACGGACACCTCTGTCAATCACGATTGATAGACCTGTCGATCGCGATTGACATGCTTTTTGGCCAAAAAAATTAGGGTTTTTTATTCTAAGCTTTGGGGATAGTTTTTGGGCATATTGGTCTAGCAATTAGTGAGTTGTGAGGTCCCTACACATGTGCTTTTGAGAAAAATCCTGTGATCTGTTAGCCTGTTTGAACCCTGTTTTAGCACCAGAACCCTGAACTGACATAACTCTCTCATACGAAATCCGTTTGCTGTGATTCTTGTTTTGTTGGAAAGCTCGTGGGGAACAAAATTTAGGGATCTCTAGAATTGTTTTCCAAAAAATCACAGTGCAAATTGGTCTTGAGCTAACTTTGGAACTCTTACAGATCTATTGAGAGCATCGAAGGGCATTCTAAGAAAGAGTAAGTGCAAGCTTGGGAACACGCTTCCTGGGCACTCAAGGGCAACCAAGAAGGAAACAAAAGGTTGGAAATTCTCAACTCCCTTTGTCAATTCCTAGCTTAGGCTAAGAACGACTAGTGATAGGAGTAAGCCAGGGCGGCGATAGGCATCTATCAAGTTGAAGACTACCTAAATACTCAAAGTTCAAGATAACTACATAATCTTTGTACGATTGAGAATCCTAAAGGAAAAGAATTTAACGTGGAACCATCAACTTAAAGTACGAAAAATACTCAAGTATTCCTGACGACGCAATATCAGACAAGATCATAAACATGATAACATACTAAAAACGAATCAAGTGACTGATACCAATTGATCGGCAACGAGGTTGTACTCTGGGCAAAAATCGGGCTACTTAACTAGGCATATGAACCTTAGATCAGGACGGCATCTAGTAAGGGATAGACAAAGCCTTAGGTCTTCAGAAGCTAGCGTCAATCATACTGCGAGGTCTTGGGCCCAGCAGTTGAGTCACCACTCGCATTACCCTAGCTCTGATACCAGTGAATCAGAGATGTCTCAAGGCATGGACAGACCTACGGGAAGTTCAGGAGTGCCATACTTGCACAGGGTAGAAGGCCCGTACAAGACACAGTTGGAATACCTTAGGACCAACCGATTAGGTGCTAGCATCTATGAGGATGGTCTAGGAAGATCCGTGGTCCAGATTAAAAACCCTGATCAATCCATAGGACTAGAGCACCCAGCTGTCAAGTTTGAAAACGGAGCATACTTGGACAAAGAAGGAACCATATACGTAGTCACCAGTCATCCAGATAGGACAGACGAATTCGGGAATGTGATCCCTGAGACGGACATAGATGACCTAGAACAAGGAAACATGGGTGTAGAGCCCAGGACCCCTCGAGGGAAATCTGTTCTTACGAGAATTCTCACACCAGAGTGGATTCCTCAGGACAACAAGAGCATAGATCTGCTTCTGAACCGAGGGACTGATGAAGCCTTTTGGAGGTATAAATCTGATCGGCCAAATGATATAGGAACAATCATGATCTATGAGTTCAAAGATCCTGATAGCCTAGGCAGAGTGACCTACTTAGATCACGCTTCAGAGAGGATCTTTGTGGTTACAGAAAATGATAGGCATGCTTACACTTGGAAGGGTGAATTCGTTTTCCCCCAACCAAGATCGAACGTGTCCTTTGGTCTCCCAGGAGCTGGAACCTCCCACGTTCACGGAACTCAAAGAGACAGACATAGAGATAAACCTGAGGTAAGCTTTGCCAACCCAGTGGGCAGAGAAAGAACGAGGACGGAAACAAATAGGGTAGAGCCTGAGATACTTAGAGCTCACAGGAATCAAAGAAACGCGGATGAGTTCCCTCTACCACGACCTAGAGAGCACACGAGGACTTTGAGACCAACTCAGCTAGTTAAGTCCATGAAAAATTACTTCGATGGCACCGGAGATCCATACGATCATGTGGCCGAGTTCAGGCAAGTCTTGAGAGCTGAACAAGTGGAGGATTTATTCACGCAATATAATGCCTTTGGTCTAACCCTTAGGAACACAGCACTTACGTGGTTTCAACCATTGAATGAGAGACAGTTCAGGAGCATAGACCAACTCCTAGAGGCTTTCATTATCGAATTCTCTAAAAGTGGCATAAGACATAACACTTCCTCGCTGATTCACAGCTTCAAGCAAACCCCTCAAGAGTCCGTGAGACTTGCAGGAAGATTTAGGCAATATCTTGAAAGATGCCCGGATTCGGAGCTACCCACACCAGCTAAGCAAGTGGCTCTATTCTTGGACGGATTGCTAAGCACCAAATTGAGATCTTATGTGTACTTGAAGGACCCTAGGACTATAGAAGAGTGTGTACGCATGTGCATTGACATCGAGGATAACCTAGGGGAGGAGTTAGAGCTTTCCAAGATATACAAAGATTCAGATAGTGCCTCTAGCCTCTCTTCCACGCAATCCACATCAATTGAGGAACTTGCAAAGAAAGTAGCTCAGAAATTAGGTGTCACTAGCAAACAGATCCCAAGGTATGCCCCTGTGAAAAGATGCTATACTTGTGGTGGCGACCACATGGTGAATGTCTGTCCCATTATGGCTCAACCCCAAGTTAATCCTAGTAGCCAGTACTGCACCATAGAACAAAGGTACACCAATCATACCGCGCAAGATTGTCCCTACAATAAGCAAACCATTAGACAGACGTACCCACAACCATACCCTCAACAAGGAAGATACCAGAACCAGTACCCACCTCAGCAGTATGTGAGACCTCAACAAACCTACCAACCCTACCAAAACCAACTGAGACCCTAGCCAGTGCTAGCACAGCAACCACCTGCTCCTACTAATGTGATCCCAGTAAAATATGTAGCAGCAAAAGAAAACCTGAATAGAGCTATAGTCCCTGTAACACCACTGCTTTCTGAAAGCGACCCCAGTGACCATAGCTTTGATTCTACACATGTCGATAGTCCCCATGCTTACTACATGCAATCTCCTGAACATGGTGAGTCCTACTACAGTGAGGAACCGAGTGAACCTAGTTGGGAGTCAGATCACACAAATGTCATTTATGCAAACCCCTACCCTAGACCTCAACCTAGACAAGTAAGACCTCCATTCCCTAGAGGACCATGCCACAGATGTCAAGGAGATCATCTCATTCGTGATTGTCCTCTGCCTCCACCTACACAACCCCAGTCAGTAACGATCCAGGGCTTTTGCCAAGATTGTGGAAAGGAGCATCTCTTACGAGATTGCCCAAAGAACCCCAATAATATGCCAAAAATCACTCCTATCAACGTTATTGGGTTAGTTGTAGGCTCCACAGGGAGTGTGACTTCCACTGCACCAATACAGGTAATCACTAGACCTCAAGCATTGCAGCAAAACCAAGGGGTAGACCAGGAAAAGAGCCCAGATGTTAGTGAAACAGAGAGCATGACAAAGAAAAGGACTAGAGCGTGGAAAGATAGTCGGGAAAGAATGAAAAGACAATGGGCTAAAAAGATGAGTGAACTTGAGGAGAGCCTCAGAGAAACAAAGGCCAGGATAACTGAACTCACATCTCAAACTCCCTCTCACACTACTCCACCTCCACCATTTCCAACTCCATCCGACCAGCCACCTTCCAATCCGCCTCACCTAATTCCACCACCCCCTAGAGTAGGATCAGTCCTAGCAGATCCCACTCCCGAGGACCTAAACATGATGCTTAAAGCATATCAAGCGAGAATCCAAGAAGGGCCAAACGTAACTGATCATGAAAAGTGCTACCCTAAAGCAGAATTAGAGCTTGAACGAACTAAAATTTGTGCCAAAATGGTGGAATTGGCTCAGACCATGTTTGAAGCCAGTCGCCTCTTTAACATCTCTAGTTCAGCCAAGACACAGCTACACTTTGATGGATTGCTAAAAAGAATAGAGAAGCTGATTGCACAATCAGAAAAGGAACCCGCCTCTCAACATAAGGACAGGGCAAGTGAAAGAGTAAGCATTCCTGCCCAAGAAGCCTATGTGCCTAACTCTACGGAGCCAGACACATCATCTTCTATGAATCGATTCACACCAGAATTCCTACGAGAGATTCAAGAAGACAAATGGGCTAAAGAAAGTGAAGTCCCTCCTCCCATTGAACTTGTGGATGATGCGCACGATGAATTCCCACAAGACATCCCATCCATTTATGAGGAGCAGGAGATCACCCACTCTCAGGAAAGACTAGACTTTGAGTCGAACTCTTTACAAGAATTACCCCACTTCACGGGTCCATGGGAAGCTGAATCTACATGTATGAGAGCGCCCACGATCATGGCACGAAATGAGGACTCAGTCTTACCTAGGAACACAGAGGTAGTGAAAAACACTAAAGTGCAGTGCAATCTCAAGTTAGAAGAGCTACTCAAGGTTAGACCTGAATTATGGAAACATGTCGCCAAACAAGTACCAGCGATAGTGAAACCTCATTCCCAGGTAGGATCACATAGGACAGTGCCAGAGATACCCTTGGATAAGATAGGAGACATGTGTGAAGGTGAAGAAGGGAACACCTATCTTCCCATTACCTACCAGGGGTACACCACCAAGGCAATTTTGGACTCAGGCGCAGGTGTTGCAATTGCTACCACTTCCCTATGGAAGCGTTGGGGCAAGCCAGCACTCAGGCCAACGAGAATGAAATTGCAGATGGCCGATGGTCACATAGAGAGACCCTTAGGATTGCTAGAAGGAATAACTCTCACCACCTGTGGTGTCGAGTTTGAGCACACATTTGCTATATGTGACTTCAGCAAAAATCATGCCTATGAGATGATCTTGGGACGAACTTTTATGCAACAGTTGCAAGTGGTACAGGATTGGGGAACCAATTCCTTGTACCTGCAGCACTTAGGTGTTACGACCAAAGTGAATCTCAAAGATTACTCTCATAGAGATGTCCCTCCTATCCAATGGAACCCCATCCATAAAGCCAAAGATGATACAGAATCGGTGCATTCCATAGGATCCGGATCCTCATGGATGCATGAAGACACCCACTTATGGATGTGCAAAGTAGCAGTAGAAGAAGAGAAGAGAGAAGAAGCCAGAGAGATAGGTGCAAAAGAAACACATAGATCAATTCAAGACCCAGCCTATGCGCCTGTAGTTTTTCCTGACGAAGAATTTGAACCCCACGGCTGGGCAGAAATCCTAGCAATAATGGATGTAGCCATCAATGAAGAACAATGGACACCTCACTGTGATGAAGATGGCTATGACATTTCAGTCTTCTCCATAGAGCCAATCATGGGAGAGGCAGTGTTAGAAGAGTGTGAACCTAACCCTGATGCATTTGAGGATGCGAGTGACTCCGATCTAGAGTCAATCATTATGGACCCACCTTTTGCATCAGATGAAGAATACTTCCATGAAGTAGAATTTCAATCCCAGAGGCATGGAGAGCTTACAAATGATGTAAGATTAGCCACACATGTGACCCCGAAGGAAGAAGGAAAGAAACGAAAGAAGAGAGTAGTCTCACCAGAAGAGGAAGAATCTTTGTTTGAGGTCCCAGAAAATTTTAAGAAGTATGAGATAGATGACAGGAGAGTCATGATCAGAATGCCTAAGCGAGAGGCGCAATCAAGGGAGGCCTATGATAACAAAGAAACCACCAAGAAAATAGTGGTAGCCCTAGAAGAAGGAGAGGAGAGATGCACGTACATAGGCCATGACCTAACAGAGGAAGAAGAGCATGCATTAATAGCCTTGCTAAGAGAATACAGAGATGTATTCGCATGGAGTTACAAGGATTTGAAGGGTGTTGACCCGGACATATGCTCACACACCATCCCCATGACATCAGATGCCAAACCCTCAACGAGAGCAGGCAACCACCTCGATTGAAGTATATGGGGTTGCCTGTATTCCCTCAACGAGAGCAGGCAACCACCTCTGAGAACCCCTTTGGGACACGACAAGAGTCAGAACATATAATCTCAGGACAAACAAGCCATCAGAGTGTTGCAAACCGAACTCATGTGCAATTTACAATGCCAAGACGGCAAGCACACAATCAAACTCACCCTAGACTAGGCAACCAATATCGACCACCACTGAGACCAAGACCACCACTGAGACCAAGACCACCACTGAGACCAAGACCACCACCAGGAGTGTCGCTTGGAATACCTCCAATTAGACCAGCAATTCCTGTGATGCCTAGACAGCCAAAGCCTATAAGAAGATTAAGACCGATTCAAGTGGCTAAGTGTATGAGAAAACATTATGACGGGATGGGAGAACCTTACGATCACATAGCTGGAACGGGTTTGCCTCAAGCTTACCCTTACAATAGGCAAACACATCAAGGAACAGCTCTGTATTGCCACATAGAACAAAAATACACAAATCACACCACTGAGAATTGTCCATTCAATAGGTATACACAACCTTTAAATCGACCTCAGTATAGGCCATATGGATATCCACCTAGAGAGCTAGGAAGAGAGATTCCTAGATATAACCCCTATCCAGGACCACCAGGAGCACCTAGACCATATGAGCAAGGACAATATACACAACCTCAACTAGTGTTAGGACCACAATCGCCACTTTCTCAACATGTATGTAGCTCAAGCGTAACCACCACCTCCTTTACTTGTCAATCCGCAGAGACGTGAGGACCGGTATGAAGACCACGAGCAAGTGAAGGCACAAGTGCGTGAGTGAAAGCACACAAACATGCACACACATACACACACACGCACAAGGTAAGATCAAAGAGAGGAACAATGGAAAGCTTTGTTTGCAAAAGATTTCTCTTACAAAAGCTCTATTCTCTAACAAGCTAACCTAAAAAATGAGCTCTCTAGCTCTTTTTATAGTTTTCTGACTAGTTTTGGCCCTGTCCAGACCCAGTGTTCGGCCTAGTTAAAAATTAGGTTCCAAGGCTTATTTGAGGGCTCAAATGAAGTCTAAAAAATATGAAAATTGGTAGGATGATACTTCTAATACTCTTCAAGCTCAAGGACTCCTCGGCTTGAACAAAATGGAGTTACAAAAATAAAAAAAATGGTATTTACAATGGTTTTTAGTGATGAAAATCACTATTTTTATAGGGATTTCTTCTGAAAATTTGACATACACTTCTTGGAGCTCCCTACTTGCTCCTTCTTCTTGTGTGTCGACCTCTTTGACCTGTGCTTTGTCCTTGACCTTTAGCTTCAACACTCCCCCCCCTCTCGAGTCTGTCGTCCCTGACAGACCCTTGTTGTAATGGTTGTTCCCTGTAGTGCTTTGAGAGGTCTTGTCTGTTCGGTAGGAACAAGAGCCGTCTACCTTCCAAATGTGGATGGGTTGGTTGTCCGTGTTGGAGATAGACGTCTGCGGAAGCACGTGAACAGCACAAGGAAGAAGAAGAAGAAGCTTGGAGCACAACACACAAGACTGAATGTATTACTAGAGAATGTACAAAGATAAGTAGCCCATTAGGGCAATAGGCGTATATACAAGCCGGGGGAATAAAACCTCCTAAAGAGGGAAAAAAGTGCCCCGGCGGTCCTAGAGTGTTCACACACATCACTACCTAAATATATCAACAAATCCCCCCTGGGAGTGATGCGGTGAACAAGGAGCTGGCACTCATGTATAAGGAAGTGCCGAGCTATGTGGAAATCACTCCACAAAAGGAAGTAAGCCCAAAGCTTTGCGGACAGCTTCAAACTTCTCCCTAGCCAGAGCCTTCGTGAAAAGGTCTGCAATGTTCTCCTGCGTGGGCACATATGCCAAGCTGATCTCCCCAGCAGAGAACCTCTCCCTGACATAGTGATAATGCACCTCAATGTGCTTAGTGTGAGCATGGAACACAGGGTTCCTCGCAACTGCCAATGCGCTCTGACTGTCAATGAAGATGGTGGTGGTAGAAGACTGGCCAACACCCAAATCAGCCATAAGGCGTATGAGCCACACACACTCAACAGTCGCTGTGAAAGCTGCCCTATACTCAACCTCACAACTGGAAGTGGCCACAGTAGGCTGCTTCTTGCTCAACCAAGATATACATGAGCTACCAAGCATGAAGCAAAAACCACTGGTGGACACACGAGTGTCATAGCAACCAGCCCAATCTGAGTCAGAAAAAGCATGCAAATCTGGCGGTAGTGATCCCCCCTTGGGATAAAACAACCCAAGTAGCCGAGTACCACTCAAGTAGCGAAAGATGCACTTAACCGCTTTCCAATGCGTGACTCCTGGGCAATGCATAAACCTGCTCATCTGTGAGACAACAAACTGAATATCTGGCCGAGTAATGCATAAGTAAATCAAGCATCCAACAGCCTGCTGATAGAGAATAGCATCAAATGCATCTCCAACATCATGAAGACTCAATCGTAAACCTGTCTCCATAGGAGTGGCAATAGGCTTACAGTCTTCAAGGCCAAAACGCTGCAATAATGTGTCAATATATTTCGTTTGACACAAAGCCATTCCACCATCAACTTGCGTAAACTGAATGCCCAAATAGTGATGCAAATGCCCCAAATCAGACATCTCAAATGAGGCATGCAAATCAGCCTTAAAATCAGCAATATGTGTCTCAATAGGACCAGTGAGCAGCATGTCATCAACATAGACAACAATGATCAGAAGCACATCATTAGCACGCTTAACATATAAGGTGCTTTCAGTTGGACTATTCTCAAAACCATGTGCAATCAGATAGGCATGTATCTTCTCATACCAAGCACGTGGTGCTTGCTTTAAACCATATAATGCCTTCTTTAACCTGCAAACCTGGTTTTCATGCCCTTTCTACACAAAGCCACGGGGCTGAAAAACATACACTTCTTCATGCAAGTCACCATTCAGAAATGCTGTTTTAATGTCCATTTGATGTACATTCCAACCATGATGGGCTGCAAGTGCACAAATGCTGCGAACAGTAGTCATACGGCATGTAGGTGCAAAGGTCTCATCAAAATCAATGCCTCTTTCCTGTGCATAACCCTTTGCAACAAGCCTAGCCTTATACCTATCAACTGTACCATCAGGTTTACGCTTCAGCTTGTATACCCACTTAGTGCCAATGGCCTTCTTGCCAGGAGGCAAGTCACATAAAGACCATGTACCATTCTTCATTATAGCATCATATTCAGATTGCATAGCAGCCATCCAATTTTCTGAATTTTGTGCTTCATCAAAGGAAACAGGCTCATTCTCATCACAGAGACTAGATGCAGCCATAGCATAGCAATCTGATGCAAAGGAGGCACTATGAGAGCCTGAACGAGTACGATATGACAAAGGTGCATCTAATTTGCTGTCACGCAAAGTCTGCACCAGCCATTTTGGCATAGTTTTTGCCTGCTCAATATCAGCTCTCTCATCAACAAGTGCATCATGTAAATCTGCATCAAAAATGGAACGATCTGCATCATCATATGAAACCTGCAAAGGCTGAGAAGTTGCCTCATTAGGACCAGCACTAGCCTGTCCACCTGTAAAAAGAGGCATCAAAGTATCATACATGTCTTTGGAGCTAACAGATGTCTCCTTAGTACATGAAAGCAATGGCTGAATAGCATCTTCCACAAAGACAACATCACGGCTAACCAGAATGCGTTTAGTCTGTGGATGATACAGACGATAGCCTTTACTTTCAGAACTATACCCAACAAAAATACATTTTACTGCCTTATCATCCAATTTTCTGCGATGTTGTTCAGGCACTAATGCATATGCCAAACAACCAAAAACACGCAGATGAGCAACAGATGGCTTGCGGTCATGCCAAGCCTCATATGGAGTGATAGACTGCAACGCTTTAGTGGGACACCTGTTCAGTACATATGCTGCACACATGACAGCCTCAAGCCAGAAACTATGTGGTAAAGCCTGACTTTTGACCATGCACCTCGCCATCTCCATGAGTGACCTGTTCTTTCGTTCAGCAACTCCATTCTGTTGAGGTGTATACGGCACTGTACACTGGTGTTTTATCCCACGTTCAGCCAGAAATGCATTAAAATCTGAAGACATATATTCCCCCCCTCGATTAGAACGGAGGGTGCCCATTTTACATGCTGACAGATTTTCAGCCAAAACCAAAAACTGTTTGAAGCACATGAACACTTCAGACTTTGCTTTGAGTGGATATACCCATGCATGCGTGGAAAAATCATCAATGAAAGTCACGAAGTAAAGGTAATTTCCAAAAGACGGTGTCTGCATAGGACCACAGACATCACTATGTACAAGCTGCAATTTCTGCGTAGCCCGAACTGAACCATCTTTTGGAAAGGAAGAACGCTGCATTTTGCCCAAAATACAGCCTTCACAAACATGTTTTCCAGGTGCCTCAAGTTTGGGCAAAGAGGACACCATTTCAGATTTCTGCAGGCGTAACAAACTAGCAAAATTCAGATGACCAAAGCGTGCATGCCAAAGCTTTGCATCTAACATAGCCTGAGAATCATGAACTGCTCATGCCGAATCATTCACAGATCTTTCATAGTCTATGAGCTTATACAGCCCACGACATAAAATGCCAGAAGCAATAATCACATCGCCATTTGAGAGATCATGGACTGTACACCTGTCATCAACGAATTTCACAACCAAGCCAATCTTGGCTAATGCAGAAACTGATAACAGGTTCTTTTTGATCCCTGGCACAAATAAAGCATCTGACAAAGTGAAAGAACTACCATCAGCAGTAGTCAGAATGATCTTACCAACTCCCATAACAGGATAAGAGGAGTTATTGGCACATGTGACAGTATTCCCTGTAGGGGCAGGCTCGAGTGAAGAGAAGAAACTATGTTGCGAGGTAATATGTTTGGTCGCCCCACTGTCAAAGTACCAAACATCTGAGTCTACTGCAGACATGCACTGATCATGAGAAGATGGGTCAAAACTGCAGACAGTAGTAAACGCCCATTCTCCTTCCTGCACAAGATTTGCAGACTCTGTTTTTTGTGTAGAGGCCTCTGCAACAACCATTCCAGCCTCTTTCTTCTTTGCCTCTTTAGCAGCCAGTTTTGGACAGTTCTTTATAATATGATCATTTCCTTTACAGTACTTGCAGAACAATTTCTGCTTTTCTGATTTCTTCTCATCTTTATCTTGGTTCTTCGATTGTGCAGCATTTGCAGATTTCTGCTTACTAGTAGAAGAGCTCCATTTTCCTTTGCCCTTCTGACTAGCCAGGAAAGCTTGATCTGCAACACGCATAATGGACCTGTTCTGCCTGGACTGATCTTCCTGCAACAGAACAGAGACTAATTCCTCAAATGACAAGGCATTCGGATTGCCTTTCATCATCAATCGAAGAGTAGAGGCAAAACTCCGATATGAATCAGGAAGGCCATTCAGAACGGTCTGCACAAGTGAGCTATCTGGTATAACCTCATCAGCAGAAATCAATTGTTCCTTCAGGTCTTTGATCTTTGTAAGAAAACTGTCCATCGAATCACCTTCATTCATGTGCTCACTCTCCAACTGTTTTCGGAGGTAAGCAACACGAGCCTCATTCCTAGCCTGGTACAAAGTGGTAAGTGTATCCCAAGCATCCTTTGCTGTTCTGCAAGAGCGAATGTGAGGAATAATGGCATGTTTGACAGACAAAGCTATCAATGCATGTGCCTGGGCATCTCTGCCATCCCAACGAATCTGCTCTCCAGTAGGTGCAACAGAAACAGCAGCACGAACAGGAATCTGCGGAATATCATCTTTGACACCATCTTCATCAGCTCCAACACCTGTATTTGCAGTACCTGTCGTTACAGGTGTAACAGGACGTCTTTCAACACCCTGCACAATGTTCCACAATCCTTTTGCAACCAGTACATGTCGCATCATATAGCCCATAATGGGTAGTTGGTACCATCCAACTTATCCTCAACAGCCAACATACGGAATACATCACTGCTTTCATCCATGGCCGGTGACTAAAATACCTTGATGCAGAAAATTGACTGTATCTCAAAAAGTTGAACAGAACTGCCAAGACGAGTTCTGCTAGACCTGTAGCAGACTTCGAGACGCTTAAACTGGCAAACAGAAACTGGTATATACCTTTGGCACAAAAGGACGAAATAGCCTGCACAAGCGCTACGATAGTGCGTTCGGAGGCCGAAACGAGCTCAGATCGCAATTTCGGCACCACAGAATGAAGCTGTTTTGATCTCAGAAACACCCTGAGTATGCTCACCAAATTTCATGCGAATCTGAGACTGCAAACGGAGGAGTGTCGACGGCGCCCTAGAAGAAGCGACAACCTGCTCTGATACCAATTGTTGGAGATAGACGTCTGCGGAAGCACGCGAACAGCACAAGGAAGAAGAAGAAGAAGCTTGGAGCACAACACACAAGACTGAATGTATTACTAGAGAATGTACAAAGATAAGTAGCCCATTAGGGCAATAGGCGTATATACAAGCCGGGGGAAAAAAACCTCCTAAAGAGGGAAAAAAGTGCCCCGGCGGTCCTAGAGTGTTCACACACATCACTACCTAAATATATCAACAGTCCGGCTCTTCATTTGTCACTAAAAGCCTTTGGAAGTTGTTTTCCCTTGGTATGTGCTCCTTCCTTGGATTCCAACATGATTGTGTCGTTGTGAGTCGCCATTGATGGCCTCTTGATCTTCTTAAGATGATGTTCATAGTAATCACACCAAGTACTAATAACCCATAATGAATGATGGGTAAGTGTGTTCGTGCATGGGTTGAGAAAAATATGTGCCTTGTGCACGGCCTTGTAATGTAGCCCTATGCATGCGTACTTGGAAAATGCATCGGAAGAAGTATGGTGCAAAAATTGGGGGTCTTGAGCTAAGTGCTCAAGGGTATGCCGACGAAGAGGTTTCCTAAGCTATCATGGTTATGCTGTTTCCAAAGTAAAGATACGTACCATGGAGAAGGTCGATCGATGTTCATCTCTTCGTGTTGTACACTCAACCTTTGGGATGGAACATTGTTGATGAATGTCCGTGTTGATGTTCCATTGAGGAGATCTTTTGAGTGGCTGATCATGTCTCCTCTTTTCAAAGCATCATTTGCCAAATACTGAGAATTGAATTTCTTTATATTCAAAGATTTGCAGGGTACCAGAACTACCCCTTCTAGATATCTCCTTGGATGTTCTTGGACATGCAGTAGTTAATCATCACTCAAGTTGCGGACCTTCAAGCTCTTCACTCCTACCATGGTAAGAGGAAACCTTAGTTGTGGATGCCATGTTCATGCCAAGTGCTTCACATCTACCAGATAAGGCAGCAATAATATCATCTGCTAGCTGAGACACACTTCTATCAAAACTGATAAATGCCCAATAATCAATGGTTCCACCTTCAACTAAGTATGACTCATTCATGTTCCATGAGCCAAACCTGGGAACAAACTCTCTCTCTCTCTCTCTCGTCCTTTTTGTTTTTGGAACAATGTCACAAAACAAGAAGACAAAGTTTAGTATCAAAAAATGGTTTACATGTATCAATGTGCTCTCATGCATGGGACTCTCAATTGTGTCTATGCACGGCCATGTAATGTGGCCCTATATTAATGCATACTTTGGAAATGCATGACCTGAATGGTGCAAAAGACAAGGTTGTGCAAGGGGCACATGGTTGTCGCTCTTCGAGGATTTTGATGTTATGTGCAGATGTTGATGTCGGCTTTGGTGGAGGTATCCATTGGGTCTCGAACTGATGTAATCCTCCTTATTGGAGTCCATTTTAGAACAACATTTGGCACTGTAGAGATCACTTCAGGCGTCTTCCTCTTTGGATGCTTTCTGAACTGTGGTATCTAGTGTGGTTGGCACTTTGGTTTGGTGGAGGCTACTTGTCCTTTTGGCTTCCAAACCCATACCCTTTTTACATGTCTTCCTACTATTGTTGAAGAGGTGATTTGATCTTCTTTCAATCTTTGTATGCGGTTCTTACCCTTTTCTCTTTGTGGCTTCTTTGTTGAGACCTTTCGCATGTGGGAGAACATAGGTTGTTGTGGATGTAAGAGCTTCTTAGGTACCCACATCTCTAATCACCCTTGTTAAGCTGCATCTAATTTCTTAGGCACCCAAACTTGTCGGATACCTTGTGGTTGAGCTTGTCCAAGCTTCTTCCTTCGTCTTCTGGCCTGGTTGGCTTGCCTGGATGGGATTTATGGGGGCAAGGCTGGTGGTTTCTCTCCTTTGCGTACCCAACCCTCCTGCATGCTCGGAACTGCTTTCTTGTTGAAGGGTGTCTTTCTATTTGCTATAGCAGTTGTCTTGAATTGTTGTGCTTACTTCTGAGGTTGAACTACTATGGATGATTTACTCTTCATAAAAGAAAGAGGGTTTGCTTGCCTTTGCGACTGTCCTTCCATGATTGAGTCCTTCTGGATCATAGAGCTTTTGACACATACAACATCTTGCTCTTGAAGATTAGTCTTAGAGGAACTAAGAGAGTGTGTGGTGCCATGATCTGTGAGCATACAGTTCTCTAATTCTAATGTAATGCATTGTTCATGTACCCAAACTTGAAGAGTTTGACTTCTTAGGTTTAAGTTAATTGCATGGTCATAGATCCAATCTTGACCCAAGACAAGTGGTTCTGTAAGGTTCTTATCTTGACACACTAGCACTTTGACTTTCATTGGAACATCTTGAAGGTAGATGGGAAGTTCCACCTCGCCCAAACAAGGGGTTTCCACACCTCCCAATCCTATGAGATAAGCTTCTATGGGATTGATGTTCAACTGCAAGTCTTGGCAGTAGGATAGTCTAACTGCACTACTTGTAGCACCTGAGTCAATCAATGCTTTCACAGTCCTTGCACCCTTTCCTTGTCCTATCTCTATGGTCACAAAGGGATGTCGGTCAATGACTTGAGAAGTACTTATGCCTGATTTTTGGGACATATCCATGTGATATTTTGGGGCTTTTGAGTTGACATCTAGGCCTAGTCGCCTTAACTTATTTCGCCTAATACACTCTCTGGCCTCTGCCTGTGCTTCTTCCCTCACCCTTAAGTCCTCTTCTTTTCGCTTCTTAGCAGTGTTGAGTCTTGTAAGCATATCCTCTGTAAGAGGTTCTTGGTATAACTTGACTCTACATCCACTAATATAGTTTGGCAAGATATCTCCTTCTAGAGTGGCCAACTGAACTGCACCGCTAGTGGAAATTCTATTAATGATCATGGGTCCGTATCCTCTTTTTTCCAACTTACGGGCATGTTGCTTTAGCGTATAAACCAGCACTAGGTCTCCCTCTTTCAATCCTTTATCTTTTATGTGTGCATCAAAGTATGCCTTTTGTCTTTTCTTTGTAGCATAGATGCCTACCGCCGTGCGTAGCCTTGTCTCACCTAAGCGCTCTAGATCAAAGATCCTAGAGGACAATTCATGTCCATTCCACTCATGCTCTTGTGCTACTTTTAAGGCTGGGATGAGGAAGTCCAATGGTAGCATAGCATTCTGTCCAAAGACCATCTGAAATGGGGTGGCATTCAGTACCATTTTATAGGCAACTCGATAAGCCCAAACAGCATGATGTAGCTGTTTGTCCCAATCAGAGCGTTTATTATTCACTAGTTTTGTCAATACATTACATAGGATCTTATTCGTGCTCTTGGCTTGTCCGTTAGCTTGTGGATGATAGGGGGCAGACTTCTTATGTATCACCAAGAATTCTTGGAGAAGATTTTCAATGACTTCATTCAAGAAGTGTGTGCCTCTATCGCTCACTAACTCTATTGGTAGCCCATATCTCGTGAACACATTCTCGAATAAGAACTTAGCCATAGTCTACGCATCATTCTTTGTTGTGGCTTTCACTTCTACCCACTTTGTAAGGTAATCTGTGGCTACAATAATATACTCTGCATGGGAGTTTCTAGCTGGGGGGTTAATAGGACCTATGAAGTCTATGCCCCACTTCGAAAATGCACGCCCTCCCATCATTGGCCTCAAAGGCATCTCGTCTTTTCTAACAAGATATTGTGCACGTTGGCATGTGTCACATTTCTTCACATAGGTGTGAGCATCCATATGAAGAGTGGGCCACCAAAATCCTGAGAATAAAATGGTCTTGATTACTCGATCAGGACCGAACTGTCCACCTGCAACAACATTGTGTGCAGTTTCTAAGACTTTCAAATAGTCTAATTCGTGAACGCACAATCTTAGATAACCATCCTTGCCTCTTCGATATAAGTTGTCTCCAACTAAAGCATAGTCCTGAGCCTCTTGCTCCATGCTTCGTCTTCTTGCTAGACTAGCCTCTTTGGGTAATATTCCTGACCTCATAAACTCTACCAATGGAGCACTCCAACCCGGAATTAATGACACGATAAAGGGTCACATGCTCCACTAGGGGTCTTTCTCTGCACATTGGACAATTCTTAATCCACTCATGTATTTCTTCATCCATGCTAGGGCAATACACTCCTAAACGTTTCAGATTTTGTAATGTGCGCTGTTTAGAATAATGATTTCCTAGCAATCCTTCATGGGCTTGTTGCACCCAGCTAGTATGTTCGTCATCCTCGACACACCAAGCGAGTACACCCTCCATATCTTGTTTGTACATGCTTCATGCCAATATGTGATATTTTTGTGATTTTACAATTTCTTCTTGCGAGGTTTTCACAGTCTTATTTGCGGGTCCGAAGGTGAGGATTGGTACCAAGTTATTTGCCCAGTTAGGAACAACCTCCAAATTGAACAGATAAGCGTCGGGTAGGTCTAGGTCATCAGGCACTCCTTGCGGTGACGCTCCTAAAGTGATCCGAGAGAGGTGATCCGCCCTAAGGTGGGTCCTACCTTTTCGAACAACCACTTCAAAGTCATATTCCATTAGTAAGAGAAACCATCTTACTAAGCGTCTTGTATTGCAAGGTTTATTGACCAAATATAATAAAGCTTGATGATCAGTGAAAAACTTGAACTTATTGGCCAATAGGTAGTGTCTAAACTTCTTCACAGCATATATCATGCCTAAGCCCTCTCGCTCAGTTGTGGTATAGTTTCGTTCAGCTGCGGTGAGCTGTCTACTAGCATATGCTATGGGCAAATCTAGGTTTCCTTCACCTATGGGTTGTGCATGCATATTCTGGCTCCCAATTTTGCTCCATAGGTGGTGCCTCATATTGATACGAGTAAATCTCACTATGCTCAGGCGACTCAGTGTAATAAGCATGTGGACTACCTTCATGGGAGTAGTCTGAACTATGAGCATGAGGGTCATTATCTGGTATCAATGGGGTTAGTGGGACCAATGCTCTATTTGGATTTTCCTCTCCCACGGTATACTTGACTGGAATCACGTTGGCAAGAGCTGGTGGTTGGTTTCCCAAGACTGTTGTGGCCTATATTGTGCCTGATATTGCTGTTGTAGTCGATAATATGGCTCTTGGTATTGGTTCTGATACCTACCTTGTTGGTAAGGTTGCTGATAAGTTTGTCTAATAGCCTGCCTATTGTAGGAACAATCTTGAGCCGTGTGGTTCGTGTATTTTCTCTCAATAGTGCAATATGGAGCATTCCTTTCTCTAATGTTTTGGTTTTGCATTGGGCATACGTTAGCCATGTGGTCCCCTCCGCAGATATAACATCGGTTCAATGAGGTGACTCTTTGTGTTTGTCTATTTTGGACTCCCAGCTTCTTGGCAACTTGCTCAGATATCTCATCTATTTTTGTGAAGATTTTTGAAGTATGACTAGTAGAACTATCAGAATCATTATAGAGTTTGGACAATCCTAACTCCTCACCCAAGTTATCTTCTATGTCAATGCACGTCCGCACAAACTCTTCTATGGATCTGGGCTCTTTCAAGTACACATATGATCTCAACTTTGTGCTCAGTAAGCCATCTAAGAACAAAGCCACTTGTTTGGCTCGTGTGGGTAACTCTGGAGCAAGGCATCTTTCTAGGTATTGTCTAAACCTTCTACCTGCTAGTCGCACTGTTTCTTGGGGTGTCTGCTTGAAACTGTGGATCAAAGATGATGTGTTATACCTGATACCACTCTTGGAAAATTCTACAATGAATTCGTCTAGCAGCTGACCTATATCGTGATAGTTGCGACTACTTAGTGGTTGAAACCAAGCTAAGGCAGTGCCCTTAAGAGTCGGCCACATGATCATAAGGATCTGCTGTCCTGTCAAAATAATTTTTCATTGCCTTGATCACTTGAGTGGGTCTAAGGGTTCTTGTGTGCTCTCGGGGTCTAGGCAATGGAAAATCCTATTCATCTCTTTGTTTCCTATGTGCTTGATGTCTCTCTCTTTTAGGTGTTTCATTTCCTGATCTATTCATGCCCACAGGGTGTGCAAAACTTACCTCACGTCTCTCTCTATTTCTTTCTCTCTGGGCTTCATGAGCTTGGGATGATCCTACTCCTTGGAGGCCATGGGAAACATTGGATCTTGGTGGAGGGAAAATCAATTCACTCTTCCAAGTATATGCATGTCTATCATGTTCTGTTACCAAGAATATCTTCTCTGATGTGTTATCCAGGTAGACAACTTTTCTTGGTATCTTAGGATCTTTGAATTCATAGATGATGACTATGCCCAGTTGGCTAGGTTGATCTGGTTTGAATCTCCAAAAGGCTTCCTCTGTTTCTCTATTCAATAATAGTTCTATGCTTTTGTTGTCTTGAGGGATCCAATTTGCAGTGATCACTCTAGTCAAAACTAACTTACCTCTAGGCGTCTGGGTCCTTGTCCTACATTTCCTTATTCTAGGTCTCCTATCTCATTCTCATGAATGATATTTCCAACCTCATCGGTCCTATCTGGTAGGTTGGTGACCACATACATAGTTACTTCCTTATCAATGTATGAACCCTCTTCGAACTTGACCACCGTGTGTTCAAGTCCAAAGGGTTGATCTGGATTTTTGAGTTGGACCACTAAATGCCTCAAGCCATCCTCATAGATGCGAGCACCTAATCGGTTGGTCCGAATATATTCCAATTGTGTCTTATAGGGACCTTCTGGTGTTTGTAGATGACATTTCTGAGTCACTTGTGTCAGAGTTTAGTACGTAAGGACAACCACTTAGTTGTTGTGCCCAAGACTTAGCTGTATGGTTGACACTGGACTGAGAAGATCTAATGCTTTGTCTATCCTTGCCTAGGTGTCTACCAGATCTCAGGTTCATAAGCTTTGGTTAATAGTCCAAAATTTTCCCTTGGTATGGTTCAAAATTCTTTGGAGTCCCCTTGGGGTTCCAGGTCCCACCTGAAGGTCAACTTCAAATTATCCTATCCAATGATCTATAGAGCTCAAAAAATGGACTTTGGATGAAAAAGTTATGTCAAATCAAGCTCGTGGGGTTCAAAACAGGCAAACAGGGCCTTGTGGAAAAAATCACGATTTTGTAAGAGAATCGCGATTTTGTGAAATCAAGAGAATCGCGATTTTGTGAAATCAAGAGAATGGAGATGCTGTGAACTTCAAGAGAATCGCGATGCTGTGAGATCAGATAATCGCGATGCTGTGAAATCAGAGAATCGCGATGTTGTCAAATCAGAGAATCGCGATGCTGTAAAATCAGAGAATCGCGATGCTGTGAAATCAGAGAATTGCGATGCTGCAAAATCAGAGAATCACGATGCAGTAAAATCAGAGAATCGCGATGCTGTAAAATCAGAGAATCGCGATGCTGTGAAATCAGAGAATCGCGATGCTATGAAATCAGAGAATCGCAATGCTGTAAAATCAGAGAATCGCGATGCTGTGAAATCAGAGAATTGCGATGCTATGAAATCAAAGAATCGCAATGCTGTGAAATCAGAGAATTGTGATGCTGTAAAATCAGAGAATCACATTTTTTAGAATCGTGATTGTCAGCAGAGAATCGTGTTTTTGAGAATCGCGATTGTCAGCAGAGAATCGTGTTTTGAGAATCGCGATTGTCAGCAGAGAATCGTGTTTTTTGAGAATCGTGTTTTTGGCTGAAAATCGTGATTTGTGAGAATCCCGATTTTGAGAATGACCACGGAATCGTGTTTCTTTTAGCAAACTTTTAGGCGGGAAGTAGAAAATTGCAATTTTCAAAAAATTTGATTTTTTCACAGAATCGCGATTTTCATCACAGAATCATGTTTTCTGGAGGGAACTTCGAATTTCTGAGCGCTGAGCAATGGCAAGCTCCATATGTGCAGAAAATCATGAAAAAACACAGGCGCTTGCTCTCCCTTGCACTTCCTAACTCCTTCACACCCAATAATGCATGAAAAGTGGTATGAAAATGGTGAAAATGCACTAAAAAACAAGAAATTTCTATGAAGATGAAGATGGAAGAAGATGGAGATGGAGATGGTGATGATGATGAAGATGAAGAAGAAAAATCAAAAAATGAACAAAAATGATAGTTTTTTTACCTTCCAACGTCGCAAATCTACGATCTTACCATCACAACGCTCGTCCTCGAAGCTCTCTCCACGGTAGCGGCGCCAAAATTTGGTGTAGCTCAAGCGTAACCACCACCTCCTTTACTTTTCAATCCACGGAGACGTGAGGACCGGTATGAAGACCACGAGCAAGTGAAGGCACAAGTGCGTGAGTAAAAGCACACAAACATGCACACACATACACACACACACAAGGTAAGATCAAAGAGAGGAACAATGGAAAGCTTTGTTTGCAAAAGAGTTCTCTTACAAAAGCTCTATTCTCTAACAAGCTAACCTCAAAAATGAGCTCTCTAGCTCTTTTTATAGTTTTTTGACTAGTTTTGGCCCTCTCCAGACCTAGTGTCCGACCTAGTTAAAAATTTGGTTCCAGGGCTTATTTGACGGCTCAAATGATGTCTAAAAAATATGAAAATTGGTAGGATGATTTTTAATACTCCTCAAGCTCGAGGACTCCTCGGCTTGAACAAAATGGAGTTACAAAAATAGAAAATGGTATTTACAATGGTTTTTAGTGATGAAAATCACTATTTATAGGGATTTCTTCTGAAAATTTGACATACACTTATTGGAGCTCCCTAATTGCTCCTTCTTCTTGTGTGTCCACCTCTTTGACCTGTGCTTTGTCCTTGACCTTCAGCTTCAACAATGTAGTACCTGTCATATATGCTCGAACAAAGGAAAACTTGGAGAGAGCCATGGTGCTAGCATCATCATTAACTAGTATAGAATCAACGAACCCATGATACGAGCAAAGTCAAGGAGATTATTATCCCTATGACACAAGCCTGATTGAGTACAAGCAAGATTATGACCCGCAATATTATGGATATGAGGGATATGACAATGCCTATGGACCAGAGTTGGCAACACTAATGTACACCACACCCAAAGCACCAGCACCCATGAGACCAACCATTAGACCTCCTATGCCAAAAGGACCGTGCTATAGATGTGGAGGAGATCACTTCATTAGAGAATGCACTCAGCCATACAACCCACCACCTCCTAGGGTGTGGGAAGGGTATTGCAACGATTGTGAAAAGGAACATCTCTTTAGAGATTGCCCAAAAAATCCCAATACGGCACATGACACTGCACCTGTTAATGTGATCAAAGTAATTGAATCGTCAGGAAGTGACAAGGAATACATAGTGCCATTGAAAGCCATTACACGAGCACAAATGAAAGGGCAAGAAAGAAATGAGTAGACCCTGAGCAAGAAAAGAGTAAAACCATAGAACCTAGACTACAAGTAGTGGAAGATTCAGAGGACCCACGTGAGAGCATCCAAATGACGGAAAGCCAAAAGTGGAAGGATAGGAGAGAAAAACTCAAGGAAAAATGGATGAAAAATAAAAACAAAGAAGACAAGAGGGACACAAGAGGTAGAAAGAAAACTAAAGAAACCGAAATTCAGGAAGAAATTCTTGTTACACCACAGACAATAGAGCCAAAAAAGCCAAGATCAATTCTAGCAGACCTAAAACCAGACGATTTAGACATGTGGTTGAAAGCTTACCAAGCTAGAATCAAGAATGGATCCAACGTAGAGCAGCAGGAAAATCTTTACCCACAAGGGGGGTTAGAAAAGGAGAGGCTAGCGATATGTAGAAAACTCATAGAGGTAGCTCAGGCCACCCTAGAGGAGAGTATCCTAGCCCTCCCTAAAACAAGAATATCTGAGGATCAATACAATGATTGTCTTAAAGCCAAGGGACAGAAACTAGAAGAGAGGGATGAAAAGCCAGAACTACTGAAAACCCAGGACAAACGTATGTCCACAGTCCCGAATTTAAATGCCGATTGGCCAAGAGAGTTGTGGACTAGAATTCGAAAAGATCAATGGAAAAAGAAAGGAGTTGCAAAACCACCTTTCGAGGAATTATATTTGGAAGACTATCAACCACCACCAAACATGGAAGAAATATATGAAGAAATTTCTAGGCTAGACTAGAACAGGGAGGAAGCTCAGAGCATTTCTACCCTACCAAACTACATGGGAGAATATGAGAAGGAATCCATGATCTTTCGTGCTCCCACAGTGCAAGGAAAAGAAAAGGGGACCTCAGATGAGAACTCACATAATCTAACATAACTTAAGAAAAACAAAGTACAATGTCAATTGACGGTGGAAGAATTACTTCGTGCGAGACCACAATTATGGAAACAATTCACGAGACAATTGGAATTAGAGCAGGAGAAAAACAGAAAGGAAAGCAATGGAAATGGAAACCCTCCTAACGTAAAAATCCTTGTGGATAAGGTTGGAGAATTCGGCAAAGGAGATGAGGGCAACACGTGTCTACCAGTCACATACAATGGATACATGACAAAGGCTATACTAGACACAGGAGCAGGAGAAGGTATCACCACCAAAGAGATTTGGGAGAAATGGGGAAAGTCAGCCCTACGACCAACTCGCATGAAGCTCCAATTAGCAGATGGCCATGTTGAGAAAGCATTGGGAATATTGGAAAAGATCAAATTAACCACTTGTGGAGTTGAATTTGAGCATACGTTAGCTATCTGTCAATTTGGAAAGGCAAATAATTACGAAATGATATTAGGACGACTGTTCATGAGGCAATTCAGGGTAGTGCAAGATTGGGGACGAGACTCATTATACCTTCAACATCAAGGAAACACTACCAAGATAAACTTTCATACCTTTTCATATCGAGATGTACCTCCACTACAATGGAATCCCATACACAAGGAGGAAGATGATTTGTCTATCCATAGTGCTGGATCAAGTGATCAATCATGGATGCATGAGGATTCCCAATTATGGATGTGTAAAGAAGCCAAGAAAGAGGATAAAAAATTGCAGTTATGGCCCATAAGACATCGAAATTATCGACCAATAGAGGATCCAATGTATATGCCTCAAATTTTCCCTGATGAAGCGTTTGAACCGCAGAGTTGGATGGAGATTCTAGCAACCTTGGATGTGTGTGTAAATGACGAAGTATTGACCATGAATGAATGTGTGGACGTAGAAGGCTACGGCATAAACTTGTACATGGTAGTCCTTCAGGAGGTAGAAGCACGAGAAATATTAGAAAAGGAATGGAAAGAAGAATACGAGAGCATGGAAATGGAACCAGAGTTTGATTCAGAGAAACATAATCTAGAAGCCATTCAAGCCGAAGACAAGTATGGAACAAGCAAAGTGTTAACAATAGAAGTAGCCCCTATAGTACCACACCAAGAGGAAAGCGTGACTAAGATCGAACCAACCCTTGATCTTTTTGAAGTCCCCGAACACTTCAAAAGATATGAAGTAGAAGGAAGAAAAATAGCTATTCAGATGCCTAAGAGAGAGGCAAGAGAAGGAGAGGCATACGACAACAAGGAACAAACGAAAAAAATTGTAGTAATCGTAGAAGATGGAGAAGAAAGATGTACATACTTAGGAAAGGATGTGTAAACGGAGGAGGAATAAGAATCGATATGATTGATCCGAGAATATCGAGATGTATTTGCTTGGACCTATAAGGATCTTAAAGGTGTGTGTTGCAGAGCTAAAGAAAGCACAAGGCAGAGAAAAAGACGGGCCCCAAAATTTTTCCGATTTGGACATCACATCTTTGTATCATAACCACTCTTGTAATATATTTTCCGTTGTAAATGCACTAGAGGAGTCCTCTATATGCATCCCCATAGAAGATTAGAAGCTTACTCATGTAAAATAGTAGGGAATTAGTCTTTTAGTGAATAAAGTGCCGGTCTCTTGTGTGAAAGGACCATTTTTAGGGCACAAGTATATAAGTCAAATGTGACTCTTTGTAAAGAACTTTTTGCCATTGTGAGAAGAGGGAACACATAAATTCGAATTTGTGTCTTCTTCACTCTGTATCTTCTTCTTTGTGAGCTTGTGTGCATGTGTATTGCTTGGAAAGAGTGTTAGGAAGTGTTTCCTATCCATGAAAGTGTTTGTTTGCTGTAGTTAAGGTGTGTGCGAAGTGTAGGAAGTGCTGAAGTGTAGGAAGGTTTTCCTGTGACTCAGTATTTTGCTCACAACTTGAAGTAGGAGTGTCAGAATTGAGTGAAACTACTGCCATTGGATGCATCTTCTTGAGAGCTTCGAAATGCATATACTATTTGCTATATTTGGAGTTTGGAGCTGAGAGAAAAGTCCGAAATACTGACGGCTGCTGCACCAAGTATCGTGACACCATGACCAATAGTTGAAGCTTGTTTGGATTAGTCTTTGCCATGATTGCACTCTTTGAGTAGTTCATTTGCATTGATCATCACTTGATTGCATGTCCTCATACACTCGGCTAGGTTTGTATACTCATCGGATTAATAATTAAAGCGTGAATCCCCACTATATGCACTTGAAGGGGATTGAGGTATAGTCTCTTTCTCCACAAGTCCCTAAGTTGGTACTTAGGTCAACACACTTTTTGGCGCCGTTTTCGGGGAGTGTCGAATCAAACCGAAGCATTCGTGTGATGGTAAGTAGCTTTTTTGCATTGAAGCAAGAGGAGGAGTGGTGATTTTCTCTTCTTTGGTAAGTCATTTTCAGCCGCACTTGCTACTTCTCATTCTTGGAGTGTGTGTAGTGAGTTGTTAATCTAGGGAAGTGAGTGGAATGAGTAGAGTAGGAGTAGTGAGAGAGTAGATCAAGTCATTAGAGTAGAATTCAATCTTTGTTCTAAAGAGTTTCTTTTTTTTAAAGAAAGAGAATGTCAAGTATAAAAGCCAAAAAGAGTCATTTTGTAAGTCACTTGTGTTTCTGAGCAAGTATCGTGGAGAGCGACTGTCGAGTATCGCGTTTGAGCAACAAGGCTATCTGGAGCTGCACCGAGCAAGGGGGAGTGATAAAGGAGTGGGAATAGCCTCCAAGGTCAGCACATTACTGCTGTGTTGTGATCTCTTATCTGTAATTCAAATTTTTGGAACAAACGATCTACGTCAGGTATCGTTTAGAAGTTGCAGGGGTTGAAAAGGTGTGATTTAAATGATACAGAGAGTGAGGAGAGGGTAGAAGAACTAGTAAAACAAGGGCATTGAATCAAAACTTAAAGAATCTCTCAAAAATTTGGCAAAGGGTCAAGTATCACTTTCTCCCTCGGTCGAGTATCGTGATACTTAGCAAGTATCGTGCTGATGGAGAGTGTTAATCTCCAAAAGAACAAGTTAACCTTGAATTTAGATCACCTCTATATCAAGATCAACTTTAGACTCCACCTAATTTAGAGAATCTTCACCAAATTATCAGAAAATTGATTATTCTGAAAATTTCAGTTTCTTCAGAAAAGTCTGCTACAGATTAGTCACTCATTGACTAATCAATCCTGTAAAGTTTTTAATAAAACTTTGCACAACACTTCGCCTTAAGGTTGCGCAACTTTGCCAAGTTAAATCTCTCAAAAAGATTAAGTACACACTGAGAAATGTGTGAAACACTTTACCTATGTCTGAAAGTGCTTCTCTGCAATGGTGACTTTGACACCTGCAACTTCTTAGCACTGGTTCTCCCAAAGTAAAACCCGTTTGACCAAGATCTTTTAGCCATAGATGGCTTATCTTCCAACTTAGATTTTGAGCCCTCACTTGTGTAAAAGTTTACACTGTGGACTGAGCAATGATCATTTCATTGAAGATGAAATGTGCGCCAGATTTCTCGACTGTTAGAACATTCTTACATATGAATGTTCCTAAACAAAATTCTCACAGCCTGATTACAATTAACTTCTCAAATTCTAGCCATAGATAGATTAGCTATGGACTTAGATACGTGCAAAAGGATTTCTCAAAAAGATTGAACACAGAAGGAGCAAACAGCAAAATATCGGGCGCAAAAATTCTCGATTTCTCAGAAAACTTACATCTAAGTGAGGATGGACAATTCACTCACTTTTCATGTGTCTAATGACACTAATTTCTCTCTCCCTATTCTCAAATCTTCTTCTGCTCTACTTGCCCGACATTTTCAAACATATTTATAGATGAATATATACAAGTGTATGACTTAAACAAGAGTATAAGTCAGCTAATGTACATATGTGTACATATCTTTGAGTTTTCTGAAAATGTCCTTCCTTCAACCATCTGACTTTGTTTCCTTCTTGACTCCTTGACTTCATTTCTCCATAATCCTTCAATTGATGATTGTCATGCACCAACAGCTCCCCCTCAATCATTAATTGAGGTTCTTTTCTATCTTCTTTACTCCAGCCATATCCTTGAATCTTTGTAGTTTTGGTCCATCTAGACTTTTAGTCATCATATCTGCAACTTGATCTTTTGTGGGAGTGTGTATGACTTCAATCTCTTTCTCAATGACCTTCTCTCTCAGAAAATGATACTGTATTTCAATATGCTTAGTTCTAGCATGAAATACAGGATTAGCTGCCAAGTATAATGAACTCATATTGTCTCCACAAATAATAGGAGTACTCTGAATCACATCAAAAACTTTCAAAAGTGTCTTTAACCATATTACCTCTTTTGCAGCTTCCACCATACCTTTATATTCTGCCTCTGTGGATGACAAAGCAACTGTATGTTGCTTCTTGGAACACCATGAAATCAATTTGTCTCCTACATAGCACAAGTATCCATGTGTTGATCTTCTATCATCCACATTACCTGCCCAATCTGCATCACTATATATCTTGATTCTTGTATCTGAAGTAAACCCATAGTACAACCCTTCTTTGAGTGTACCCTTGATGTACCTAAGTACTCTTTGTCCTGCAATCCAATGTTCCTTTCTAGGACAATGCATGAATTGTGAAAGCACACCAACTGCATATGACAAGTCAGGCCTTGTCAATGTAGCATAAATCAAGCTACCAACCAAACTTTGATAGAGTTTCATATCTCTGAACTCTTCTCCTCCAAACCTAGACAATTTATGGTTCACTTCCAAAGGTGTAGGTGCAACCCTGCAATCTTCCATTTTAAATTTGGTTAGCAAATTTTTAAGATACCTTTCTTGGGTCACATATACTCCATGTTGAGTATAAGAGATCTCCATTCCCAAGAAGAATGATAAGTTCCCCAAATCACTGATTTTGAACTGTTTCTCCATCTGCTTTTTTTGATCATTTGTATCCCCTTATCATCTGTTCCTGTAAGTATTATGTCATCAACATAAATACACACATAAATAAACCCATCTTCACTTGCTTTGACTAGCAAGCTACTATCTGCCTTTGATGCTTGAAATCCAAGATCATTCAAGAATTTTACAAGCCTATAATTCCAAGCCCTTGGGGCTTGCTTCAACCCATACAAAGCTCTCTTGAGCTTACACACATAATTTGGACTCACTTGATCTTTGAACCCATCTGGTTGCTCCATGTAGACTTCATCTGAAATGTAACCATTCAAGAAAGCATTTTTAACATCTAATTGAGACAACTTCCAACCTTTACAAGCAGCAATTGCTATGAGTGTCCTGATGGTTGTCATCTTTGCCACAGGACTATAGGTCTCATCATAGTCCACTCCATATGTCTGTGCATACCCTTTCACAACAAGTCTAGCTTTGTACCTAGACACACTTCCATCTACAAATCTCTTAGTCTTGTAAACCCACTTACAACCAATGATTTTCTGACTATTAGGTTTAGGAACCAAATCCCATGTTTGATTCTCTATCAATGCATCATACTCCTCTTGCATAGCATCTTCCCAATTCTTCTTCTCTTTGGCCTCTTCATATGTAGAAGGGTCTTCATCTGCTTTTACCAAATAAGCATAATCTTTAGTAGTCAAGAATGAAGTGTCATAGCTATACCTTGTAGGTTGCCATTTGTGCCTAGATGATCTCCTAACTTCTGCACTTCTTGAGGTCTCTGGTTCATCACATTCTGGATCAAACCTTGGCCTCTCTTCAACTTCAATCTGCACTTCATTACTCTCACTTTCATCAAGTAATTGAATCTTTGCTTTACCTTTCCTTTGTTCCACTACTTCTTCATCATCTGCATGTACATTATATTTACCTGCATACCAAGTACCTTGCTCATCAAATGTAACATCCTTGGATACAATAAATTGCTTTGTGGATGGACTCCACAACCTGTATCCCATTTGCTTATCATCATAACCAATGAATACATACTTCTCTGCCTTAGGCTCCAACTTATGCCTCAATTGAGATGGCACATATGCATATGCCAAGCATCCAAATATTCTGCAATGATCTAAGGTAGGTTTCTTACCCCACCAAGCTTCATATGGTGTCATACCCTGCAAAGCTTTACAAGGCAATCTATTAACCAAATATGTAGCTGTATTAACAGCCTCAGCCCACAAATAATTTGGGCAATTCTTCTCTTTCATCATGGACCTTGCAAATTCAACAAGAGTCCTATTTCTTCTTTCTGCTACCCCATTTTGTTGAGGAGAGTACCTGCAAGTAACTTCTCTCTTTATACCTGCATTCCACAAATAATCATTGAACTCATTTGAAAAATACTCTCCCCCTCCATCTGACCTTAGTCTCTTCAATTTTTGACCTGTAATCCTTTCTGCATATGCATGATAGTGTTTAAATGTATTAAACACTTCTGACTTTTCCTTAATCACATAAATTGTGATCCACCTGGTAGCATCATCAACATATATGACATAATATCTTGAACCATTTATACTAAAGTCCTTTGAAGGACCCCACACATCTGTATGCACCAATTCAAGCCTTTCTGAATACATAAATCCATGCTTGGAATAGGATTGCTTATGAGCCTTACCTAATTGACATGCCTCACATCTGTATGTCATGTGTTGACCTGCAATGTTAGACATTCCAAGCACTGAATCATTGTTAATCATTTCTTTGATACCTCTTTCATTAAAGTGTCCAAGTCTTTTGTGCCAAAGATCCAATTCTGACACCTTCTGCTCTCCATATGTGAACATAGCATGTCCAACATTTCCTTGTACCTTCAATGTGAAAAGCCTACCTTCTTTCTTTCCTGCAATAACTTGTTTATACCCTTGACTAGGGTCTTCCACATAAACTCCATCATTTGTGAACCTTACCTCATATCCTTTTTCCACAATTTGACCTACACTTATCAAATTCTTTGGAATTGTGGGAACATAAAGTACCTTACTCAGAAGAGTGCTCCCATCCTTAGCTTTGACTGAACCAATTGACTTTACCTTATGCTTTGTATTATCACCTGTCTGTACTGTATGATTAATTGCATTATGATCTAGGTCAGTCATCAAAGCAATATTTCCACTCAAATGATTACTACATCCTGAATCAATATAAAACACTCTCATGTCCTCATGTGAAGTTTCACATGTATTCATAATGAGAGTTGAGTCCTCCTTTTGATCTGATGCATAGTTGTAGTAGGTGTTATTATAGGATTGACTTTGGAAGTTTCTTCCACCACCTCTTCCAAAAGAATTCCTACCACCTCTACCTCTGAAATTTCCTCTCTGAAATCTACCACCTCTTGCTCTTTGATTAAAGTTCTGATAATTACCATTGTTTTGATTATTATGCCAACAATCATGAGATAGATGATTGGTCTTACCACATATCCAACAAGCTCTTGCATTCTCTTTGTTGTTTCTGCCTCTTCCTCTACTTCTGCCATTTCCTCTTCCTCTTATGAAGTTTGCTTGGTTTGATGTACCTTCTTCTTCACCTGATTGTTGCTTTCCTTTGTTGGCTTTCTTCTTGTCTTTAGAATACATTGCATGACCTGCACTCTTATCAACATCTCCTTTGACATCATTCTCAAAAGTTAGCATATGACCTAACAATTGATTCAAATCAGGAGTAAAGTGATCTAATGAAAGTTCTGTAGATAAAATGAAGACTCCTTGACTTCATTTCTCCATAATCCTTCAATTGATGATTGTCATGCACCAACACGTGAATCTCCTGTGGTTGAGTATCGCGATATTTCCCAGGTATTGTGTATCGCGTTCCAAGGATCGCGATACTTAGCAAAGATCGTGTATCGTGCTGTGACCGATCGCGATACCTAACATGTATCATGTATCGTGATCTATCGATCGCGATACTTGAGAAGTATCGTGTATCATTTGTACCAAATATCGAGTATCGTTATTGTCCAAGTATCGTGTATCGTCTCAGGAAGATCGCGATACTTGACAAGTATCGTGAATCGTGTCTTCATAGATCGCGATACTTGTCACCGATCGTGTATCGTCTTTTTCGAAAGATCGTGTATCGTGTGGTCCAAGTATCGTTTCTCTCGAGTATCGTGATAGTCAAGTATCGTGTATCGTTCATACAGTGAACGCGATACCTATCAAAGATCGTGTATCGTGTGTCAAGTATCGTTTTGACCCAGGTATCATGTATCATGGTTCAAAGATCGCGATAGTGGTAAAGTATCGTGTATCGTTTGGTGGAAGTATCGTGTATCGTGGGCATCCAGAGATAGTGTATCGTCGGAGTTCAAGTATCGTATATCGTTTGGGATCAAGTATCGTGTATCGTTTGGGTCTAAAGATCGTGTATCGTGTACCTTAGCAGTCAAGTATCGTGACTTGAAAGTTTCATTTTTAGTCAAATCCCAGTCACAACTTTTCTGGAATTTTGGTCCATAGTGAACAGTTCCAGAAGTTAGAGGTTAGCTAGGACTGATCAAAGCTGTGAAGTGGATGAACCTGAGATCCGGAAGAACCCTAGGAAGCCGAAGAAGTGTAATCTCTTCTGTAGGTAGCGTAGCCAAGCCAAGTAGCCGTTCACATTATTCTGAGACCTCCAGTGAGTCAGAGGAAGAAATTCCTATGGCTTTAGAGGATATGCAGAACATAGTACCCATGATTGGCATGATGTCAATCATTGAGGGAGAGTACCGAACCTCTTTGGAGTATGTGAACACCAACCAAAATGAGATCCCTATTTATTTGGATGGTCTAAACAGATCAGTGGCCATGTTAAAGAAAGCGTCACAGGCTTATATAGTGCCTAGGCCAGTAGTCAAGTATGTAGGAGGACTTTACATGGACAAACGAGATATCCAATATGTTGTCACGGAGCACCCAAAAAACAGTAATGAACTTGGAGAAGAAAATAATACTTCAAACTTAAATGGAGGAGGGAATGAAGAGCAAGTAACTACACCTAGAGGGAGATCTACTGTAGCTAGGATATGGAGAGGAGACTTGATTCACCAAGATGACTCCTTAATGGATGTATACCTGATTAATGGAATGGAGTCTTTCCTGAGAGCACATTCTTCAATATGGGAAGCTGCCCCTAATCCTGTCACCATCTATGAGTTACAAGATCCAGACTTCCTGTTGTCAGGATCTTGTTCACGCGCATACAGAGATTACAGATGCAGAAAAACACACAGAAAATAGACGCAACAAGAGACGAGACAGAACACAAGATTGGGTGCAATCTCCCCCCATGCACTCTGTTTCGACAGTCCACAGAGTGCATGTATTTATAAGACTTTTGATTACGTCGAAAAGAGTGGTTACAAGAGGGCGGCTTTGAAAAGCAGGCATGAAACTAAAAGTTGATAACTTTTACGGAAAGCTATTGCTTTCAATAACAGAAATTACGGTCTTCAATGACCCTTATTCTGACCATTACTTTTCTAACAATAGAACCTTCTACGCGGGTTTATTTACAAGCTAAATAATAATTATTCCGATTATTGATGTTTGCCTTTTCACGCCTTGCACGCTCCTCACGAACCTTCAGCTGCTATATAAAAAACATCAAAAACATATTAATACATTAATAATATAATACTTTAACAATGCATTGTTCAATAATATACAACATGCCTCTCAGTTGACAAGCAACTGACCTCAGTTGATAAAATAATTCAACACTCTAACAATTATAATGCAGTGTTCAACATATTCCATGTTACTGTTACAATCCAACAATGCATTGGCTAACATATTCTATGTTACAATCCAACAATGCATTGGCTATTCCATATTTCAATCCAACAATGCATTGGCTAACATATTCCATGTTACAATCCAACAATGCATTGGCATTCGATATTTCAATCCAACAATGCATTGGCTATTCCATATTTCAATCCAACAATGCATTGGCTAACATATTCCATGTTACAATCCAACAATGCATTGCTCAACATATTCCATAAGGTATAACATGCTCCTCAGTTGAACAAGCAACTGACCTCAGGTGATAAAATAATAAATATGGATGGCCAGTCACATGTTTCATCACTGAATAAAGAAAATAGGCATGTGCCATGTAAAAATACATGCATGGAAATGTTCATGGAGCTGGTACATTAATGTGTTGGGGTATGATATACAGGATTTAAGTCAAAATGTAATCCAAAAGTGATGACAAAAATGAATATCTGGATATGATAAAATAATAATTAATTTTCTAATCATGAATTTATACTTGAATGCATGTGCATATGAATTTTGTAAAAATTTTGGCAGCATAACGGCGTGATTTTGAAAACCGGAAAATTTCCGACAAACAATTTCCATGATACATAAAGAGACCAAAAGGGGATTACACACCTTGACATATGTATTTTTTTCTCCTCGCTAACCTGCAATAAAATACATACCTGTCCCTGCAATAAGAATTCATGTACCATACAAGACAAACCATGTTTAAACGATGCGTATATTCCATGTACGATGCAAAACATGCATGTCCAAAATGTAAGTGGATGCAAAAAGAAGACAACTATGCATATAAATTGACAAGAAACGTATCTGAATGGTTACAAAGTAATTTGCCGATGTGTGCAGGTGCTGAAGATGATCCACCCCTTTATCATAATAGCATGACAATATGCCTTCAGGAATCGAGGCTTCGAAAAGATGATTAAAAAAAAGTTTGTTTGATGATGAATGGGTAAAGTCCAAATTCTTTTGATCTTGGAAGAGAAGCTCAAAAGATATGTTATAGCCACTCTATAAAGAGATCGGAGATATCTTTCCATAGCAGTAAAACAAAATCTCAAAAATTAAAGGTAATATGCTCCTATAGACTAAATTCAATATGTAAATACATCACAATTATCAAACATGTAAGGTAAACTGTAAAGGTAAGAATGAATCTTTAAACTCTTCTTGAAAAGCCTTCCAGGTGCGTGGACAATCTGCACGACGAGAAAGATCATTCCACCATAACTGCGCTCGTCCTACCAAATAATTGGTGGCAAACTCAATTTTCTTATTTTCTGAATATAACCCATCCGAAAAGAAATCGTTGAATAGGGATAGCCATGATAATACAAAGCGGCCATCTTTTCATCTGTCGAATTGAAGCATAGCATAACGTCCGTGTATGGCTTGTTGAAGTGCTTGAAGTTCTTGGTTCATAATCTCTAACTCTTGTTCGAATGAAACTCCAGGTAAAGGTGAATTACTGTAATCCGCCATGGTGCTCTTGGATCCTTGCTCTCAACCTTGCTTAGTATCTTGAACACTCACTCAAGTGCCACCCAATTATTTTGAAGGAATTCACACTTCCAAGCTAGCTCATTGGAAATTTTGTTCCGAGAGCTTTCCAACAGTATATTACACGCCTCAATCCGACCTACGGATTGAAAGTTACACTTAATTCTTTGTTGGGTCCATCCTTGAAATTGCCGCGAGCGCCTTGCACAAGTACCAAAGAAAGAGAACTTGAATAACAACTCCAAGAGATGGTGGAGTGGTCAAAGTACTTCCCTTGAAAGTAGGAGGTTGTGGGTTCAAATCCTCCTACCTTAGGGACTCTAAACCTCTCTATTACCACTCAAAAATTAAAATTGCCTCGCGCGTAGCCAACGGTCGCCAAGGGAGCCTTGGGTGCCAATGTTGCCAATGTATTGCCTTAGTCGACGCCTTGGAGTAAGCCGAAGGAGTAAACGCAGGTGTTTTTTAAGCCGAAGGAGTAAACGCAGGTGTAAACGCAAGTAAGCCGAAGGAGTAAACGCAGGTGTAAACGTAGGTTCTGGAACTGGAACAAGAACAGAAGCAGAAGCAGAAACCGAAACCGAACGCAGGTGTAAACGTAGGTTCTGGTTCTGGAACTGGAACAGGAACAGAAGTAGAAGCAGAAACCGAAACCGAAAACAGAAACGGAAACGAAAACGGAAACGGAAATCGGAATCGGAATTCAGAATCGCGAACAGAGAACAGATCTGTATTAACGCTTGCAGAGCTCTGATACCACTGTTGTCAGGATCTTGCTCACGCGCATACAAAGATTACAGACGCAAAAAAACACACAAAAAATAGACGCAACAAGAGACGAGACAGAACGCAAGATTGGGTGCAATCTCCCCCCATGCACTCTGTTTTGACAGTCCACAGAGTGCATGTATTTATAGGACTTTTGATTACGTCGAAAAGAGTGGTTACAAGAGGGCGGCTTCGAAAAGCAGGCATGAAACTAAAAGTTGATAACTTTTACGGAAAGCCATTGCTTTCAATAACAGAAACTACGGTCTTCAATGACCCTTATTTTGACCATTACTTTTCTAACAATAGAACCTTCTACGCGGGTTTATTTACAAGCTAAATAATAATTATTCTGATTATTGATGTTCGCCTTTTCACGCCTTGCACGCTCCTCACGAACCTTCAGCTGCTATATAAAAAACATCAAAAACATATTAATACATTAATAATATAATACTTTAACAATGCATTGTTCAATAATATACAACATTTCCCTACCATCACCACATATTTGGATAAGAATCAGAGAAGATATTGGCCCTTAATGGAATTTGAACGAGCTGAGTTGAAATATCAGAATATTCCAGTGTTTCCCCCTAGGGACTAAGCCACTACTTCAAGAAACCCACTTGGAACATCCCAGAATGAGTCATATCAACAGTCAGGACAAACACAACAAACACAAATCCTGGTCAGACCAAATGTGCAGTTTGCAAACACCTGCAAATAATCCTAATTACCAACCTCACCCAACTGTTGACCCAAGACATGGAATTCCTGCTCCAGTCCGACCACCGGTAGTAAGAGGACCATGCATACCCATAGGAAGACCAATTTTCCCAGTAATGCCTAGACCGCCCGAAGTAGGAAGAAGATTAAGGCCAATTCAAGTTGCCAAATGCATGTGAAACCACTATGATGGCTCTAGTGAACCTTATAATCATATAGCCGAATTTAAACAAGTAATCCGAGCCGAACAAGTAGAAGATTTTTTGATCCAATATGAGTCCTTTGGTCTTACTTTGTCAGACACTGCGTTAGCATGGTTCCAGCCATTGGACCCTAATGATTTTCAAAACATGGAACAAGTCTATCAAGAAATGATTGAGGAATTCACCAAGTCTGGAATAAAAAACAACTCATCTTCATTGATTCATAGCTTTAAGCAAGCCCCTACCAAATCAGTGAGATTGGCGGCTAGAAGATTCAAGCAGTATGTGGACAAATGCCCAGTAGAAGAGAGACCTACCCAAAATAAAATGGTTTCATTATTTTTGGAGGGATTATTGAACGGATCATTAAGATCCCTGGTATACGTAAAGAGAGTTCAAACTTTGCAAGAATGCATGAAGGAATGTATAGACCTAGAGGACAACCTAGCAGAAGACTTGAAAATACCTCAAGGTAGCTTGAAAAGTGAAGATTCGGCCAGTAGCACATCAATCCCTAAAAACAATGTAGAGGAAATAGCCGATTTGGTAGCAAAGAAACTGAACGTTCAAGGATAGAGGAACTACCCCAATAACCCCCTAATAGTGTCCATGCTTAGAAGATGCATGCAATGCGGAGGTGATCATCCTTCTCACTTGTGTACTAGGGGAGTAGTCCCACCACCTGCTTATGCTTATAATAGACCCACTGTCCCAGGACCTCTACAATATTGCAGTATAGAACAAAAATATACAAATCACAGTACAGAAAATTGCCCTTACAATAGGCAATCGAGACCAGCACAGCCATATATGAGACCTTACGGATACCCTTAGAGAGATCAAGGAGGTGAAGCCTTTAGATATCCCACTTATCAGCAACAGGCACCAATGCCACGACCATATGTATATCAAGGATACACCCAACCACAACCGGTACTAGGACAACAACCGCCCCATCCTCAGAATGTTGTCCGAGTCAAGATAGCTCAACCTGAAGAAAACCTAGAGAGAGCGATAGTCCCAGCCACACCATTGGCTAGTAATGAACCATATGACTCATCTTACGACCATAGTCAAGGAGCATATCCCAATTATGACAGCTCTATGATAGAACATGGACACTTATACGAGCCATACGCCTATGGCATGGAAGTACCAGATAGTTCATACGGATATGAGCAGGACTATGTGTCCTTAATGTACACAGCCCCTAGAGCAACCATACCACCCCGACCCATAAACAGACCGCCTGTGCCCAGAGACCATGCTATAGATGTGGAGGTGATCACTATATCAGAGAATGCACATTGCCAAACCCACCACCACCACAACGAGTCTGGGAAGGCTACTGTAGTGATTGTGGTAAGGAACACCTTTTTAGGGATTGCCCCAAGAATCCCAACAAGAGTACATCCAACGTGCAAATCAATGTAATAGAGGTAATTGAGTCATCGGGGAGTGATAAGGAATACACTGTACCACTGAAGGCGATAACAAGAGCTAAAGCTAGAGAGACCCCAGAAAAACCAAAAAAAACACAATCAAAGTGACCTAGAGATGAATACACCCACACCACAGAGAGTTGAAGACTCGGAAGAGCCTGAAAAAAGTGTTGTAAGTAAAAGAACCCAAAGATGGAAGAACCAGAGAGATAGGATGAAAGAAAAGAAGTTATTGCAGAAAAAGGAAAATGAGAAGAGCGAACAAAACCCAAAAGAAGAAGAGAAAATTGAAAAAGAAAACAAAAATGAAAAGTACAAAAAAGAAGAGGTAGGATCAGTCTTAGCGGATCCCATGCCTGAAGAATTAGCCATGTGGATTCAGGCATACAAGGCACGAATAAGAGCCGGACCGACCATCGAACAACATGAAAGAGAATATCCTAGAGGTGACCTAGAGAAAGAGAGGTTGGAGATCTGCAAAAAATTAATAGAAGTTGCCCAACAGACCCTAGAAAAACCTGCACTGCCATTACCCAATAACCGAATTTTTGAAAGAGAATTCCAAGAGTGCGTCATCATTAATGACCATGAAAAAAATGAAGCAAGTAAAACACAGAATGGCAATTATTGTGAGGATAAAAGGGAAGGATCCATCGTTCCCGAAGTAGAAGGGGAATGGCCTAAAGATTTGTGGGCGAGAGTCCAAGAAGACAGATGGAAGAAAGTGGAAGGAATTGAACCACCCTTTGAAGAACTAGAAGCAGAAAATGAAATAGAGGGTTCAATACGTGGATTAAACTCAGAAGAAATTGTACCAATGGATCCTAGTGACAAAGGAGATGATGGAGTAAAGGAATTGCCCAATTACACAGGAGAGTACAAACATAATTCAGAATTATATTGTATCCCCTCAATAAGGAAAAAAGAACCGAACCCATCAGTCCAAACATCGGACATCGTACAACACCTTAAAAAGGTAAAAATCCCTTGTACCTTAACTTTGGAAGAACTGTTGAAGGTCAAACCACATTTAAAGGAGAAATTGACCAGTCAATTGGAGATCAAGACGGAGGAAGAAGAGATATCTGATGAAGTAAATACTGTAAAAATCCCTGTGGATAAAGTAGGAGATTTCAGTGAGGGAGATGAGGGAAACACTTGCCTTCCAATTACTTATAGGGGTTATACCACCAAAGCCATCTTAGATTCCGGAGCTGGTGTAGGCATTGCGACTAGAGAAATCTGGGAGAAATGGGGAAAATCAGCTTTAAGACCCACGCGTATGAAGATACAAATGGCTGACGGACACACAGAAAGACCCTTGGGATTATTGGAACGAGTAGTTTTCACCACATGCGGAGTTGAATTTGAACACACCTTAGCAATATGTCAATTTGAAAGGGTGAGCAACTATGAAATGATACTTGGAAGACCTTTCATGAGACAGCTAAAGGTTGTGCAAGATTGGGGAAAAGATGCAGTATACCTACAGCATGAAGGAACCACCACGAGAATAAATCTCCACACTTATACTTACCAAGATGTTCCCCCCTTCCAATGGAATCAAATTCATAAGGAGGAAGACGATCAGTTAATTCACAGCATAGGTTCTAGTGACCAATCTTGGATGAACGAGGACACTCATCTATGGATATGCCAAACTGCCAAAAAAGAAGAGGATAGGAGAAAGGGATGCCAACAAAGGTAAGGAGTAGCTAGGTCTGTACAAGATCCAGCTTACATGCCTCAAGTCTTTTTGGATGAAGAGTTTGAACCTCATGGTTGGATGGAGATTTTAGCGACCCTCGATGTATGTGTGAACGAAGAGGTGATAACTATGAATGAATGTATTGACGAAGAAGGATATGACGTTAGTCTCTATGTAGTAGTCCTTAAGGAGGCTGAAGAAGGAGAAGTGATAGAGAAAGAATGGAAGGAGGACTATGAGAGCATTGAGATGGAGCCAGAACCAATGGAAACCGAGGATGAAAATCAAAACATAGGCACCACAGCTAACGAAAACAACCAAGAACCTACACGGGAAGAAGAAGGTGAGTTAGATAAAGGGCCAGAGAATGAAGAAAACAAGCCACAAGATCAGTTTGAAGTGCCAGCTCACTTCAAGAAATATGAAGTAGAAGAGAGAAGAATTGCTATTCAAATGCCTAAAAGAGATCCACAGCCAGGAATAGCTTATGACAATAAAGTGTGAAGAGAGATGGTGGATGCAATCCAAAGATGAGTAGGTGCCGCTACAACCAGCTTCACACCAGCCAACTGAGACTTCAGAGTTGATTAGTAGACCCTTTGAGCTTCCTAAATCCACCAAAATATCAGCCAAGTACTTTGGAACATGTATCCCAAAAGTTTAAGTCAAGACCGACAAGTTGCGAAATGACTAGCTCCCAAAACTTGCTATTTTTGGACATACACCTGCTGGAAAAAATGAACAGTGCTCTCAACCTGGAAGGAATTAGAAAAATTCCTTTTGGGCATAGCAAATAGACTTAGCAAGCTTCCTATTCCAAGTTAAAACACTTCAAATGATGGACTGAGCATTGAGAACAAGTTTCATCAAGTTCTGGAACATTCCCACAATTCTCGGGGCTCTGCAGAGATAGACCAGTAAGCAGTAAAATGCAGATATCTCCAAAAGTATAAATCCAATGACCTTGAAAATTTATAAGTAGAAACTAGACAGTGAGAGCTATCCAACGCACTTTAAAACACTGAAAAAGGTCTAGTAAAACTCGAGATATGACCTTCTGAAGTTACTGCTCTGAGTGAGTATAGCAGAGAACAAAACAGAGAGGTAGATGATAATAAATGTATAGATTCACATATGATTACAACCACATTGGCAATGAATCTTTGCACAATGGGAGTAGAATGATAGAGCTATGGAGTAAGCTCTTCAATCTCTACAAAATGACATGAAGTGGTCACGTACAAGGCTTGCTAATCGCCTCTTCCTTCTTGCTCCTTTTATAGCAATTCTTGGAGGGAGTTTTGAATTCGAATTCGAATGGCTCCACCTAAAAGTGATCCCCAAAGTTAGGAGAGATTCCCTCAGCTCAAAAATTCGTGATTTTGGTAGTTGGAGCCACGAATTTGCTTTTACATCATGGATGAGGTAAGCCATCCTTTTACTTTTTTCTTTTTCCATTTACAAGAGATAAAATGTACTCTTTTACAAGAGGTGTTCACATGACTACTCATGTGACTTACAAATGAGGATAATATCAAGCATATCAAGCATGTAGGCTTGGGCAAAATGCACCAACAGCTCCCCCTCAAGCCTAACATGCTTGGCCTCCAAATAAGTCTTCAATTGTCCTTGATTTCCTGCAAGCCAATCATCAACTTGAATCTACTTAACTTCGTACCATCAAGAGCTTTCGTCAACATGTCTGCACATTGCATATCTGTAGAGACGTAGGATAGTTGAATATCCTTGCTCATTAGCTTCTCCCTTACATAATGGTAGTGGACTTCAATATGCTTGGTTCTAGCATGGTATACCGGATTAGCTGCTAGATGTAGTGAGCTTGTGTTGTCACCAAAAATGTGAGGTGTTGAAGAATGAAGTCCAAGATCTGTGTACAAAGATTTTAACCACATGATTTCTTGAGTTGCATTAGCCAAACCTCTATATTCAGCTTCAGTAGAAGATAATGCCACGGTTGGTTGCTTCTTCGATGACCAAGAAATGATTTTTGAACCTGCAAATGATATATACCCTGATGTGCTTCTTCTATCATCTTTAGATCCGGCCCAATCTGCATCTGAGTAGACCTTTAGCTCAATATCTGAAGTATATGAATAGAACAAACCTTCATTCATGGTCCCCTTTAGGTACTTGAGGACTCGCTTGGCCGCTTCCATATGTGGTCTTCTCGGCTTATGCATAAACTGACTCAATATGCTAACACTATAGCATATATCCACCCTTGTGAGTGTTGCATAGTTCAAACTTCCAACCAAGCTTTGATAGCTTGTGATGTCTTCAATTGGCTCTCCTTCATAAGCACTAAGCTTATGATTTTGCTCCATAGGTGTACCTGCACACTTTGTATTTTCCATCTTGAACTTGACGAGCATGTCATGGACATACTTCCTTTGTGTGATGTATATACCTGAATCTGTGTAGATCAACTCCAATCCAAGAAAATAAGTGAGTGGTCCGAGGTCACTTATTTTGAACTCCTCCTTCATTTGACTCTTTACCTGTTTGATTCCTTCAAGATCATTGCCTGTGATAATAATATCATCAACATACACACATAAATAGATCACTTCAGATCCATTCCTCTTTATGAACAAAGAGGTATCCGCCTTGCTAGCTTTGAATCCTTGGTCCTGCAAATAAGTAACCAATCTAAAATTCCAAGCTCTTGGAGCTTGCTTCAATCCATACAAAGCTTTCTTTAGTTTGCATACATAGTTAGGATGATGTGCATCCTCATATCCAGGAGGTTGTGCCATATACAGTTCCTCAGAAATCCATCCATTCAAGAAGGCATTCTTTACATCAAGTTGATAAAGATTCCAATTTCTAGATGCAGCAAGACTTATGAGAACCCTAATTGTAGGCATTTTTGCAACAGGAGAGAAAGTCTCCTCATAATCAATACCATGGGTTTGAGCAAACCCTTTAGCAACTAACCTTGCTTTGTGTCTATTTATACTTCCATCTGGATTCCTCTTGATTTTGTATATCCATCGAGATCCGATTATCTTCATAGATGGCTTGTTAGGTACAAGCTCCCAAGTGTCATTCTCCTTCAAGGCTTCCATTTCTTCATCCATTGCATCTCTCCAAGCTTTCTTGCTTTGTGCTTCTTCGAATGTGGTAGGTTCTTCATTGGTTGAATCCTTTGCAATGTAGATTGAGTGCTTGGTGACCAAAGAAGTATCATAACCAAACCTCTCTGGTTTCTTCTTCTCCCTCGAAGACCTTCTAAGTGGTTGATGTGAGCTCTCGGGTCCATATGTAGCATCCTGCATCTTTGCTTTACCTTTGTTCTTCCATAGCTTTAGTCTTTCCAAGTCTTCTAGGTCAATCTCCGAATCACTTTCTTCAATCTGCTTTGGCTCCTTTGGTTGAAGTGATGGAAAATCTTCATCCAAGTCATATGGCAGCTTCACTTTCCTGTCATCATCAACCATGATTTGTTTTCATCAAAAATTACATCTCTACTCACAGAAAATCCTTTATTGGTTGGATTGTACAATCTATATCCTTTTTGGTTTTGATCATAACCAATGAATACACACTTCTCTGCCTTGGGATCCAATTTCCCTCTTACTTGAGAAGGAATGTGAGCATAGGCTAAGCATCCAAAGATTTTACAATGCTCTAGACTAGGTCTTCTTCCATTCCACACTTCATATGGAGTGGTTCCATCTAGTGACTTAGATGGAAGTCTATTTATGAGATATGTGGCTGTCGACACAGCCTCTGCCCATAGGTAGTTCGGCAATCCCTTTTCGTTCAGCATGGACCTTGCAGCTTCGACGATAGCTCTATTCCTCCTCTCTGCTACACCATTGAGTTCAGGTGTATACCTTGTAGTGACTTCCCTTTTAATGCCTCTTTCATGCAAGAAGGCATCAAATTCAGAAGAGAAGTATTCTCCTCCACCATCTGATCTGAGTCTTTTCAAAGTCCTACCTGTTTGATTTTCAACAAGAGCAATATACTTCTTAAAGCAATTAAACACTTCATCCTTGTGCTTCATGAAAAACAGAATGGTCCACCTGCTACAATCATCTATGAAAGACACATAATATCTTGAGCCTGATATAGATGGCTCCTTACTTGGACCCCACACATCCGTGTGCACTAGATCCAAAGGATTTTGATACATATATCCTTTCTTATTGAAAGGTTGTCTATGAGCCTTGCCGAGTTGACAAGCTTCACACTTATAAATCATGTGTTGCCTTGTGATATTAGGCAAACCAAGTACACTTTGGTCCCTGCAAATCTGTTTGAGTGTCCTCTCACCAATGTGAGCAAGCCTTTTGTGCCATATCTCCAACTCTGTTAGAGTTTGAGATCCATAGCTAAACAAAGCTATGTTCTTTGTATCTTCCACTTCAAAAGTGAAAAGCCTTCCTGTCTTTTCTCCTTTGGCAATCCTTCGAAAGCCTTGCCTTGGGTCTTCAACATATGCTCCAAATCGATTGAATCTAACCTGCAATCCTTTTTCAACAATCTGTCCAACACTTATTAAATTTTTGGTAATTGTAGGGACATACAAGACTTTGCTTAAGAGGTTCATATTCCCATCTGATGTCTTCACATTACCTATCTTCTCCACTGAGTGCTTTGTGTCATCTCCTGTCTGCACTTCATGCTTGTTATGAGGATCTTCCAAATCAGAAAGTAAAGCCACATTTCCTGCTACATGGTTCGAGCATCCCGAATCAATGTAAAATATGTGATCATCATCCTTACCCTTCTTTGTTGATAGATTCATAATCAATAATGAATCTTCTTGACTTTGGTCCTCTGCATAGTTATTGTAATCTCTTCTTCCTCTATGGCCACTTTGATAGTTGTTGTTGTTGTTGTAATTGTTGTTGTAGTAGTTGTTGTTGTTGTAGCCTCCATTGTACCTACCTCTATTTGATCCATAGCCACCTCTATTCAATCCTCTTCCTCTTGAGTTCCTTGGATTCTTGAAACATTCTTCAGTAGTATGGTTAGATAAGCCACATATGTTGCAAGGTTGAGATGATTGGAATCTCCCCCTGCCTTGCTTTCCACCTCTGCCTCTTCCTCTAGCTCTTCCTCTACCTGCAAAGTTTGCTTGGAAAGAGCTTCCTTCATCTTCATTCTTCCTATTCTTTGACTTGTCCTTGACCTTAGCTTTATCAGAATATAAGGCAGAAGTTTGATTACCTCTTGAGGACTCACCACCTTTGCTAATCTTTGCTTCATGAGTGAAGAGTTGGCCCATGAGTGTGTTGAGGTCGGGTACATGCATATCCATGTATAAATCCATGGCTGTTGTGAATGACTCCCACTTGTCGTCTGCTTTGATTCCATTCATGATTTGTCTTATGATTTGCTCCTCTTCAATTACCTCTCCAATGCTTCCAAGTTGGTCGGAAATCTCCTTCATCTTTGTGACATAATCAGTCACATTTTGCTTCGGGCTTTTCTTCATTGTTGTGAACTCCATCCACAATTGGTTCTTCCTTGCTCGAGTGTTGGAAGAGAAGAAAGAAGCAAGTGCATTCCAGGTTTCTCTTGATGTCTTGCATCCCTTGACATGAGGTAAAAGAAAATCAGAGATTGAGTTTAGAATATAGGACCTTGCAAGTGCATCCTTCGAACACCAATTCGAAAGTCCTTCCACTTCTTCATGTGATGGTTGCCCTTTGTTCCTCATGGTTGGCATTGCTTCATCTCCGAATATGAATCCATATAGATTCCTCCCTTGAAGGTAAGCCTCCATCCTTAGAGACCATGCCGGATAGTTGTTTCGATCCAATTTGTCAATTGTTGATGGAAATCCATCTCCCATGTTGCTTGACTATGCTCTGATACCACTGTGAAGAGAGATGGTGGATGCAATCCAAAGATGAGTAGGTGCCGCTACAACCAGCTTCACACCAGCCAACTGAGACTTCAGAGTTGATTAGTAGACCCTTTGAGCTTCCTAAATCCACCAAAATATCAGCCAAGTACTTTGGAACATGTATCCCAAAAGTTAAGTCAAGACCGACAAGTTGCGAAATGACTAGCTCCCAAAACTTGCTATTTTTGGACATACACCTGCTGGAAAAAATGAACAGTGCTCTCAACCTGGAAGGAATTAGAAAAATTCCTTTTGGGCATAGCAAATAGACTTAGCAAGCTTCCTATTCCAAGTTAAAACACTTCAAATGATGGACTGAGCATTGAGAACAAGTTTCATCAAGTTCTGGAACATTCCCACAATTCTCGGGGCTCTGCAGAGATAGACCAGTAAGCAGTAAAATGCAGATATCTCCAAAAGTATAAATCCAATGACCTTGAAAATTTATAGGTAGAAACTAGACAGTGAGAGCTATCCAACGCACTTTAAAACATTGAAAAAGGTTCAGTAAAACTCGAGATATGACCTTCTGAAGTTACTGCTCTGAGTGAGTATAGCAGAGAACAAAACAGAGAGGTAGATGATAATAAATGTATAGATTCACATATGATTACAACCACATTGGCAATGAATCTTTGCACAATGGGAGTAGAATGATAGAGCTATGGAGTAAGCTCTTCAATCTCTACAAAATGACATGAAGTGGTCACGTACAAGGCTTGCTAATCGCCTCTTCCTTCTTGCTCCTTTTATAGCAATTCTTGGAGGGAGTTTTGAATTCGAATTCGAATGGCTCCACCTAAAAGTGATCCCCAAAGTTAGGAGAGATTCCCTCAGCTCAAAAATTCGTGATTTTGGTAGTTGGAGCCACGAATTTGCTTTTACATCATGGATGAGGTAAGCCATCCTTTTACTTTTTTCTTTTTCCATTTACAAGAGATAAAATGTACTCTTTTACAAGAGGTGTTCACATGACTACTCATGTGACTTACAAATGAGGATAATATCAAGCATATCAAGCATGTAGGCTTGGGCAAAATGCACCAACATAAAGAACAAACCAAGAAGATAGTAGTAACGTTAGAGGAAGGAGAAGAACGATGTACTTTCATAGGACAAGATGTCTCAACGGAGGAAGAACAAGAGTTAATACGCCTCATAAGGGAATATCGGGATGTTTTTGCCTGGACCTACAAAGACTTGAAGGGGGTCGACCCATCTATATGTGCCCATAGAATTCCCATGACATCCGAAGCCAATCCTTCTAAACAAAGACCATATACATACAATGATGTGTATTCAGCAAAGATAAAGGAAGAGATAGATAAATTGTTAGATGTTGGATTCATATATGAGATTGAACACAAGGAATGGGTGTCACCCTTGGTGGTTGTACGAAAAAAAATGGGAAGTTAAGAGTGTGCATCAATTTGAAGAAAGTAAATGCTGCAACCATAAGAGATAGTTACCCACTACCAATTACGGATCATCTCTCGGAAAGAGTGGCAGGGAAAGAAGTTTATAGTTTTTTGGATGGCTTTTCAGGGTATAATCAGGTAGCTATTGCTCCTAAGGACCAACATAAAACCGCTTTCGCAACGGAATGGGGAGTATACGCCTTTAGAGTCATGCCTTTTGGTCTAACAAATGCCCCAGCCACTTTCCAAAGATTGATGTGCCATGTATTCAAAGAATTCCTGAGAAAAAGTATGGAGGTATATGTGGACGATCTTTGTACTTATTCAGCTATACGATCAGAGCACATCCCTGAACTAGAGAAGATCTTTGCCAAATGTCGACAATATCAAGTATGCCTCAACCCAGAAAAATGTGTCTTAATGGTTAGACAAGGAAAAATTTTAGGACATATTGTCTCTAAAAATGGAATTTCAACTGATGAAGACAAAATCAAAGTAATTCTGGATTTACCAAGGCCTAAGACTGCTAAAGAAGTACAAGCATTTATGGGACATTGTGGATACTATCAAAGATTTATACATATGTATGCCATAATTGCTAGACCTCTCTATGCACTCCTGACTCAATTTAATTGGACCGAAGAATGTGAGAGAGCCTTCAATGAGTTAAAGAATCGATTGAGTTCAGCACCAATCCTTCGAGTTCCAAACTGGAATAAGCCATTTCACATTCATGTGGATGCTTCCAAGTTTGCCATTGGTTGCATCTTAGCTCAACCTGCAGATACAGGAAAGCTAGACCACCCTATAGCCTATCATTTCTTTGATCATCGAATCTGCACCTGTTTCAGAAGACACTCAACACTTTCTCACACATAGATGTTCCTACACAAAATTCTCTCAGCCTGTTTACAATTGAACTCTCAAACTTTAACCATAGATAGGTTAACTATGGAATTAGATGTGTACAAAAGGATTTCTGATAAAATCAAACACAGAAGTATCAACTGCACCTAAAGAATCAACAATGTCTTTCATCTTTGTCACATAATCTAATATTGATTGTGAAGCCTTCTTCTTGAAGGTAGTAAATTTTGCCCATAAGGATGCCTTCCTTGACTTTGTAGTGTTTTGGAAATGCTCCTCCAAAGCATTCCATATATCACTTGCACTTTCAAGTCCTCTGATATGATCATTCACTGCCATGTAGATTATGCTCTTTGCTTGAGCATCCTTCTTCATCCAAACCTTTATATCTGCCAGCTCCTCCCTAGTTGGAACACTAGGATCTTTGAACTCTGGCTTTTCTTCCTCTCCAGTGATGTATCCCATCAGATCTTTGCTCATAAGATGAGCTTCCATTCTCATAGACCAAGCTGGATAGTTCTCTCTATCCAACTTCTCAATTTGGAGACTATCTCCCATCCTTTCTTCACCTGTACTATCAAGTCGTTAATCCTTATAAGGAATGAATGTACCTTAGCTTCGAATGTTACTTCTTATGATCCTTTTGATAACCTTTATGTGTCTTCCTTCAGTCTTTCTTCCACACTTTATCCTTTTGAACCTTCAAGATGTGAAATTTGTATATCTGCAGCAGTCGGGGTCTTCCTTTCCTCAATTTTGATACTTCCTGCTCTGATACCACTGATGGAGAGTGTTAATCTCCAAAGGAACAAGCTATTCTTGATGTTAGACCAGCTCTATATCAAGAATAACTTCAGACTTCAACCAATTTTGGAAGACAATCACCAAACTATCAAGAAATTAGCTAACTGTGAAGAAAGTCATTTCACAGAAAAGTATGCTGCACATTAATCACTCATTGATTAACCATTTGTGTAAAGTTTCTGATGAAACTTTGTAGCATGTGTCACCTAGAGTATGCGCACCTCCTAAGTTAAAACACTTCAAAAGCTTTAGTATATTATGAGAAATGCTTCAAACAATTCACCTATGTTTGAAACTACCTTCCTGTAGAATCGACTTTGACACCTGCAACTTCTAACACATAGTTCTCCCAATCTAGAGCTCGTTTAAGCAAATGCTTTTAGCCATAGATGGCTTACCTTCCAACTTAGATTTTGACTCCTCATTTGTGTAAAAATTTACACTGTGCACTAAGAACTGATCATTTCTTTGATCATCGAATCTGTGCCTGCTTCAGAAGACACTCAACACTTTCTCACACATAGATGTTCCTACACACAATTCTCTCATGCTGTTTGCAATTGAACTCTCAAACTTTAACTATAGATAGATTAACTATGGAATTAGATGTGTACAAAAGGATTTCTGATAAAATCAAACACAGAAGGAGAACTAGAGAAAAGATCAACACGTAATTCTCTGAATATTCTTTCTATTCAACTTTTCATACATCTGATGGATGATACATCCAATACACATCATCTATTCATCTATGCTTCATCTCACTCATCTAATACGACCATCTACAGGTATCTATATATACATATGATTATTGATTCGTCATTACTTCAAGTATATTGAAGTATTTACGAAGCTAATGTACATATGTTTTAAAGAACTTTACTATCTGAATCTTCTTTTTACTCCATGAAGTTGGACTTCAATCTTTTCTTCATTTCTTCACTTGTAGGCTTTATATAATCACAAATTGTTGATTGTCTTGCTCCAACATCACTATCCCCTAAATGGCTTCTCAATTACCTCAAATTTTGCCCTTAAAAAGACTCAAAATGTTCTAGATGATACCACTCTGCGATACTGCACTAGGCAATACCACTCTTGCCACGATATGATACCACTATTTACCATGATATGATACTTCTGCAGGTGACGATAGGATACTTGGGATAGTCGACGATACGATACCAGAATCCCCACGATACAATACTATTTTTTGCATGATACGATACCAGTGAACTACACGATACGATACTATATGGATCAGGCGATATAATACCACCTATAGGCATGATACGATATGATACTAAGAATCCTCGCGATACGATATCGGTGCACGTCGCGATACAATACCCCAACTTTGCATGATATGATACTAGAGTTTTGAACGATACGATACTCCTATTCCTCATGATACGATACTAGGAGGCTCAACGATATGATACTAGGTACATGATACGATACTAGTGTTATGTGCAATACGATACCGCTTGGTCGAGGATACGATACCATGACCGGGATGATACGATACCAAGTGGACCGTGATACGATACCACTAGCAGATCGCGATCCTGATACCAACTTGACAATATGATACCAAAAGTGGTATCCCGATACCTCAAGTGGTATGCGATGATACGATACTTGATGAGTATCATGATACTAGGGAATTTTGGTATCACGATACCAAAACTCAACCAACCGCGATACTATAGCCAAAATCGCTTTGAACACAAAAATTTTTGTACCCCTTAGCTTATCTCTCACTCCTCTTCAACCCTGACCCTCTGTCTCACTCAAAGAACCTCTCAAAACTCTCTGTCCCATCCCGTGATACTGAATACGTCTTTAATGACGTGTAAATGCATTTTCACAATACTTTTGATGTTGAAATCTTAATGTAGCTTACCTTTGGCATATCTTGCTTAAGTCTTGGGCTCACAAGGTAGCTTTTTGGGCTTGTAGGGCGTGATACTGCTCAGACAATATCGGTCGCTGTCTACAGACAATACCGATTCCAGAGCAAGTGTCAAATGAGCTAATTTTTTTGGTTTTTATAGTTCGTGATGCCTGAGGCCTGTTCTACACTAACTTGGCAATTTTTTGGGATTTTTCTTGGTAATTTCAGCTTACTCCTACTCCACTTCTCTCCTTGACCTAACCCTAACTCTTCCTTCTCTCCTTCTCTCCTAACCCTAAACCTAAAAACTCATTATAGACACCTCAGGGATGTGAAGTAACAAGTGCTGAAGTGTCTAACTACTTGCCACTGAACGAATTCACTCCTACAAGTATGATTCCTTCACTCGAGAGCTATAACCATCACAAAGGCACCTTGGTTGAGTTTGTTCCCCGACAACGACACCAAAAACGTGTGTACCTAAGTCATGAGGTCTTAGGAACTTGTGTCAAAGAGACTAAATCTCATTTTCCACACAAGTATGTATAGTGGTGGATTGACACACGCTTAATTATCAATCCGAAGAACCACATGAACCAAGTTTATGAGGATGTGTGTGCATGTGATGGAAAGTGAAGTGGTTCAGCTACAATGCATGAGAAAAGACTAAAATACCTCTCCAACTCACTTAATCTCTGAAAGTGTCTGTCGCGATACCATTTACAATAGTAAATACAAATTCGAATGTTTCTCCCATATTCGAACTTCAAATATGGTCAATAGCAGGTTCATTTTGAAGCTCTCGACGAGACGCATCCACTCCACTGATCGTATTTTCACTCGAGTTTGATAACCGCTCTTCAAGTTATGGCCAAAATAGTAAATGGTGGAAAACACATTCACTCCCTCAACAACTCGTATTTGCTCACACATACACTATAGTAGCTCGAAAGTGATGGGGAGGGGTAGACAAGAGTCCTACACACACATTCCAAGCTTCACACACACACAAAAGATCATAGAGAAGATAAAAATCTACAAGAAAGAAGCAAATTCGAAATTTTAGCTCTCCTTCTTCATAATGGCAAAAAGTCCTTACAAAAGAGTCACAAAGTGACTTATATACATGTGCCCTAAAAATGGTCCTTTCACACAAGTGACCGGCACTTTATTGGCTAATCTCTACTTTCCTACTATTTTACAAGAAGTATATTACAATGAGTTGGGCTTATGCATCTAGAGGACTTCTCTAGTGGTCTTAGTTTGCCATAGCGTTTTAGCTTTGAGGGAATTTCCTAGGATTTTGAAGAAGAAAATTATGCTCATTATTTTGAAAATTTTGGGGCTCCTCTTTTGTGCCTCTTTCCTCTGCAACATCCCCCCCCCCTCGATTAGAACAGAGGGTGTCCATTTTACATGCTGACAGTAGGGGTGGCAATAGGTTTACAATCTTCAAGGCCAAAACATTGCACTAATGTGTCAATATATTTCATTTGACACAAAGGCATTCCACCATCAACTTGCATAAACAGAATGCCCAAATAATGATGCAAATACCCCAAATTAGACATCTCAAATGAGCCATGTAAATGAGCCTTGAAATCAACAATATGCATCTCATGAGGACCAATGAGCACCATGTCATCAACATACACCACAATGATCAGTACATAATTAGCATGCTTGACATATAAGGTGCTTTCAGTTGGACTATTCTCAAAACCATGTGCAATCAGACAGGGAGGTATCTTTTCATACCAAGCATGTGGTGCTTGCTTTAAACCATATAATGCCTTCTTTAACTTACACACCTGGTTTTCATGCCCTTTCTGCACAAAACCACGGGGCTGAAAAACATACACTTCTTCATGAAAGCCACCATTCAGAAATGCTTTTTTGATGTCCAAACTGATGTACATTCCAACCATGATGAGCTGCAAGTGCACATATCCTATGAACAGTAGTCATTCCGCAAGTAGGAGCAGAGGTTCCATCAAAATCAATGCCTCTTTCTTGTGCATAACCATTTGGAACAAGCTTAGCCTTATACCTGTCAATTGTACCATCAAGTTTATGCTTCAGCTTGTATATCCACTTAGTACCAATGGCTTTCTTGCCAGGAGGCAAGTCACATAAAGACCAAGTACCATTCTTCATTATAGCATCATATTCACATTGCATAGCAGCCCTGCAATTTTTTGAATTTTGTGCTTCATCAAACGAAACAGGCTCAGTCTCATCACAGAGACTAGATGCAGCCATAGCATAACAATCTGATGCAAAAGAGGCACTATGAGAGCCTGATCGAGTACGATATGAAAGAGGTGCATCTAATTTGCTATCACACAAAGTCTGCACGAGCCATTTTGGCATAGTTTTTGCCTCCTCAATATCAACTCTCTTATCAACAAGTGCATCATGTAAATCTACATCAGAAATGGGATGATCTGCATCATCAAATGAAACCTACAAAGGTTGAGAAGTTGCCTCATAAGGACCATCACTAGATTGCCCACTTGTAAAAAGAGGCAACAAAGTATCATACATGTCTTTGGAGCTAACAAATGTCTCCTTAGTACATGAAAGTAAGGGCTGAATAGCATCTTCCACAAAAACAAAATCATGGCTAACTAGAATGCGTTTAGTTTGTGGATGATACAAACGATAGCCTTTGCTTTCAGAACTATAACCAACAAAAATACATTTTACTACTTTATCATCCAATTTTCTACGATGTTTTTTAGGCACTAATGCATATGTCAAACAACCAAAAACATGCAGATGAGCAACAGATGGCTTGCGATGATGCCAAGCCTCATATGGAGTGATAGACTACAATGCTTTAGTGGGACACCTGTTAAGTACATATGCTGCACACATGACAACCTCAAGCCAGAAACTACGTGGTAAAGCTTGACTCTTGACCATACAGCTCGCCATCTCCATGAGTGACATGTTCTTTTGTTCAACAACTTCATTCTGTTGAGGTGTATACGGCACTATACACTGGTGTTTTATCCCACATTTAGCCAGAAATGCATTAAAATCAGAAGACATATATTCCCCCCTTGATCTGAACGGAGGGTGCCCATTACATGCTGACACATTTTCAACCAAAACTAAAAACTGTTTGAAGCACATGAACACTTCGGACTTGGCCTTCAATGGATATACCCATGCATGCCTAGAAAAAGCATCGATGAAATCCACGAGTAAAGATAGTTCCCAAAAGATTGCTTAGGACCACAAACATCACTATGTACAAGCTGCAATTTCTGAGTAGCCCAAATTGAACCATGTTTTGGAAAGGAGGAATGTTGTATTTTGCCCAGAATACAACCTTCACAAACATGTTTTTCGGGTGCCTCAAGTTTGGGCAAAGAGGACACCATTTTAGATTTCTGTAAGCGTAACAAACTAGTAAAATTCCGATGACCAAAGCGTGCATGCCAAAGCTTTTCATCTGACATAGCCTAAGAATCATGACTGCACATGCCAAATCATTTACAGATCTTTCATACTCTATGAGCTTATACAGCCCATGGCATAAAATGCCAAAACCAATAGTGATGTCCCCATTTGATAGATCATGAACTATACATCTGTCATCAACAAATTTCACAACCAATCCAATCTTGGCTAATGCAGAAACTGATAACAGACTTTTCTTGATCCCTAGCACAAACAAAGCATCTGACAAAGTGAAAGAACTACCATCAATAGTAGCCTAAATGATCTTACCAACTCCCATAACAGGATAAGAGGAGTTGTTGGTGCATGTAACAGTATTCCTTGTAGGGGCATGCTCGAGTGAAGAGAAGAAACTACGTTGCAAGGTAATATGTTTGGTTGCCACACTACCAAAGTACCAAACATCTGAGTCTACTCTAGACATGCACTGCTCATGAGAAGATGGGTAAAAACTGCAAACAGTAGTTTGACTAGTAATCTCAACTTGAATGGAGAGGCTTTAGTCCTCACACTGGAGAAAAATGACACTAGTGAGTCCACCTCCTGATAGATGGGGCCTATCAACTTCTCTGATTCCCTATCCACACTTCATTCATGCACGCCTATATGTGTTGTGTAGAATGCCTCACTTCATGATGGGCAAGTCATGCAAGTGCTGGATCTCCCTTCTTTTCCAAAGTAGAGTGTCCAATCAACCTCTCTCCTAGAACAATGGAAGAATCAATGGCAACTGAAGCATAAAAGTCAAAGATCATCCCCTTTCATGCCTTGGAAAGAGTGTGGATATTCATCCACTCTAGGCATGAAGCAGATATGGGTCCGAAAGAGTGAGCATCCATGGAATCATCACCACCTTAATCACCCATCAAGAAGCAAAGGATGAACCCAAAACATCAATCATAGGAGCAAGAACGAGATTGATAGCAGAAAGTTTGACACATTTGGGTACCTAAGAGGTCTATGAGGGCTAATCCCAACACATCAAGCATATGGTTGCCTAGGCCTATTTAGCAGCTCAAACTCACCTATTTATACTCTCATCCCCTCCAAATATTTAGTGCTCCACTCAACCTCCAACAAAGAAAATAGCCATTGTATCTTACTACTCTTGTAAAATAGTCTTTTGAACATCTTGAAAATGCTTGCCTAAATTGCCCCAAGTCCACTGCCATCCACAAACCCTGAATTAGATGAACCATTCATTGAACCCTTTTTGTAATTCCTTAAAGATGCCTATCTTAACTAGACAACCTTGTAATAATCACCCTCCCAACATCTTGTAATAAATGATGATACCAATCATGCATACGAGATCATGCACTACTGAGAGTATGCATATAGGAAGTCTAGCGATGTGCATCAGACAAAAAGACATCATCAACATCACTTCACACATGTGGCTACATTGGACACATATTAGTATTGAAAAGGGATTGTGGTCTTGCCAGATTAAGATCGACATTTGTTTTCATACTAATGTGTTCTCCCTTTGTAGCAGATCCTTGTAAAATGCATACAAGTTCATAATGCAAGCATGCGATTCATCCGCAGTAGGCCCCAATCAACACCCAATAGGCTATTGTAGCCTACAGGCACAAGAGTACTCTTTGTTGCCACCACGTGAGTTCCTTGGATTTCAAGGTCCAATGCTTATCAAAGATACACCCCACATATGAACCAAGCGTATCCAAGCAAAATCTCACTAGTTTCAAGGACTCATACGACCTCTTGCCAATGCAGAATACATATTTGAAGCCAAATTGGAGTTCAACCAAACTTGGGGTAGATACAAATCCTTTTCACAAGAATTTGAAACCCTACATAATATGGCAAAGCTACAAGTATTATGGGAGAAAGTCAGATTCAAGGAATAATTTGAAGCACAACTACCTAAACCACACTTTTACAGATGCTTCTATTGAATTATGAATCTTTAACCAAGAACCAAAGAAATACCTTCCAGGAACTTTTGTTTTGCCCTCCCTATTCTCTGATCCACCTTTCAAGAGGTTAAAGCTGACATGTAAGCTTATCTAGGTGGCCTTAAAGATACATGGAAGCCATATTCCATTAGAGAAAGGAACTTTAGTTCCACAATCCATGAAGCGATGAGACATTTTAAAATGGTCCCACATTTTAACTATCATATTGGAACTATCTATGCCGATATGCATATCTATGCAACATTTCGCATTCCTCATGCAAGATAGGTTCACACAACCCCATAAATGCGTATCGATTAATTTATATATGATCAATAACCTATCTATGACAATTGAATTAGCACATTGGATCATGGACCACATAAGAAAACCTAAAAAACCCACGTAGAACTTCCACACCTCTATTTTCTTGGGATTTGGTTGTCAGAAGAGATATTTTCCAAGATTTCATAAGATATTGTTGTTAGGCACATGCCCCCTTTTTGACTAGTCATAGGAGCACATGGGGAAAAGAGCTTAGTCTGTAAACATAAAAGCTCATTTTTGGGAAAGCGAGGTTTTGGTTCGACGTGAGCTCCATGTACATATCTTTTAGAAATGAATGGAATAACTCTTTTACTCTTAGACTATGTGCACTTTTGTATTTTGTTTTTGAGTGTGAGAGTGAGGTGTGCGCATGCCTTTCTCTCCTTTGTGTGTGAGTAGAATGTGTTGCATTTCTTGCATTTTCCATTTTTGGACAAGGATCCTTGATGACCTTCCTCTCCATGTTCTCAAGGGTTTGTGGCATAGCTTGGAGTTGATGGCCAATAGCTCGAGCATGATGGAGGGTTCTTTGGATGAAAGGAGAGTCTTCCTTCAGCTTTCCTATTACTTCCATGCAAGGTGGTGTGGGTCTTAGTTTTGCTTGGGCATACTATAACAACAATTTTGGCACCATTAGCGGGGAGATAATGGTCCAAAGGAAGGGTGCTGGGTGATACAATCCTCCTAAGAGGCAGTTCACCCAACAACAAATTGCAGGCCACAAATTGTGTCCTCATGTAGCTTTGAGCTCAATTCCTTAATCTCATAATATAGAAGATCAACTTCCCCAAAGTCCTGAAGCAATGCTTAATCGGAGAAATCGCCTCTGAATTTGTCCTTGAGTGAACCACATAGGGGGCTAAAAGTGAGTCAAGAGTGTCCAACTAGTTCTCGAATCCTGATGTCTTGGTGGAGATTTTGGGATAACATCCCTCTACAGGGCAGTCATAAAAAATTGCATATGCCCATTAAGGGTGCATCAACCTGCAACACCAAGAAGAATATAGGAACACATATGGAGAACATCAGATAAGAGCCAGCAACCCATCAGCCATATCATCATCCAACATATCATTAGAAGGTTGAACAAGGGTAAATATTATTCAAATCATCAGTGAAACAAAATTATTATTACCATCCCCATGAAGCATAGTAGTAGGCCATCGATCGAGAACTATACAGCGATGTTTACACTTGTTAGCACCATTTGTAGAAAATTTGATTTACCATCATAAGATATCATGCTCTCAAATAGTCTCAAATAGTCACCTTCAACCTCCTTCAGACCTATACTCCAAGCTTCATATCCTTAAAATCAAAAAACATCCTACAATTGTAATGTAAGAGTTAACACTTAGCTTGTGGAACCACATTTTTGCATTTTGATCACCCCTCCCAGTGAGTCCTGCATGTCATAGGATGGTGAACACAAGATGAGGAGAAACAATTACTTCCATATGTCTCATAACAAAAGCTTACAACATCCAAATGGGGGTCTCATCACAACAAACATTTTTCAGAAAAGAAAATATATTTTTATGGATCAAAGAGTACAAGAAATTCCCCCTCCTGGAGTCATATCTGCAAATGAGCATGAACGTTTGATCACCACCTACTATTGTACCCTTGATCCAAAAACCTCCAAACTTTGTAGCCTTTTAGGCTTCACTAATCAAGATGGAAAGCAAGGATCCAAGGACACCCCTTTAGCTCAACAGGTGCTCCAAGTATCAATCACTTCAATGCTCGATGTCTAGAACACTCTGTGGACTTTTGAGCAGCAACAAACAGACATTCCAATGCTTTGAAGCTCTGAAGATCTCACAAGCTCAACATAAGCCTCCACCCCTACCCCTTGAGAATCAACGTTTTCAGATGTGAGTGGCAATCGTATAGATTCTATGTCCTCATTTCCATGGAGAAGACAATCATCCAAATAAAAAATGACCTAGCATAATAGACTTAAAAGGCATGGAATAGATATCACCATCAACCCCACGTGACAAGTTGGAATAGGACTTCAAGGATACTTGGGTGTAGTGTTCACCACAACCTTGATGTTCGCAAATCCACCTCTAGGAGTAAAACATGTCCAAGACATGCTAGACTTCTGTATCATCAGAGAGTCAACTGCAACAACAAGATCACACGTATCAACTGAGAACCTCCTACAAGAGCAACTTTAAAACAAATTGAAGATTCCAAGAGAGGAACAATATTGTAAACGTGTGGTGTAAGGAATACAATAATCAGTTTCTTACGCTCCCTAGGATAAGCATTCACCGAGTTCCCCAAAGATGGAGTAGCTGAAGAAATAAGAGTGTGAAGCTTGGAAGACAAAGGATCTCTTGAGGTTGTTACCCCCTCAAGCGTAGCATTATGCACATAGATGTTGTAGGTGATGTCCTAACTTTAACTATAGTAGATTGTGACCCTTTCAAAGCTTTAGCTCTATCTTTCTCAGAGAACACTACAATTTATTTGTATCAACACCATCCACAGATAAGAAAAACGTTAGGATATGAGTTCATGCCATCCAGAAGTCAATGTGCTCTTGCAAAGCATGTGAATACCGACATGTCCTTGACAAGGAAGAAATTTGTTTGTCCTGCCCATCATCGTGGATACACATTCGCTTATTGAGTTCCTTTGGGGATGATCATATCCCACTAATCTACTGCATGGTGATGGGTTGATAGAGGAAGGATTCCAACTTCACCCCTCAAAAGCAGAGAGGTAAGAGGAGAAGCAACTTTGCTTCATCGCATCCTTCATGAGAGACTGGCATATGCTGGAACAAGGGCACATATCTGAGTTATATTTATGTGCAGCTTCAAGGATTTCAATCTTATTAGCAAGAGTGGAGATGAAGCACCCATCCCTTGAGCAACAAAACAAGCCATGAAGGGAGTAGGTAGCATGGAATAGAAGGGAACTTGTGCACCAATTGAACCCCTTGCACCATGGTAATCCAAACAAGAGATAGGGGAGCATTCAACAGCCCAATGGTGTTGATCTAGGTTCACACCATTTTCTAATGCAAATTCTACTATTTGATTTTCATACTCAGCATGCATCTTTTTGATATATTCCATTCTAGCTTCTCTACTTGTCAATATTTGTTGAAAAATTTCTTCTGAATATTCTTCTATTGGTCTTTCTTCTTCAAAATTCATGAAATATTCCTTAGGTGGAGGAGACATCTTTGTTGTTTCTTTGACTACTTCCTCTTCTTGTTTCTTTTGTAGTTGTTCTTCAATCTCCTTTTCCTTTTGTACCTGTTTCTCCACTTGATTCTTCTAATCCTCGAGTTCTTTAAGTAATCCTTCTTTTTTTTTTCTTGTCCTTCTCTCTCTTTTATTATATCTTAACTCACCTTGTTGTAGCCTTTCATGGCACTTACTGCATTTGCATTGGCTTGCCTTTCCAATTCCTCTACATCTTTTAATTCCTCTTGCAACTTCTAAACTTCCTTTCTTAACCTTTCAATCTCCTCATTTTCTGATGTGATTGTCTGATTTTCAATCCTACCATGTCTTTCTTCCATCAGTAGCTTATTAATTTCCTCATTGGCTTTAACCATAATTTGATAGGAACTTTGCAAAATTTTGTATTTTGATTCCATTTTCTTTAGATTTTCTTCAAACTGACTAATGCTTTCCACTTGTTTTATACATTTTTCCTCCAGAAACTTTATCATGTTCTTATTCTGTACATCTTGAGTTTCTATACTAAAATTTTGCCTATGAGTTGCTCATTCTTTTCTTGTATTTCCTTAATGTGCTCCTCCATTCTAGATTTCTCCTTCTTTTGTTTCTGTATGACTTTCCTTACTCTTATGAATTCTGATTCAGCCGCCATATATGATAGGATCATATTATGACTTGATGGTCTAAAATTCTCTATGGATTCCATGATAGCTTGACATGCATTCCTTATATCCTTTGGAATTCTTCTTAATGCTCTACTTACTTCCAATTTCTTTAGCTCAATTTGCTTCTCTTCATTTTGACATCTGTCTTTTTCTTTTTCCTCTGACTCATCAACTTCTGTGTGTTCCTCTTTTTGATCATCTTTGACATTTCTAGTGTTAATCTTTTGCTCTTCCTGCTCTACCTTCTCGTGTTCTCTCTGATCTACATCCTGATCCATGATGACAATCTTCTCTTTTTCTTGTCTCTCCTAGTCACCTTCTTCTTCATCTATGTCCATCTTCTCATATTCCTCCTCCTAATTTGTTATTTCTACAAAGCATTGATCCTCATAATGCTGATCTTCTTCTTTCTGCTCTTCTTGTCTTAGATCCAACAAGACTTCTTCAATGTTGTTACTGATTTCTGGTTCTAAAGAAACTTCCTTCTCCTAAATCTTCTTTATTCCTTCATCTTCCATATTTCTTTGACAATATTCTGTTTTAGAAGATTGGATGATGATAGTCATGACTTCACTTAGCCCTTCATGACTTTTCCCTTGTTCTCGAACCTCCACTTCATCTACCTTTTCTTTACCTTTGTCTTTCCTTTTCTTCTCTTAATCATCTTTTAAAGAGGTCATATTTTCAATCTCTAACTTCTTTTGAGACCCACTAGATCCCATTCATTTTTTTAATACCTAGGTCAGTGCTTCCACCTGTACTTGTTTCATTGGTGTTCCCAGTAATGATAAATTTAGACTTCTTAATAAAAATCCTTCTATATCTGAGTCTAACTCAGATGATGCTTTCCCTTTTCCCTTGTCAACTGCCTTTTCCATCTTTTCCTCTTGCATTTCTTGCTTCTTCCTTATGACAAATCCTTCAAAAATGTTATCTACTTCTAGCATTGAAGTTTCCATAGCTTTTCCCTTGTCTTTTCTTGTAGGTTTCTTCTTTTGAGATGTCTTCCTTGGTACCTTCTTCCTAGCTACTATTGTTGTTCTAGTTTCTGGTGGTCTTGAAGTTCTTTGAAATAGGCTAATAATTCTACTTCTTTTTTCAAAAAAACTTCTTCTTTCTCTGCATCCATCATCTTCTCATGAAGATCCTCATAGTGTTCGATTTCTTCCTGCTTCCAGTCAGTAGCTTTGTCAGAATAGTTTTCCAACATCTTTTGATATTGTGCTTCATATACAACCCTTTTATCTCCTCCCTATGTCAAGTAAGCATACAACTTCTCTTTTCCTGTTTGAGGTGGATGTGGTTCTTTATCATCCTGCACTTTCTTTTGCTCTACTTGAATCTCTTCCTTAGACACGTCTTCTTGCTTCAATTCAAGCTTCTTGGGATCCATTTACCTCTTCTTACTTGGTTGGGCTTCTTCTACTACTACCACCTTCCTCTTAATGCCCGCCTCTTTAACCCCCATAGATTTTGGAGGACTTCCCATGCTAGCCATCATAATTCTGAACATCTGAGCATCTGGAGCCAATTGTAAATTTTCCTCCATCCCAAGTACATGATAGATGATTCTGGTAAAAAACTGGGCTCCATTCATGAACTTCCTTCCTGACAATGCTTTGCTGCTTCTTTAAGCTGCTCATGAATATATGGAGTTACATCCATAACACCAAAGGGCATGGTTTTATCTTTGTTGTTTGGCATGATGAGGGTGACTCGTTTTTGAGATATTGTATACCTAGGCATTCTTGGAAAACATAAGTACTGGAGAAACATCCTTATAGCTATTTCTACATTTTCCTTTCCTTTGAAGTCGATGAATTTGGAGTAACATGCATATGTTGTAGCATTCTTCTTCACAAAGCTGACATCCAACTTGGTTCACATAGTATAGAACTTCAAAGCATTACTGATATGCTCTGGCTTAATGGATATCTACACTTCCTCACCATCCTTATTATTTACTATGCACATGAAATTGGCCTCATTGCCTCTTCCCAATTCTTGTAAACTTGACATTACTTGTGCCACCCTTTCAAAGTCAATAAAAAAAAATGGTTCATCCAACATCCTGTGCAACCCTACTGCCTTCCATTTCTTGTAGGTGGTTGTTGCCCTCTAGAAATTATAGAATTCTTGGCAAAGCATTGTGTATCTATACTACCCCTTTTTTATAGTGAATATATGTTGACAAATAATGCCCAAGGTTCCTTTGAGTTCTTTTGCTATCTTGGCACTCTCAGATAGTTCTTCATCAGCCTTAGATTCTAACTCATGAACTTCCTCTGTAGCTTCACCGTCAAGGAACCAATGCCTCTAGATAAGGACACTCAATTTACTTCCAGCTTAGCAATAGGTAAGTCTTTAGTATTCAACATTCTGTAAATGTAAAAAATAGAAAACACACCCACTCCAACACCATGAATATCTTGATCAAAAGAAAAAGGTTCATGTACGAAAAACCAAATTTCAAGATTCTTCAAGACTCAAATAAGTGATCATTACAGTGGAGAAAGATTTTTTCTTCTAGGTGCGAAAATAACTCAGACAGATTATCATGGAGAAAAAGAAAAAAGAATTTTTTTTTTATATATATAAAAAGGAAAAGAATAGTTTTAAGCAAATAAAATAAATCAAACTAACACTCTACACTATCCAACCCTAGATCTTGCTTTTGTGCTTTTTAGAATTTAATTGGAACCTATCAAGAAAAGAAATAAAAAAGAGTGATAAGATCAATTCATATTTTGACCTTTTCCTCTTTTTTTCATATTTTTGAGTATTTTATATTTTTTTCATTTTTCATTTTTTTCAATATATTTTTTCTGAATTTTTCAATATATTTTCTAGTATTGGTCATATGACCATACATGAGGGTAATTCTTTATGAGTTAATTCTCTTCCCCTCCTACTCTTTTTCCATGAAAAAGAGTTCTGACATGTGCCTAGGTGATCTCTGGTGCCTAGTGAATGCACAACTTTGTAATGTAGCCCTATCCATGCATACTTTAGAGATGCATTCCTCTTCATGCGCAACGATGGGGTCTTAAGCATTGCACTTAAGTAGTTAGTTGTTGTTGAGGTTTTGTCTAGTTCCACTCTTGTGTGCTTCTAATGCTTCTGGTGTCTTGGAAATTATACTGTCTTTTCCAACATGTTATTTTTGTTTTTGCTTCCATACTATTGTTAGTATTCCTAATTTCCCCATTTGCATGTTGCCTTTGGACAAAATGGGCCTGTTTTTCTTTAGGTCTCTGTACCCACTTCCTTTTCTGACTTTGATTGATATGCAAAGGTTTTAGTCTCCATACCAATTGTTCTTTGAATTGTGAAATCATTCTCTCCTTCTGATTCTACTTGTGATGAGAAATATATAATTTCTTGTGTTGGAGTTTGCTTTTTGTCACTGTATTCTGCTGATTTTGTGTCCTCATTAGATTACTACTACCTTCTCTGTTGATTATATCCCTTTTTAATGAAAACTCTTCATTTATAAAGAAAGTAAATTTCTCTAATTCCATTCTATAGGTTTCTTCATTGAGTTCCTACACATCATGACTAACAAACAATATTTTTATTCATTTATTAACCAAATTTAAATGATGTACCATTTTTTCAAAATCAATTGATACCCTGTTATCTTTCATCTAAGTTTTTCCTAAAATCAATTGTTTAGACATTATTTCATTTAGCCATTCCTCACATTCTACTTCCATTTGTTCTTGTTCAATTTGCAATATTATGCTTTGTGTAGAAAGAGTTTGAACTATTTGACCATCTAATGTTTTTATTAGGGTTTTACTTTGTTTTCTTTTTGCCTGGAGTTTTGTCAATAATTCAGTACTTATTAGATTCACCTGAGATCCTGAATCTAATAAAACCGTAACTTTATGTTCTTTCCTTAACAAAAAATCGTGATCCTATGCATGAGATCCAAATTTTGCAAAAAATTCCAAATTCAATACTTACCCCTTCCACCTGAATTCACTATCATTCCTTGGTTGATATACCCATGCATTCAAATTTGTAAATTTGAAAAGAGGTTACCAAATCTAGAAAATCGTGATTCTCTGCTCAAAACCGTGATTTTGGGTTCTTTCAAGAAATCCTATTTCTTTTCACTTTGCATCCAATCACCTCTTCCCTCTTTAGTTTGTACCTACCAACATCAAAGAATTAATCAAAATTTAATTCTCTTAAAGGGAAATCAAAGAAAACACTTTGTTTCTTTTTATGTTTTTCTTTTCAAATTTTTTATGACTTTTACTTGAAGTTTCCTTATGAAAACCATTCCTTACAATCAATACTTGTTACCTTCCATCCATTCCATTGTAAAAAGACATTTGTTTGTATTTTTTAAAAGTTTTTTCTATATTTTTTGGTATTTTGGCCCTAAATAAAGAGAAAACAATTTATCTAGGGCTTCTTTTGGTGACTCAATGATCTTGAAAAGTGAAAATGGATGCTAAATTTGTACCTTGATCAATGAGCAACAAGCCACTCCAAATCCATCAATATTTTTGGCAAATGAAGCAATCAATCTGTACAAAGACAAGCACATTCACTTTTCTTTTAGCAAATGAAGCAATCTTTTCCCAAAACACAAGCACATTTACTTGGAATAAGCAAATGAAGCAATCAATTTGCACAAAGACAAGCACATTCACCTTCCTAAAGGCAAATGAAGCAATCTTTTCCCAAAAGACAATCACATTTACCTTCTTTTCAATGCACACAGGGAAGAAAAAGAATTATACCTTTCCCAAGAGTGTTTCTTACCATCAATAGTGGAAGATCCAACAAGGTCCAAAGCTCCAATGGAAGCTTTGCTTATCTCCCCGGCAACGACACCAAAAGATGTTTGTCATACTTTGGAGTTGTCCTCTCCAATCATCATAGTAAAGGATTAGCATAAACAACACCTTTAATATGTCAATTCGGGAAGTATACTAAGACCACAGCCCCTTCTAGTACCAATGAGATCCAAAAAATTGCAAGAAAAGACCATATTATGTGAGATTTTCTTAAAGAAGAAGTTAAAAACTAGGGCTTAAGATATCTTGAGGTAGGAATAAGTTTCTTTTATGATTCTTGTGCCTAAAGCATGCTATTTTTCATATAGATTCGAAACATGACCTTATAATTGAATATCATTACCTATATCATCATGATGAGACAATTGTGATTCTAACAAAAATGGTATTCTTCACAACTAGCAATAGTTTCTTGCGATTAACCATTCAATATTGTAAAAGACTACCTTGTCACAAGATTCACTCAGTCATAGACATGTCCCACCAACAAAATCCATGAGAAACACAAGGAAAATATTCACATTCAGCCATGAAAACTAAAGAAAAAGGAGAAAACATGATTTTCTGCTAAGAGCTCTCAAATTCTCATTCAACAAGTACAAATGATCAGCATCACTTCCAAATACAAAATTTTGACCTTTATACTTTTTTAAGTGTCTGTGTTCACACTTGAAAATTAGGTCCTTTCAAGTTCTAATCTAAAAATAATTAAGATTGAGAGCTCCAAAAAATCTCTAAAAAATACATAGCATCTAATGGATGAAGAGGAAGACCCTTCCTCATTTTTACATCATTTTGATAATCATATGTACAAAAATTATCTATTTTACAAAAATCCTTTTGTCTTAAAAAAAACATACACACACCCAATTGCATAATTGGATGCATCCACGTGCACGTGGAAGGGCTTGTTCCAATCTAGTTTAGTCAAGATTAGTGCTGAACACAGTCATCTATTAAGCTCATTGAAGGAGTTTTCACATTCTTCGGTCCACTCAAAGTTAGTCAACATGGAGTAGAGGGGCTTCACAATGGTTGCATACATATGAATGAAATGTCGATAATATCCACAATGCCCCATGAAAGCTTGTACCTCCTTGACATTCTTTGGCCTTGGTAGCTCTGCAATAGCTCTAACTTTATCCTCATCTGTGGATATGTCATTCTTTGACACTATGTGTCCTAGAATCTTACCTTGTCTGGCCATAGAAAACATATTTGTGGGTTCAGGTAGACCTGATATTCTCTACATTTGTCAAAGATTTGTCTGAGTTCAAGTATATGTGTTTATCTAATGTTGGAATGAGCACAAAGATCATCAACATAGACTTCCAAGTTTTTCCTCAAGAAATCTTTGAACACATGGCACATCAACCTCTGAAAGGTAGCTGGCACATTGGTGAGCCCAAATGGCATTACCTCGAAAGAAAATATGCCCCATTCTGTAGCAAAAGCCATCTTATGCTGATCTTTTGGAGTAATGGCCACTTGATTATATCTAGAGAGTCCATCAAGGAAGCTATATACCTCCTTGCCTGCCACTCTTTCTGATAGATGCTTAGTGATAGGAAGCGGATAACTATCTCTAACTATGTCTGCGTTAACCTTCTTCAAGTTAATGCAAACTCGTAACTTGTCATTCTTTTTGGGCACCACTACAATGGGGGATACCGACTTAGTGTGCTCAATTTCATAGATAAATTCAGCTTCTACCAAACGATCTATCTCTTCTTTAATCTTAGCTGCATAATTGTCATTATATGTGTATGGCTTCTGCTTAGAGGGTTTGGCTTTTGAGGTCATGAGAACCGTACGTGAGCATATCTCAGGGTCTAGACCTTTTAAGTCTTTGTAATTCCATGCAAAAACATCTCTATATTCTCTTAACTAGGCAATCAACTCTTGTTCCTCGTCCTCATTCAGGACATGTCCTATGTATGTGCATCTTTCTTCTCCTTCTTCTATGGTTACAACAACTTTCTTTGTTGTCTCTTTGTTATCATAGGCTTCTCCTGCTTGGGCTTCTCATTTAGGCATCCTTATCATCAATATCAATGCCTCTTCCCTGTGCATAACCCTTTGCAACAAGCCAAGCCTTATACCTGTCAACTGTTCCATCAGGTTTACGCTTTAGCTTGTATACCCACTTAGTTCCGATGGCATTGCTAGGAAGCAAGTCACATAAAGGCCAGGTACCATTTTTCATGATAGCATCATATTCAGATTGCATTGCAGCCATCTAATGTTTAGAATTTTGTGCTTTATCAAACCAAACAGGTTCATTCTCATCACATAGACTAGAGGCAGCCATAGCATAGCAATTTGATGCAAAGAAGGTACTATGAGAGCTTGAATGAGTACAACATGAAAAAGGTGCATCTAATTTCCAGTCACGCAAAGTGTGCACCAGCCATTTTGGCATAGTTTTTGCCTGTGTAATATCAGCTCTCTCATCGACAAGTGCATCATGTAAATTTGCATAAAAAATGGAATGATCTCCATCATCACATGAAACCCGCAAAGAGTGAGAAGTTGCCTCATTAGGACCAGCACTAGACTGTCCACCTGTAGAAAGAGGAAACAAAGTATCATACATGTTTTTGGAGCTAACAGATGTCTCCTTAGTACATGAAAGTAAGGGCAGAATAGCATCTTCCACAAAAACAACATCACGGCTAACTAGAATGTGTTTACTTTCTGGATGATATGGATGATAGTCTTTGCTTTGAAAAATGTACCCAACAAAAATACATTTTATTGCTTTATCATCTAATTTTTTGTGATATTGTTCAGGCATTAATGCACATAGATGAGCAACAGATGGCTTGCGACCATGCCAAGCCTCATATGGAGTGATGGACTACAACGCTTTAGTGGGACACCTGTTAAGTACATATGCTGCACACATGACAACCTCAAGCCAGAAACTATGTGGTAAAGCCTGACTCTTGACGATACACCTCGCCATCTCCATGAGTGACCTGTTCTTCTGTTCAACAACTCCATCTATTGAGGTTTATACGGCAATGTACACTAATGGTTTATCCCATGTTCAGCCAGAAATGCATTAAAGGCAGATGACATATATTCCCCCCCTCGATCAGAATGGAGGGTTCCCATTTTACATGCTGACAGATTTTCAGCCAAAATAAGAAACTATTTGAAGCACATAAACACTTTGGACTTTGCGTTGAGTGGATATACCCATGCATGCTTGGAAAAATCATCAATGAAAGTCACGAAGTAAAGATAGTTTCCAAAAGAAGGTGTCTGCATATGACCACAGTCATCACTATGTACAAGCTTCAATTTTTGAGTAGCCCGAAATGAACCAACTTTTGGAAAGGAGGAATGTTGCATTTTGCCCAAAATACAGCCTTCACAAACATGTTTTTTGGATGCCTCAAGTTTGGGCAAAGAGGAAACCATTTCAGATTTTAGTAAGCATAGCAAACTGGCAAAATTCAATCGACCAAAGCATGCATGCCAAAGCTTTGCATCTGACATAGCCTGAAAATCATGTACTACACGTGCCGAATCATTTACAGATCTTTCATAGTCTATGAGCTTATACATCCCACAACATAAAATGCCAGAAGCAATAATGAGGTCGCCATTTGACATATCATAAACTGTACATTTGTCATCAACAAATTTCACAACCAAGCATATCTTGTCTAATGTAGACACTGATATTAGATTTTTGTTGATCCCTGTCACAAAAAAAGCATCTGACAAAGTGAAAGAACTACCATCAGCAATAGTCAAAATGATCTTACCAACTCCCATAATAGGATAAGAGGAGTTGTTGGTGCATGTAACAGTATTCCTTGTAAGGGCACGCTCGAGTGAATAGAAGAAACTGTGCTATGAGGTAATATGTTTGGTCGCTCCAATATCAAAGTACCAAACATCTGAGTCTACTGCAGACATGTACTGCTCATGAGAAGATGTGTCAAAACTGCAAACAATAGTAAATGCCCATTCTTCATCTTGCACAAGATTAGCAGATTTTTTGTTTTCGGTGTAAAGGTCTCTGCAACAATCATTCCGGCCTCTTTCTTCTTTGCCTCTTTAGCAGCGAGTTTTGGATAGCTCTTAATGACATGATCATTTGCTTTACAATATTTGCGAAACAATTTTTGCTTTTCTGATTTCTTCTCATCTTTGTCTTCCTTCTTCAGAATGTGCAGCATTTGTAGATTTCTGCTTACTAGTAGAAGAGATCTATTTTCCTTTGCCCTTCTAATTAGCTAGGAAAGCTTGATTTGCAACACCCATAATAGACCTCTTCTACCTAGACTAGTCTTTCTACAACAAAACAGAAACTAACTCTTCAAATGTTAAGGCATTTGGATTGCCTTTCATCATCAAACAAAGAGTAGAAGCAAAACTCTGATATGAGTCATGAAGACCATTCAGAACAGTTTGCACAAGTGAACTGTCAAGAAGGACCATCTGTAGAAATCAATTGTTCCTTCAAATCCTTGATCTTTGTTAGAAAACTATCAATAGAATCACCTTCATTCATGTGCTCACTCTTCAACTATTTTCGGAGGTAAGCAATAGGAGCCTCATTCCTAGCCTGGTACAATGTGGTAAGTGTATCCCAAGCATCCTTAGCTGTTCTTCAAGAACGAATGTGAGGAACAATGGCACGTTTGACAGAAAAAGATATCAATGCACATGCTTGAGAATCTTTGCCATCCCAGTGAATTTTCTCTATAATAGGTGCAACAGAAACAACAACACGAATAGGAATCTGCAGAATATCACCATCTTTTGACACTTTCTGCATCAGCTTCAATACCTTGAGTTGTAATAGTTGTAGGTGTGACAGGACGTTTTTCAACACCTTGCACAATGTTCCACAGTCCTTTTGCAACCAATACATGTCGCATCATATAAGCCCATAATGGGTAGTTGGTACCATCCAACTTATCCTCAACAACCAACATTACCGAATACATCACTGCTTTCAGCCATGGCCGGTAACTAAAATACCTTGATATAGAAAATTGACTGTATCTCAAAAAGTTAAACAAAACTACCCAGAGAAATTCTGCTAAACCTGTAGCAGACTTTGAGACAGTTATATTGGTAAAATAAAACAGGTATATATCTTTGGCACAAAAAGAAAAAATAGCCTGCATAAGCGCTATGATAGAGCATTTGAAGGCCGAAACGAGCTGAGATCATGATTTTGGCACCACATAGCGAAGCCATTTTGATCTCTGAAACACGCTAAGTATGCTCACCAAATTTCGTGCAATTATGAGATTGCAACTAGAGAGGTGTCGACGATGCCCTAGATCAAGCAGCGACTTGCTCTAATACCAAATGTTTGAGTTAGACGTCTATGGAAGCACACAAACAACACAAGGAAGAAGGAGAAGCTTGGAGCACAACACACAAGGTTGAATGTATTACCAATAGATTGTACAAAGATAAGTAGCCTATTAGGGCAATAGGCGTATATACAAGTCAAGGGAAAAAAACCTCCTAAAGAGTGAAAAAACTGCCCCGACGATCCTAGAGTGTTCACACACATCACTACCTAAATATATCGATAGCTCTTTCCCACAATATTGATAGAAACCTTGAATTGTCACTAATTGGGGTTGCACGGGTGCAGTTATAGGGCAATCATGAATGAAGTGATCACCTTAGCATGTATAGCATGGTCCTCTAGGTGCTTGGGGTCTGATCTATCTAGGTTGGGGCTGAGAATTAGGATTTGCGTACATGACATTAGTGCATTCTGGCTTGTTAAAGAAACTATCACTACCAACCATCCTCTATGCATGGATCTATATGATCCATCCACACTAATGGAATTATACTTCTTGAAAACTATAAAGTGAGTATGTGATGTCTATGGAGATAAAATCATCCATCACATACTCTATTGGAAGAATAAATCTTTCATAAAGTATGAAGGATAACTCTCAATCCTAAAGATATATCTACTAAGAGCTCTCCTATGATCTAGTGAGACATGTAATGATGAGTCATTTTCTCCCTTGCCATAGAAGAAGAGTGCTCAAAGGGAATTTTTTTCCATCTTCCCACACCAATAGAAGCTTTTTCATGGTTTCATACCTACACTTAATTGAATGTATATTCCATATATGTGTAATGGAATATGTAGGTGGAATCTAACAAATCCCATGTCCTCAACTCATATAGGTGGACACAAATGAATCCCATATCCTCAAACTAGTTTAGTTTGGTTCTATTCAATATGTAATAGTGGATATCCCTTTCTATTCCAAACTAGTGTGTTCTTAGGTACCAAGATTGAGTCTAAGTACCTTTCTCTAGATCCCAACATACATATATGTATTGGGTACCCCAAATATTCCTCATTGATGGATCTAGGCTCTAAATCATAGAGCTAGTGCCATGACTTTGGCCTTCCTAACCATCACTCAAATCACATTAGCACCTCTTGATGCTCTCATATGAAACCGGTCCCCCTGATCCCATCTAATTGGTTTCCTTAGTAGTGGAGCAAAAATGTTTAACTACTTACTCAAGTGATATGCATGAGTGAAACTAGTCAGTCTTTGGGTATTCCTCATGATACCTCATAATATCCTAATCATATTGTGACACTCTTTTAAAGGTAATTAAACCTTCAATACATGGTAGATGATTATAAATGTATCTCCTATAATCTTGTATGCAACTTCCTAAAACCTATAGCATTGCTTGTTGTTGGTAGCAACCAAAGAGGTCCAGGAGGCTTGTCAAGACAAGGAAGCATGAGAAGCTTGATTCAAAGAGAGTCAAGGTAGAGGGAAGGGCAAGCAAGACCAAGTCGACAAGGAAGCCAATGAAGACCCGATGAACAAGGCCAAGTAATTCTTTTTTCTACTAAAATCAAACCATCATCAATAGTGATTTTCATCACTCCACCACTTTGTACATCCCATTTTGTATACTTCCAACTCCATTTTTTTTTGAAGCAAAGGAATCTTCAAGCTTGAGGATTACTAGCTCTAGGTACATACCAATTTTCATAATTCCATCTACCTCATTTCCTCTCATTGTTTTTTTGAGAGCACGAGAGAGAGAGAGAGATTTTACATATATTCTTTTCTTGTGTTTTGTGAGCTTTCTGGTCGGGGATCCATAGCAGCAGCAACAACAGGTCTAGCAGGTATGGATTCTCTATGCATAGACCCTTAGACAAAGCTCTCTATGTATCATGACAGACAACAAAATTGGTCATTTGGTAAAAAGGAGTGCACCACTAGAGATTGATAGCCCCCACAATAAACCTTGTCCATCACAAATTTTGTCCATCATGACAAACATCAAATGCATGTGAAATTCTATCCATCATGATAGATAGGCCTCATGACAGATAGGGGTAAATTGCCATGTCAGTCAATCACGATAAACAACATCAATTGCGGCAGATATCATCTATCACAATTGATAGAAGCCCATCCTCATAGACAAGTGTCCATCACAAGATGGATAGCTGCCCATCACGATGAACATATCCATCGTTACAAACAGAGTTGTCAATCATGATTGACATGCATAACTGGCCAAAAATTTAGGGTTTCAAATTTTTTGGAAATTTGGGCTAAATTTTGATATTTTTTTAGGCAATTGGAGCTCTTGAACAAGCAAAGTACTAGGTATCATATAAACTGTGCTTGGGGAGCACACTTGCTGGGCATTGGAGTGCTCATTAAGGCACCAAATTTGAGGTTGGAAGGATACTAAACCCACTCAATCAATTCTTTAGCTCAAGCTAAGTGCAATTAGTGGTACTAATTAATTCGGGTTACATTAGGGATGACATAAGTACAAGAAACCCTAATTACTCAAGTTCAGGTGTAGTTAGAATATTGATGCAACAAACTAAAGGGAAAAGAACATAAATTGATTGATCCCACATCAAGTTGTGATAAACACTCAAGTATTCCTAGTGATGCCATTCAACAGATAAGATTGCACAAGAGAAATTTAGAAAGAACAAGTAATTATTAGAAAAGAACATTACAACATGTTTGTACCTAATAAAACTTGAATTAATAGAATAGGCATATGAACCTTAGATTAGGAAGACATCTAGGTTAGGATAGACAAAGCTTTGGATCCTCCAAAGCTACTGTCAATCGCACAGCTAGGTGGTGGGCTCAACATTTGAGTGTTTATCCCTATGTGCTAAGTTTGAGCCTAGTGATTCACAAATGCCATTTAGCATGGAACGACCAATATGTATTTTAGACACGACCTATTTATAGACACCAGAAGGTCCCTATAAGATGCACCTAGAGTATATTAGGACTAAGAGATTTAATATCTACATCTACAAAGCACAGGAGCACATCAAAGAGGTGGACACCCAAGAAGAAGGAGCAAATAGGGAGCTCCAAGAAGTGTATGTCAAATTTTCAGAAGAAATCCCTATAAAAATAGTGATTTTCATCACTAAAAACAATTGTAAATACCATTTTCTATTTTTGTAACTCCATTTTGTTCAAGCCGAGTAGTCCTCGAGCTTGAGGAGTATTAGAAGTATCATCCTACCAATTTTCATAATTTTTAGACTTCATTTGAGCCCTCAAATAAGCCCTGGAACCTAATTTTTATCTAGGCCGGACACTAGGTCTGGATAGGGCCAAAACTAGTAAAAAAACTATAAAAAGAGCTAGAGAGCTCATTTTTGAGGTTGGCTTGTTAGAGAATAGAGCTTTTGTAAGAGAACTCTTTTGCAATCAAAGCTCTCCATTGTTCCTCTCTTTGATCTTACCTTGTGCGTGTGTGTGTGTATGTGTGTGCATGTTTGTGTGCTTTCACTCACGCACTTGTGCCTTCACTTGCTCGTGGTCTTCATACCGGTCCTCACGTCTCCGCGGATTGACAAGTAAAGGAGGTGGTGCTTACACTTGAGCTACACCAAATTTTGGCGCCGTTGCCGAGGAGAGAGCTTCGAGGACGAGCGTTGTGATGGTAAGATCGTAGATTTGCGATGTTGGAAGGTAAAAAAACTATCATTTTTGTTCATTTTCTGATTTTTCTTCTTCATCTTCATCATCATCACCATCTCCATCTTCTTCTTCATAGAAATTTCTTGTTTTTTAGTGCATTTTCACCATTTTCATACCATCTTTCATGCATTATTGTGTGAGGAGGAGTTAGGAAGTGCAAGAGAGAGCAAGAGCTTGTGTTTTTTCATGATTTTCTGCACATACGGAGCTCACCATTGCTCGGCGCTCAGAAATTTGAATTTCCCACCAAAAAACACGATTCTGTGAAAAATTCAAATTTTTTTGAAAATCGCGATTTTCTATTTCCCACCTAAAAGTTTGCTGAAAGAAACACGATTCTATGGTCATTCTCAGAATCGCGATTCTCTGGTGGTGCTCAAAATCGCGATTCTCACAAATCACGATTTTCAGCCAAAAACACGATTGTGATCAAACACGATTCTCTGAGACAAAATCACGATTCTCAAAAACACGATTCTCTGCTGGCGATCGCGATTCTCAAAAACACGATTCTCTGCTGACAATCGCGATTCTCAAAAACACGATTCTCTGCTGACAATCGTGATTCTCAAAAAACACGATTTTCTATTGGCAATCACGATTCTCTAAAAACACGATTCTCTAAAAACACGTTTCTCTGTTGGTGATCGCGATTCTCTTGAGATTCACAGGATCGGGATTCTCTAATTTCACAACATCGCGATTCGCTGATTTCATAGCATCGCAATTCTCTTGAGATTCACAAAATCGCGATTCTCTTGAGATCCACAAAATCGCGATTCTCTTGAGATTCATAGCATCGCGTTTCTCTTGAGATTCACAAAATCGCGATTCTCTTGGTTTCACAGGATCGTGAATCGCGATTCTCTTGGTTTCACAGCATCGTGATTCTCTTGGTTTCACAGGATCGCGATTCTCTTGGTTTCACAGCATCGCGATTCTCTGATTTCTCAACATTGGGATTCTCTGATTTCATAGCATCACGATTCTCTTGGGATTCACAACATCAGGATTCTCTTGAGATTCACGGCATCACAATTCTCTTGAGATTCATGGCATCGTGATTCTCTGACAAAATCGTGATTTTTCCATAAGACCCTGTTTGCCTGTTTTGACCCCCAGGAGCCTGATTTGACATAACTTTTTCATCCAAAGTCCATTTTTTGAGCTCTATAGCTCGTTGGAAAGCTCGTTTTGAATCCTCAAGTGGGACTAGGAAACCAAGAGGGCTCCAAGGGATTTTGAGCAATACAAAGGGGAATTTTGGGACTAGAAGACAAAGCTTATGAACTTGAGATCTGGTAGACACCTAGGCAAGGATAGACAAAGCATTAGATCTTCTCAATCTAGTGTCAACCATACAGCTAAGTCTTGGGCACAACAACTAAGTGGTTGTCCTTACGTACTAAACTCTGACACAAGTGCCTCAGAAATGTCTTTTAGCATGGGGAAACTTGCAGGTGGCTCAAGAACTGCCCATCTACAAACACTAGAAGGTCCCTATAAGACACAATTGGAATATATTCGGACCAACCGATTAGCTGCTCGCATCTATGAGGATGGCCTGAGGCGATCAGTGGTTCAACTCAAAAATCCAGATCAACCCTTTGGACTTGAACACCCGGTGGTCAAGTTCGAAGAGGGTTCATACATTGATAAGGAAGGAACCATGTATATGGTCACCAACCTACCAGATAGGACCGATGAGTTTGGAAATGTCATTCATGAGAATGAGATAGGAGACCTAGAACAAGGAAATGTAGGACCAGGACTCCAGACTCCTAGAGGCAAGTCAATTTTGACCAGAGTGATCACTCCAGATTGGATCCCTCAAGACAACAAAAGCATAGAACTATTCTTGAATAGAGAAACAGAGGAAGCCTTTTGGAGATTCAAGGCAGATCAACCTAGCCAACTGGGCATAGTCATCATCTATGAATTCAAAGATCCTGAGATACCAGGTAAAATTGTCTACCTGGATAACATATCAGAGAAGATATTCTTGGTAACAGAACATGATAGACATGCATATACTTGGAAGAGTGAATTGATTTTCCCTCCACCAAGATCCAATGTTTCCCATGGCCTCCAAGGAGTAGGATCATCCCAAGCTCATGAAGCCCAGAGAGAAAGAAATAGAGAGAGACCTGAGGTAAGTTTCGCACACATTGTGGGCAGAAATAGACCAGGATTTGAAAATGAAAGACTTGGAAGAGAGAGACATCAAGCACATAGGCAACAAAGAGATGAGCATGATTTTCCATTGCCTAGACCCCGAGAGTACCCAAGAACCCTTAGACCCACTCAAGTGATCAAGGCAATGAAGAATTATTTTGACGGGACAGGAGATCCTTATGATCATGTGGCCGAGTTCAAATAAGTGTTAAGAGCTGAACAAGTTGAGGATTTGTTCACCCAGTACGAGGCATTTGGTTTGACTCTTAGGGGTACTACCTTAGCTTGGTTTCAACCATTGAGTAGTCGCAACTATCGCGATATAGGTCAGCTGCTAGACGAATTCATCATAGAATTTTCCAAGAGTGGTATCACACATAAAACATCATCTTTGATCCACAGTTTCAAGCAGACTCCCCAAGAAACAGTGCGACTAGCAGGTAGAAGGTTCAGGTAGTACTTAGAAAGATGCCCTGCTCCAGAGTTACCCACACGAGCCAAACAAGTGGCTTTGTTCTTAGATGGGTTACTGAGCACAAAGTTAAGATCATATGTGTACTTGAAAGAGCCTAGATCCATAGAAGAGTGTGTGCGAACATACATTGACATAGAAGATAACTTGGGTGAGGAGTTAGGATTGTCCAAACTCTATAAGGATTCTGATAGTTCTACTAGTCATACTTCGAAAATCTCCGCAGAAATAGATGAGATAGCTGAGCAAGTTGCCAAAAAGCTAGGAGTCCAAAATAGACAAACACAAAGAGTCACCTCATTGAACCGATGCTATACCTGCGGAGGGGACCACATGGCTAACGTATTCCCAATGCAAAACCAAAACATTAGATAAAGGAATGATCCATATTGTACTATTGAGAGAAAATACACGAACCACACGGCTCAAGATTGTCCGTACAATAGGCAGGCTGTTAGACAAACTTATCAGCAACCTTACCAACAAGGTAGGTATCAGAACCAATACCAAGAGCCATATTATCGACCACAACAGCAATATCAGGCACAATATAGGCCACAACCAGTCTTGGGAAACCAACCACCAGCTCCTTCCAACATGATTCCAGTCAAGTATGCTATGGGAGAGGAAAATCCAAATAGAGCATTGGTGCCACTGACCCCATTGATACCAGATAATGACTCTCATGCTCATAGTTAAGACTACTCCCATGAAGGTAGTCCACATGCTTATTACACTAAGTCGCCTGAGCATAGTGAGATTTACTCGTATCAATATAAGGCACCACCTATGGAGCAAAATTGGGAGCCAGAATACTCCGATGTCATGTACACGAATCCTAACCCTAGGCCCCAATTGAGACAAATGAGTCCACAAGCCCCTAGAGGATCTTGTTTCAGATGTCAAGGTGACCATTTCATTCGTGACTGTCCTCACCCACCATCTCCGAGTCAAGGTCAGACTATCACAATACAAGATTTTTGTCCTGAATGTGGCAAAGACCATCTTCCCAGAGATTGTCCAAGAAACCCCTCCAGTGCACCCAAGATTACACCCATTAATGTGGTAGGCTTAGTGGCGGATTCAAGTGCCAGTAGTAGTAGTAATGTGGCACCTGTACATTCAGTTACTAGGGCACAAGCATTAAAACAATATAAACCAGCAGAACAATCGAAGTCGAGTGAATCAGGAGAGCCTCGTAAGAGGAAAACAAGAACATGGAAAGATACAAGAGAGAAGGCCAATTGCAAGTGGAATAAAAAGTTATCGGAATTAGAAGAAAGCTTGAAAGACACAAAAACAAAAATAGAAGACATTGCATCTCAAAACCCCTCCCATGCCGAAATTCCATTCACTCCATCGCATCCCACCCCACCACCCATTGTAAATAGGCCGCAACCAGGGTCTGTTCTTGCAGATCCAACCCTAGAAGGCTTGGACATGATGTTCAAGGCCTATCAGGCTCGGCTTCAAGAAGGGCCTATAGCTACAAACCTAGACAAGAGTTACCCTAGAGCGGACTTAGAGATTGAACGGATGAAAATGTGCAGGAAAATGGTAGAACAAGCTCAAGCTATACTTGAGACTCGTCAAAAGTTCAATCAGACAAACTCTGTCAAATCGGATTTGCACTTCCAGGGCTTACTAGAAAGATTAGAGCAGGTGATAAACAAACCACAAGATTCTTTACCTCCACAGGCTCAACCAGTTATTGAGAGAGGAAGCTCACCATCGACGGGAGCTTATGTTCCTAATTCCACGGATGCTGGAATACCTCCTTCAATTCAACAGTACTCTCAAGAGTTCTTGCGGGAAATACAAGAAGAGAAATGGGCGAAGGAGAAGAGTAATTTCCTCCTATTCGTGAGATTGATGATCTTTATGATCAATTTCCCCAAGACATTCCATCTATTTATGGAGATGAAGTAGAACAACAAGAAGACGAAAGATTAGATTTTGAATCTAATACCTTAGAAGAACTGCCTCAATTTCCAGGCCCATGGGAATCTGAATCTCTTCAGATCAGAGCTCCCACAATACTGGTCAGACATGAAGACTCAGTGGTCCCAAGGAACACTGATGTCGTGAAGAACGCTAAGGTTCAGTGTCATCTCATTGTAGAAGGGTTGCTAAAAGCAAAACCAAAGCTATGGAATCATGTGAAGGATCAGGTCCCAGAACTTGATTCCAATATGCCAAAAATAGGCTCTAAGAAAAAAGTTCCAAAGATACCTCTCGATAAAATAGGAGACATGTGTGAGGGTGAAGAAGATAATACTTATCTTCCAATCACCTACCAAGGTTACACAACCAAAGCATCATAGATTCAGGTGCTGGGTGAGAGAAGAAGCACAGGCAGAGGCTAGAGAGCGTATTAGGTGAAATAAGTTAAGGCGACTAGGCCTAGATGTCAACTCAAAAGCCCCAAAATATCACACGGATATGTGCCAAAAATCGGGCATTACTACTTCTCAAGTCATTGACCGATGTCCCTTTGTGAACATAGAGATAGGACAAGGAAAGGGTGCCAGAACTGTGAAAGCATTCATTGACTCAGGTGCAGCAAGTAGTGCAGTTAGACTGTCCTACTACCAAGACTTGCAGTTGAACATCAATCCCATAGAAGATTATCTCATAGGATTGGGAGGTGTGGAAACCCCTTGTTTGGGCGAGGTGGAACTTCCCATCTACCTTCAAGATGTTCCAATGAAAGTCAAAGTGCTAGTGTGTCAAGATGAGAACCTTACAGAACCACTTGTCTTGGGTCAAGATTGGATCTATGACCATGCAGTTAACTTAAACCTAAGAAGTCAAATTCTTCAAGTTTGGGTACAGGAATAATGCATTACATTAGAATTAGAGAACTCCATGCTCACAAATCCAGATGTCCCACATTCTCTTAGTTCTTCTAAGACTAATCATGTGGAAGAAGATGTTACATGTGTCGAAAGCTCTATGATCCAGAAGGACTCAATCATGGAAGGAGAGTCGCAAAGGCAAGCAAACCCTCCTTCTTTTTTTAAGAGTAAAGCATCCATAGTAGTTCAACCTCAGAAGCAAGCACAACAATTCAAGACAACTGCTATAGCAAATAGAAAGACACCCTTCGAGAAAAAAGCAGTTCCGAGCATGAAGCAGATCTGGGTACGCAAAGGAGAGCAACCACCAGCCTTGCCCCCACAAATCCCATCCAGGTAAGCCAACCAGTCCAGAAGACGAAGGAAGAAGCTTGGACAAGCTCAACCACAAGGTATCCAACAAGTTTGGGTGCCTAAGAAATTAGCTGCAACTCAACAAGGGCAATTAGAGATGTGGGTACCTAAGAAGCTCTTACATCCACAACAACCTATGTTCTCCCACATGCGAAAGGTCTCAACAAAGAAGCCACAAAGAGAAAAGGGTAAGAACTGCATATAGAGATTGAAAGAAGATCAAATCACCTCTTCAACCATAGTAGGAAGATGTGTAAAAAGGGTCTGGGTTTGGAAGCCAAAAGTACAAGTAGCCTCCACCGAACCAACGCGCCAATCACACTCGATACCACAGTTTAGAAAGCACCCAAAGAGGAAGACGCCTGAAGTGATCTCTATAGTGCCAAATGCTGTTCTAAAATGTACTCCAATAAGAAGGATTACATGAGTTCGAGACTCAATGGATACCTTCACCAAGGTCGGCATCAACCTCCGCAAATAACATCGAAAGCCTCGACGAGCGACAACCATGTGCTCCTTGCACAACCTTGTCTTTTGCACCATTCAGGTCATGCATTTCCAAAGTATGCATTAATATAGGGCCACATTGCATGGCCGTGCATAGACACAATTAAGAGTCCCATGCACGAGAGCACATTTGAAGGGTAGCGATTCAACATGTAGTTTGCACACATGACCACTTCCATCCAAAACAAGAAGGTGCTTTCCTTTAACCATACATCCTGCCATTTCAAGGAGTGCTCTACTTTTATGCTTTGCAACACCATTTTGCTTACGTGTATATGGTATCATACATTGGTATAAAATTACTCTTTCATGAAGAAAATCATTAAACTTATGTGACTTGTATTCACCGCCAAGATCTATGTGTAGAGTCAAGAGCTTGGTTCCAGAATAAATTTTAGCCATAGCTAAAAATGTTTTGAAGCAAGAAAATACCTCATTCTTTGCTTTCATAGGTATAAAATTACTCTTTCATGAAGAAAATCATTAAACTTATGTGACTTGTATTCACCGCCAAGATCTATGTGTAGAGTCAAGAGCTTGGTTCCAGAATAAATTTTAGCCACAGCTAAAAATGCTTTGAAGCAAGAAAATACCTCATTCTTTGTGTGGCGACTGTTAGAATATGTTTTTTGAAGACAAAAGGATTTTGTAAAATAGATGATTTTTGTTAGAATATGTTTTTTGAAGACAAAAGGATTTTGTAAAATAGATAATTTTTGTATATAAAATAATCAGAATGATGTAAAAATGAGGAGGAGTCTTCCTCATGATCCATTAGATGCTATGTATTTTTTAGAGATTTTTTGGAGCTCTCAATCTTAATTATTTTTAGATTAGAAGAAAGGACCTAATTTCAAGTGGAAACATGGTCAATTGAAAAAGTATAAAGGTCAAAATTTTGTATTGAGAAGGGATGCTGATCATTTGTACTTGCTAAATGTGAGTTTGAGAGCTCTTAGCAAAAAAATATGTTTTCTCCCTTTTCTCTAGTTTACATGGCTTAATGTGAATGTTTTCCTTGTGTTTCTCATGGATTTTGTTGGTGACACCTGTGTATTATTGAGTGAATCTTATGAGGAGGAGAGTCTTTTACAATACTGAATGATTATTTGTGGAAGATTACTACTGAATGTGAAGAATACCACTTCTATCATAATCACAATTATCTCCTCATGATCATTCATGTAATGAAATTTAATTCTAAGTTCATGTCTGGAATCTATATGAAAATTAGCATGCTTTAGGTACAAGAATCATAAAAAATACTTATTCCTACCTCATGATATCTCAAACCCTAGTTTTGGTTTATATATTTAGGTAGTGATGTGTGTGAACACTCTAGGACCGCCAGGGCACTTTTTTCCCTCTTTAGGAGGTTTTTTCCCCGGCTTGTATATACGCCTATTGCCCTAATGGGCTACTTATCTTTGTACATTCTCTAGTAATACATTCATTATTGTGTGTTTGTGCTCCAAGCTTCTTCTTCTTCCTTGTGTTGTTTGCGTGCTTCCGTAGACGTCTATCTCCAACAATTGGTATCAGAGCAGGTCGTCGCTTCATCTAGGGTGTTGTCGACACTCCTCTGTTTGCAGTCTCAGATTCACATGAAATTTGGTGAGCATACTCAAGGTGTTTTAGAGATCAAAATCGCTTCGCTCTGTGGTGCCGAAATCACGATCTGAGCTCGTTTCGGCCTCTGAACGCACTATCGCAGTGGTTCTGCAGGCTAGTGTTTCGTCTTTTTGTGCCAAAGGTATATACCAGTTTTTGTTCGCCAGTATAAGCGTCTCGAAGTTTGCTAGAGGTCTAGCAGATTTCATCTCGGCAGTTCTGTTCAACTTTTTGAGATACAGTCAATTTTCTGCATCAAGGTATTTTAGTCACCGGCCATGGCTGAAAGCAATGATGTATTCCGTATGTTGGTTGTTGAGGATAAGTTGGATGGTACCAACTACCCATTATGGGCTTATATGATGCAACATGTTTTGGTTGCAAAAGGATTGTGGAACATTATGCAGGGTATTGAAAGACGTCCTGTTACACCTGTAATGACACGTACTGCAAATACAGGTGCTGGAGCTGATGAAGATGGTGTCGAAGATGATATTTCGTAGATTCCTGCTCGTGTTGTTGTTTCTGTTGCACCTACTGCAGAGCAAATTTGTTGGGATGGCAGAGATGCCCAGGCACATGCATTGATAGCTTTGTCTATCAAACGTGCCATTATTCCTCATATTCGCTCTTGCGGAACAGCTAGGGATGCTTGGGATACACTTACCACATTGTACCAAGCTAGGAATGAGGCTCGTGTTGCTTACCTCCGAAAACTGTTGGAGAATGAGCACATGAATGAAGGTGATTCTATGGACAGTTTCCTAACGAAGATCAAAGATTTGAAGGAACAGTTGATTTCGGCTGATAAGGTTATACCAGATAGCTCACTTGTGCAGACCGTTCTGAATGGTCTTCTTGATTCATATCAGAGTTTTGCTTATACTCTTCGGTTGATGATGAAAGGCAATCCGAATGCCTTATCATTTGAGGAGTTAGTCTCTGTTCTGTTGCAGGAAGATCAGTCCAGGCAGAATAGGTCCATTATGCGTGTTGCAGATCAAGCTTTCCTGACTAGTGAGAAGGGCAAAGGAAAATGGGCTCTTCTATTTAGTAAGCAGAAATCTGCTAATTCTGCATATTCAAAGAAGGAAGATAAAGATGAGAAGAAATAAAAAAAGCAGAAATTGTTTTGTAAGTACTGTAAAGGAAATGTTCATATCATAAAGAACTGTCCAAAACTGGCTGCTAAAGAGGCAAAGAAGAAAGGCTGGAATGGTTGTTGCAGAGGCCTCTACAACAAAAATAGAGTCTGCAAACCTTGTGCAGGAAGAAGAATGGGCATTTACTACTGTCTGCAGTTTTGACCCATCGTCTCATGAGCAGTGCATGTCTGTAGTAGACTCAGATGTTTGGTATTTTGACACTGGAGCGACCAAAAATATTACCTCGCAGAGTAGTTTCTTCTCTTCACTCGAGCCTGCCCCTACAGGGAATACTGTTACATGCGCCAACAACTCCTCTTATCCTGTTATGGGAGTTGGTAAGATCATTTTGACTACTACTGATGGTAGTTCTTTCACTTTGTCAGATGCTTTATTTTTGCCAGGGATCAAAAAGAACCTGTTATCAGTTTCTGCATTAGCCAAGATTGGCTTGGTTGTGAAATTTGTTGATGACAGGTGTACAGTTCATGACCTGTCAAATGGCGATGTGATTATTGCTTCTGGCATTTTATGTCGTGGGCTGTATAAGCTCATAGACTATAAAAGATCTGAAAATGATTTGGCATGTGCAGTAAATGATTCTCAGGCTATGCCAGATGCAAAGCTTTGGCATGCATGCTTTGGTCATCTGAATTTCGCTAGTTTGCTACGCCTGCAGAAATCTGAAATGGTGTCTTCTTTGCCCAAACTTGAGGCACCTGGAAAACATGTTTGTGAAGGCTGTATTTTGGGCAAAATGCAGTGTTCCTCCTTTCCAAAAGATGGTTCATGTTGAGCCCATAAAAGTCATGTTGGTCAAAGTCAACTGCAGCCAAAGTCAATAGGTCAAAGTCAACAGGTCAAAGTCAACAAGGTCAAGGTCAAAGTCAACAGGTGCAAAGTCAAAGTGCGTAAGTGCAGGTGTCAAAGTGCACAGGTAGTGCACAATGAATTGTCCACAAAGGGTAAATTGGAGAAAATAGGTTGCAGGTTGCAGAGGTACTTTCTCTAATTTCCCTAAGGTTCAAAGTGTGTTTTAAAGTGTTTTGGAAGGTTCAGGTGAACCCCCCTTATGTGCAAAAGTGAAGAATTAAAAGGAAATGTGAAGGCATGTGAAGCGGCAAAGTGTACGCACAGGTGAAAGTATGGCCCCCCATTAAAATTTTTGGTTTTAGACTAAAGTCACTACAGGACAAAATAGTGAGTAGTTGGCTGCCACTTGTGAGAGCAATCTTGGGACATCAAAGTGAGCACCAAGATTCACTTGCAGTTAGGAGCGTACGTGATCGACACACTCAAATCAAGGCAAGGGCCATTCTTGGACCAAGGTTAGAGTAAGCAAGAGAGCATAGGCTAAGTGGAGCAAGAGAGAGAAGTGCAAGGGTCACCAGAGTACGTCGCACAGAAGTGAAAGTGCAAGGTGCATAGAGGGTGACCAAGGATTTTGGTGCAGAGAAGTGCTAAGCTATAGTTCCCCCAAGTATCTCAAGGTCCTTTGGCAGTGTACGCTTGCCGACAGCAGGTATTCACTCCTCCCCCTTTGTGGAAGCTTGGTGCAAGGTGTGCACAAGGAGAAGCTTGAAGCAGGTGGAGGTTTGTTGCAGAGGAGGTCGGCAGCAAGAGGACATTGGGATATTGGATATTTTGTAATTGGGCACTCTACGGGATTGTGCACAGAGGTATTGGTGTATCTTGTATTTCAAACATTGTACTTTTCTTACTGTAATCAAACGGCAGAGACTTCCAAGGTGTATTTTCTCTTTTGGTCCTTCCATTTTCTCCTACAAACCCTCAAACTCCTTCTTGTCAAAGAATCCCCCAACAAATTTGGCACGCACGGTGGGACTTCCAAGGAGCTTTGAGCATAGGAGGCTATATATTGCCATTGGAGGACAATATTCCAGTGTCGACAACATTACTCCAGTGGGCCAAAAGGTGCATACTTTTATCAAGTGTCTCATTTTAAGTGGACTATGCATAGCTCATGACCGCGACCCGGTCACAAACCTTGAGAATCAAGTGCAAGCAGACAAGAAGAAAGACGAACAGAAGATCATCGAGTCCACTTTCATCGACTTCATCGGTAGGAAGCATGGCAGGACAGGTGGACCTAGAAATCTTGCTCTCCAGATTAAACATAAAATTTCCCTCCTTCAGGGGTTTAGCCCAGGAGGACCCAGATGAGCACATTCGACGATTTCTTGCATTATGTAAGACTAGGGGGCTAATGGGTAGGGAAGATGCTTTCTTGATACTCTTCCCAGCCACATTGGAAGGACTGGCAGACAAGTGGTTCAGCCAGTTTGCTGAAAACCACTTTACCACTTGGGATTTGATGAAGGATGCTTTTAGAAATCAATTCCAGCAGGGGAACACAGCAGAGATTATCATAAAAGAGCTAGAGAACTTGAGATTGGGTCCAGGAGAAAAGTTCCCAGAATTTGTGACCAGAGCCAAAGCACTAATGGCCAAACTACCAGATCCACCCCATGATTTTTTTGTCAAGAAATGGTTAGCCAAGCCCCTACCAGTAGCCACTCAATGCAAAATAAAGGAATTAGTATTACCTACAGCCTCCATAGAGGAGTTCATCACCACGGCTACAAGACTGGAGCAAATAAGGCACCAATATGGGACAACTTCTTCACCACCAACATATGGTACAGAGATGGAGGATCCAGTGACCCAGCTGAGGAGGGAGTTGGAGGGCTTAAAGAGAAATAAGCCCTACAAAGAGGAGGAGACTGCTGTGGCTCAATTGAGAAGGGAGATTGAAGCACTCAAGCTCCAAAAGGAAGAGGAAGCCCAGGCAGAGGAATTAGCTCAGCTGCGACAGGAGTTGCAGGAGCTCAAAGGAGGAGGCATCAAGAGTGGTCTTTGGTGTTCCATGTGCAGCAAACAAGGGCATATAGTAAGTGAGTGCCCTCTGTTAAGTGTAACTTGCCAATTATGCAGGAAGGTTGGCCATGAGGCCCATGAATGCCAATCAAGGGGAATGCCTGCAACGACATACTGGACCCAAGGAGGACCCCCAACAACCACAAATGTGATGGCTGCACAAAATCAAGGTAACAACTATAACCCTAGACAGAGGAATAATTTTGGAAATGGGCCTAGGAGGCCAATAATCTGTTTTAGGTGTGGAGAATGTGGGCACTACCAAAGTAGGTGCACCCTACCAGAGAATGCACCTCCTTGCAGGAACTGCCCTGAGGCCAGAGACCATTATACATATGGTTGTCCTAAGAATCAAGCCTCTTCATCAGGGCCCCATATCCAAATGATTTCTGTGCAGGAAGAAGAAATGGCAAATCAAGTTAAGGTGCCATCACCATCTACCAGGGTGGTGCAGTTAGAGGAAATTGACTCTTTTACTGTGCAGACAAGAAGCAAGGGGAAGGCTCCAGTGGACATGGGTCAAGAATCATTGATTAATGGATTAAACAGAGACAAAGGTGTGTCCGAAGACCTAGCCACCACAAGTGCAGACACAAGGCAAAAGGAAAATTGCACAGGTACCAGTGATGCCATTGGACATGCATTCAGCAGGGCTCATGAGGAGTTGGATAAGTCAAATGGAGCCCAAGCTCTTAAGGAATCAGAAGCCTCCAGACTGCTCAAGTCCATGAAAAAGGAGGTTAGTATTTTTGATTTAATAAAGATGGATGGGAAGTTCAGGTCAGAACTCTTGCAGATAATTGATGAAGCTTCCACTACAAGTTTGGTGGCAAAGACTGCTGTTGTACATGAAGGAAAAATTGTAAGGGAAGCACCCCTTACAGATTATAAAAGTCCTCGGCTGACAGTATCTATCAAGGGTCATGAATTTAAAGGAGTTATTGTGGATGGTGGTTCTGGCATTAACTTGATGCCTGAACATACAATGAAAAGAATTGGACTCCACCCTTCAAGGCCTGCAAATTTCACTGTCACTTTGGCAGATCAGAGCAAAGTAAGGCCCTTGGGAGTAATCCCAAAAGTTCCACTTGAAGTACAAGGTAATTTATTCATCCTGGATTTTGTGGTTTTAAGATTACCCCAGGTTGAAGGAGGATTTCCTCTCTTAATTGGACGACCATGGCTGAGGCACGCAAGTGTCATTCATGATTGGGGCAAGGATACTATGTGGGTACAAAAGAAAGGGCAGGAGCTGACACAGATTCATTTAGAAGAGGGCCCAGATAATCAAGGAAACACTAGCATGATGCAAGCAGTTGGCATTTGCATGGAAACAGAATCGGAGGATCAACCCCAAATAGATTTTGAGGAAGAAGAGGATATTCTAAATTGGCTCCAAGCAGGCAACTCTTCCTCTTGTTTTGGAATTTTTCTTAATAATTGTTGTACAATTGAAGGTTATGATGAAGATAAGGAAAAAGTCCAGGTTGATGGATTGGGAGAGCCCATTACAAACCACAGAAGGGGCAGGAAGACAACCCTCAAATGCATTTTTGAGGAGGATATGACTACTACAGAAAATGAAGTTAATAAAGCTAAAGGCAAGGTAAAAGATTCTAGTGAAGAGTGTTCTTTTCCAATTCAAGAACTACCTGCAGGATGGATGCAGGATAAGGAAGAACATATTGAAATCCAAAACACCCCTGCTTATGAAGCAATGCAAGAAAAGCTAGAAGACAAAGACAAGGAAGGAGAGGAGAAGGAGGATACTCTGGTAGAGAGAAATCCTGTCCAAGAAATACAATTAGGCAATCAAGACAATGATCGGCCAGTTTTGGTGGCCACTTGGTTGTGGAGCCACCCAGGGCTCCTTGAAAAGGTAAAATCATTCTTGACCAAATATATAGATGTTTTTGCTTGGCATTATAAAGACTTAGAAGGAGTGCCTGCAACTTATGGAGAGCATAGAATCCCTCTGGTTGATGGATCAAAACCTATAAGAGGGAAGAGTTATAGACTTAACCCAAAATATGCTGAAGCTGTCTATGTGGAAATCCAGAAGATGGAGGATGCAGGAATCATCATTCCTGTAGAACACTCAGAGTGGCTCTCCCCTATGGTTATAGTACCAAAGAAGAATACTAATAAAATCAGAATTTGTGTTGATTTTAGAGCACTCAATAAGGTGACCATTCCAAATGGTTTCCCAATGCCTTTTGCAGAACAGGTCATTGAAGAAGTAGCTGGGCATGCCTTATATAGCTTTATGGATGGATTCAGTGGCTATAATCAAATATCAATACACCCAGAGGATCGAGAAAAGACTGCTTTTATCACACCTTGGGGAACATATGTGTATGTAAAAATGCCATTTGGGCTCAGAAATGCCCCAGCCACCTTTAACAGAACGGTCAATCTCATCTTTGGCCCCCTATTGCTGGAATCACTTAGAATCTTCATGGATGACTTCTCTTCGTTTTCAGGATCTCACAAAGAAACTCCTCTAGATTGTTTGGACCACCATCTGAGGCAGCTGCATAATGTTTTCAAAAGATGCAGAGAAACTAAGTTAAAGCTCAATCCAAACAAATGTCATTTTCTTGTGACAGAAGGAACTCTCTTAGGACATGTGGTGTCAGCTAAAGGTATGGCCCCGGATCCTGACAAAATCATTTCTATCTTAAAGTTGCCTAAACCTAAATCCCCTAAAGAGATCCAGAGTTATTTGGGGCATACTGGATACCATAGAAGGTTTATTAAAATGTATGCAGAGATAGCTAGACCTCTGGCTAGACTTACAGGTAAGGAAGTACCTTTTAAATGGGAAGAAGAGGAAGAAAAAGCATATCAAACATTGCGGTCCAGGTTAGTGTCTGCTCCTATTTTGATCACACCTGAATGGTCAAGAATCTTTCATATACATGTAGATGCCAGTGCCTATGCAGTGGGGGCAGTTTTGACACAACCTAGTGAAGAATTTAAGATGGACAGACCAATTCAGTATGCTAGTAGAATTTTGACTAAGGCTGAAAGGAATTACAGCACCACTGAAAGGGAAGCCTTAGCAATGGTTTTTGCGGTCCAAAAATTTCGTCATTACTTGTTGGGAGTAAAATTCGTTATTATAACTGACCACCAACCTCTCAAGTACTTGCTCAACAAACCACAAGCCACTGGTAGAATATGGAGGTGGTTATTGTTATTCCAAGAGTTCGATTTTTCTGTGGTCCACAGACCAGGTAAAGAGAATGTTATGGCGGATCACCTTTCCAGAATCAACATGATGGAGCAAGTTAGTGGAATCAATGATGATTTTCCAGATGCTCATCTGTTTGCTGTCCAGGCTCAAGGTTGGTATTATGATATCAAGAATTTCATTAAAACAGGGATGTATCCAGAAAAGGCTAGTGCTGTGCAAAGGAAGAGATTGCTACTCAAGAGCAGACCATACACCTTCCTTGAAGATAAATTATATAGAGAGGGAAAGGATGACAGACTTAGGAAGTGCTTGGAGGAAGAAGAAGTGAGGAAAGTCCTTCACTCTGCACATGAAGGACCAGGTGGTGGGCACCTTCCAGGGCATATTATGAGTCAGAGGATATTAGATGCTGGTCTATGGTGGCCTACACTATTTAAGGATGCAGATGAATGGGGAAAGGCATGTGACGTTTGCCAGAGGTGTGGACCTAAGCCCACAACGCAGAGACATAAACCCTTGATTGTTTCCACTTCCTGGCAACCATTTGAAAAGTGGGGGCTGGATTTTGTAGGGCCCATCTATCCTCCGACAATTCCAAAAAGAGAGAATTATCTCTTGATAGCTACCGATTATGCGACCAAGTGGGCTGAAGCTATTGCTTCCCCCGACTGCACTGCCCAAACTGTTGCCGATTTCATTTATAGTAACATCATTTGCAGGTTTGGATGCCCATTTGAAATTTGTACAGATCAAGGTACACATTTTGTCAATAAGGTCCTGCAGGAAATTTTTAACAGGTATAGAATTCTACATAGGACTTCTTGTGCTTACTATCCAAGAGCCAATGGACAGGCTGAATCGACAAATAAAGTTTTGATCTCAATGTTAAGGAAGGAATGTATGTTACAACCCACTTCCTGGGGCATTGCTTATCAAGGTACCCTATGGGCATACAGGTTAGCTTACAAAGAGGCCACAGGATATTCTCCATTTCAACTAGTTTATGGAATATTGCCCATTGAGCCCTTTGAATTTTTACATGGCTCACCTAAGATAGCATACATGCAGGGCAAAAAAGACTGTGATGTCTCTCAGAGAATAGGGGCACTACATAAAGTGGAGGAGATTCGTCTCCTAGCAACAAAACAATTGATCGAGACTCAGATGAAGAGGAAAGAGGCACATGATCGACACCTGTGGAACAACAACATTGAAGCAGGCATGTTGGTTCTTCTCCATAGACCTAACCTTCATACACAACTGAGAGGAAAATGGCTTCCAAATTGGGAAGGACCTTATAGAGTCAAAACAATGCTAAACATGGGTGCTGTGGAGTTAGAGACGCTGAAAGGAGAGGCCTTGCCACTGGTCAACATTTCAAGGCTGAAGGCCTATCATCAACACACTTAAAGACGTATGGATCACCTGGAACTGCCAAATATGTCCAGGTTGTACATAACTTTCTCATCATATTTTGCTCAGTTTTAGTAGTTTTCCTTATCAATTTCATCTTTGTTATTGGTGTTTTTAGAAAACCTAGAAGATATTTCAAAACCACTGCCAAGCAAGCTCTTTTTTGGAAATTTTCTAGCAATTTTAGCATTTTTCTAGCAATTTTTATCCCTTTCCGATGTCTTTTTATTGCCCAATTTGAGGAATAAATGGAGGGTCTCTGTGGTTTGATGAAGGATTTTAGGCTCAACATGTAGAAAATTTCATCAAAATTTTTTCAGAATTTTTTTAGAATTTTTTGGCCAATTTTTGGCATTTTTTTCAGATTTTTCCTTGATTTTTCTCTAAATTGGGCTATTTATAAAATAAATAAATAAATATATATAAAAAAAAATTATAAAAAAAAAAAAAAAAGAGCCCCCCCCCCCCCCCCCCCCCCTCCCCCCCCCCCTCCCCCCCCCCCCTTTCCCCCCCCCCCCCTCCCCCCTCCCCCCCCTTTCCCCCCCCCCCCCCCTCCCCCCCCCCCCTCCCCCCCCCCCCCCTCACCCCCCCCCCTCCCCCCCCCCCCCCCCGCCCGCCCCCGCCCCCCCGCCCGCCCGCCCGCCCCCCCGCCCGCCCACCCCCCCGCCCGCCCCCCCGCCCGGCCGCCCGCCCCCCCCCCCCCCTTTCCCCCCCCCCCCCCCCCCTTCCCCCCCCCCCCCCCCCTCCCCCCCCGCCCCTCCCCCCCACCGACCATCCCCCCCCCCCCCCCCGCCCCCGTTCTGACAGCCCCCCCTCTCCCCCGCCCCCCCCCCCGCCCCCCCCCCCCCCCTCCCCCCCCCCCGCCCCCCCCCCCCTCCCCCCCCCCCCCCACCGACCATCCCCCCCCCCCCCCCCCCGCCCCCGTTCTGACAGCCCCCCCTCTCCCCCCCCCCCCCCCCCCCACCCCACCCCACCGACCACCCCCCCCCTCCCCCCTCCCCCCCCCCCCCCCCCCCCCCCCCCCCCCCCCCCCCCCGCCCCCCGTTCTGACAGCCCCCCCCCCCGACCCCCCCCCCCTATTTTCTTTTTATTATTATTTTTTATTTATTTATTTTATTTTATTTTATTTATTTTATTAATTTTTATCTTTTATTTATTTTATTTTATTTTATTTTCTTCTTTATTTTATTTTCTGTCTGAGCGTTGAAAACGAAAAAAAAAAAAAAAAAAAGAGCGATCATTTTTATTTTTATTTTATTTTACTTTATTTTTTTATTTTTTCATGGCTCAAAGCTATTGGCTCTGGATTGTGCCTCGGTTGGCCGTTTTTTACAAAAATGGAGTCATTTTCATGTTTTTTGGCACCTATGAACTCAGTTTTTGAATTTCTTTTTACAAATTCCCACTTTTTGTATCACTTTTGGTCTGAAACCACATGTTTTGAACACCTTTATCACATGTTTTTAGTTCACAACATTGTCCAAATGATCTATTCTCACCTTGTCTTACCTTATGTTTAATAATCTCCCATATGTACCCTCTGTAGCCCTCCGGTTTGTTCACATTAGCCTCCTCCCGACCCCTGATTCCTACTCCCCATCCCTCCCTTTACCAATATGCCCAGCCACATCCTTTCCCCTCCCTACCCCATCCATATTCGCACCCTCAGCCCTCCCTTCCCCTTCCTTTCTCCCCTTCCATTGCCCCCCCCTTTTTGCTTTTCCATTCCAAAATCCCACTTTTGGTTCTTCTCTGGGGCTTGTTCTCTCCTGTTTTGGTGGAATTGGTTGCTGCTCAGATGTCCTATTCAAGTTTTTGCGGCTATATCTTCATCGTGATCAAAGTTTAGCTATCGCTCTCCGGGACGGAGAGCACATTAGGTGGTGGGCAACTGTTGAGCCCATAAAAGTCATGTTGGTCAAAGTCAACTGCAGTCAAAGTCAACATGTCAAAGTCAACAGGTCAAAGTCAACAAGGTCAAGGTCAAAGTCAACAGGTGCAAAGTCAAAGTGCGTAAGTGCAGGTGTCAAAGTGCACAGGTAGTGCACAATGAATTGTCCACAAAGGGTAAATTGGAGAAAATAGGTTGCAGGTTGCAGAGGTACTTTCTCTAATTTCCCTAAGGTTCAAAGTGTGTTTTAAAGTGTTTTGGAAGGTTCAGGTGAACCCCCCTTATGTGCAAAAGTGAAGAATTAAAAGGAAATGTGAAGGCATGTGAAGCGGCAAAGTGTACGCACAGGTGAAAGTATGGCCCCCCATTAAAATTTTTGGTTTTAGACTAAAGTCACTACAGGACAAAACAGTGAGTAGTTGGCTGCCACTTGTGAGAGCAATCTTGGGACATCAAAGTGAGCACCAAGATTCACTTGCAGTTAGGAGCGTACGTGATCGACACACTCAAATCAAGGCAAGGGCCATTCTTGGACCAAGGTTAGAGTAAGCAAGAGAGCATAGGCTAAGTGGAGCAAGAGAGAGAAGTGCAAGGGTCACCAGAGTACGTCGCACAGAAGTGAAAGTGCAAGGTGCATAGAGGGTGACCAAGGATTTTGGTGCAGAGAAGTGCTAAGCTATAGTTCCCCCAAGTATCTCAAGGTCCTTTGGCAGTGTACGCTTGCCGACAGCAGGTATTCACTCCTCCCCCTTTGTGGAAGCTTGGTGCAAGGTGTGCACAAGGAGAAGCTTGAAGCAGGTGGAGGTTTGTTGCAGAGGAGGTCGGCAGCAAGAGGACATTGGGATATTGGATATTTGGTAATTGGGCACTCTGCGGGATTGTGCACAGAGGTATTGGTGTATCTTGTATTTCAAACATTGTACTTTTCTTACTGTAATCAAACGGTAGAGACTTCCAAGGTGTATTTTCTCTTTTGGTCCTTCCATTTTCTCCTACAAACCCTCAAACTCCTTCTTGTCAAAGAATCCCCCAACAGTTCAGATCGGGCTACACAGAAATTGCAGCTTTTACATAGTGATGTCTGTGGTCCTATGCAGACACCCTCTTTTGGAAATTACTTTTACTTCGTGACTTTCATTGATGATTTTTCTAGGCATGCATGGGTATACCCACTCAAAGTAAAGTCCGAAGTGTTCATGTGCTTTAAACAATTTTTGGTTTTGGCTGAAAATCTATCAGCATGTAAAATGGGCACGCTCCGTTCTGATCGAGGGGGGGAATATATGTCTTCTAATTTTAATGCATTTCTGGCTGAACGTGTTATAAAACACCAGTGTACAGTGCCGTATACACCTCAACAGAATGGAGTTGCTGAACGGAAGAACAAGTCTCTCATGGAGATGGCGAGGTGTATAGTCAAGAGTCAGGCTTTACCTCATAGTTTCTGGCTTGAGGCTGTCATGTGTGCAGCATATGTACTGAATAGGTGTCCCACTAAAGCGCTGCAGTCTATCACTCCATATGAGGCTTGGCATGACCGCAAGCCATCTGTTGCTCATCTACGTGTTTTTTGGTTGTTTGGCATATGCATTAGTGCCTGAACAACATCGCAAAAAATTGGATGATAAGGCAGTAAAATGTATTTTTGTTGGGTACAGTTCTGAAAGTAAAGGCTATCGTATGTATCATCCACAGACTAAACGCATTCTGGTTAGCCGTGATGTTGTCTTTGTGGAAGATGCTATTCAGCCATTGCTTTCATGTACTAAGGAGACATCTGTTAGCTCTAAAGACATGTATGATACTTTGATGCCTCTTTTTACAGGTGGACAGTCTAGTGCTGGTCCTAATGAGGCATCTTCTCAACCTTTGCAGGTTTCATACGATGATGAAGATCATTCCATTTCTGATGCAGATTTACATGATGCACTTGTTGATGAGAGAGCTGATATTGAGCAGGCAAAAACTATGCCAAAATGACTGGTGCAAACTTTGTGTGATAGCGAAGTGTTTCAAGCCAACTTTCACCTTTTTCAAGCTTCCACAAGCACCCCAAAGCTCCTTCACCTTTTAAAGCTTCTACCAACTAAACATGAGCATAAATTATAGATTTAGATGAATTTAATTGACAAGTTACCTTGAGAATGAGAAATTATTGCAATATCCTTCAATTTTTCACACTTCGAACACTTCTATCAATCCACACAAGTTCCAAATAGGTTCTTCTTCATTGACGAAGATGTGGATCCCCAATAATGGTGCCAATGGTGTCTAAAATAGATACGTGAGCCTCAAAAGAGCTACCTTCCAACTTCGAGTGGGCAATCGATAGTCATCAAATTATCAACAAAACATCTACCTCATTAGAGCCATAGAAACATATGAGAAGATCCTATAAGAGAGGAGAAGTGGAGGAGAGAATATATGAAACTCCAAATTAATAGGCTGTAGAACTTCTTGTAGAGATATTTCCCAAAATGTCACAAATAATCCCCATTTTTGTATATTAAAACATGTGCAACAAAAGTTTGGCATGTTATAATGTTTAGAAATGCAAAAAAAAAAAATGTGTATAATAAAACATAATCTAAGTGATGTTTGGGAAATGTCATACCTCATTATGGAGCTCCTTACATGTGTATGAAGCGTTCAGTGCAAGGAAAAGACTACTCTAAGGCTGTATACCCCTTGGGATACACTTTCCTCTCCATAGACATCTCAAAAGAGTAAGAATGAAAGAGAAAATTTGAGAAGAAAGGAAAGTTACGAGATTTTTTCAAGAACTCTCCATTAACAACGGCAAACAATTCTATAAGAATAAGATCTCATTGAGATTTATACAAAATTGGGTGGTCTTTTTCATACAAAATATCCATCCTAGCAAAAAATAGTCTAGACTACCTGTGTTACACTTATGTGTTCATCGAGTAGTTTTGTTGATCCTTTTCCCTTTACATGGGCACTTTTTACTCTAGTGCTAGCTAAATGTTTTCTTCCCATTTTATGAGGTAGATGATACACTCATATGTGGTTGTACTTTATACTTAGGGATATTATTCAGAGCTTACTTCAATTCTCTTTATCATCTATAGAGAGAGCTATTCCAGCCATCTATTTTCTTTGTGTGTCTTGTTGGGTTCATGCTCCTTGTGTGTGCTTCTTGTGTCTCTTGCACTTCTGCACACACCCAACAATACTATGAGAGCATGTTTAGCTCCTTCTCATTTTTTGGTTTTTCACGTTGTGGCACATGCACACTTTTAGTATTGCAAATCAACTCTGGAGCATAGAACATTGATTTTTAGCAGCCAAAAAGTATTTCCCCTAGTTGCACTATGGTTTTACATGGATTTCAAAGCCATTCATGCAACCAAAATTGCCATAAGAGTGAAAAATTTTGAGCCAAAATTTTAGCTATTATCATTTATGGAATGATTGATTTTTGGAGTTCAGTTTATTGATTTATTAATCAATCAATTAATGTTGTGATGTTTTGATGTAGTAGTTGAAGGTTCGTGAGGGCATGATTGGGCATGGAAATTTGGGATGTGTCTAGACATGAATAAGACAAAGTATATAAAATTTGTAAATAAAGACCCACATAGAGGGTTCTTTATAGAAAACTCATAAAAATAGTGGTTAGGATAAGGATCCATGTAGATTGTGATTTATGTAAATAAAAAGCATCTCCATAAAATAGAGAAGCTTTTAACTTTCATGCCTACTTTTTGAAGCGCCGCCCTCATTGCAATCTTTATTTTTTACATTAAAAAAATCCTATAAATACATGTACTCTATAGACCTGTCGAACAGAGTATGTGGGGGGAGATTGCACCCAATCTTGTGTATTGTCTCATCTATTCACATATCTATTTTCTATGTGTTTTCTATTTTTGTATCTTTTGTGTATGTGTGTACATTAGATACTGCAACAATGGTATCAGAGTTTATGCACATCATTGCAGAGAGGTTTTGGTGTCGTTCATTTTATGCCTATAATCGTTTTCATTTTCTTTTTCGTTTCCAATTCTGATTTTTCTATATGCTTTGGTTTGCATTTGTGTTTGCATTTTCATTTTCTTGTTCCCCTTTCATTTTTGGCTTTTGGTTTTTATTTCAGTTCCTTAACCTAAATGTACATTTACACCTACTTTTATTCTTATGTTTGTTGTTATGTTTAGACCTACGTTTACTCCTTTGAAGTAAACTCCAAGGCATTGACTAAGGCATAGAATGTTGGCATAACTTTGGCATCTTTGGCTTCCTTAGCACCCATGGATCCCTTGGTGAATGTTGGTTGTGCACGAGCACTCTTTAATTAAGAAGTGGCAATAAGGAGTCTTTTATTTATCAAGGAGAGGATTTGAACCCACAACTTCACTTTCACAAGTCAAGTGTTTTATTACTACACTATCTACTTGTGTTGTCACTCTACACGTTTTTGCTTATATTTAACATAAATTTCATCACTCTTACTTTTTAAAATTCCAAGAACCACACTTCCCTTTTCCATTTGAATTCAAGAATTCTCAAAACTATTTTCACATGCTTAGTACGGGGGTTTCTTCCTCTATATACCGATGGACCCTACACATAACATGGAGGACTTTGGAGAACCCGAGGTACTGCTTGAACAATGATTGGAGCTTCTATGGCAAGAACTTTGAGGCACCCAAAATAAGATACAATGATGCAACAAAATACTTCAAAAGATGCATTCTGAAGAGGATAGCCTTGGAAGGGTGGTGAAGGCTATTGTTGTCGCTCAAGTTGATGGCACACATTCCAAGGTTGGCATAAGAAACTTATAATTTTTATGGTTTGATGGCCAAAAGCATGGCCTACTTGTCTTATCATGGTCATTAGATTTGGATAATTTTTCTTTAGACAAATCCTACTCTAAAAGTGATAAAATGAAGTTTCCTAGTTTTTATTTAGTAGGGAAGGTTCAAATTTGGTGGAATATTTTACGACATAGTGTAGATCATCCAATGACATGGAAGCCCTTTCAAGAGCAGGTTAAGAAACCTTTTCTTCCCTTAAAATTCTAACTACATGTTTGATGTTTTTGGACCTTGTTCACATGGAAGCAGGGTGATACTATTACAACTTACATCGACCGGTTCTTGCAATACCTTTTATTTATTTGCATGCTTGAAAATGTACAAGAACCTACCATGACGAGGAAGTATGAAGGCGGTTCGGATAAGGGGATCCAAGCGAAGCTTCATACACCCCAACTCACAATTCTTTATGAAGATATTTCTTTAGCTCATGATGGAGATAAAGAGTTTTAATCAGTTATCAAGTCGGTCCATTTGCGACAACCATGCCATCAACAACCTTTTTGAGAAGCCTAATTTTCCTTGATTATCTTAATCATGGAGTTGTTTATAGTAGGAATTAAAAAAACGTGCATGAGACACATTTAACAAGTAGGTTAGTATGTAAGAACACACTTTGATTACTTTTTCCAAAGTAAACTAGACTATCTAGGGCATATCATTTCTAGTCAACAAGTTCATGTAAGAGCCAATGAAAATCAAAGTAATTGTAGAATGGTCTATACCTCAATCAATTAATGATGTACATTCTCTTCTTGGGTTAGCTAGTTTATAGGTAGTTGTTACACATTTTTTTCTATTTAGCAGTTTCTCTTACTTTATTACTAAATAATCACAATAGATCCATAAGACTTGATTAATGCCACATTATGATCCCTTACTTTCTACATCACATTCATAATCACAATACTTTAACTCCTCCATGATACATTTCCATGCATGTGTTTTACATGGAACATGCTTATGTTGTTCAATGATTGGACATGTGATTGGCCATCCATGTCTATTTTATTTATATTAACTAAGTTCACTTGTCTTTTTCAACTAGGGGCATTTTATCATTATGGAATGATTGATTTTTGGAGTTTAATTTATTGAGTTATTAATGTGTTATTGTGTTTTGATATAGGAGTTGAAGGTTTGTGATGGCATGGATGGGTGTGGACATTTAAATTTTTTATGGACATGAATAAGAAGAATTATATTATATATATATATAGTTTGTAAATAAAGATCCGCATAGAGGGTTCTTTCTAGAAAAGTAGTAAAAATAGTGGTTACGATAATGATTTATATAAATAAAAAGCAATGGTTCTCCATAAAAGAGAGCAACATTTTACTTTCATGCCTGCTTTTCAAAGTGCCATCCTTATTGTAATTTGTAATTTTGGCGTAATAAAAATCCTATAAATATATGCACTCTATAGATCGGTCCAAGAGATTACACAGAGGGAGATTGCACACAATCTTTTGTACTCCCTCATCTATTCGCATCTCTATTTTCTGTGTGTTTTTAGATTTCATATCCTCTATGTACATGTGTATCTAAGATCATGCAATGTTAGCATTCATTTCAACTTTCATTGAAGTAAAGATCCTCTCACATTCTTGTTGTTTATTGAAATGGCAACCAACAATGACTTGTTTGGCATGCTTCAAGCTGAAGATAAGCTTGATGAGACCAACTATACAATGTGGTCTGCCATAATGAGACATGTTCTTATTGCAAAACAACTATGGAACATAGTGGCAGATGCAGATCGAAGCCTCCCAAACTCTTCTACTTCATAGTCTACTTTCATAGATGAAGCTTCTTCTTTAAGTATAGTGGCTAATCCTACGCTACATAGGAGCAACTTAGATGGGATGGCAAAGATGCCCAAGCTCATGCATTGATTGCGCTTTCTGTGAAGTGTCATATAGTTCCACACATTCACTCATGCTCTACATGAAGACATGCATGGGACACTCTTGTCTCTTTGTATGTCATGTGTAATGAAGCATGTGTTGCATACTTGAGGAAGCAACTTGAGGATGTATCTATGACTGAAAATGAGTCTATGGATGTGTATGTGACATGCATCAAGGAATTGAAAGAGCAATCGACAAACATAGATGGGATTATTTCATATGCATAACTCATCTCTACATTGTTGAAAGGATTACCGGAATCTTTTCAAACCTTTTCCTCTACACTCCATTTGATTGCAAAGACAATCCAAATATGTATGAATTTGATGAGGTTATGCATCTTCTTTTGAGAAATCTAGAGTGATAGGAGTGTTTGATTGAGGGAACACAAGCACTTGCTATCTCCAAAAAAGGGAAAGACAAGTATGGTTCAACTTTGGGTTCATCAAAACCAAAGCCTCAACCTTCCTCTTCTACTCATCCCTCTAATGATGCTGACTTTCAAAAGAAAAAGAGAGGTGAATATTATTAGAAGGTTGTTCATACTATTGATGTGTAGAAAAGTTGTTAAGTGCAATGAAAAGAAGGAATCCGGTATGTCTATTATTGAAAATTCTTCAAATGCAACGAATAATGAAGCCAACATGGTTCAAGATTTTTGGGCATGTTTTTCCATAGGAGTGGCAATAGTTTTCCAATCTTCAAGGCCAAAACACTTCAATAATGTGTCAACATATTTTGTTCGACATAGAGCTACTCTGCAATCAACTTGCATAGATTGAATGGCCAAATAATGATTAAGTGCCCCAATTTTGACATCTCAAAAGATAAATGCAAATCAGCCTTAAGGTCAACAATATGCTTCTCATTAGGACCAGTGAGCAGCATGTCATCAACATAGACAACAATCATCATAACCACATCATTTGCATGCTTAACATATAAGGCGCTCTTAATTGGATTGTTCTCAAAACCATGTGCAATTAGGTAGGCATGTATTCTTTCATACCAAGCACATGGTGCTTGCTTCAAACCATTCTTTTCCAACCTACACATTTTTTTCACGCCCTTTTTTGCACAAAACCATGGGGCTAAAATACATACACTTCTTCATGTAATTCACCATTGAGAAGTCCATTTTTTGTTACCGTTAGTGTCCATGTGAAAGGCCAAATGGCCAGTGGACACGTCTTTGTATATGTTCTTTAATAAAACATATATCGTGTGATCAGCCAGAGACCATGAGTTTGACTGCATTTGTAAGACCTAAGAAGTCTATCTTCGTGCTCCCTGAGTACTGTGTTTTCTGCGTATTTTGCAGTCTCTGTGCAGAGTATCGTGTGTGGCCTTAGGAGACTCGGTTTTCTACTCTGAGGATATCGTCGTGGAGATCGCAAGAAGGAGAGCACACTGTGTGCATTGCCATCAAAATACTTCATTGATATCAAAGCAATTCGACGCAAAAGCTTTGTTCCCTTTGTGCAAGCAAAGCGACCCCCCCCTCGGCTTTCTCCAAGGCTTACGCCTAAGGCAGCGACCAAGGCATAGACCTTGGCATACCTTGTCATCCGAGTCACCGAAGTCACCGTTGGCACCGTTGGTTGCACGCGAGGGAGGACCTCAATGATCAAGGAATATAGAGGTTCCCGATACTTCCTAAGAGGTCACCCATCCCAGTATTGTTCCCTTCAGAGCTCGCTTAGCTGTGGCAATCTCTTGCCACTAAGCTACTATAATATCACATCTCACGCATGATCCTTTTGCTTCAGCTTGCATCCGCGAACGGCCGATCAACACAGAGATATTTGCCTTGGTTCGTCGCCCAGCCACGTCCGATTTGTCTCTTGAATCCCTCCTCTCTTGAGAGTATTCTTACTTTATGTTTTAACAACTTATGTAATACCCATAATATGATATGTGGCTTGAACCACCCTAATGAGTATCATACCCCAATGAAAATCATATGACATTTCCTTCCCCTTGAAAGCATTTTCGTCCTTGAAAATGTAAATGAAATGTCCGTAATGGTAGAAGAAAATACTCGGACTCCCCTGATCCCCATGTACTGTATGTACATGTTCATCTTTGTGTGTTGTTTCCCCATATCCTTCCCCTTAAGAAGTCTCATATGAGATCATCTCAAAGGTGGGAAACCATATGAGTGGTGCCTACTATCTCCCATATACACTCAACGTCCAAATTATCACTCCCATAACATACAACATCATCCAACGACCTAAGTCCATATGATGTATCCTCTATGGAGTAATAGTATGAGAAGCAAGTGTAAAAGTGCCAAGCTTATATGCTTGAACATGTCATAATGGAGATAATAAACCATAGAATCCTCTGAAATATAGAACGAAGTCCCATAACAAATGATTCCAAACCCATCTAAGACTAAATGATAGATTGCCCTCATACCACTCTAGGACTTCCCCACCTTGAATGCAATCACAAGTGCTACACTCTCGTGGTGTCTGAAGAAAGGGAACGACTAAGGTTGACATAACCTTGAACATGTTTTGGTCCCTCAAAGCTTCATTCTTTGCTTTCAAAGCCTATTTTTGAGGCATTTTTGGGGTGTTTTTTGGGGCCATTTTGGAGTACTTCTACACATAGTTCTCTTCACATAGGTCCAAGAACATCAAGAAGAGTGTTCTTTGTACTTCTTTGACAATTAATATCAACCTTTGGGGCTGTGTCTTCAGCCACACTCGTAAAATTGTAGGTTTCTTGAAAGATTTCAGTTTTGCTAAGAGCAGCCGCTGCAAATTTATGCAGGTTTTTGAGCCAAAAACATCAGAGTTGACAGACACTTGCAGGTGTTATTGGCTAGTTTTTGGGCTGTGCATTCAGCCTTTTAGTACATTTTAGTGCATATATTGAGCACATACACATCATGTACGCTTCTGTGGATACCACTTATGTATGTCCATGTGGTCATTGATATAGCGGTTACGTTCTTTGCATAAAGCCTTTTATGTTTGATAAAGAGGGTCGTGGTGAGGTTTTCTTAACTAGGAGACACCCAGATGTCGAGATCTCTTCGGTGATGCAGGTGGAAGACTTACCCAGCCTTGTCATAAGAGATGTATGATAACTGTTCATAGGTGCTCGATAAGCCTAGTTGGCTTCTATTGGGTAACTAATTATATGTAGTGGAGTCAGTGATTCACTATGCAGGCACACATGTCAGTACTTGCAATTTTATGATATTTTGACATTGGTCATACGCTCATTTTGTAGAGGATATTCTAACAAAATTTTTCCAAATTTTTGGTTTTTTCAACTATACAGTGGTCGATTTACTCCTTGATACACTTACTCGTTGGTGTTCAGAATCTTCTAGCTCCATTAGCATTCCATTCACTTCTCTACCATCATGGCATCAGAGGTCTCAAGCACATCTCGTGGATCAGGGTCTAGTGCTAGTGTCCTGAGGAGGAGCTATAAGTTGCAGGGCAAAGACCATTTTGAGATCCCAAAATTTGATGGCACAAACTTTGCTCTATGGAAGAATCAGATTAAAGATGTGCTTATTCAAAGGAGGCAATGGAAGCCAATAAATGGAATTTCAAAGAAGCCTGCTGACATGGATGAAGATGATTGGGATGAGTTAGATGAAATGGCCAAGTCTACCATTCACTTGCACCTGGCAGATAATGTTTACTTTACAATATTAGACTGTGAAAGTGCAGAGAAGCTTTGGAAGAAGTTATGCAATACATCTGAAAAAGAGACAACATCAAATAAAGTCTACCTGATGAGAAAATTATATGACTTTCGTATGAAGGACACAGATAATGTTGCTGCTCATCTAAATGAGTTTGATGCTATATTCTCTCAGTTACAGGCTCAAAAAATGGATATGGATAATGAAATGAAATTAGTATTGCTGTTATGCACCTTGCCATCATCATGGGATACATTTTGCATAGCTATTAGCAATAGTGCACCTGGTGGTAAACTCCTCTATGATGACATATGTGGAGCACTCTTGAGTGAGGAGATTTGTAGAAAATCTATGGTTGGTACTCAGAGTGGAGATACATATAGTGTTTGTGATTCTTACCAAGGAAAGAATCAACAACGTGGAAAGAGCAAGAACAAGGAAAAGAATGTTCAATGGAATAAGAGAAGAAGTAAATAAAGGAAGAGGGATATCGAATGCCATTATTGTCATAAGAAAGGACACATGAAGAAAGACTGTTATGCATTGACGAATGCTAAAGGTAAAGGACAGAATGTTGATGGGCATGTTAAACAGATACGTGCACCATATACTTTGACTGTGAAGATTGAAAAATTAATGCTATTTCTTATGATGCTGATGTGTTGACACTTGATAGTATTGTGCCAACTAAGGCTCTTATGGCTGATTCTCTTTCCCACACCTGGCTGCTAGATTCTAGTGCTTCTTTCCATGTGACACCACATGGAGAATGGTTCTCTAATTATGCAACAAAGTCTCTTGGTACCGTGAGACTTGGTGATTCGTACCAGTGTGATGTTGTGGGGATTGGAGATGTGGTTGTGCAGTTCATTTATGGTTCAAAATTTACTATGCATAATGTACACCATGTACCTCAGTTATCATGCAGTTTGATGTCAGTTTTTCAACTTGATGACCTTGGTTACAAGGTGGTCTTCTATGCTCAGTCCTTTCGCATATCAAAGGGCAATATGGTTATTGCAAAAGGAAGAAAAGTTGGCTCACTTTATCTTTTATTTGTATCACAAAAAGAACACTTGTTAGCTGTTACTGAACAGCCTATGGCTTGTATTTGGCATGGTCCTTTGGGCCATATATCTCGTAGTGAAATGGAAAATCTTTCTCATTCTGGTTACTTACATGTGTTATCTTTCTCCGATTTTTCATTTTGTGAGCATTGTCAATATGGAAAGCAAACTAGAAATGTGCATAGAACACACATCAACTCTTCAATTCAGCCTTTTGATCTCGTTCATACAGATGTGTGTGGTCCTATGCCGACTAGGTCCTTAGGTGGTTCTCTTTACTTTGGTGGTTCACTTTCATAGATGTTGCTACTAGAAAAGTTTGGGTATATCCTATCAGATCGAAGGATGAGGTATTCCTTACTTTCAAAAAATGGCTTGGTTCAGTTGAGACTACATTAGGGTACATTTTTCATTTTGCTGGAGGTGCTATCTCTTGGAGATCTCATCTTTAAGAATGTACAGTTGTTTCCACCACAGAAGCAGAGTATGTTGCAGCAAGTGAGGCATGTAAGGAAGCATTGTGGCTCTCTCGTCTTGCTTGTGATATGGGTTTACCTCTACATGTACCTCTTTGCTCAGTGATAGTGAGAGTGCCATTGCTTTGGCTAAGAACCCGGTCTATCATGCAAAGACCAAGCACATTAAGGTGAGGTATCACTTCATTCGAGATCGCTTAGCCACTGAGCGCATTATTCTTGAGAAGGTTCACACTCGAGATAATGCTGCAGATGTTTTGACTAAAGCTCTACCGTAGGATTGCTTTCGACACTGTTGTCACTTGATGGGGGTTACTTGATTCATGATCTTACACGGTCACTTGTATACTGTGTAACATGCCCATCAGGTAGGAGGTATAGTTTGAATACTTACACTCAAGTATTCTTTATCATTCTTTATTTTTTCTTCCATAGTTACTTTGGCCATATTGGCCTTTAGTGGGAGATTGTTACTGTTAGTGTCCATGTGAAAGGCCAAATGGCCACTGGACACTTCTTTGTATATGTTCTTTAATAAAACATATAATGGCCTGGTCAGTCACAGATTGTAAGTTGGACCTCATTTGTAAGACCTAAGAAGTCTATCTTCATGCTCCCTGTGTACTGTGTTTTCTGCGTATTCTGCAATCTCTATGCAGAGTACCGTGTGCGGCCTTAGGAGACTTGATTTTCTACTCCGAGGATATCATCATGGAGATTGCACCATGATGAGTTGTAACTACACAAATGCTATGAGCAGTGGTCATTCAACATGTTGTAGCAAAGGTCTCATCAAAATCAATGCCTCTCTCTTGAGCATAATCTTTTGCAACAAGCCGAGCCTTATACCTCTCAATTGTTCCACTTGGCTTACACTTCAGCTTGTATTCCCATTTAGTGTGAATGGCCTTAGACCAAGTACCATTCTTCATAATAGCATCATCTTCTGATTGCATAGTAGCCATCCAATTTTTTGAATTTTGTGTTTCATCAAAAGAAATAGGCTCATTCTCATCACAAAGAATAAATGCAGCCAATGCATAGAAATCTAATGCAAAAAAAGCAATATGAGAGCTATAATGAGTACCACATGACAGAGGTGCATCTCATTTGCTATCTCACAAAGTCTGCTACAATCATTTGGGCATAGTTTTTGCCTCCTTTTATATCAACCCTGTCATTAACAAGTGCATCATGTAAGTTTGCATAAAAAATGGAATGATATTCATTATCATGTGAAACGTATAAAGGTTGAGAAATCGCCTCATCTAGCCCAACACTTGACTGTTCACTTGTAAAAAGAGGTAGCAAAGTGTCATACATACCTTTGGAGCTAACTGATGTCTCCTTAGTACATGAAAGTAATGGTTCAATTGCATCTTCCATAAAAACAACATCACAACTAACCAAAATGTGTTTAGTCCATGGAGGATGCAATCAATAGCCTTTGCTTTTAGAACTATACCCAACAAAAATACATTTTACTCCTTTATCATCCAATTTTTTGCATTGTTGTTCATGCACTAATGCAATGCCAATAACCAAAGACATGTAGATGAGCAAATAGATGGCTTTGTGACCATGCCAACCCTCATATGGAGATAGAATATAGTGCTTTGGTGGGACTCTTGTTAAGTACATATGTTGCACACATAATAGCCTCAAGACAGAAGCTATGTCGTAAAGCCTAACTTTTGACAATACACCTTGCCACCTCCATGAGAGATGTATTCTTTCTTTTAGCAACTCCATTCTATTGAGGTCTATATGGCTCTCACTCTAGCACAATGATGAGTACCAAGGTGAGAAGATCCACCTCATAATTGTCAATCCATGGAGACGTGAGGTTGGTATGAGGACCATGCACAAGTGGTGCACAAGTGAGTGAGTGAGACGAACACAAACATGCACACACATACACACACATGTGCACACAAGGCAAGAACAATTAGATGAGCAATGGAATGCTTTCAATTACAAAAGAAATCTATTACAAACATTTCAATCTCTACCAGCCAAGTCTCTAACAAGCCAACCTCAAAAAATGAGCTCTCTAGATCTTTTTATAGTTTTTCACCAGCATTGGCCCTATCTGTTTGAGGAGATGGTGGATATATTCCAGAGATGAAGTGGTGCTGCAAAATCTTGCTTCACACCACCCAAAAACAAGTTGTGAAGAGTAGATTATACTCCTTGAGCTTCCCAACAATCACAAATAATCACTTAAGCACTTTGGAGTATGATCCTCTAATCAATGGATCAAAAGAGATGAGTAGAAAATTCAACGATGAGCTAAGACTTGCTATTTTTGTCTCTACACATGTTCAATAAAATGAATAGTGCTCTCAACTTGCTAAAAATTGATAAAACTCCTTTTGGGAGTATCTAAATAATTTAGATAGCTACCAATCACAAGTTATTTCACTTGAAATGATCAAGTGTACTGTGAGAATTATGTTTAGCAAATCAATAGAACATCCCGACGGTTTCGAGCTTCAGGAGTATGCAGACTAATGAGTAGACTTGTGAAGATATATCAAGATTGAGAAAAGCAATGACAATGAAACTTTGTAGCTATGACGTAGAGAGTATGACGAATCTATACCACTTTAAATCACATCAAATGATCAAATGTGCACTAAGAACCAAGTCTGAGAAGATCGCTATTTTGAGATGAACTTGACAGAGAAGTAAAGTAGAGATGTGATCAATGTATATGTATTAAATGACATAGAATTATAATGACATTGGCAATTTATAATTTCACAATGTGAGAGTAGTGAAGGAGCTATGGAATGCACTCACTAAACACAAAAAATCCCTCTCAAAAATGATCTCTAAATCGGGCTCTATTCATGTGAGATTTTGATCCATTTTTATAGCTAGAATTGGAGCCATTTTTTGAATTCATATTCAAGCTCTTACCATAAAGTTAATCCTAAACTTTAGGACTTAATTTCTCATCAATCAATAGAGGCCTAAAGTATAGAGAACCCCATTAATGACGCCCAAGGCTCTCAAAATCCAACCATGATGAAGACCATACTGATGGAAGATGACTCTAAAATAGAAGCAAAGTATGAGGGTAACCCAAGTCCAGTTCAACCTTTACACAAGAGTGCACTCAATCACATATTCTAACTCAATAGGTATGGTTTGATAAGACACTTTCATCTTCAACAACTATACCATCGAAAGCTCATAGTTGAGAATCTATACATGCAAATAATTGCATTTCTTTTTTGGAGAAGTTGCAGTAGAGAAAGCCAAGCCTCTTCATGTAGAATCCATGTGCTCATTGCACAACACGGCCTCTTGCACACATTCTAAGATCATTTGCAATTCACGTATGCATCCAATTAGGTCCACAAAATAGGGTCTTGCATCAAACATAGTTGTGATATCCCATGCAGAAGAGAGTGATATATTGAAAACTGAGATCATCTATCACCTACATACTTTGTTTTGTGAATGTTTTCTTATAGGGGTTCAATAATCTTTGTGATATCCCATGCAGAAGAGAGTGATATATTGAAAAATGAGATCATCTATCACCTACATACTTTTTTTTGTGTTATTAATCTTTTCTTATAGGGGGCCAATGCAAATTATATGTGATTTCTAATGATATCAAACAAAAAGCCATTGAAAAAAATCATATTCATATGAATGGCATGAGATTCATATCACAAGACTCATTAGCCATTGAAGGAACCATAATTCAAGATTCATGTGTCCCACGTTCCAAGAGAGAAAATGATTTGAATCTACCCTTGAATAGCTCTTGGAGAGGGGGATCAAGTTACTATATCAATGTCTTTTGTGTCCACTTTTCAGATCATAAAGGCATTGATAGAGTGTCAAGGCTTCTACATTCAAGATCTACACCACATGTATCAACCATCAAGTCAAGATCAACCTTATGCTCAAATTGATTTCTTCCAATATTCACAATGGGATGCCTCATCAACAACAATCCGTTGGGCATGCTTCTCAAATTTAGTTTTGGATTTTGCACCATTTCTTCTCTTTTGCATTGTATAGTATGGATGTATAGGATCACCCTATAAGGCTATGCATAGGAACTTTTGTTTCTTTTTTTCCAATGCACTACATTTAGTATGCCCATACTACCATCAACCAAAAGAACAAAATCCAAGAAATATCACTTGCAATGTTTGTAAAATCTTTTTTTGCAAGAACTTGACAACCGTAATGTAGTTCAATGTCAAAACTTTCTCACGAACAACCATGGGGGTATTGGGGATAGAAACTCACTAAAGTGGGTTTTGACGGTCAAAGAGAGAGAGAGAGAGAGAGAGAGAGAGAGAGAGAGAGAGAGAGAGATACGATGTTTGGAGTTGTGAAGAATCAAAGCAACAAAGCATGATGGATGCACCCTTTGTGAAGAATCAAAGCAACAAAGCATGATGGATGCACCCAAGCAATGCAAGGGGCTAATGGGGGACCCCAAAAATTTGAAAATTATCCCTCAAGTTGGTCGCTTTTATGTAAAATCACACCTTTAAAATATGTCCAAAAGCGTTGTTTAATCGATATTTGTGCAACCCAAGGAGCCCTCGAGCTTGAGAGGTGATTCCCTAGCCCTCTATGATTTTATAAGATTTTTATTCACTCAAATCAAACTTCAAACAAGGATTCAAAACCTATTTTTAATTAAAGTGGACATTAAAGAGCAAAGAGGGTCACTTTTCAAAACCTATCTCTACATTTGAACAAACACTCATTTATAGTAATTCTTGTTCATTCTCTCTTCTAATCAAGTGTGAGTTTTTTTGGGAGCTCTTGTGTCTTGTCCATGTGTGAGGTTTGCCTGCATATGTATGCATGTGCAAGTGTTGAGACTCATTTTGCATGTGTGCATGACTCCTAGCATTGTGGAGATCTTCACATCATTGACTTGTCTCTCCGATTGACAATTTGTGAGCAAAGATCCATTGCTTGACACTGGTTGGTACGTGTGTCATGCAAGCATATTTACACCAAAGAACATGGGACTAGCTTAAATAAGGGGATACATTATCACATTCAAAATCACATAATGAAGGGCAATGTCATCCACAAGAATGACCTATAATATCCATCAACCTCAATGTTTTTGGATGTGAGCATTCATTTGCACCTAAAACTGTCCCTTCAACTCGTCTACAACTTCTCACTCGTCTAGATCTAGATATGATGTGTCAAAGTTCTTTGGTTGCATTTTACATCCTTGAATTTTCGAAGGCCAATAAACTTATAATCACTAGATCCATTGACCAAGGTCATGTTCTTGAGGTAGGTGGTTTAGATATATGCCCATCCCGTGTTAAACATTTGTAGTGGTGAGTAAATGGGATGAACCAAGTTACTTTTCCTTTTTTTAGGTTGTTAGAGGGGAGTGTTAGAAGTCTTGTTTTTGGCTAGCTCAAGCATGTGAATGATTCTAAACAAATTTTACACATTAGATCTAAAAAGAATGTGGATATGATTTCCATCTAATTGAAACACAAATTCCAAAGTTAAGATGAAAATAAGATGGCATTTTTAGGTCAAATAGAGAAACTTACGTGGCATTTTTAGGTCAAATAAAGAAAACAAGGTGGCATTTTTAGGTCGAATAGAGCCAATCAACCAACATTGTTTTCTCATATTCAGAAGCATGGACATTCATGGATCATTCTAATGGATCATTTTTCATACATTGTGTGAGGTTGATTGTGCTAAACTACCCCCCTTCTAGCTTATATTTGCACATAGGTAGAGATATTTCAGTACCCCTCTCTATATATGTGAATACACATCGTAATCTATTCTAGTCATTAGCTTTGTATCACATTTAGTTATTATAAGAGTATGTTGTTCAAGTTTGGAGTCCCAATACTGAGTGATTTTTGATAAGTTTTAGTCCCAAGACTATGGTAGTCTACGAGAGGATCTTGGGAGTTTTTGTTTGTTCCATTTTGCAAACTTGATTGCATATTATTCATCATCAACAAGAAAATTCCAATCAAAGAGAAGGGAGAAGAAATCGGATTCAGGAAAGACAAAATTGATTACCCATCTCATATTGCAAAGTAAAAATAATTGTAAATTTAATATCCTTCAATTTCAAGGCCTTATCAACTGATATTGAGCCTTGATTATCAACCAATGCATAAGACATACAAATAAAAACCCCGAATTCATTTATCTTCAAAAATCAAGGTAGAAAAAAATGAATCTCTACAACCATAAAGGTTTCCTCCCTCTCCTCGATTAGAAGCCATATTAAAACCATATGAACTACTTCCATCCACAAAGTACCTCCCTACTTGTCGGTGGGTTTAGGTCATTAAATCCAAAGATGTTACCCTAGTTTAGGGTTTTATAAAAAAATAATTGCAAAATAAAAAAAGAAATAAGAGGTATTGTTTCCTATCATGTAAGAATTGAGAAGGAAGTTAACAAGTGGAGAACAATTCTTCTACCATGAATTGCCAAAGTTAGAGAAAATTAGTGCTTGGAAGAAGAATTCAAAGTTCAACATTGAAGGTGTACTTTAAGAATGATTGGTGGGTAAAAAGGTAGGTAGACCTACCAAAGATTCTAAAGAAAAGACAAAGAGAAGACTTCATTCCTTTAACAAAGAAGAATGATGGTGTTGTCAGGATCTTACTCACGCGCATACAGATATGACGGATACAGAAAAACACACAGACAATAGACGCAACAAGAGACGAGACAGAACGCAGTATTGGGTGCAATCTCCCCCCATGCACTTTGTTTTCGACAGTCCACAGAGTACATGTATTTATAGGAATTTCGATTATGTCGAAAAGAGTGGTTACAAGAGGGCGGCTTCGAAAAGCAGGCGTGAAACTAAAAGTTGATAACTTTTACAGAAAGCCATTGCTTTCAATAACAGAAACTGCGGTCTACAACAACCCTTATTCTAACCATTACTTTTCTAACAATAGAACCTTCTACGCGGGTTTATTTACAAAATAAATAATAATTATTCGGATTATTGATGTCCGCCCTTTCACGCCTTGCACGCTCCTCACGAACCTTCAGTTGCTATATCAGAAATATCAAAAACATATTAATATATTAATAATATAACACTTTAGCAATGCATTGTTCAATAATATACAACATGCCTCTTAGTTGAGAAGCAACTGACCTCAGTTGATAAAATAATTTAAAACTCTAACAATTACAATGCAGTGTTTAACATATTCCATGTTACTGTTACAATTCAACAATGCATTGGCCAACATATTCCATGTTACAATCCAACAATGCATTGGCTATTCCATATTTCAATTCAACAATGCATTGGCTAACATATTCTATGTTATAATCCAACAATGCATTGGCTATTCCATATTTCAATCCAACAATGCATTGGCTAACATATGCCATGTTACAATCCAATAATGCATTGTTCAACATATTCCATAAGGTATAACATGCCCCGCAGTTGAACAAGCAACTGACCTCAGGTGATAAAAGAATAAACATGGATGGCCAGTCACATGTTTCATCACTGAATAAAGAAAATAGGCATGTGCCATGTAAAAATACATGCATGGAAATGTTCATGGAGCTGTTACATTAATGTGTTTGTGTATGATATGCAGAAATTAAGTCAAAATGCAATCCAAAAGTGATGATAAAAAAATATCCCGATGTGATAAAATAATAACCGATGTATTAATGATGAATTTATACTTGAATGCATGTGCTTACGAATGTTGTAAAAATTTCGGCAGCATAACGGCGTGATTTTGAAAACCGGAAAAATTTCCGACAAACAATTCCATGATATTGATGCCAAGAGGCATAATCTATGCACAAAAAGACCAAAAGGGGATTACATACCCTGACAAATATAGTGTTTTCACCTCGCTAACCTGTAAGAAAAATACATACCTGTCCGTGCAATAAGAATTCATGTACCATACAAGACAAACCATGTTTAAATGATGCGTATATTCCATGTACGATGCAAAACATGCATGTCCAAAATGTAAGTGGTTGCAAAAAGAAGACAACTATGCATATAAATTGACAAGAAACGTATCTGGATGGTTACAAAGTAATTTGCGGATGTGTGCAGGTGTTGAAGATGATCTACCCCTTGATCATAATAGCATGAAAAACAAAATCTCAAAAATTAAAGGTAATATGCTCCTATAGACTAAATTCAATATGTAAATACATCACAATTATCAAACATGTAGGGTAAACTTTAAAGGTAAAAATGAATCCTTAAACTCGTTCTTGAAAAGCCTTCCAGGTGCGTGGACAATCTGCACGACGAGAAAGATCAGTCCACCATAACTGCGCTCGTCCTACCAAATAATTGGTGGCAAACTCAATTTTCTTATTTTCTGAATATAACCCATCGGAAAAGAAATCGTTGAATAGGGATAGCCATGATAAGACAAAGCGGCCATCTTTTCGTCCGTGGAATTGAAGCATAGCATAACGTCCTTGTATGGTTTGTTGAAGTGTTTGAAGTTCTTGGTTCATAATCTCTAACTCTTGCTCGAATGAAACTCCAGGTAAAGGTGAATTACTGTAATCCGCCATGGTGCTCTTGGACCCTTGCTCTCAACCTTGCTTGGTATCTTGAACCCTCAATCAAGTGCCACCCAGGGATTTTGAAGGAATTCACACTTCCAAGCTAGCTCATTGGAAAGTTCGTTCCGAGAGCTTTCCAACGGTATATTACACGCCTCAATCCGACCTACGGAGTGAAAGTTACACTTGATTCTTTGTTGGGTCCTTCCTTGAAATCGCCGCGAGCGCCTTGCACAAGTACCAAAGAAAGAGAACTTGAATAACAATTTCAAGAGATGGTGGAGTGGTCAAAGTACTTCCCTTGAAAGTAGGAGGTTGTGGGTTCAAATCCTCCTACCTTAGGGACTCTAAACCTCTCGATTACCACTCAAAAATTAAAATTGCCTCGCGCGTAGCCAACGGTCGCCAAGGGAGCCTTGGGTGCCAATGTATTGCCTAAGTTATTGCCTTAGTCGACGCCTTGGAGTAAGCCGAAGGAGTAAATGTAGGTGTAAACGTAGGTTCTGGTTCTGGAACTGGAACAGAAACCGAAACTGGAACAGGAACCGAATCCGAAAACGAAAACAAATGCGAATACGAATGTGAATACGAATACGAATACGAATACGAATACGAATACGAATTCGAATACGAAAACGAAAACGGAGATGGAGATGGAATCGGAATTCAGAATCGCGAACAGAGAACAGATCCGAATCCGAATACGAATACGAATACGAAAACGAAAACGGAGATGGGGATGAAATTGGAATTCAGAATCGCGAACAGAGAACAGATCTGTATTAACGCGTGCAGAGCTCTGATACCACTGTTGTCAAAATCTTACTCACGCGCATACAGATATGACGGATACAGAAAAACACACAGACAATAGACGCAACAAGAGACGAGACAGAACGCAGTATTGGGTGCAATCTCCCCCCATGCACTCTGTTTTCGACAGTCCACAGAGTACATGTATTTATAGGAATTTTGATTATGTCGAAAAGAGTGGTTACAAGAGGGCGGCTTCGAAAAGCAGGCGTGAAACTAAAAGTTGATAACTTTTAACAGAAAGCCATTGCTTTCAATAACAAAAATTGCGGTCTACAACGACCCTTATTCTAACCATTACTTTTCTAACAATAGAACCTTCTACGCGGGTTTATTTACAAAATAAATAATAATTATTCCGATTATTGATGTCCGCCCTTTCACGCCTTGCACGCTCCTCACGAACCTTCAGCTGCTATAGAAGAAATATCAAAAACATATTAATATATTAATAATATAACACTTTAGCAATGCATTGTTCAATAATATACAACAGATGGTGACGAGGGAAAGCCTTGAATTCATTATGAACGACTTCAAAGAGATTTTTGCCATCTCTATCCCAAGATTCCCATGAAGACATGCTAGTTGAAAAGTCAAACTAGAGGAATGTCATTGATTTTCTACCATTGAAAAAGAGCTTTCGTTTGGTTGGAATTACTAATGATCTCTTTCATACCTTCAATGCTTACTTAGTTAAACCACTTATCATAGTTTGGTTAAACCACTTATCATAGCTTTCCTTATATTTTTTATCAAAACTGTTATCAAGTTTATCCTCAAGCGAGGTAACAATAATAACTTCAATAATTGGAGCCTTATTTCCATATTAAAAACAAGATACAAAATCGTAGAGAAGATGCTTGCCGACGAAATAATAAGTATCTTATATAATGGGTCAAGAAGGAACAAAATGGGCTTATCAAAGTAGATTGTATTGGAATCTATTATAATTATTTGAGAAGTGAAAAAGAATGCGAAAAAATAATATGACTTTTTTCCCTTAAAATTCATTTGGATAAAGATTATGAATGGATTTTTGCATGTTGTCTTTGTGCAGATGAGGAATGCTACTACCAAGATTAACATAAATTGTAAAATCTTATAAGATTTTCTCCTTTAGCACTCTAGTATACATGGTTTCCCTCTTGCAAACCCCTTATCTACCATCGCCATGGATGGGTTCTATTAATTATTGAAAGATAAACTTTATAAGGGGAAAATCAATGGTATTAAGCTGTATAATAGAAGGGATCTTCGTCTCATAATTCCCCTTGCTCATGACAAATGTATCTTCCTTTGTAACATGAGGCCCACCATATCTTTCTAAGAATTTTTAGGACTTTTTTATGGTGCTCCTAGCTCTAGAATTCAACATTTTGAAACCACATAAAAACGCCCTCTCTAGGATCATAGTTGTCAAGAGTCACTTTTGGGTAAGTTTTTAGAATAATAGGCATTCCAATGTGCTTTCAAAAACTGATCAACCAATGGTAGGATCAGGTCATGAAAAAATTTGAGAACATACTAAACAAATGTAAGGGCATACAACTCAATGGAGCAAGTAAGGGAATTGTACTCAATAAATTTTGAATTCCTTCAACCCTTTGTTTTAGCTTGATGACCACTTAAAAAACTCTTCAAAGTATTGATTGTTCTTATAGAAAGTTCCAATGGATGAAGAACTTCAACAAGAGAGGGATTCCTAGATCTTTTTAGACATCTATTAATTTTCAAACATCCAAAGGAAGTATGGGTATTTGTTAACCGTACAAATGGTTGTTTTTTTTTTGTCTCGATTTTGTAGAGCAAATGTTTGATTGTAGGTATCTTGCATGGAAAGATGGTTGATTTCAGGTATCTTGAAGAAGCATACCACAGTAGGCATTACATTGGTGGATAATATGAGGAGTAGGGGGTGCTTAGGAAAGCATGGGAAGTATTTGACAAGTCCGTGTGAGAGAAAAAGTCCTTAGGATGCATTACTGTTACTTCCAAAATGGGTATGGTGTTCTCGTCTTCATGGCTTTGAGAGAATGTAATTAGGGGGCATGGCTCCGATATCTCACTGGTGTGCAAGTGCAAGCCAAGGGCCCAAATAAGGTGTGAATATATGAACATATAGTCATCTAATAAAATGATATGATTTGTTTTGGGAATAGATTTTTTGCAGGATGTACCAACAGAAAATGGGAGGTTGTAATTGAATTTGTTCACCGTTTGACCTCAAGAAGTATTTGTTGCAGCGTTTGTTGTGTTTTCCTTGCTCTCGCATGCAGGAATCAAATAACCAAGGAAGAAAACAGGATATGAGAGGACGAATGTGGCCATCACTGCAAGGTCCATGAGATCTTCTATAAGATGGAACGTGGTTTAAACTTTGCATAGAAATAAGTGTGGCAGGTGATGAAGGACCAATGCACTTAAGGAAGGGAAATGCCCTCTGACAATACGTGGGTGTTAATTCCCTTGTTTTTTGTAGAGATATGCAGGTACAAGGGGGATTTGGCTCTAATGGACACAGAAAAAGGGGGGGACATACCCCTAATTGCATGCACATTTGGGGCAGGAAAAGGGAGAGCATTTCATTTTTTTCTAGGCAGTGGGTCTCATGTTTTTTTGTCTCTTCTTCGTTGTGTGGTGCAGGTATCCCGATGAGGAAGCGGGCTGTGAAGGGGGGGAATCTCCTACATATTCTCTCGGGGGACTCCTACTCTTTCTCTCTTTTTTGGGCTTTTTTCTGGTATCTGTACAGGTTCGTGAGCGAAGTAGGGGGTAGGGCACAAGTCCAGGCCAGCAGGTATTCTTGGATTTTAAACAAGGAGAAGAGCGATCGAACGGGAGAGAAAGGGGACGGCTATTTTGTGCTCGATTCATTTCTTTGGGCTGCATTGGTCTATGTGGTCTACCTATTGAATGGGCCTTCGGTTCAAGCTTTTTGGCACACACTGCAAGCGGAAGCTTCGTTCTTCTACGGGCAGGGGTGACTGAATGAAACCGACTGAAGAGAGCGTGAGACCAGTGAGGGAAAGAGGCGGCATATATGAAAGGACTCTTGCACTAAGATAACGCTTGCAACAGAGGAGATGAATGGAGAAAGTCATCCCTCACAACTTGTGTGCGCTGTCTTCGGTGTCATAGCGTGGCCTCAAAGCCATAGCAGAATGGTTGGTGAGTATAATTTGTGATGTATTCAGTTATGCTACTTTTGCAAAAATTTCCTATTGTCCATGAATATGGTTGCGACAGCTCTGTGCTAGAACACCTATGCCATTTTGGGTACGTTTTTGGTTAGCAACACGTCTATGCAGGCTTGAGCTGGTTTATGATTTACATGTGTTTAGGGCGTGCACTTGCTTTTTATGTTTTCTTCTCCACTATGAAGACCTTAATAGGCGAATCTTGCTCATAAAGTTCTTTTACCAAAATGTTTCTGTACATGTCCCTTGTTAGAACTAGAAACCACAGTTGGTGTTGTTGTTGAAATTGAAGCATCAAGACCCATGAACAAACAAAAGCATTAGCAAAAATGATCGGGCTTGTGGTCTACATCCCATTTGGAAACATCTATTGATGGAGGCAGCAGCGAAGTTCAACCCCTCCTTCATCATGAAGGATCGAAGCTGTGAAAATTGGAGGAGGACATCCTATTGCAAAAATGAGGGTGATAAAGTCGGGATGTAGTGGGATGTGGTGCAGCAAATTTGAAGAGTAAAAAAGGGGATTGGGAGCATAGCTGTTGGATGCTCTTCATACAACTTAGTCACAGACAAAACATCCTCACGTCTTTCAAACATCAGCAATATTAGAAGCTCGTCATCCGTGATTTCTCCGATTCCGATTCCGTTGTTCTTGGCCGCTTTTGTTATGAAATGTGACAAGGATGGCTCTTAGTGATTCGGTCTGAGTTTTTGCTTTCCCATGAATCTATCAAGATCAAATAGTAGAATATTGTCAACACTCAGTAACTACAGATTAACTTTCGGAGAATAACCTAATCGATGAATTAACAGTAAGGTTTTGACCATGTGTGAAAAGCCATTGTGTGCTTGTGTCTGTATGTGGGAACAAAAAGGGAAGGCTGTTCATTCATGAGTTGCTGGGCTGGTTTGTGGAGGCAGCTTTCTTGTGTGCGGGCAGGAGAAGTCGGGGAGAGGAAGATAGAGGGCATAAGGTTTTTTTGGTAATTTGGGGGAGAGGGGGGGACTTTGCGAAAAAGCGAGAGAGAGCTTTAAAGGTTTTTTGGTTGTGGGGGATATGCTTCGATAGGTGCTGAAGGGATATCGAGCAAAGGGGGAGGTCATTGTTTCGCTGTGTTCCTTGGCTGTGGTTTTGTGTGCAGGTAACGAGGGCATCATGGGAGGGAACTCGGATGCAGATGATCGTTTTTCAATCTGTAGCATCCATTTTGCTGGCCCAAGTGCTAATGGAGTAGATCATGCTCAATAAAGGTAACTCCAACAAGTCCAACAGATGAGGGACATCTTTGTTTGATCCTTTAGTATCTATTGCTATGGTGCGTTCGGTGGCTGGGGAGTGAGTATATGGATGCAGGAGTGTGTGTGTGTGTGTGCAAGGATGTGGGAAAGTGATTGGTGATTGAGTAGTGGGGGGAAGTGGAAGTGTGCAAGGAATAAGAGTGCATGTACATGATGGGGTAGGTGTACGAGAGTAGGTGGGTGTGTATGTACGGTAAAGGGAGTAGGCATAGGGGAGAGAAAATATGGTGGAAGAGAACACGCATATTATAAACGGGAAAACAAAGTGAAGAAGAATAGGCGTATGTGTGAGTGTGAGCATAAGTGAAAAAGGGAGTAAGAAAAAGGGTAAGAGTGGGAGGATAGGAAGAGGGGGTGTGATCGAGAAGCACGTGATCAGGAGGGTAAGAGAAAAGAAGGGAACCGGGGTATAACTACCATGGGAGAGTGTGAGTAGGGAAATACTCGAAGTACGTTTAGTACTATTTAGCGATGTGGAGTAGGGAAAGTGGACAAAGCTCGAGTGATTTTGGTCAAGCCAAGCATACATGGGAATCTCTTTATCTCGGCTTTAGGAGCAAACATTTTGGTGTGTTTGCTTGCAAACATATGAGCTATTGTATAGACAAAGGAAGTATCCATCGTGAGATAATTGTGGCCACCAAGTAATCCAAGTAGAACAATTCCGAGAGGTTTGAGGAAAATAAAGGCTTGTATAATCATCTTCCGTGTGGGCATTAGGACGCAACATTTTGGTGATCCTGATGGGGAGTTGGCTTGGCACTCCTCATAGAGTCGTGCCACGAGTACGCTCGGTGCCCCAATCGTGTGGCACAGCCCGTCGGCCCAGATTGAGTTGGGTGGCCTAGGTAGAAAGATGTCGCAAAGAATGCAAGTCGGGGACTTTCAAAAGGTTGGCTCCAGGCTGATGAACTTCGGATGGACTAGAAGTCGAAGCGGGTTTGGACACCGAATGAGAAATCGTGCATCTGAATTTCGCTTGGTGGGTCCAATCTCGAATTACATTCGGTGTTGGTGTTGCGAGAAAGTCTCGCACATTGCAAAGTTTTGCCCTCGTGTGTCAAGTCAGTTGGACTTTGTCCCTAGACGCGTAGAATGCGGGAAAAAGAGGCTATGCGAGCACGTGTGTGGCTCAAAAGAGGTAACTGACGTAAAGGTCGTAATGAATGAACGGGATAGGTGTTTATCCTCTTTGTATGTGGAAGTTGACATGAGTGGAGTCGCTTCGTCGACGAAGACCGTAAGAGTGAATGCGAACACAGATAGGGAGTCCCAAAATCAAGCTTTGATGGAACTCGTAAAGAGCTTGGAATGTCAAGTCAATTTGCTTCGGGTAGAGCGGGATAGCGAGAGGACCAAGGTAGAAAAGCTTGAGGAAAGTCAAGCAAGGTTAGGAGAGGTAGTCACGAAATGTGTAGAACAATTGCAAGTTGTGGAGAATAGAAACAAGGAGTTGAAAGCGAACAAAATCTTGAGGGAAGGCCTTGCGAGGTCTGAGCATGAAAACGTGGTCTTAGACCTAAGAACCGGCTGGATGATAGCCGATTGCCATAGCATTGCGATCGAGGAGGATTCCCCTAAAAATGATGATGACCTGGCACACAGAGTCGACCGAATGGAAAAAGAGATCGGGAAATTGCAAGAGATGATTAGTAGATAGATGACCAAGCACGTAAGGTCGCTGAAGAGTTCCACCTAGAGGTAGAAAGAATGAAAAGTTCCCAAGCAGAGAGCGATGAGAAAGTTGGACGGGTAGAAAAAGAAAATGCAAAGCTGAGTAGCAAGCTCGGTAGGTGGATGAATTGGAAAGAAAATGAGGAGAGGTAAAGGACTAGAAATTAGGAAAAATGGAAGGAGAGTTGAAAGCCATGTTGGATAGGTTAGATGCATTCGCAACGGAGTTAGAAAGAATGAAGAATGAATTGTCGAAGAAGGTAGATGATCTAGATGTAGAAAATATGAATATGATTTGGGAGGAAAGATCGATTAGAGAAGAAGTCGAGAAGTTGACTGCTCGAGTTGAGAAGAGGGAGTATATTCCCCTTGGATCTGAAAAAAGGATGAAAGAGTTAGATGAAGAAATGGAGCAAATATGGAATCGATTCCGAAGCATGAAGTGGCATTTTTTGGGGTTTTCAGGTCGGCAAGGTAGTTAGTGTGTGCACGTTTTGAGAGGAAAAGTTGACCATGGCATTAGTGGCTGGATTTTGGCTTGAGTTGCAGCAGAGAGGAGATTTGTCTCATCGGGATGTCCACGGGGGATCTATGTGTGTGTGTCGTGATTGGTTGGGTTGGGAAAAGGACCTTTCTTCTGTCTCCTAATTCTCAAGACTTTGGAATTGAAAAAGAAAAAAAAAAAAAAAAGAAATTGTGTATCTGTGTGTGTGTTGTCGATGCGCTGCAGTGGGCTAGTAGGCGGGTGGAACAACCTTGATCAGGTGATCGAGGCCACGAGCTGACGCTAGTTTTGCTGTATGCGCGACCTATATGTGTCTATGTGCCTATGTGGACCAATAGGTAGGTGGAGTCACTTTGGCCGGGTGGTCAAAGCCACGAGCTGACGTCGGTTTCGCATAGGACTAGCGTTGTGCATCGTGCATAAGTAAATAAGTAAAAAAGAAAAAAAAAAGAAAAAGAAAATTCCTTTCTCGAGGGGGGACAGAAGAGAGGCGAGAGAGCTTGATGCTCGGATGGGAATATGTGTGTATGTGTTGTGGGGATCTGGGAATGTGTGGACTCTTGATGAGGCATGTCGAATCGAAGCTTAAGCTCGGCTAAGGTTTTGGCTGTGACGTGTCTGTGGAAGACTTGGACTTGAGGAACCCAAGCATGCTAATTGCTTTGTTTGTCTGCGAACTCTTAGAAAGTGTTCAGTTTGGCTCTTAAGTGGTATGACAACTTGAGAAGTCTTGAATCGCATTGATGATGAGTGGTCCTGTCGAGATGAGCCCGTGTTAGGCTTGAGTGGTCCTTGTCGTGTATCCATCAAGTTAGAGTGGTGTGGTGGTGACCTAGCATGGAATTTAGTTGAAAAGAAAAAAAAAAAAGAAAAGAAAGCAAAGAGTCGATGAAAAGGAAAGCGGGTAGTGGAAACCCTAACTAGAAGGGAAATGAAAAATCGGAGAGTGAACTCGGTTAGAAATGAGAAAAAGGAATCTAGAAAACAATCTTGTGGCTGGGAAGAGTATCAAAAACAAAGGTGGGGAATGGTTTTTTATTATATATGGCATGTGGAAAGTGTGTTTAGTATGCATGTGGAATAGAGACTCGTGACGTGTTGAACGAATAGTCGAGAAGAGTCATGAGAGGGAATGTGGACATGTCTTCTCCTTGGATGTATATTGTATGTGACGAGCTTGCATGTGTGATGTGGATTCATGGTGTGTTGGTTCCTGTTGTTCTGATGTACATTTGTGTTTTGATGAAAAGTGGTCTAATGTTTTTGATGAGTTTGCAGATGCGAAGGACACAACAAATGAAGATGCAAGAAAGTATGCAAGGTTGGTAAGTAATGGGATTGATTTTGATACTAATAGACTTTGAGTGTATGATTGCAGGTGCCTGGTTAGGAGAAGGATGAAACAGGTAATTTAATATATGGAAATGTTTGGATGACTTGATATGGGTTGCAGATTTGCAGGAACAATTTAGCTCGTCAGGGACGACTTCGCAAGCAGAAGGGGGGAATATGTTAACCGTACAAATGGTTGTTTTTTTTTGGTCTCGATTTTGTAGAGCAAATGTTTGATTGTAGGTAACTTGCACGGAAAGATGGTTGATTTCAGGTATCTTGAAGGAGCATACCATAGTAGGCATTACATTGGTGGATACTTATGAGGAGCAGGGGGTGCTTAGGAAAGCATGGCAAGTATTTGACAAGTCTGTGTGAGAGAAAAAGTCCTTGGGATGCATTACTGTTGGGTTACTTCCAAAATGGGTATGGTGTTCTTGTCTTCATGGTTTGAGTGAATGTAATCAGGGGGCATGGCTCCGATATCTCACTGGTGTACAAGTGCAAGCCAAGGGCCCAAATAAGGTGTGAATATATGAACGTATAGGCATCTAATAAAATGATATGATTTGTTTTGGGAATAGATTTTTTGCAGGATGTACCAACAGAAAATGGGAGGTTGTAATTGAATTTGTTCACCGTTTGACCTCAAGAAGTATTTGTTGCAGCGTTTGTTGTGTTTTCCTTGCTCTCGCATGCAGGAATCAAATAACCAAGGAAGAAAACAGGATATGAGAGGACAAATGTGGCCATCACTGCAAGGTCCATGAGATCTTCTATAAGATGGAACGTGGTTTAAACTTTGCATAGAAATAAGTGTGGCAAGTGATGAAGGACCAATGCACTTAAGGAAGGGAAATGCCCTCTTACAATATGTGGGGGTTAATTCCCTTGTTTTTCGTAGAGATATGCAGGTACAAGGGGGATTTGGCTCTGATGGACATGGAAAAGGGGGGGGGGGGGGACATACCCCTAATTGCACGCACATTTGGGGCAGGAAAGGGGAGAGCATTTCATTTTTTTCTAGGCAGCGGGTCTCATGTTTTTTTGTCTCTTCTTTGTTGTGTGGTGCACGTACCCCGACGAGGAAGGAGGCTATGAAGCGGGGGGGGTTCTCCTACATATTCTCTCGGGGACTCCTGCTCTTTCTCTCTTTTTTGGGCTTTTTTCTGGTATCTTTACAGGTTCGTGAGCGAAGGAGGGGGTAGGGCACAAGTCTAGGCCAGCAGATGTTCTTCGATTTTAAACAAGGAGAAGAGCGATCGAACGGGAGAGAAAGGGGACGGCTGTTTTGTGTTCGATTCATTTTTTGGGCTGCATTGGTCTATGTGGTTTGCCTATTGAAGGGGCCTTCCGTTTGGGCATTTTGACACACACTACAAGGGGAAGCTTCGTTCTTCTGCGGGCACGGGTGACTAAGGGAAACCGACTGAAGACAGCGTGAGACCAGTGAGGGAAAGAAGCGGCATATATGAAAGGACTCTCGCACTGAGATGATGCTTGCAACAGAGGAGACGAATGGAGATAGTCATCCCTCACAACTTGTGTGCGCTGTCTTCGGTGTCACAGTGTGGCCTCAAAGCCATAGCAGAATGGTTGGTGAGTATAATTTGTGATGTATTCAGTTATGCTACTTTTGCAAAAATTTCCTATTGTCCATGAATATGGTTGCGACAGCTCTGTGCTAGAACACCTATGCCATTTTGGGTACGTTTTTGGTTAGCAACACGTCTATGCAGCCTTGAGGTGGTTTATGATTTACACGTGTTTAGGGCATGCACTTGCTTTTTATGTTTTCTTCTCCACTATGAAGACCTTAGTAGTCAAATCTTGCACATAAAGTTCTTTTACCAAAATGTTTCTGTACACGTCCCTTGTCAGAACTAGAAACCACAGGTGGTGTTGTTGTTGAAATTGAAGCATCAAGACCCATGAACAAAAGAAAGCATTAGCAAAAATGATCGCGCTTGTGGTCTACGTCCCATTTGGAAACATCTATTGATGGAGGCAGCAGTGAAGTTCAACCCCTCCTTCATCATGAAGGATCGAAGCTGTGAAAACTGGAGGAGGACATCCTGTTGCAAAAATGAGGGTGATAAAGTTGAGATGTAGTGGGATGTGATGCAGCAATTTTGAAGAGTAAAAAAGGGGATTGGGAGCATAGCTGCTGGATGCTCTTCATACAACTTAGTCACAGACAAACCATCCTTAGGTCTTTCAAACATCAGCAATGTTAGAAGCTCATTATCCGTGATTTCTCCGATTCCGATTCTGTTGTTATAGGCTTTTGTTATGAAATGTGACAAGGATGGCTCTTGGTGATTCGGTCTGAGTTTTTGCTTTCCCATGAATCCATCAAGATCAAATAGTAGAATATGGTCAACACTCAATAACTACAGATTAACTTTCGGAGAATAACTTGATCGATGAATTAACAGTGGGGTTTTGACCATGTGTGAAAAGCCATTGTGTGCTTGTGTCTCTATGTGGGAACAAAAAGGGAAGGTTGTTCATTCATGAGTTGCTGGGCTGGTCTGTGGAGGCAGCTTTCTTGTGTGCGGGCAAGAGAAGTCAGGGGAGAGGAAGATAGAGGGCATAAGGTTTTTTTGGTAATTTGGGGGAGGGGGGGGGGACTTTGCGAAAAAGGGAGAGAGAGCTTTAAAGGTTTTTTGGTTGTGCGGGATATGCTTCGACAAGTGCTGAAGGGATATCGAGCAAAGGGGGAGGTCACTATTTTGCTGTGTTCCTTGGCTGTGGTTTTTTGTGCAGGTAACGAGGGCATCTTTGGGATGGAACTCAGATGCAGATGATCGTTTTTCCATCTGTAGCATCCATTTTGTTGGCCCAAGTGCTGATGGAGTAGATCATGCTCAATAAAAGTAACTCCAGCAAGTCCAACAGATGAGGGACATCTTTGTTTGATCCTTTAGTATCTGCTGCTGTGGTGCGTTCGGTGGCTGGGGAGTGAGTATATGGATGCAGGAGTGTGTGTGTGTGCGTAAGGATGTGGGAAAGTGACTGGTGATTGAGTAGTGGGGGGAAGTGGAAGTGTGCAAGGAAGAAGAGTGCATGTACATGATGGGCGTAGGTGTACGAGAGTAGGTGGGTGTGTATGTACGGTAAAGCGAGTAGGCATAGGGGAGAGAAAATATGGTGGAAGAGAACACGCATATTATAAGCAGGAAAACAAAGTGAAGAAGAATAGGCGTATGTGTGAGTGTGAGCGTAAGTGAAAAAGGGAGTAAGAAAAAGGGTAAGAGTGGGAGGATAGGAAGAGGGGGTGTGATCGAGAAGCACGTGATCAGTGATCAGGAGGGTAAGAGAAAAGAAGGGAACCGGGGTATAACTACCATGGGAGAGTGTGAGTAGGGAAATACTGGAAGTACGTTTAGTACTATTTAGCCACGTGGAGTAGGGCAAGTGGACAAAGCTTGAGTGATTTTGGTCAAGCCAAGCATACATGGTAATCTCTTTCTCTCGGCTTTAGGAGCAAACATTTTGGTGCGTTTGCTTGGAAACATATGAGCTATTGTATAGACAAAGGAAGTATCCATTGTGAGATAATTGTGGCCGCCAAGTAATCCAAGTAGAACGATTCCGAGAGGTTTGAGCAAAATAAAGGCTTGTATAATCATCTTCCGTGTGGGCATTAGGACGCAACAGTATTTTAAAAATGACCCACATGGAAAACAAGTTGATTGCTTGAGGCATGGTGATCCTAGAAGGCCACTTGGAATTAGTTGGCATTCAAAGACTTGGATTTCCTCTCCCTCTCAGGTGTCCCAAAATGGGAGAACCTTTGTCTCAATACTCTCATCTCATCTCCTTGCAAATTTAAGTTGAAAGCTTTTGAGTATGTGCTCGCTTTGCGAAAATCATGGAAAAGAGTCGAAAAAAATATCTACCTCAAAAAGGAATGGAATTTCTCTATTGGCATCACACAAAATGATTTGGTGTGATTCATCGTTGTCTACAAAAACTAATAAAACTATGATATCAATACTCCTATTAGGGTGGAATATTGGTCTAGGGCTAAAAAATATTTTCCCAAAGGGCTTTCATGTCTACAAAAACTAATAAAACTATGATATCAATAAGCTATTAAGATTAAAGATGTAGATCCTAGTCTAAGGACATATTATGAGTATCAATGCCTCATTAAGAGTCAAATTGCACACTCCTCTAGTGTAAGTGCAAACCCCATCCCAAGTGTTGAATGTGGAGAAGCCACAAGTAGATCAAAGAAATCTCAAGGACAAATATAGAAGATATCTTACATTCTAATATTAATAAAAAAATGGAAAAAAAAAACTTCTAGATTAGGTATGGCTTCAACTTTTAGATCCTATAGCATTGGATGCTTGAAGTGAGTGATTTTTTGGTACTATGGAAAATCCTCCATAGGGAGATTTTGATTTATTCATAAGCCTATAATCTAGATATTGTCCCCCATGGTGCAAGATGTTTCTACGTGAAGAGGATTTATTTACCTCTTCTATACCTATTATATCAACGATAAACTCTGAGATAGGGAGTATCATGCATCTTACTAGGGAGAGTGGCGATGAGCTATTCCTCGTGAAGTGTTAGGATGTTTGGCGCCTCCATGGAATGCTATAAGAGTTGAAGCTATTTGGAAAAATTGGAAAGCAATAGGTTAAATGTACATTTGAAATCACAACAAAGATCACTCCATTGAAAGGATGTTCATCATTTCTAGGAAATATGATCAATATTTGAGGATAAGCATACTCCTTTATACCACTTTAATTTGCTATCTTGGAGCAAGAAACTCTTTATGGAACGAGAAAAAGCATAAAAGGAACATAAAAAAATATTTTCCTTTTCTAATGCGTGCAAGATGTGGGCATGCATCAAAAAATCCTTCAAGTTGTGAAATGATAAATCACATTTAATAGTCCAACCAAAATGTTTAGGTAGAATATGTCCCAAAATAGTTAAGGTTAAGGCACTATCTTCCAAGAATCATAATTGCATCCTTGCCATCGGACATGCCCCCAAAACTACCAAACATCATGTGGAATATGTGGAACTAGTGCTTATAGTACCATAACTACATTATCCAATTGAAAAACAATCCATCTATGGAAATTTCATGAGTAAAAAGAGAGACGCATAGATAAAGAGATAGAGAGATGAGTAGGAGAGATAGAGAGATGAGTAGGAAATCCTAGCAATGTAGTGTCGTGTGAATAATACTACATAAAATGCAAATTTTAGTAAGATGTGTAGAAGAGGCGACCGAGACCACATTTCCTTCTTCTCAAGGGGGATCCCTCTTCAAGAAAGTATACCTTGTGACATGTCTATGTGTAGGAATATAACTTGATAGTGAAGCTAGGTTACATTTATTCAATCGAATAATTGAAAAATACCAAATATGTTCGTTTTATTCATGGTTATTTGAATAAACAATGAAAAAAAATGGACATGGATGTGATTTCGATCGAAAACTTTTTTTATCAAAAGCACTTTCGATCGAAAAGTTGTTTCTAAGCAAAAAATATATATTTTTACATTCGATCAAAAAGCTCATTCTACGCATGCTAGTTTGCTACTCTATAGAGCTCTACTACTATCAGTTCTTTCGCAGAGGCCTTTCCTCACCATACCATTCACGTATTGAGCTATTTTTTATTTATTGTTTATTTTATTGTTCTGTTCATTAATTATATCATGCATATCGTATGATTCGCATACGTGTCTCTTACATATGTCTGATTTGTATTTATATAATTAGGTTTATGTTTTTTAATCATCAATTGTATACATGTTCGACTCGTGAAATAGTTTCTTACTTGTATACATTGATGAATAAAATTTAAAATAAACCACTATTGTGATTATCTGACTTGCTACATCGATTCTTACTCATAGTAGTATAGGACTAAGTAATAGATCTATTGAGATTGTTTGAATCACCACCTCGGTTCCTACTCTTTCAATAGTATAGGGAGTGTATAGGGACTATTGTGATTATCTCATTCTTTGACTCTTACTCTCACAATAGTCGCTTAGATTCCTATGAGCATAATTAGTGTAGGTCACAAGGCGTATAGAAACTATTGTGATTATCTGGTTCTTTGACTCTTGCTATCACAATAGTTATATACAGTCATGTGACAAGACTCATACATAGTATAGTGAGTGTATATGAACTATTCTGAATGTCTGATTCTTTGACTCTTACATTCTTAATAGCTACATAGATTCACTTCAAGACTATAATTACATTTCTATTTAACTATAAATCTACTTATCTAACTACCTATCCATATTTCTATCATTTCTCTACACATACTCTTGATCTATCTATCCATACACTTACAAATGTATCTATTTATATGTGTACTTAAAATATATTTCAGTATCTATTATTTTATTTATGAGATTATTTTTTATTATTTATTTTATGAGTTAGATTAGTGTTTAAAGTTTTAATATCAATTCTCATAGTTTGATAGTCTATTTTTTTATTCTTGCATAGATGGTAAGTAAAATAAATAAGCACAAGCAAAAATTTTTGGAAGATTTTGTGTGTTCCTAAATGTATAGAATGAGAGAAGATCAAATCACTCTAGCAATGGACATATCTAATTACAAAAATTTCATTGAACAATTATCTAGGACAACATATATCAACATTGAAGATAAATTTGGCAATGTGTCAGGTGGAGCACAGGTATTAGATGAGCAAATGTCCAAACAGCTCACTCGTATCTTTGGATAGATCATCAAAGTAGCAGAGTCATCGTCATTGGATATCACCACAATGCCTAGATTCATCGACAAAGTAAAAGTTTTCAATTTTACATTATCAAACAATGGAGAGAGGAAAGTGAGTGAGACCTGACATGACTGAGCAGGGAGAGAGAACATCGGTAGATCCAAATACAAGAGATACACATGTAAATATGGGAGATCAAACATCAAATAATCTTTTTTTGCTCCCATATTCATCTATTCATTTTGAAGATGTAGCTCTCGTGGGGGAAGGACAATATGAAATGATCCATAAAGTCAAAATAACCCACCCAAGATTCATCAATGAAATATTTGCCACCAAGTTATTCAAATTACATAGTGTTGACATACAGACACGAGAGAACGAAGCCATGAATGAAGCCACAATTTTATCTGTTATGCACATTGGAATTAACAAACCACTTTTATTAGCTAGGCATCATAGCAAAAGCCTGTGTCTTATTTTCAAATTGTGGAATGGTGATAGTGGTACATTAGACATGTGGCTAGAGAAAATGAAAAAGGACTACTTAAACGTACCACAAAGCAGAGGTATTAAAGAAACAGAAGGAGATAAAACAACCATGAAGACAAACATTTGGAAGCTCATCAATGGTTTGTTGCAAACAATATCATTTTTACACACTTGTAATATTTCCCACAATGATCTCCACTTAGGCGACATTTTTTTGCATTTTGAAGCTCAGAATGCTTATATGGGATTATCTGATTTTGGTAGAGCAACAAATTTACTAACGAAAAAAAGTTTTTGGAAGCTACCTGATTTGGAAATATTGACTAGAAATGAGTCGAGTCAAAAATATTAGTGGATTGCACCCGAATGTATATCCACTAGCCCTCCACCTTTTAATAAAAGTAAGGAGACATTTACGATCTTGATACTATTGGTGCAGGACAATCAACAATTGAAGTTTTGATGAAGGTTTGGAAGTCAAGGACTGAAGAAAAGATCAAGTTATGAAGCATGAAGGAAGTGCATATCCAAAAGATGAAGATGTGTATACATATGTACATTAATTTAGAGTCAGTTCATCTTATCTTTTTGTATGTCATCAACTTGTAAACATTTGCCTATATATACAAAGAAAATGTTGGGGCAAATAGGAGAGAATGTGTAAGAACAAGTTTTGAGGAGAATTAGATGTAATTAGACACTTTAGAAGTGAATAGGATCTCTCTCATCACTTAGATGTAAAATTTTTAGAAATGAACAAATGTTGCACCCGATCTTTCTGAGTATTCTCCTTCTGTGTTGAATCTTTTGTGAAATGCTTTTGTACAAGTCTAAGTCTATAGTTCATTGACCTATGTACAAATTTTCAGCTTTTAATTGTGATCAGGATGAGAGAATTAAGTGTAGGAACATTTACATGTGTAAATGGAAAGAAGAGAAGTTGTAGGAGGTGCAAAATTTGATGTTAATGTTTTCGTCAGTTCTCCTTCCACAGTGTAAAGTTCTGAGCAAGCAAGCACTCAATCTTTAATTTGGAATGTAAGCTACTTATGGCTAAAAGCATTTGCATAAAAGGGTTCTAGATTGAGAGAACCAAGCGTTAGAAGTTACAGGTGTCTGAATCGACTTCTCAGAAGAACAGTTTTAGACATAGGTGACTTGATGAGATCATTTCTCAGGATCTACTAAGTCTTTTGAAATGATTTAACTTGGAAAAGGTGCGCAAACTATAGACGACACCTTGTGCAAAGTTTAATAGAAAACTTTACACATTTGATAAGTTAATGAAAGAGTTATGTGCAATAGACTTTCTGTGTAGTCATCTTCTTCACAGTTTGTTCAAAATTTTGATAATTGAGTATTGATCCTCCAAATTGGTGAAGGTTTTGAGTTACTCTTGATATAGAGGTGATCTTACTTCAAGATTAGCTTTTTCTTTTGGAGATTAACACTCTCCATCAGTGGTATCAGAGCAGGAAGCATCAAAGTTGAAGAAAGGAGGACCCTGACTGCTGCAGCTATAAAGAATTCAACACCTGAAGGTTCAAAAGATGAAAGCTTGAAAGAAAATCTTGAGAAGGAGACTAGAATTTATCAAGATCAAAAGGAACTTCATTCGAAGTAAAGGTACATATATTACTCATAAAGTTTGAAGAATTCAATATACAGTTGAAGAAAGGATGGGAGATTCTCTTCAAATAGAGAAGTTGGATAGAGAGAACTATCCAACATGTTCAATGAGGATGGAAGCTCACCTTATGAGCAAAGATTTGATAGGTTATATTATAGGTGAAGAAGAAAAGCCTTAGTTAGAGATCATAGTGTTCCAACTAGGGAAGAATTATCAGATTTGAAGACTTGGATGAAGAACGATTCTCAAGCCAGGAGAATTATCTACATGGCAGTTAATGATTACTTGCTACCTCACATTAGAGGTCTTGAAAGTGCAAGTGATATATGGAATGCTTTGGAGGAGCATTTCCAAAACACCACAAAGTCAAGGAAGGCATCCTTGTGGGCAGAATTTACCACATTCAAGAAGAAGGCCTCTCAATCCATCTTAGATTATGTAACAAGGATGAAAGACATTGCAGAAGCATTAGAAGCAGTTGATGAAGACATTGAAGAGGATAAATTGGTAAGGCAAATCCTTACAGGTTTGAGAGGTGATGACAAATGGAGGCCATTCATTTTGTCTATTGAATTATCACGATCATTTCACTCCTGATTTAAATCAATTGCTAGGACATATGCTAAACTTTGAGCAGGATGTCAAAGGTGAAAGTTGCAAGAGTGCAGGTCAAGCAATGTATTCAAAGGATAAGAAGAAGAATAACAAAGGGAAGCAACAAGCAAATGAAGATGAAGGTACAACTAGCCAAGCCAACTTCCTAAGAGGAAGAGGAGGTGGCAAAGGTAGAGGAAGAGGCAGGAGTAATAAAGATGGAGTCAAAGCTTGCTGGATTTGTGGTAAGACAAATCACTTAGCTAATGATTGTTGGCATAATACTCAGAATAATGGTGGATATAATCAGCATTTTAATTCAAGAGGAAGAGGTGGCAGAAATCAAAGAGGTAATTTCAGAGGTAGAGGTAGTAGAGGTTACTTAGGAAGAAATGCAGGTAGAGGATTCCAAAGTCAACAATACAACAATACCTACTACAATTATGCTTCAGATCAGAAGGAGGATTCAACATTGATAATGAATGCAACTTGTGAAAGGCAAAGTGAAGACCAAAGAGTCTTCTACATTGACTCAGGGTGTAGCAATCACCTGAGTGGCAACATAGCTTTGATGACCGATTTGGAACATAAGGTAACTAATCATGTAGTTCAAACAGGTGACAATACAAAGCATAATGTGAAGTCAGTTGGATCAGTGAAGGCCAAGGATGGTAGTACTCTCTTGAGTAAGGTTTTGTATGTTCCTACAATTCCTAAGAATCTGCTAAGTGTAGGCCAAATTGTTGAAAAAGGTTATGAAGTTAGATTCGCTAATGAAGGAGTGTTTGTGGAAGACCCTAGCAATGGGTATAAACAAATTGTTTCAGGGAAGAAAGAAGGAAGACTCTTCACATTGAAGATTCAAGGTAATGTTGGTCATGCCTTGTTCACCTATGGAGGACATAAGATCTCTGAGTTAGATCTTTGGCACAAAAGGCTTGGACATTTCAATGAAAGAGGTATTAAAGATATGGTTAACAATGGTTCAGTGCTTGGATTGCCTAATGATGTAGTTCAACATATGACATACAGATGTGAGGCATGTCAATTAGGTAAAGCTCATAAGCAATCTTATTGCAAGCATGGTGTTATGTATTCAGAAAAGTTTGAGTTGTTACACACAGATGTGTGGGGACCATCAGAGGATTTCAGCATCAATGGTTCAAGGTATTATGTGATTTATGTTGATGATGCTACCAGATGGATCACTATCTATGTGATCAAAGATAAGTCAGAGGTATTTGATACATTCAAACATTATCATGTGTATGCAGAGAGATTACAGGTCATAAGTTGAAGAGACTAAGATCAGATGGAGGGGGAGAGTATTTCTCTAATGAGTTCAGTGATTACTTGTGGAATGCAGGTATAAAAAGGGAAATTACTTGCAGGTACTCTCCTCAACAAAATGGTGTAGCAGAAAGGAGGAATAGAACTCTTGTTGAGTTTGCAAGATCCATGATGAAGGAGAAAATTGCCCAAATTATTTGTGCGCTGAGGTTGTAAATACAGCTACATATTTGGTTAATAGATTACCATGTAAAGCTTTGCAGTGTATGACACCATATGAGGCATGGTGGGGTAAGAGACCTACTCTAGATCATTGCAAAGTATTTGGATGTTTGGCATATGCATATGTGTCATCTCAATTGAGGCATAAATTGGAACCCAAAGCTGAAAAATATGTGTTCATTGGATATGATGATAAGCAGATGGGATATAGGTTGTGGAGTCCATCCACAAAACAATTTCTTGGATGTTACATTTGATGAGCAAGGTACTTGGTATGTAGGTACACTTAATGTTCATGCAGGTCAAAAGAAAGGTAAATCAAAGGTTCAGATATTTGATGAAGAGGAGAACAATGAAGTACAAGTTGAAGGTGAAGAAGTGACAAGATTTGATCCAGAATGTGATGAACCAGAAAGCTCAAGGAGTGGAGAACTCAGAAGGTCATCAAGACACAAATGGCAACCTACAAGGTATAGCTATGACACTTCTTTTTTGGTCACCAAAGATTATGTTTATATGATAAAAGCAGATGAAGACCCTTCTACATATGAAGAGGCAAAAGATAAGGAAAATTGGGAGAAAGCTATGCAGGAAGAGTATGATGCATTGATAGAGAATCAGACATGGGATTTGGTTCCTAAACCAAATAGTTAGAAGACCATTGGATGCAAATGGGTCTACAAGAGAAAGAGGTATGCAGATGGAAGTGTGGCTAGGTATAAAGCTAGAATTGTTGTGAAAGCGTTTGCTCAGACATATGGTGTAGCTTATGATGAGACCTATAGTCCTGTGGCAAAGATGACAACTATCAAGACACTCATAGCAATTGCTGCATGTAAAGGTTGGAAGTTATGTCAACTAGATGTAAAGAATGCTTTTTTAAATGGTTATATTTCAGATGATGTTTTCATGGAGCAACCACAAGGATTCAGAGATGAAAGGTATCCAGATCATGTATGTAAGCTCAAGAGAGCTTTGTATGGTTTGAAGTAGGCCCCAGGGCATGGAATTATAGACTTGTGAAGTTCTTGAAAGAACTGGGTTTCCAAGTATCTAAAGCAGATAGTAGCTTGTTTGTTAAAGCAAGTGATGATGGGTTCATTTATATGTGCATATATGTTGATGATATAATTCTTACAGGTACAGATGAGAAATGCATTCAAGGCCTAAAGAAGCAAATGGAGAAAGAGTTCAAGATCAGTGACTTGGGAGATTTGTCATATTTCTTGGGCATGGAGATCTCATATACTCAACATGGAGTGTATGTAACTCAAGAAAGGTACTTGGAGAACTTGTAAATCAAGTTTAAAATGGATGATTGCAAGGTAGCACCTACTCCAATGGAGGTGAATCACAAATTGAGCAGATATGGAGGAGAAGAATTCAAGGACATGAAGCTATATCAAAGTTCGGTTGGTAGTCTGATTTATGCTACTTTAACTAGGCCTGGCTTGTCATATGCAGTTGGAGTATTTTTTCAATTCATGCGTTGTCCTAGGAAAGAACATTGGATTGCCGGTCAAAGAGTGTTCAGGTACATTAAGGGTACACTCAAAGAGGGTTTGTATTATGGTTTTACATCAGATACAAACATCAAGATTTATAGTGATACAGATTGGGCAGGTAATCCTAATGATAGGAGATCAACTTATGGATACTTGTGTTATGTGGGAGATAAGTTAATTTCATGGTGTTCAAAGAAGCAACACACAATTGCTTTGTCATCTACAGACGCAGAGTATAAAGGTATGGTGGAAGCTACAAAGGAAGTGATATGGCTTAAGACTCTTATGAAGAGTTTTGACATCACTCAAAGTACACCCAATATTCATGGAGATAACATGAGTTCATTGTATTTAGCTGCTAATCCTGTTTTTCATGCCAGGACTAAACATATTGAGATTCAGTATCATTTCATAAGAGAGAATGTGATGGATAAAGAAATTGAAGTTATACATACTTCAACAAAAGATCAGATAGCTAATATGCTAACCAAGAGCTTGGATGGACCAAAGCAACAGAGATTCAAAGATATTGCGGGAATAAAGAAGATAGAGAAAACCTCAATTGATGATTGAGGGGGAGCTGTTGGTGTAGGACAATCAACAATTCAAGTTTTGATGAAGGTTTGGAATTCAAGGACTGAAGAAAAGATCAAGTTATGAAGCATGAAGGAAGTGCATATCCAAAAGATGAAGATGTGCATACATATGTACATTAATTTAGAGTCAGTTCATCTTATTTTTTTGTATGGTCATCAGCTTGTAAATATTTGCCTATATTGACAAAGAAAATGTCAGGGCAAATAGGAGAGAATGTGTAAGAACAAGTTTTGAGGAGAATTAGATGTCATTAGACACTTTAGAAGTGAATAGGATCTCTCTCATCACTTAGATGTAAAATTTTCAGAAATGAAGAAATGTTGCACCCGATCTTTCTGAGTATTCTCCTTTTGTGTTGATCCTTTTGTGAAATGCTTTTGTAGAATTCTAAGTCTATAGTCGATTGACCTCTGTACAGATTTTGAGCTTCTAATTGTGATCAGGCTAAGAGAATTGAGTGTAGGAACATTTACATTTGTAAATGGAAAGAAGAGAAGTTACAGGAGGTGCAAAATTCGATGTTAATGTTTTGGTCAGTTCTCCTTCCATAGTGTAAAGTTTTGAGGAAGCAAGGCACTCAATCTTTAAGTTGGAAGGTAAGCTACCTATGGCTAAAAGCATTTGCATAAATGGGTTCTAGATTGAGAGAACAAAGTGTTAGAAGTTATAGTGTCTAAATCGACTTCTCAGAAGAATAGTTTTAGACATAGGTGACTTGATGAGATCATTTCTCAAGATCTACTGAGTCTTTTGAAATGATTTAACTTGGAGAAGGTGCCCAAACTATAGGTGACACCTTGTGCAAAGTTTTATAAAAAACTTTACACCTTTGGTAAGTTAATGAGAGAGTTATGTGCAGCAGACTTTCTGTGTAGTCATCTTCTTCACAGTTTGTTCAAAATTTTGATAATTGAGTATTGATCCTCCAAATTGGTCAAGGTTTTGAGTTACTCTTGATATAGAGGTGATCTAACTTCAAGATTAGCTTGTTCTTTTGGAGATTAACACTCTCCATTAGATACTCCTATTGCAACTCTTGAAAATATCTAAATTTAAATAGTTATCCCATTGATAGAAATGGGATTTACAAGTTCAAATATGCTTTAGAACTAGTTTCTGACAGAGATGTATCAAAAAGAGTAGACGCACATGAACTACTTAGAGTATTCTTGAATCTTAATCAGTATGGTTTAAAGATATCCATGACATATGGATTAAGACCATATTGAAATTTATTTGTATTCAATTGAACTATGTTGAATGATATAGATTCAGTTGCATTAAGTGGAGTAAATGTCGTGGATTCATTTGAACCATGTGGATTAGATGAAGTGGTATCATTTGAGTTAAGTAGATTAAATGAAGTGGTATCATTTGAATAATGTGGATTAAATGAAGTGGTGTCTTTTGAATGATGTGGATTCATTTGAATTATGTGGATTCATTTGAATCATGTGGATTAAATGATTTGGTATCATTTGAACTATGTGGATTAAATGATATAGATTCATTTAAATTAGGTGGAGTAAATGAAGTGGTATCATTTGAGTTGAGTGGATTAAAAAAATGGTATCATTTGAGTTAATTGGATTAAGTAAAGTGGTATCATTTGAGTTAAGTGGATCAAATGAAGTGGGTTCATTTGAACTATGTGGATTAAATGAAGTGGTATGATTTTCGTTAAGTGGATTGAATGAAGTGGTTTCATTTGAATTATGTGGATTAAATGAAGTGATATCATTTGAACTATGTGGATTAGATGAAGTGGTATCATTTGAATTATGTGGATTAAATGATGTGGATTTATTTAAGTTATGTGGATTCTTCTGAGGTAAAATTAGTGTTTTTGTTTTGCTGAATCTCAAAGGATTTTTTCTAAGCAGAATGCTCAATTTTCACAATCGAAATTAGAATTTTTATTCCACTAGATTTAGAGCCAGAGGGATTAGAAGCAGAACCATTATCAATGAAAAAAGTAAAAAAGCTATGTCCAAATCATTTTATTTGTGATGTTTGTTTTTGGGTTATAGGAAGGGCAAAAGAAACAACACCCTTAAAGCTTTCTGACTTACAACATAAAGGATTAGCAAAAATTCTACTTTGACCCTTTGTGCAAGTTGAGAGATAATTACCAAATAATAATCAAATAGCACTATGTTTCAAAAGTTTTTGTACAAGATATTCTTCATCAATATGTGGATTGGGATGATCACCCAAAGAATGCAGGTATAGGTTTGAGTCATCCTCAAAATAGGGTAGAATTTTGTTATCAAGGAAACAAAGGCCCTCTTCCTCAAAACCAGCCCTATATTTTGCCACCTGAAGAACATAATTGTATCCATGATTTGTCATCACAAGGAGAAGAACTATACAATGAAGGATTAATAATTCTTGGATTACGAAGAACAATTGATCATCAACAAAAGAGGATTGATGATCTAGAAAATCAAGTGAAAATTTTAGAAATATATGTCGATGCATGTGAGAGCAAATATGGAAGACTCTCAAAGGCATTATCATCTTTTGATCGGTTCACTACCAATGAATTATGCAATCAACAAAACATTGAATAGACAAGCTTTTTTTCGTAATCAAAGACATCACTATATTAAAGCCATCGATTTTGCAATTGATTCTTATCAAAGTATTCAAAGTACATCATTTTCTTCATTTTGAATATTATCATATATGATAGATACCATGTCATCTATTTCATCCATGTTTGAACCATCGTTGTGATCTACGTCTAAATCATGATCACTCCATGAATCATTTGTTAAACTTTCATGAGTTTAAAATTCTCCAAAGGTTTGTTGTACTATTGTAGAAGCTATCTTTATTGGAGCATGTAACAAATGCATATTATAAAAAACGTATACCAAATCATTGGCACGTGATACACTTAAGCGATTTCTTCATTTTGAATGAAGAAAATCATATGCACTCCAATTACGTTCACAACTACCACTTGAAGTTGTTACTAAAAGCACTCTCATAGCTATATGTTGCAACTCAACTACTTCACCTCTCTACTCTTTCCACCATATAGGAGGTGGATGCTCTTGAATCGCTTCAATGTGCCATAGATCTCCAAAACATCCTTCTCGATTTACATAAGCTACTCTCTGGTGGAATGCATCTCAACGATCTATACCTGGAAGTCATAACTCACATGTGGATTTGAAATTTTCCGTGAATTTTTTGTTTGACACTTGATCATTGAGTTGAAATGCAGGATCCAAGACAAATGTTGCTCCATGTAATGAGTATGCATTTGTGTCCATCTTTTCTCTACTAACGATACAATCTATGTTTTTTCTCGTAATGAAAATTGATTAAAACCTTTCACTTTTTGAATAGCTTTTGATATAATCCAATAAACTTTTCCTATCACAAACTTATCAGTATCAACAATTCATAAAAGTTCCACAAAAGGTTTAGTGATACCAACAATTTCTTCAAGGTTATGCCAAAAAGTTTGTGATTGTATTAGAGACATACACTTCAAAGCTGCAACTCAATAAGAAGGATACTTCTCTAGCCATGCCTCCCATCTTCGATCAGTAATCATCTCTACAAGAGCTGGCTTGAATTCCAATAATCCACTAAGCACAATATAAGCAGTCGCAAATCGTGTAGCACAAAAGATATGAAGTGCTTTATTGGGAGAGTTTGAACGAAAGAGCAAATATGAAAAATGATACTCTTTGATAAATTTGACCACATGATTTGCATCTAATAAACTTTGTTCAATGAAAGATAATCTACCTATATCTCTCAATAACAGATTTAGTGTATGAGCTGCACATGGAACACAAGTAATGCCTTCATAATTGTTCTGAATTGCGATTCAAGCACTTCAAAAATTAGGGGCATCATCAGTCACTATCGCAATCACATTCTTTGGACTGCTGATGCGTGATATAGCATGTTCATATATCTTTACAAGAAAAGGTGAACTTTTCTCTTTAAGATAAGTATCAACATCTTCCAAAAACATGCTTCCCTGTGGACATATAACGATGACATTAATCAATGTCTTCTCTTGACAACTTTTCCATCCATTCAATGCTATTATACATCCATACATGGGTACATAATTAAGCACTATTTGCTTTAAAATAGCTTTATTATTTTTTTTCACTTTATCTACATACTCTATTTGCATTTTATTGTAATGTGGCATGGTGAATCCTTTCCATGTAGTTGACATCAAAGCATCTTTGAAAAAAGGATTATGAATAACATTGAAAGGAATCCCACATGCTAAAAATGCTTAAGTCCATTTAAGATGAAGCTCAAGACAATCTTATTTTTCGAAAGCTATAGATATTGTATTTTGTGATTTAGTATGGACAAAGCATGGTGACACATTATTAGATCCACCCTTTTTACTAAATTCATGAGGTCCACTCTTTTTTGATGTAGCTGTAGAAAATGGAGTACATGTATCATTGATACATCTATTCGTTGTTGCTCTACACCTGGACTACTTCAAAAGTATTATGAAATACTCATGCTTTTAAATCTTTTTGATGTGATACCTTGATATTTACATTTCTTTGCATAACTTGCAAAGTGTACCCATATATCAATGTCTGGATTAAAGCATCATGCCACATTATTACCTGTACTAAAAAGATGCTCTTTTATTTGAGTTGCATTTCCTACATAACGATGTCCACAATATTTGCATTGTATTGTGGAGACTATTTTACCCTCTTAATGAATAATCACATATGACCATTATTTTCCCTTTCCCATAGTGCTTGCTTTATGAAGACTTTATATCTACAAAAAGACAACATAAATCAATATCAAATAAGATATACATTCCACTAAATATATCTTAAAACATATACAAACTACTCTTAATCTCTCTTAAAATTTTTAAATCTATTAATTTATTTCTTTATATTTTCTATCTATTAAAGTTCTCAATCATACACACGCATACTATTGTGAAGTAAGAATCAATATAGAGTCAAAAAATAAAAATAGATTTTAATTCTCAATCATACACACAGATACCATTGTGAAATAAGAATCAATATTGCATCAAACAATCACAATAGATTTTAATTCTCAATTATACACACACATATAGTTACACATACTATTGTGAAGTAAGAATCAATGTTGAGTAAAACATTTACAATATATTTTAATTCTCAATCATACTGTATACACACACATACAATTACACATTCTATTGTGAAATAAGAATCAATGTTGAGTCAAACAATTACAATATACTATAATTCTCAATCATACGCCCATATACAATTACACATACTATTGTGAAGTAAAAATCACTGTTGATTCAAACAATCACAATAGTTTAATTCTTAATCATACACACATACTTTTTACACATACTATTGTGAAGTAAGAATCAATGTTGAGTCAAACAATCACAATATTTAAATTCTCAATCATATGCACATACACTTACACATACTATTGTGAAGTAAGAATCAATGTTGAGTCAGACAATCACAATAGATTCTAAATTCTCAATCATATGCACATCCACTTACACATACTATCGTGAAGTAAGAATCAATGTTGAGTCAAACAATCACAATAGGTTTTCATTCACAATTATACACTCATATGCACATACACATATTATCATATGAAACTTCGTTGGATCCCTTTACAATTCAAGGTTCTTAGAAGGTGTTAATAAGTCTACAAGACAAAGACATCTAGAGACCTAGAAAGTTCTAGTTCACTTATTAACACCTTCTCAAACCTTGAATTATAAAAAAGAAGATAAAAACCTTTTCCAAGAAATCCATTGGTTTTCCTATCACAATCATATGCACATATACATATGCGCATACACAATCACATTAGATTTTCACTCACAATCATATGACATACATGCACATACACATACACATACTATTATGAAGTAAGAATCAATATTGATTCAAACAATCACAATACAATTTTACTCAACATCATACACACACATACATATACTATTGTGAAGTAAGAATCAATGTTGAGTCAAACAATTGCAATAATTTTTAACTCACAAACAAAAATACTTTTCTTTAGTCTTAAAACTAAAATACTTAATATTTCTAACAAGAGCTTATATCTATTGTTTGTATGACACTCTAAGTTTGTAAAAAACAAAGTAACTCTTATGAAAAATGCCTCGAAGTGTATTCTTTTATAAAATAATGTCTGACGAAATGTTTTCGATCAACAAACTATTAGATCAAAATCCCTTTCGAACAAAAAGCACCAAATTATCATGCACAAAGTATTTGGCCATCCCCAAATAAGCTGATGTGGCGCCGAATAATTCAGTTGAATAATAAGGGTTTGTCATAAAACTCTGAAATTATTCATGAATAAACAAATTGAATAAAGAATAATGCAACCTAGTAGTGAAGTCACAATGAGAAGAAAATTACAAGAATACAGAGGGATCGATCAATATAATTTTGGAGGAGATTTTGATCAAGGGTGTGCTCGTTGACATGGAAACCATGTGCTAGATCTTGCTACAACTTATCCCATGCTATGGCCTACGGTGTGTCTTGTGGTGGATATCAATAGTGTATTGAGTATATGAGTTGTTCACAAACAAAGAGTTGAAGAAGATGTGTTTGCCCGGTTATGAACACCTTCAAGTGATACTTCGAGAACCGAATGGTGAACATTTCTTTCAATGTTTGTTTCTAACACGCGAGTAGGTATTTTATCTGACAGTGCCATGCATAATAGGTCTTGAGTGATGGAATTGTACTCATATCATACACTAGATCTAAATTTCCATGCTCGAACCTTGTGTTGAGACATGGAGTTCCCTGATCTTCCTAAAGACTTTAAACGTTGTTTGTAGGAGATAAAAAATTTTCAGTGACTTCTTGGCTACTATGTCTCTCATATGATTCAATTGTGGTAGCCAATGTCGAATTATTTTCATCTTATATGCGATAGTTGGGGGCCCTTGTGGAGGTGCAAAGTAAGGATAATTAATCCAATCTTGGCACTTTGGATCATTCTGCATCTTAATCACAAAAGTTGGCTAGGACCCACGTCATGGAACTAGGCCATAACATGGATTGTACATAATATGCATAGGGGCTTTTGACCATGTATACATCATCTTCAGGTATTCATGTAATAATTCATGCCTCCGATTTGGCTAAAAGATGGTGGGCTTTTTTGTGTGTGGAGGTATGTCCTCTAGTTGGAATCGTGTAGCATGAGTTAGTAGTTTCCCTATAATCCTTTGAATCTCTACGTTTTACTCGACCAAATACATAAAATAGGGTTTCTATTGGATCTCATTGGTAGAGATGTATCTTTCTGGCGCGTCCTGTGAAGTATGGTGACTCTACTAGCTTCATCCAAGTAGGTCTTGGTAGTTCAAAAGTGTCTTGACCCTCGTTAGTGACACGTTTACCTATCTTCGCATATATAGTTGAGGGACTTCACACAATCCTTTGAGTGAGTATAAGACCTCCTTAGAGATATATAAGAGTCTTTTGTATGTTGGTCAAGTTTGGAATCCCAATTCTGAGTGATTTTTTGAGAAGTGTTAGTCCTAAGACTATGGTAGTCTATGAGAGGATCTTGGGAGATTTTGTTTGTTTCATTTTAGAGAAGGAAGAAATCGAATGCGAAAAAAAAATGATGACCCATCTCATACCACAAAGTAAAAATTATTGTAAATTTATTATCCTTCGTTTTAAAGGGCCTTTTGATCAATACTAACCTTGATTATCAACCAATGGATAAGAGATAAAAATCAAAACCTTGACTTCATCTATCTTCAAAAATCAAGGTAGAAAAAAATGAATCTCTACATCCATAAAGCTTTCCTCCCATTAAGAGTGGGTCTATTGTTGGCATAAGTCCATGCCAAAGCACCTCGCCTTGTAACATGAATCTTGACTAAGACAATTAATGGTTTGCCAAATTTTTTGTAGGGCCCCATCCCTTTTCCAAGATTTTTTATGTATTCCCTTAACCCTTTACAAGAGAGAAGGGGTTTCCATGCTTGGTAAAGGCTCTGATCTCCTCACTATTTCTCATCAAGGAGTTTTGTATGGTCACAAACATTGATTAAAATGAATTTCAAATCATTGAATTTGAAAAGAAGGTGGATTTTCATATCTTAAGGCCATATAACTCACAATGTATGGGATGAGAAATTAACAATGTTATCAAGTTTATCCGCAAGCGAGATAACAATAAGAACGTCAATAATTGGATCCCTATTTCCATATTACAAACAAGATACAAAATCATAGAGAAGATGCTTGCCAATAAAATAATAAATATTCTTATATAGTGGGTCAAGAAGGATCAAAATGGGCTTACCAAAGTAGATTGTATTGGAATCTTTTATAATTATTTAAGAAGTGAAAAAGAATGCGAAAAAATAATATGAACTATTTCCCTTGAAATTTATTTGGATAAAGATTATGAATGGCTTTTGGGATGATGTCATCCAATCTCTACTAAATATGACCCAAGTTAGAAGATTCTTCAAGATGATACTTTTGCTGATGGGGAATGCTACTAGCAAAATTAACATAAATTGTAAACTCTTATAAGATTTTCTCCTTTAGCACACACTAGTAGACATGGTTTCCCTTTTGCAACACCCTTATCTACCATGGCCATGGATGGGCTCTGTCCATTATTGAAAGATAAAGTCTATAAGGGGCAAATTGAAGGTATTAAGTTGTATAATAAAAGGGATCTTCTTTTCATGATTCCCTTTACTCATGACAAAAGTATCTTCCTTTGTAGTGACATGAGGACCACCATATCTTTCTAATAACGTTTAGGATTTTTTAATGGAGCTCCTAGCTCTAGAATCATAAAAACCCCCTCTCTAGGATCATAGTTGTCAAGAGATCACTTTGTTGGAATTTGGGGCCCCATGATCGTTCCAATACTAAAACCTTTTGAGCATACACACTTAATTAATCAAGACGATATGTGAGAGATAGAAAGAAAGAGATCTTGAGACAAGGATAGGGAACATAAGCTGGATGCTTACTCACTAAAAAATAGATGTCCAAATTACAACATGGGAGTACTACTCAACCATATGATGTGGTGCACTCACTAATGGAAGAATAGCCAAGAAGATGATGATACAAAATTCAGATTATGTTGTTATAATCTGAGTGTATGTGAAGCGAATGAGCAACAAAGAGAACCTAATTCTCACAAAATAGTGCAACAAATCTGAAAATAAAAAAACCCTAATTCAAAAATTAGGGTACAAAAACCCTAAAAATAGAATATAAGGCTAACTTACAAAAGATAGTTGCCACCACCTTGTAGAAGACCTCTTGCTCTAAGAGAGTAACCTCTCCTTCACCAAATCTTCACCTCCAAAGCTTCAGAACTCAAAAATTTGGCTTGTCTTGTGTCCAAGAGTGTGCCCTCATAGTCTTTATATAGTTTTACCTCCCCTCCATAAAGCTAGGGGAAAAAACTCTGCGAAAAATCAGCTTTCTAGCCTTCGAATTTGTGATCGCAGTTTTTAACCATGCTTTTTGTTAATTTTTAGCTTATTTGAGGTTTATTAAAAAAACATCAATAAAAAACTATTTTATTGAATTTGATTGCTGAAATATTATGCTTTTGGACCAAAGTGACCATATGACTTAACTTTTTAAAGTTTGGATGTCATGAACTGCTTTTCCTCCATTTTGGGCTGAATTACGGTTTGGATTATCTCCTTGTTCTGACCTCTGATGAAGAAATGAAGCATACCACTAGATAGCTCTTGCCAAGCTCTATCTATCTAGCCTAAAAAAGTTTTAACCAAACTGTACAAAAAATGCTTAAGTCCAAAATGTAGAATTGTTGGAATGTGGACCATATGTACATTGACTTCCAACAATCCCTCCTTCAATGTCATATTGGCACAAGCTTCAGTAACCTGCAAATCTTCTCATGACTATCTCTAGTCAATGCTTTGGTAAAAACGTCTGCAACATTCTTACTAGAAGAACATAAACTAGCTCTCGAATATAGTGGTAGTGTATCTCTATATGCTTTGTCCTTGCATGATTAAAAGATTCTTTGCTATAGCTATAGCACTCTGGCTATCTGAAAATATATGAATGGATTCATGTACTCTTACATCTAGATAACTAAAAATCTTCTACAACCAAACTGACTCTGGAGTAGTTGTAGATGTTGCATGATATTCAGCTTCACATGATGAAGTTGCAATAGTGGGTTGTCTCTTCGAAAGCCATGAGATAAGACAATCTCCAAGATAAAAACAAAATCCACTAGTACTTCTACTTGTGTCTCTATCACCAGCCCAATCAGAATCTAGAAATCCTTTTAGTAACAAATGTATAGATTTCGAAAATACCATAGAATAATTTGAAGTTCCCTTCAAATATCAAAAGATCCCCTTTACTGCTTTCCAATGTAACACTATCTAATTCTGCATGAACCTTGATACTTGAGAAACTACAAGTTGTATATCAGGACGTGTATTACAAAGATATATCAAGCATCCAACTGCTTGACTATATAAAGTAGCATCAAATGACTCTGCATCTGCTACCATCTGTAAAGACGCATTTTGATCCATAGGTGTTTGCATAGGTTTAGAATCAATCATCTGAAACCTCTCCAAATGTTTCTCAATGTACTTTTGCTATGTCATATAGATACACTCATCTTTAAATAGAAACTGAATCCCAAGATAATAATGCAAGATTCTCGAATCATTTACATCAAATGTTTGCTTCAATTGTTCTTTGAACATCTGCAAATCTTCATCTCTAGGACCTGTGACTATAATATCATCCACATAAATGATTGCTATAATCATCATACCTGGTTCAACTTTGACATAAAGAGTAGGAGCTACATCTGAGTTATGGAAACCAATGGAAAAAATATATGTATGTATCTTTTCATACCATGCTCTAGGTGCTCGTTTTAAACCATACAAAGCTTTTATAAGCTTACATACCAAATGCTCTTCTCCTGTCTCTTGAAAACCTTCTGGCTGCTGAATATACACATCCTCATGTAAATCACCATGTACAAAAGCAATCTTTATGTCAAGTTGAAATATATGCCAACCAAAATGTGCTGCTAAAGCAAGTATTGACCTAATAACAGTCATCCTAGACGTAGGAGCAAATGTCTCATCATAATCACTACCTTTTTGTTGTGCATATCCTTTGACAACCAATCTTGCTTTGTACTTGTCAATAGTACCATCTGCTTTCCTTTTAACTTTGAAGATCCATTTTACACCTATAGCCTTCTTTCCCTCTGGTAACTCACATAGCTGCCAAGTTTGATTCTTATGAATAGAATGAATCTCTTCTTGCATAGCTTTTCTCCAAATAGGAATGTTAACTGCATCTTTAACACATGTAGGTTCATCTTCAAATGTTGTAAGCGCCAAAATATCATGAATCTCAAAGTCTTCAGTAAAACTTACATGATCTTTTTGTTGTCGTTGTCTCGTCTGACTCCTTGTTCTTCCTGTAAAAGTCTTTATACCACTATCTTTCCAAGTATGATATAACCATGTAGGTGTATCCTTAAATAGTGGTGATACTCTTTCTGACCCTTCATCTTCCACAGGTTCTGGAACTTGTCCTCCTCAGGTACTAGGACTTTCTGGAACTCTAACTTCTTCCATTTCTGGAACTAAAGTCTCATGTGGAACTAAATCTGAAGAAGGTTTTGAAATTCCTTTTTCTTCAACTCTTTCTTGAATCGTAGGAATTTTAACTCCCTCTTGATGTGGTTGAACATTTAAATCTAAATTCCTTCTAAAAAATCCATAGTCATTTTCACTAATGAACTCTGGAATCTCTGTTTCTTTATCATAAACCTTATTTTCAGCAATATAAGCATTACATGAAAGAATAACTTCACCTGTCTCTAGAACATAAAAGTTCTATCCTTTGCTCTCAACAGGATATCCAATAAAAACAGCTTTCTTTGCCTTTACATCTAGTTTGCCTCAGTCCTTTTTCTCAACATGTACATAAGAAAGTGATCCGAATACTCTGAAGTAACTCACATTAGGTTTTATACCAAAATAAGCTTCATAAGGTGTGATTACCTTTAAAGCTTTTGTAGATGACCTGTTCAAAATGTGATTAGCTGTATGTAGTACATCAAACCAAAATTTTGGTGAAAGCTTCTTGGATGCCATCATGCTTCGCATCATCTCAACAAGTACTCTATTCCTTCTTTCTCCAACATCATTCTGCTGAGGAGTATAAGCAATAGTAAGGTTTCAAGTAATACCTTTCTCATCAAGAAATGTTTGAAACTCATTTGACAAATATTCTCCACCTCTATCACTTCTGAGAATCTGGATAGTTTCCTGATTTTCATTTTCAACCATAGCTACAAATTTCTTGAACATAGGAAAGACTTTTGACTTCAACTTAAGACCATAGATCCATGAGTATCTCGCAAAATCACCAACAAATAGAGAAAAATACGTGAAACCCTGAATAGAGTCTGCTCTCATAGGTCCATTCACATCTGAATGAAAAATCAACAATTTCCTGGTAGCGATAATATGACCATGTTTCTTGAAAGGTAGTTTATGCATCTTACCTTCAAGACAGGCTTCACATATATTTGAATCATCTGGTAGCTCAAATGAGGATAAACTCTCAACCATACCTCTATCTTTGATACTCTTGAGAGTTCCAAAACTAATATGTCCAAATCTCTCATGTCATAGCTTCATATCTTCCACCAGTGATGAAGATTTGACCACATATGCCTGACTCATTTTTGACAAAACAAAAATCCCTCCTCTATGCTCAACTTGTAAAATACGCTTGTCTTCTTTGTGTGATAATATCTTACAAAGATCTCTCTCAAATACAGCTTTAAAACCATCATTCCCTCCTCTATGATCACCTTGTAAAATACACTTGTCTTCTTTGTGTGATAATATCTTACAAAGATCTCTCTCAAATACAGCTTTAAAAATGGAGATATAGAAAGCAGATTCTTCTTCATTTCAGGTACATATAAAACATGTGAAATTTGAAAATTACCACCTTCTCTTGACTTTAGGGTTACTGTACCTATTCCCGCAACATCCAAATCATTGCCATCTGCAATAGTAACTCTTCTACCTATAGAATAGGAAAGGGAAGAAAACACATCTCTACAGCCTGTCATATGCTTTGTAGCACCTGAGTCAAATATCCAAGGACTTGCTGAAAGAACTTGTAAAGCTGCCTGATCAAAAGTTACTTCCTCAATGGTGATACATGCATAAGAATCACCTTGAGATTTTCCTTTTTTATCATCTTCTGCAACATTACCTGATGCCTTTTTCTTTTCTGCTGCAATCCTTTTATAACATGCTGACTTAAAATGTTCAGGTTTCTTGTAGTAATAACATATTACTTCCTTCTTCTTAGAAGACTTCTCTTTAGATGTAGTAGAAATAGAATCTAAAGTAGAAGGTGAAATGGACTTACTTTCCATCTTGGATTCTTTTTCCTTCTTCTCCTTCTTCTTCTTTTTACCCTTTGACGAAGATAAAAGTGCTTCTTCATTCTCTTCCGTTCCCTTCAACTGATCTTCATCTTGAAGTAACAAGAACTCTAACTCTTCAAATGTAACCTCTCTATCTCTTGTGGGAAGGGTAAGAGTGGTTATGAAAGACCGATATGAAATAGGAAGTGAATTGATCAGCATATTTACCATTTCTTCATCATATATCTCAACTCCCACATTTAGAAGTTGATCTCTCAAGTCAACAAGTCTCATGACATGGGTTTGAATTGACTCACCAGCCTTCATCCTTGTATTTGCTAGTTGTCTCCTCAAGTGAGGTTTCCTAGAAGGATTTCTACTCTAAAAAGATTCTTGAGCTTCAACCAAGCTTGTCTAGAACTTTTGCAAGATCTGATCTGTGGTAGAATATGCTTTTTGACACTCATTGCTATAAATGAAAGTGCTAAAGCATCTCTAGCATCCCATCTTGCCTCATCTTCAGAAGGAGGAAAGAATTGTCCAAACTATCTTTGGGCTGAGGTTGTAAATACAGCTACATATCTTGTGAATAGATTACCATGTGCAGCTCTCAATGGAATGACTCCATATGAAGTTTGGTGGGGTAAGAAACCAACACTAGATCATTGTAGAGTGTTTGGATCAATTGCATATGCTTATGTTCCGTCACAACTTAAGCATAAACTTGAACCAAAGGTAGAAAAATATGTGTTCATTTGAAAAGCAGATGGGTTACAGGTTGTGGAATCCTCTAACCAAAAAATTTCTTGTTTCTAGAGATGTTACATTTGATGAACAGAAAAGTTGGTATGCAGATCAAAGTCATACAGTTGAAGAATTTGAAGAAGAGGTAAGAAGATGTGAGAAAGGAAAATCAATTGTGCAGGTAAATGAAGAAGAAGGATATATGCAAGCAAGCACATCCAGAAGTGGATTAGCAAGAAGAAATGAAGAAGCTCCTATATTTGATGAAGAGGTGTATCCAGACACTTATGAAGAATGTGAACCAAGAAGGTCAAGCAGGACTAGAAGGCAACCAGAAAGGTATTCTTATGATAATTCTTACATAACTCAGAAGAACTATGCATATATGGTCAAAGATGATGAAGAACCTCAGAACTATGATGAAGCTAAAGGTAAGAAGCAATGGGAAGAAGCAATGAAGGAAGAATTCAATGCATTGGAGGAGAACAAGACATGGGAACTTGTTCCTAAACCAAATTGTAAGAAATTAATTGGAAATAAATGGGTTTATAAAGTGAAGAAGCTTGCAGATGGAAGTATAGCCAAATACAAAGCTAAACTGGTGGTGAAAGGCTATGCCCAAAACTATGGCATAGATTATGATGAGACATTCAGTCCTGTAGCTAAGATGTCAACTATAAGGACAATCATTGCTATTACAGCTTCAAAAGGATGGACTTTGAGTCAACTAGATATAAAGAATGCATTCTTGAATGGATACATATCAGATGAGGTATACATGGAACAACCTCAAGGGTTTATAGATTCCAGGTATCCAAATTTTGTTTGCAAGTTGAGAAGAGCACTCAATGGATTAAAACAAGCTCCAAGAGCATGGAACTATAGACTGGTGAAGTATCTCAATGAACTGGGATATCAAAGTTCAAAAGCAGATCCAAGTCTACTCATCAAAAGAACAGAGGAAGGTATAATCTACATTTGTATTTATGTAGATGACATTATAATCACAGGTACTTAAGATGAAGGAATCAAGGAGGTAAAGAGATTACTTGAAAAAGAATTCAAGATCAGTGATCTAGGAAAGTTGTCATACTTTCTTGGTATGGAAGTCACTTATACAGATCATGGCATATATGTATCACAAGAAAGGTATCTTCTGAATCTATTGAAGAAGTTTGATATGGAAAATTGCAGAGAAGCTTCAACTCCACTTGAAGTTAATCACAAGCTCAGTAAATATGATGGTGCAGAATACAAAGATATGAGGAAGTATCAATCTCTTGTGGGTAGTTTGATATATGCTACACTAACAAGACCTGATCTTAGTTATGTAGTGGGAGTTTTGTCACAATTCATGCATTGTCCAAAGGACCCACATTGGATTGCAGGTCAAAGAGTTCTCAGATATATCAACGGAACTATAAAGGAAGAGTGTATTATCCTTTTACATCAAATTTGAAGTTGAGAGCATATAGTGACTCAGGCTGGGCAGGTAACCAGGATGACAGAAGATCAACTCATGGCTACATGATATACATTGGTGATAAGCTTGTAAGTTGGTGTTCAAAGAAACAACATACAGTAGCATTATCATCAACTGAAGCTGAGTACAAAGGACTTGTGGAAGTAGCTAAGGAGGTTATATGGATGCAGACATTGTTCAAAAGCTTGGGCATTGATCAAGGTATACCTATAATACATGGAGATAATATGAGTTCACTTTATCTTGCAGCAAATCCAGTATTTCATGCAAGAACAAAACACATAGAGATACATTATCATTTCCTGAGAGAAAAGGTAATGAAGAAAGAAATTGAAGTGGAGTACATTTCTGCAAAAGATCAGATAGCAGACATAATGACAAAGAGCTTGGATGGTGTGAAGACCAACAGATTTAAAAGCATGGGAGGAGTAAAAGAAAAGAAGATGATACGAAGAAAAAGAGAATGTCAAATAGTGATTGAGGGGGAGCTGTTGGAGAAACAATCACTAATTGGACATATATTTGAAGGTCAAAGCTTTAGAAGAAAACCACATGCCTATGTGAAGGGACAAATTCACAAGTGTATTATATTTGTAAAGTTAGTTCACTTTAGTTCTAGAGGTTTTTTAAAAAGTCACGAGATAGAGAAAAACTATATAAGTTAGTTTGTATTAACTGATGCGATGGGAAGACAATGAGAAAGTGAGTTAGTACTCATTTTGTATGATTGAGTATAGTCAGGCTTCTCTGAGTGAGAAAGCACTTGTAAGCTTCTGAGTTTTCATAGCTATGATAAGAACTAGTTAAAGTTCTGTGTATAAGTCTTCTTCTTCCATCTCCAGTGTTTGTCTTCTGTGTAATGATTTGAAAGGTTGAAGTTTTCCAAGCAAGTCGATGCTTGACATCGAATGTATGTTGAAAGGTTGAGTTTTATGCGGGAAGTCGATGCCTGGCATCGAATCCTAGCTGATAAGTCCTTATCTTCATATCTGACTTTTATCTACTGATGAATCTTCTTGAAAAGATGAAGTTTGTGGAGAAACTCGATGCCTGGCATCGAGTTTCCAAAGTCGATGTTTGGCATCGACTTCTAGCATAAAAGTGCTTCATTCATATCTTTGGTTATACGCGCCTATTTCAGGAATGAAAAAGTGGCTGAAAAAGCTGAAAGTCGATGCCTAGCATTGACTTTTGGTAGAAAGTCGATGCTAGGCATCGAATTTTCATTTTTAGACACTCAGAATTACTAAAGAAGGCAAAATTTCCAGTTTTGGCAAGTCATACAGGGTCATCTTGTGAAGGCCATAACTTGAGTTCTAGAGATTTGTTTCTTGCGTATGATAGCTTCTTGGAAAGATCTACTCTTCTAGTTTAATGCACTAAAAGATCTTGGAGAAATAATATTTGATCTAAGAGAAATTATCAAAACACTGAAGGTATGTCATTTTAGTGACTGAAAATTTCTGAAGAAGTAAAGTTCTTGGTTTTGGCTATCACTTCTCAAAGTCTGGAGTGGCAATGAGTTAATGGTGACCATAGAGGTTGTCTAGTGTCACATTAATTCATTTCTTGTGGTGTTTCATACATCAACAATAGTGAAGTCATAGAGACAAGAAAATTACAAGAATAATGATGAGAAAAACACAATTTCTTGCGAGCCAAAATGATTACAGTAAGGTAAAATAGATCAAATCATGATTACAAGGAAGCTAGTATCCAATCTAGGGACAGAACTCGACTAATAAAAAATCAACAACAAGAGGTGTTATGACAACAAGATACTCTACAAATGACATGAACCAAACTTTGTATTGAGATACACTAACGCAAGACTTCCTAATCACACTGACATGCTATCTGCCACCACTGAGTAGCCAAGACTCTATATAGTCACCACAGAGTCCCTTCAACACAAAGTGAGTGGAGTTACAACTGAGCATAGAGGGAAGCCGAGAGATAGCTCAGGCACAGAGTACAACTAGTAGAGAATAAGCAATTAGACTAGAATAGAGATGGTGCAAAGATGGTGATAGATGGGAAAAATCAGTGCCACACCTCTTCTTATATAGACTCTAGAGGCCAAGTAGAGTGGATTTTCTGATTCCAAGCTTTTACTGTTGCACACTCCAAATTGATGACACTAGCCAAAGAAGTGGGCCAATTTTGGTACTAGTCACTAACAACCTTTAGGTCCTCCAACAAGATCTTCTGACATCCTCAAAGCCTTGCAGTGGCTTTCCCTACATTTATTTACACTTTTACCACTTACTCAAAAATCCAGAAAGATTTAACCCATGCCACATCAAAATGAGTGGTCACACTTTCACCCAAGGTAGTCATTTCTAATGGGCAACCAAATCATGAAAAATATTCTTTTTAATTAAATTTGGCCATTATCATGGCAATGCAATCAAAAGTAGCCGTAGCTTCTACCCACTCAATGGAATAGACTAGCTAGATGAATGGATTCAATGAAATTGATAACCCACCATTTGAAAGGTTGGCACTCATTTGAAATGACTAATGGTTGAAAATTTAGCCTAATTGGCATAGGAGCATGTCGCTCAAGACAAGGATGAGTATCACATCATGGAGCTCCACCTCCTTAATTGTCAATCCATGGAGATATAAGGATGATGTGAATCATGAATGAGTGATGGGTGTGAAAGTGAAGGTGAGAATCACACTAGTGCACACACACATGGAAGAGGCAATAGGAGAGACAATGGAAGGAGAAATACGTCTATGCATTACTCCAAGTACCAAAGATCTCTTAGAAATCTCACACCTCAAAGCTAGCTAATTTAAAAAATGAGCTCTCTAGATCTTTTTATAATTTTTAAGGTAAAGTGAATGGTTTCACATCTACTGGTATGTTGTAAACTACTACTGGGGTATCAAATGATGTCCAAAAAATGTGAAATTTGATAGGTACATTCTATCTAAGCTCCTTAGGCTCAAGACTCCCAGGCTTGCACGAAATGGAGCAGTCTATGGAAACATTGGGTGTTTATATGTTACAGTGGCTAGCAATTAAAATCATTTTTGTTGCTCATGATAATGTTAACATTTTTAGGCCAATCTCAATGTTGGAAAATTTGATGGGGACCCCCTTTGATCTCGTGTCTTGACTCTTTACATGCTTCATCTTATTTTGTGTCAAACATTGTTGCAACCACCCCTTCCCTCTCACATATGTCATCCCTGATAGAACCTTGCTACAAGGATCGATCAATATAATTTTGAAGGAGATTTTGATCGAGGGTGTGCTCATTGACATGGAGACCATGTGCTAGATCTTGCTATAATGTATCCCATGCTATCGCCTATGGTGTGTCTTGTGGTGGATATCGATAGCGTGTTGAGTATGTGAGTTGTTCCGAGACAAAGAGTTGAAGAAGATGTGTTGTCCTAGTTATGAACACCTTCAAGTGATACTCCTAAAACCCGATGGTGAGCATTTTTTCAAATGTTTGTTTGTAACACTCAAGTAGGTATTTTATCTAATAGTGTCATGCATAAAAGACCTTGAGTGATGGAGTTGTACTCATATCATACACTAGATCTAAATTTTCATGCTCGAACCCTGGCATTGAGACATGGGGTGCCCTGATCTTCCTAAAGACTTTAAACATTGTTTGCATGAGATCAAAAATTTTTAGTGACGTCTTGGCTGCTATGTCTCTCATATGATTCAATTGTGGTAGCCCATGTTGAATTATTTCCATCATATATGTGACAATTGGGGGCCCCTATGGAGGTGCAAAGTAAGGACAATTGATCCAGTCTTGGCACTTTGGATCATTCTACAACTTAATCACAAAAGTTGGCCAGAATTGATGTTGTGGAACTAGGCCATATCATGGATTATACATAATATGCATAGGGGCCTTTGACCATGTATGCATCATCTTGGGGTATTTGTGTAATAAGTCGTGCCTCCGATTTGACTAAAAGATGGTGGCCTTTGTTGTGTGTGAAGGTATGTGCTCTAGTTGGAATTTTGTAGCATTATTCAATAGTTTCCCTGTAATCCTCGAAATCTCTGAGTTGTACTCGACCAAATACATAAAATAGGTTTTATATTGGATCTCATTGCTAGAGATGTATCTTTGTGGTGCGAGTTCTATGGAGTAAGGTGACGTTAAGATGGCCTCCTCAATTATGGCCATGGCTTTGAGTTGAGCTTCTATACGAGTTGAATGCATCTTTCCTAATTCCTCTACCTGCTTCATCCAAGTAGGTCTTGGTAGTTCAAAATTGTCTTGACCCTCATGAGTGACCCATCTGCAATGGCTATCCGAGGTTCATATTCTTCTTCAAAGGAGGGTTCCTATAAAATAGTGATGGTCTCATCTAGCTCAAGAAGATCTAGTGGGGAAGAAGGCCTTTGAAGTATAGTCTGTTTTTCTTGTTGAGACTCGAGTGCAGAGACTTTCTCTTGCAAATTGTTTAGCACTTGCAATACCTATAGAGGGGTTTTGGTCTGCTGGGGTGGTAGTTCTATGTGTTCACTTCGTTGTGTTGTCACCCTTGTATTCCAAAAAGTGGCATATTCTTCGGTTAGCTTATCATGAGCTTTGAGTAATTGTGCATGATCTTCTAAAATGATATTGATATTATCAAACGAGAATGCTTGGAACTAGCTTGGACTAAGAGGTGCTCCCAAATTGTCCATAGAAGCTTCAAAATTATCTTTGTTTTGTTGTTTGGAGCCTTTGAATCTCCTCGAGTGCAGCTGTTACGTGTCTATGGAGAATTCACATGGTACCTATGAGTCATGCATTCCACTCTATTTGTACTCTAATCTGGTCTTCAATTTCCATGATGGCATCATTGTTTTGTTGCTCTAGCTGCACTTCCATAGCATTGTAATGTGTTTAGGCTCTGTGTACCATGCATTAAGTGAAGCGTTCTCTATGCTCAATGAATTGAGTTGAGCTTGTAGCTGAGTCATGACATTCTGCAACTCTTGATAGCATTGATCAACTAAAGTGCTCTTCACGTTCTTGATGCATACTAATGAACATTTGATGTAGTGCAGTGTCAATGGTGGATGATGAGTTAACAGAATGTGGATGCACCATTGTATGAGTATTTGTATATGATGCAACGTTAAAGGGGGACGGTAGGGGAATAGCAAATACTAATGTGAACATACTCGTGAGTGATTGTGAAGTTGGTGGAAGGGGAACAAGAAGTGATGTGTGAAGTGTAGGTGGAGGTGTCATGGGTGGTGAGATGTCCATGGCATTGGACATGGTCTCTTTGGTGACAAATGTGAAAAGTGATATGGGTGTAGGTGATAATGCAAGTGCAAAAACAAAGCTAATAAGTAACGATGGTTGATATGGAGGGGAGTAAGGTAATGTTATTTGAGATAAGACTTGTTGAGTCAAAGGATTGATGAATGGTTGGAGAAAGCATGGGAGAGATAGGGTGGTGATTGTGGTAAAGGATGTAAATGATCTATCAGAGGGTATGTAGAAGGGTGGTATACGTGGTGTAGCTCAAGCATGAGTATCACCTATTACTTTTCAATCCATGGAGATGAGAGTAGGATATGAAGATTGTGAGCAATTGTAGTGAGCAAATGTGAATGACAAGCACATACATGCATGCACGCACACACACAAGTCAATCGCACAAGAATTCTCTTACAAAAGCTTCAATGTCTAACAAGCTAACTCTCTAATAGGCTACTAAGTAGCTCACCCCAAAAATGAGCTCTCTAGCTCTTTTTATAGTTTTTGGACTAGTTTTGGCCCTATCCAAACCTAGTGTCCATCCTAGTTAAAAATTAGGTTCCAGGGCTTATTTGAGGGCTCAAACAGACTCTAAAAATTATGAAAATTGGTATGTAAATATTTCTAATACTCCTCAAGCTCGAGGAATCCTTGGCTTGAGCAAATGGTAGTTGAAAAAATGAGAAATGATATTTACAATAGTTTTTAGTGGTAAAAATCACTATTTTTATAGGGATTTATCTGAAAATTTTATGTGTGCTTCTTGGAGCTCCCTACATGCTTCCTTTTGTTATGTGTCCACTTCTTTGAAGCTCTCGATGTGGTGTCCTCTTGCTTGGGAATGAGCACATAAATCATCCACATATACTTCTAAGCTCTTTTGCAAGAAATCTTTGAAAATTGGAAGTAGATAACTATATCTAATCATAGCGGCATTAACGTATTTAAGGTTAATAAGCACTCACAATTTCCCATTATTCTTGGGCACAACTACAATGGTGGACACCCATTTAGTATGCTCAATCTCATAGATAAATCTAGCTTCAATGAATCTATTGATTTCTTAAGTTTCATTATATTTCTAGGGCTTCTGTTTTGTCGGTTTGACATCAGTAGTCATGGGGATCGTATGAGAGCATATTTTCGGATCTACCCCCTTTAGATCTCCATAGGTCCATGTAAACACATCCCTATATTCCCTTAATAAAGCTACAAGCCGTGCTTCTTCTTGTGCACTTAGGTCTTCTCCTATGTACGTACATCACTCTTTGATCTCTTCAATGGTTACAACAATTTTTTTTTGTCTTTCCTTTATTATCATATGCTTCTCCTGTGATGGCATCTCTCTTAGGCATTTGTACCAAAATTTTTCAGTCTTCAACTTCATATTTCTTGAAATTCTCTAGTACTTCGAACAACGATTTCTCCTCTTCTTGTTTCATTGCTTTTGTTTTCTTTTTCTTTTGACTACCTTCATTTTCCTCCCTTGAAATTATAGTTTTAATGCTTATGAGGGGTTCTTCTTCTTTTTGGGTAAATACTCCTACATCTAGATCCTGCTCCTCTGAGTCAAAGAAAATATCCATTACAATGGACTCTAGGTCATCGTCATTCTCTTCTTCTTCTTCTATGACATCACTAGGGTCACATTCTTCTAGCAAGGGCTCACACATGAACACAAAATATCATAACCATCCTCATCACAATGAGATGTCCACTGTTCTTCATTGATAGAAATGCCCATGGTGGCTAAGATTTCTGCCCAACCATGGGGCTCAAATTCCTCATCTGGAAATATCATCGGTGTGTAGGTTGGGTCTCTAATTGGTCTAGCTTCTTGAAATGTTCCTTCTTCTCTAGCTTTAGGCGTCTTAGCCCTAATACCTATCGGTATTAGCTTAATCGCTTGCGAGTATCTTCATGCATCCAAGATGGATCCAGAGAACTTCAGAATGCATAGAGATTGAATCTTCTGGAGCTTTGTGGATAGGATTCCACTATAGTTGTGGTACATCTCTAAAGGTATAATCTTTCATATTGACCTTGGCTATCACCCCTACATGCTGCAAGTACAAGGAGTTGGTTCCCCAATCTTGCACTATCTCTAGTTGTGGTAGAAAGGGTCTTCCTAGGATCATCTCATAGACATTATTTTTGCCAAAGTCACATATAGCAAAGATGTGTTCAAACTCAACACCACAAGTGGTTAGAGTTATCCCTCCCAGTAATCCTAGAGGTCTTTCAATATGGACATCTGCCATTTCAAGCTTCATTCTGGTTGGTCTTAATGCGGGTTTGCCCCATTGCTTCCACAAGGAGGTGGTCGCAATTGCACCACCAGCACTTGAATCTAAGATAGCTTTGGTTGTGTAACCTTGATAGGTGATTGGAAGATAAGTATTACCTTCTTCTCCCTCACTCATGTCCCCTACTTTGTCTAGAGGTATCTCTGGGTGTCATATGATATTCATCACACGGGTATTTATACCACTTGGTAGAAGAGATAGGAGGAGATCTCATATATGATATAGTATCTAAGTGATCTATCTCTTATGAAAGTGTGGTTGCTCGGCATCTGGGAGGAGAACCAAGATATGACTCTGTGTGTGTCCGTCGGCAGCCCGCAAGCAGAAGATGTAAAAGGTACAACCCGCAAGCAGAAGATGTAAAAGGTGGTATTAGAGCACGCCGATTCAAGCCTGGGGTCACTGCAAGCACTGCCAAGACTTGAACCCAAGACGTGCTACAAGAGGGCAGACGACCTACCCAAGATGCCTTCTCCATATGATGATGGGAGTTTACGTTCAGCTGTAAAAGTTCATTTAAGGGAGAAGTATGATGATGACTATATGGATATGAGAGATGCATGATGGTCATCGAGGCAATGAGAGGTAGCAGGAGAAGATGATACTCTCCCCTAGAACATCTTACATTATTTAGCAAGGAGGATTTATGGTTTCAATATCCAGGTTTGAGTATTTTTTTGAGCTTTTATAAGAATCTTCATTTTTTGATAACGATAATGAAGTGTCAAGAGTCCAAGTTCTTGGAGGAGAATCATTTATATGGAGAGTATAGCATATACACTCTCATCTTGAGTAAAAGATTCCCTCAAGATACAAGAAAGCACAAGCTTTAGGTATCTCCAAAGTAGCTATGTTTATGATTTTCACATAAATTTCAGAAGCTATTTTGGATAAGTAACCATTTCCGAAAGGGAATATGAAGCGGGATTTTTCTTAGATTGGTAGTAAGAACCATGCATATCTGTAACCTAGTTTATTGGCTTCCATATAAGATTAAGAAATCGAAAAGATACCTCAGTTTGATGGGAGTTTGAAGCTCTAGAAAACCCCCTTCCATCACAGTTTGACAAAATTTCAGCACCTGAATCTAAGACATTCCCATTTTGGAAGAGGTAAAAAGAGGTGCACTATTTATGGATGGATGGGAAAATGTATATATACAAAGAGTATGGTGTATGGACTTCATAGATCAATAATTAGATTCATCAAAAAAATAATTTAAGGAGGAATTTTACTTCCTCAAAAACCCCCTTTTCGCACTTTTTGGAAAAAAATTCAGGTGTTAGTTTTAGTCAAACTCCAATTTTGGGAGTAAGAAAAGAGATCATTTCAAAGGCTTCCCATGGATTAGAGCATAAATACATGAAGTATGGTGTATGTATTACCATGGAGAAGAGAAATATCAAGAAAAATTAACATTTGGGATGGAAAGCTTGCTAAGAGCTCCCATTTAAGTTTTTCAATAAAAGCAAAAATCTTGATTTAGGCCTCTTTTGGGGAGCAAATTAGCATGCACGAAGGGAGGATTTGGAAAGTTGAAAATAGGCCAAAGCATCTTCATATGTTTCTCTCTGAGATTCTGGAGAGAATTTTAGGATTTTCTTGATGGAAGAATGCTTTTGCGCACCCCAAAAATCACATTTTCACACTTTTTCCAGCCCCTCCAACAGTCCACTAGTTTGGCATGTCCCACTTGAAATGGCCATATCTAGGCCTAGGAAACTCCAAATTGGACGTGCTATGGTTCGTTTTGAAGAGCACAAGGTCTACTTTTAGCTTCTGAGAAGAAATTTTCAAAAACATGTATTTTTGTAGGTTTGTACAGCTCTGCAAAGTCTGAACAGTTTTTGGCAACTACATTCCGGGAGCCATATCTTGCAAACTGGGAAGGCAATTTGAGTAATTTCACTTTGAGCTCTTTGCACATACTATATATTTCCGTTTATGAACATTTTCAGGTCCTAAAGTGGTTTTTGCAGGTCCAAAGAAGGATTACTAAGGCATTTTTGACTAAATTTGCATTATTTTGGTAATCACCTAACCATGCTTTATGATTTGGGAAGTGATCCGATGTTTTCGGACACTTTAAAGCTTATATTAGGATCTGAGGAAGAAGTTGTAGAGGTCTCGAAGCTCGTTGAGAAGGATTGGATGCATGCAATTCCAAAACCAAAACTATTCAGGGACGTATGCTTTATGCTTCAGACATTTTATTTTATGTTACGGCATGTTCTGTATGTACATGCATAGATTGGATTGCATACATCAAATATTGATCATTATTTAAATTCTAAAAGTATGGATCAATAGGCGAGAAGTACACTTTTTGATTGTTTGTAGGAAAGAGGATTGCAGAAAGTACATGGTTATGCAACAGAGAGAGTTGTTGCTAGCATCTGTTTTTATGTTTTGAGGGTTATGGAATCCATATATGAGTTTATGGCGTGCATGCCATGGGCCGGTCAAGCCCTATGTTGTTGGGTGGCCTGTGTGCCACTGAGCTTATGGTTAATTTTTTTTGGGATTCCATTTCCTGGGGAAATGCTGTCGAAATTTTTCCTACCGCATGGCATTATATACGCACTTGCCTTTAGGTAAGAATGTTATGGCATAGTAGTATGCCTTTCTGCAAACATCAATAAGACCTAAGCATGCTTGTAAGCATGTATTTGATGGACTTAGTACCATCATAGTCATATACATAAGGCAACTTCAGTAGAAATACGATCCCTACACATAATCCTTATGGATTGAGACCATAGGATTGCTAAGGGAAGGAGCTACACCTTCACCATTAAGAATGTGCACAAGCAATCCTATATGTTTTAGGAAGTTGCATACAGGAACGGGAGATTTATTTATGATAATCTCCAAAGTAGTGAAGATTTATTTATCTTCACAAGAGTCTCACAATATGATTAGGAGACTATGGGGTATTATAAGGAATACCCAATAAGTGATTAGTTTCACTCATGCACATCGCCTGACCAAATAGTAAAGCTTTTCTGCTACACTACTAAGGAAACCAATTAGATGGGATCACATAGATGGGTTTCATGGGATAGCATCGACGGGTGCTTATATGATTCGAGTGATGGTTAGGAAGGCCACAGGTATGGCACTAGCTCTACGACTTAGAGCATAGATCCCTTAGTAAGAAATAGTTGGGGTACCTGTAGCTCAAGCGTAAGCACCACCTCCTTTACTTGTCAATCCGCGGAGATGTGAGGACCAGTATGAAGACCACGAGCAAGTGAAGGCACAAGTGCATGAGTGAAAGCACACAAACATGCACACACATACACACACGCGCGCACAAAGTAAGATCAAAGAGAGGAACAATGGAAAGCTTAGATTGCAAAAGAGTTCTCTTACAAAAGTTCTATTCTCTAACAAGCTAACCCCAAAAATGAGCTCTCTAGCTCTTTTTATAGTTTTTTGACTAGTTTTGGCCCTGTCCTGACCTAGTGTCCGGCCTAGTTAAAAATTAGGTTCCATGGCTTATTTGAGGGCTCAAATGAAGTCTAAAAATTATGAAAATTGGTAGGATGATACTTCTAATACTCCTCAAGCTTGAGGATCGGCTTGAACAAAATGGAGTTACAAAAATAGAAAATGGTATTTACAATGGTTTTTAGTGATGGAAATCACTATTTTTGTAGGGGATTCTTCTAAAAATTTGACATGTACTTCTTGGAGCTCCCTACTTGCTCCTTCTTCTTGTGTGTGTCCACCTTTCTGATGTGCTTCCATGCTTGTGCTTGACCTTGAGTTCCAACACTCCCCCCCCCTCTCGAGTCTGTCGTCCCTGACAGACCCTTGTTGTAGTGGTTGTTCCAAGTAGTGTTTTGAGAGGGAGTGTCCCTTCTGTATGAACAAAAGTCGTATGGCTTCCAGATGTGGCAGGTTTGGTTGTCCGGTTCTTCATCTGTGACTGCGAGCTGTTGCAAGTTGTAGTGCCTTGGTATGTGCTTCTTCCCTGGATTCCAGCATGACTGTGTTGTTATGAGGCTCCGTTGATGTCCTCTAGATCTTCCAAAGTTGATGTTCATAGTAGTCATGCCTAGTACTCATAACCCATAATGGATGATGGGTAAGTGTGTTCGTGCATGGGTTGAGGAAAATATGTGCCTTGTGCACGGCCTTGTAATGTAGCCCTATGCATGCTTACTTGGAAAATGCATCTGAAGAAGTATGGTGCAAAAATTGGGGTTCTTGAGCTAAGTGCTCAAGGGTATGCCGACGAAGAGGTCTCCTAAGCTATCATGGTTATGATGTTTCCAAAGTAAAGATACTTACCATGGAGAAGGTCGATCGATGTGCATCTCTTCGTGTTGTACACTCGGCCTTTGGGATGGAACATTGTTGATGAATGTCCATGTTGATGGTCCACTTATGAGATCTTTTGAGTGGCTGATCTTGTCTCCTCTTTTCAAAGCATCATTTGTCAAATACAGAGAATTTCTTTATATTCCTTGACAAACAACATTCGAGAACTACACCAAGCTTAGTTTCACATATTCTCTTTAGCTCACCATAAGCAGGAGTCTTCTCATCTAGTATACATACAAAGATTTACAGGGTACCAGAACTACCCCTTGTAGATATCTCCCTGGATGCTCTCATACATGCAGTAGTTAAGCATCACTCAAGTTGCGGACCTTCAAGCTCTTTACTCCTACCATAGTAAGAGGAAACCATAGTTGTGGATGCCATGTTCATGCCAAGTTCTTGACATCTACCAGATAAGGCAGCAATTACATCATCTGCTAGCCAAGACACACTTCTATCCAACTGATAAATGCCCAGTAATCGATGGTTCAATCTTCACTAAGCATGACTCATTCATGTTCCATGAGCGAAACCTGGGAACAAGTTCTTTCTCTTCTTTTTTTTTTTTTTTTTTTGAGGAACAATGTCACCAAACAAGAAGACAGATGCTAGTATCAGAAAAAATAGTTGACATATGTCAATGTGCTCTTGTGCATGGGACTCTCAAATGTGTCTATGCACGACCATGTAATAGGGCCCTATATTAATGCATACTTTGGATGTGCATGACCTGAATGGTGCAAAAGACAGGGTTGTGCAAGAAGCACATGGTTGTCGCTCGACGAGGCTTTCGAAGTTACTTGTCGATGTTGATGCCAGCTTTGGTGGAGTTATCCATTGGATCTCGAAATGATGTAATCCTCCTTATTGGGGTCCATTTTAGAACAATATTTGGCACTGTAAAGGTCACTTTAGGCGTCTTCCTCTTTGGATGCTTTCTGAACTGTGGTATCCCGTGTGGTTGGCGCATTGTTCTTGTAGGGGCCGCTGATGCTTTTGGCTTCCAAACCCATATCCTTGATGATTTTCTTCTGACTCTTGTTGAAGAGGTGAGTTGGTTTACTATTGGTCTTGGTGTTGGGTTCAGACCCTTGGCTCCCTTTGGCTTCTTTGTTGAGACTTTTCTCACGTGGGAGAGCATAGGTTGTTGTGTATATAGTAGCTTCTTGGGTACCCATATTTGTAATTGTCCGTGTTGAGCTTCAGCTAATTTCTTAGGCATCCAAACTTGTCAGATACCTGGTGGTTGAGCTTGTCCAAGCTCCTTCCTTCGTCTTTTGTCCTGGTTGGCTTGCCTGGATGGGATTTGTGGGGGCAAGGTTGGTGGTTGCTCTTCTTTGCGTACCCAGATCTGCTTCATGCTCGGAACTGCTTTCTTGTTGGATGGTGTCTTTCTATTTGATGTAGCAGTTGTCGTGAACGGTTGTGTTTGCCTGTGTTGTGGAACTACTATGGCTACTTGATTCTTTGGAGAAGAAGAAAGATCCACCCACCTTTGAACCTGTTCTTCCACGATTGACTCCTTCTGCATTATAGATCTTTTGACACATACAACATCTTCTTCCATATGATTAGTCTTAGAAGAACTAAGAGAGTGTGTGGTGCCATGATCTGGGAGCATGCAGTTCTCTAATTCTATGGTAATGCATTGTTCATGTACCCAAACTTGAAGAATTTGACTTCTTAGGTTTAAGTTAACTGCATGGTCATAGATCCAATCTTGACCCAAGACAAGTGGTTCTGTAAGGTTCTCATCTTGACACACTAGTGCTTTGACTTTCATTGGAACATCTTGAAGGTAGATGGGAAGTTCCACCTCACCCAAACAAGGGGTTTCCACACCTCCCAATCCTATGAGATAAGCTTCTATGGGATTGATGTTCAACTGCAAGTCTTGGCAGTACGATAGTCTAACTGCACTACTTGCTGCACCTGAATCAATCAATGCTTTCACAGCCCTTGCACCCTTTCCTTGTCCTATCTCTATGGCTGCAAAGGGACATCGGTCAATGACTTGAGAAGTAATTATGCCTGATTTTTGGCACATATCCATGTGATATTTTGGGGCTTTTGAGTTGACACCTAGGCCTAGTCGCCTTAACTTATTTTGCCTAATACGCTCTCTGGCCTCTGCCTATGCTTCTTCCCTCACCCTTAACTCCTCTTCTTTTCGCTTCTTAGCAGTGTTGAGTCTCGTAAGCATATCCTCTGTAAGAGGGTCTTGGTATAACTTGACTCTACATCCACTAATATAGTTTGGCAAGATATCTCCTTCTAAAGTGGCCAACTAAACTACACCGCTAGTGGAAATTCTATTAATGATCATGGGTCTGTATCCTCTTTTTTCCAACTTATGGGCATGTTGCTTTAGCATATAAACCAGCACAAAAGATCCTAGAGGACAATTCATGCCCATTCCACTCATACTCTTGTGCTACTTTTAAGGCAGGGATTAAGAAATCTAATGGTAACACAGCATTCTGTCCGAAGACCATCTGAAATGGGGTGGCGTTGAGTACCGTTTTGTAGGCAACTGGATAAGCCCAAACAGCATGATGAAGTTGTTTGTCCCAATCAGAGTGTTTATTATTTACCAGTTTTGTCAATACATTACAGAGGATCTTATTGGTGCTCTCGGCTTGTCCGTTAGCTTGTGGGTGATAAGGGTCAGACTTCTTATGTATCACCAAGAATTCTTGGAGAAGATTTTCAATGACCTCATTCAAGAAGTGTGTGCCTCTATCACTCACTAACTCTATTGGTAGCCCATATCTCATGAACACATTCTCGAATAAGAACTTAGTCGTAGTTTGAGCATCATTCTTTGTTGTGGCTTTCACTTCTACCCACTTTGTAAGGTAATCTGTGGCTACAATAATATACTCTGCGTGGGAGTTTCTAGCTGGGGGGTTAATAGGACCTATGAAGTCTATGCCCCGCTTGGAAAATGCACACCCTCCCATCATTGGCCTCAAAGGCATCTCGTCTTTTCTAACTGGATATTGTGCACGTTGGCATGTGTCACATTTCTTCACATAGGTATGAGCATCCATATGAAGAGTGGGCCACCAAAGTCCTGAAAATAGAATGGTCTTGATTACTCGATCAGGACCGAAGTGTCCACCTGCAACACCACTGTGTGCAGTCTCTAAGACCTTTAAATAGTCTGATTCATGCACGCACAGTCGTAAGTAACCATCTTTGCCTCTTTGGTATAGGTTGTCTCCTACTAAGGCATAGCCTTGAGCCTCTTGCTCCATGCTTCGTCTTCTTGCTAGACTAGCCTCTTTGGGTAATCTTCCCAATCTCATAAACTCTACCAATGGAGCACTCCAATCAGGAATTAATTGCACTTGATAAAGGGTGGCATGCTCTATTGGTGGTCTCTCTCTGCACATTGGGCAATTCCTAATCCACTCATGTATTTCTTTGTCCATGCTAGGCCAATACACTCCTAAACTTTTTAGATTCTGCAATGTTCGTTGTTTTGAATAGTGATTTCCTAGCAATCCTTCATGGGCTTGTTGCAACCAGCTACTATGCTCATCATCCTCGACACAACAAGCTAATACACTATAACAAGTCTCCCAAACTTGAGTCACAATCTCACACAGAATAATGGGTTTCGACACCACAAGATATAAAGAAGGCAAACAGAGTATACGTAGAACAAGAAGACAGAGAATTTTATTATCTGTGCAGATTTACAAGTAGTTGTGATCTACGTTACAAAATCTATCAGATTGCTTCAATGTGAAGCCTCATCCACCCGACCACCCCCGAGCTGATCTCCCAATCTCAATCACAATCACAATCTCAATCCCAATCTCAATCACAATCTCAATCTCAATCTCAATCTCAATCTCAATCGCAATTCCAGAAGCCGAAAAACGATCGTAATGACTGTACGACCATCATCCTTTTCTATCTCTTAGTCTTCGTCTTTTTCTTGGGATCTCCGCCTTTTGCCAGCGCACGACCAATCACGCCTTCCTAGACCCGCACTTTTAGAATCTGCATGCTCCAAGATAGCGTCTTTTTGCATGTCTCATGCAAGACTTCCGGACCACCCATGCATCTACTTTTCATGTCCACCATCAAGAATCGTACCTGCAAAAATAGAGGTAATCCCTGCAACGCACTCACACACACGTCAATCACCCAAAAATAACCCATATACCCATGTGCGTTTTCTAAATCCGCGAACATGAATAAGATAAATGAATGAAGGCTTCTCTTTTTTTTTTTTTTTAAGTGTTGGAAAACGGCACTTTTCAAAACCCTATAACTCAAAAACAGTGAGGAATCAGCTTGAGCTTGTGAGAGACAAAAATATTCAGTTCTTAAATCTGTACAATAATGTTAGGGACGCCTCAGGTCCAAATCTGCTTCCAGATATCACTTTTGGGCCCTGCAAAATTGAAAATTCTAGAGAGAGATGAAAAAACATGAAAAATCGCTTCATTAACCTATCTTCATGGAACCAAATGAGACATAAAACATAGGAACTACAAAAAATTCAATCAGGTAAAGTTTTTCTACTAAGAATACTCTACCTTTCTCTCATACAACACTTTTTCAGATTCCTTCATCTTCATGCTCGAAATTAACATACAAATGTCATGCGACAACTTTCTAGAGAGAGAATGTAAAAACTTATTGCTACAAAATTTTGCAGACATGATCAAAATATCCTAAACATAAAATTTCATTATTACCTACACATCTTTTTTTTTTTCCAGGTGGAAAATCAACGTGGCATCTTACAATTCTGCCCCTCTTTAAAGAACTCTGTCCTCAGAGTTGGAAAGAAGGATAATGTTCCATAAACTCATCTAAACC